>CM017575.2:4216746-5416746 GCA_007844105.2 Rhamnella rubrinervis | reverse complement strand
AACAAAGTTGAAGTGGAAATTCAATTTGAAAGTTGTCTTGATATATTTACGCACTATTAAAAGAAACTAAATTTAAAGACTTTATCAAAATCGGATTTATACATATGATATATAGTTGGAAAGTTAAGATATTAAATTTTATTTTACGTGCTTTTTTCATAATTTTTTGAGTGGATTTATATCTTTAAAATATATATGAATTAGATAGACTTGCAAAGTCCACCTAGGAGGTATGGTGGTGGCCACTAACGTGTTGGTGGTACCCACCACTAGACTATTAGTGGGTGATTGATGGGGTGGTAGTATCCATCGATAGCTTGGTGTTGCCCACCAATAGGGCATTACTGCTTGCCGCTAGTTTATGTTTGCTAGTTGTTGGAAGAAACTAAATTTGAAAACCTTATAGAAATTGAATTTATACATATGTTATATGGTTAGAAAGTTAAGAGTTTAAGATTTATATTACATATTTTTTCATAATTTTCTAGATGGATTTATTCGTCCAAAAAAATGTGCTAATTAGACTGACGTGTACTAATATTTAGGCAAAATATTTTTCTAGATGAATTTATTTATAATATTGTTGTTATTTCATTATGTAGTTGTTATTTAGTTATTATGTAATTATACAATAAAAAGTACAAAATTTAATTAAGTATGTATGTACATAATTTATAATACAAAACTAAGTTGATAGTTATCTATTAAATACTTTAAATGCATAGTTTTGTCTAAAAAAATCTATATCATCTTGGCTAATGTTAAATTCTATTTTTATAAGTAAATATTCTACAACCTTTAACATAAATTTAAAAAAAAACACTATTACATTAAATAGTTACATGTAGCACAATTAGACTATATAAAAATCTATGATTAATTAGGTTTGTATGAAATATACCAATTTTCTTGTCTTGGAAAGTTATCAACATACAAATGTGAGAATTGATTTAAAATTCCCTTAACATCAGGTCGGTGAACGAAAAAATTTATTTGTCTCAAGAAGTATGGCAACATAATCCAAAATAGTTTAAATTTATCACAATTCATGAATTTACAAAATGTTGAATTGTATATGTATACATGTTGTTTACATAGGTTAATTTTGGCCAACACTCAATGTGTATCTTTGATATTAAGTGGCAGGAGGACCTATAAAAAAATTTAATTATTGACTATAATGAACAAAAAATAAAATCAATTAGTTTGGAAATAAATAAGTTATAAAAGTATTACTTACAGAATCGCAATCAAACTAATTTTGTGACTGGGGTTTGTATGCAATGCCCGAAATATAGCTAAGGAAAGTCATATTGAATTCACAAATATTTTTCTTTAACTTCCCATCTTTTCTTCATTCTTCAAAATGCAACCATCGCCCTTCTATATTACCCCACATTCATAAAAATAAAATATAAAATATTCATTAAGAAATTATTCATTATTCTTAATTAAAAAAAGTACAACGTATAATTTAAATTTATTCAAATAATTAACTTGCCCAAAAATATGCATTTATCACAGTTGTTCTTAAGTATAATAAATATGGATACGCTCTCATACGTTCGTGTGTGTACATGTATACCATATTGATGTGTTGTAAATGATGGAAGTAAGTAAATTAATTAATATTGCTAAAATCTAAAGTAACAAAGGTATGTATACTTAAAGGAAAAAAACATAGAAAATTATTTTTAACCTTCTCATTTAACTATCCACCTTGAACCAAATCTCAGAAGAGTTCCTTATTGACTTTGTATATGTCATAATCAATAGCTTCATCTACATTGAAGGTCATATACTCAAAGAACTTTATTGAAATATCATTAGAAGGGGCCCTTTTTGGATCAAAATCAGTGGGAGGAGGCAAAGTACTTTTCAAACTTCCGCGTGTCTCCTTCGTCACAACAAAATGTGAATTTAATCTTTCCGCACACTTCTTAATATGTGGCTTGCGAGGAATAATCTTTAATGGTGTTACGTATTGAACCTTACTGTCATCCTCCATAATAGTCATTTGGTGATCATGTATTTCACCCTCTTGACCCATTCTCATATTGTCATTCATATCATGCATGTGGGTGGCATGCTCGGGCGGATGATATTCTTATTAATAAAACATGAAATACAATAGTTAATAGTTATTAAATAATTTAAAATAATGTATGGATGAAGTAATTTACTTACATTTTTCATATACTCAAACATTTTTCACATTGTCTTGTTAATCAATTGGAACTTTTGTATTGAATTCAATCGAAAATTATTCAAATTATTTTCCTTACGATTAATTTTCATATCTATTGAATAAATATAAGATTTGAGTTCATCAAACTATATGACATGAAAAAGTATATGTTAATTATATTAGTCAATTGGATAAAAACTATTAACTTAAAAATAATAATAAAAAAATAAATATATTTACTTCGTGTAACGAATGTGATGGTTGACCAATATTTTTAAAAAAAGGGTCGTCAAAATTTGAGGTATCTTATTGGTGATAATAAGCGAACTCAGCATTCTCCGTGTCAATTGCCTCCTTTTTACCGCGTATTTTTTTTTGTGGTATTGGTGGGATTAGACAATCTTCATAAGGTCAGTACATGGATTCTTCTTCCGCATTCATAGATCTCATTCTCCCAATCACATATAACTATACATTATTACATGAACAAGTCTTGTTCATTTTATCACAAATAATAAAAAATAAAAACTATTATAAATTAATCAACTGATAAATGACGATATTATAAAATTACCCCCATATTGTCAAAAATTGCTTTTTCCACATTTTTAAAGACATATACGTTGGTAGCATTCCAGTTGCAAATTCAAGGGAATAAATTATCAACCTTATTTGTGAAGAGTTCTCCTATTAAAGGAATTGTCTCGTATGCCCAAACCTAATAAAAAAAATTAAAATATTTAATTAAATAGTTGTGTAATTTACATTACCTATAATGTGAAAGAAAATCCACTTAAACTATATGTGGCCAATTTATTTAAGTCTCCATTATGCAAAGCCAAAGCTCAGTGCATAGAGAATATGGTAGCATTGTACGATGCTAAACCCCATGTATATTGGTTGAAATAGTCAGAATCCTCAACCATAGACAAATGTTGTAGGTTGATACTCATTTGACTCTCCTTACCAAGTGAACCATATTCAAGGAAGTATATCAAGGCTAATCTTAGCATGACATCTTCATGCTCTAGTTGTGTACTCTTTAAATACACAAATACATCCCTTATATCCAAATTATTAATCTTTTTTATATGACCAAAATATGTGTTCTTTATTCGATGATTGAATATGGCGGAGGAGAAACATCTAGTGAATTTTTCATCTTCAGTCCAATTATAAATCCAAATTCTCTTTTTGTAAAGATTGCTCTTTTCCCATTAAAGTTGAACTCTATCACATCCTCGCTCATACTCTTTACTTGCCTTACTACAACCATGTTGTGTACTATGTCGTCACTTACGGTAAGCTCCTTCATTCGTAGATAGAGAGTATCGAAACAACTGTTTTCAAACTTCTTTAGCTGTCTTCTCTTTAATTTAGATGGCATATCGAGATCTTCTATAAATTTAATAAGGATATTTTTAATACACTTAATTACTGACGACCTAGAAGTGACACGAGTTCGAACACTATCTATATTAGTTAAGGCATTTGGGTACATCAAAGCCTTAACTTATACCATTTTCCTATTTAAACGAAATGATAGAGAAAATTAAAAACAAAAAATAAAACACTAATTATGTAAAATAAATAAATTGAAAGCACTTATTACATTATAAAAGAAAATAGTGATCTACTCATTAGTTATAAATAAAAAACTAAAAAATAAAAATCAAATTAATAAAAAACAAAATTTTTTTTAAAAAAAACCCTTCGATGCGCACCAACGCGTCGCCAATAAGCCTTCGACGGGTGGTGGAGCCATTGTTGCCCCATTGATGGGTCTAAGGGACATGAGCATGGGTGAGGGGGACATGCATGTGGGGGGCGAAGGGTATCCATAGGTATGAGACGAGGGGGTTGATAGGTGTGGATGATACTGATGAGGTAGTGGTGGGGCATTAACAAGCATGCCTTGCCGATTGATTGGTCTAAGGGGCATGAGCATGGGTGAGGGGGGACATGCATGTGGGGGGCGAAGGGTAAAGGACGAAGGGCATCCGTGGGTATGGGACAAAAGGGTCGGTAGGTGTGGATGATACTGATGAGGTAGTGGTGGGGCATCAACAAGCATGTCTTGGGTGCCTAAAGTGCGCGACATGGGTGTACGATAGGTGCCCAACACTTGTAGAGTGGGCGTGCCATGGGCGTCGGTGCCATGCCTACCACTACCTCGATGACGGGGCACCAACACCTTGTACCATTTGCAAATTTTATAGGAAACACTAAACTAATTTGCAAACTTCATAGAAAATACTAAACCAAACCACATTTATACTATTTAGACTAAGATTAAAAAAATGAAAAGCAAAAACACATGTAGGTAAACACCAACACTTCACTCAAGCATTTATTTAAACACTCAGCATGCATTCTAAAACTTAATCATTTCAACACCTTATCACCTCAAATCTAAACCCAACCAAGTCAAAGCTGCACCCTAAACACCCCAACATTTACTAAAATATTTAATCAAACACATACAATGTATTTTAACAACAAAGCTTATAAACAACACACTACTTAAAATGAAAAGATTACCAAAATTTTAAACCCATACAATTAATGTTCACTAAGGCATTTATTCAAACATCTAGCATCCATTCTATCTTTTTTCAAACATTCTAACTCCTTTAATTCATTGTAACATCTTTCATTTCCAATTTCAATTCTTAACCATTATCAAACCATAACATTTGCAAATCAATAACCCCAAAATGAATATAAAAAAAATTATTGGATAAAAACCCCAAAGCCAACAACAACAAGAGAACCATTGAAGAAGTTTAAAAAATAATTTATGCATATATATGAAGTGCTCTAACCTTGGTTATGGACGACAATGGTGATGGTGGTGTAACGGTGACAAAGAAGAAGAAGAGGAGGAAAGCAAGTGGGCAACGATAACGACGATGAGGAGTAGTAAAAGGAAGATAGATCAACTAAGAAGAAGAAGGAGATAAGGGTCCCTTGTGCTGATGTTTGTGGTGGTATGAGTGGTTTGATTGACGGCTAAAATTTTAATTATCAATCCAAAAAATATGAAGGGTATGAAAGTAATTTTGAATTAATATTTTAATTCTATAAAATATACCTTTTTTTATTAATATATATTGGGTCAAACTATGACATAAAAAATTCTTATTATTTTTAAATTTTCTTTTAATTTTGAGACACAAAAGCAATCTTCACTACACACCACTTGCTACAAATTGTAAAGCAGGAAGTCCAGCCAAGGCCTATCACTTGGGTCTTGGCCTTCTTGGACCTCCTCGTCACTTACTAAACTTAGTGCCAATAATATAAAAAATGTGACTATAATTTACATTTGAAAAATAATTGACCAAAATATATATCATTACAGTTTAGTATTCTAATATATTCTAAATTATTTTAAATTTTAATTTAAAATATGGATTATATAATTTCTATTTTGTAAATATTGCAAAATAACATAACAAAGCAAAGTTTTTAAATAATATAAAATGTGGATTATATAAGTTATTTTTGTAATTATAATTTACAAAGCAAAGTTACTTTTTGTTGCATGATGAGTTGATATTATTCATTAAATTGATAATGCATGCATGGCTAGTGGTTCTTAGTGGTGAAAGCTACATGGATCAGGCAATATGTTATACAGCACCAAAATTTCATATAATATTTGATCTATTGCTAATTTTAGTACATAAATTTTCCATTTTTTAAATTAAAATTAAATTCGTTTGTAATTTGGGGTGTGTTTGTTACAAGTGTGACGATAAGCGTCCAAGGTGGAGGAAAGTTTGTGCATGAGAAGTCGGTTTTTTTTTAATCTATTAAGTAGTAAAACTCAAAGAGGAAAAATTATAGTCTCTAGGAAATGGAAAGCTGATTAATAAAATAAATTAATAAACAAAATAAAAAATAATAAAACCCAAAAGCAAAGAACTGGTAAGAAGGCAAAATAACCAACTCAAACTAAAGTTAAGAAAAGGAAAGGTAGAGAGAGAAGGAGAGAGAAGGAAGAGAGAGAGAGACAAACAAAGAGAAAAGGTCCTCCTTTGTAGGAGGCGATTGGGGAAGCAACACAGCGTCCCCTTTCTCTATCCGTCTATTTTCTATGCTACCAAATTTTCTTTCACTTTTCTTTCGGAGCCCTTCCATCTTCTCTATTCAGGTACGTATGTACGTAGTACCTTAATTATCTTCTCCATGATTTGCATGCATGCATGCAAAAACTACGCATATTGATCACAATCATATAAAAAAGGGAAAATTATCAATGTGGGATTTGGGGGTTTTGATTATGTTGTTGGTCTTGCGGTGGAGAAGTGATTGAATTATGTAATGTACACCCATTGGTATATATAATTCTTCTTGCATGAATAGTTTTTCATTTTTTATTATTATTTACATGTACATTGTAATGAATTTGTTGTTGATGCGATCGTATATAACTTTGTTTTTTGTTTTCTTGAATCAATGTTTTTAGGGGTCTCCAATCATTGAGACGAGCAGTTACGGGAGAGGGGTGAAGTAATTTCCGGCATATATATTTCTTGAAGATCAGAAGCCGGAAGTTGATGATCTTATAATGTCTTCTGTGACTGCTCAGTCCCCAGATTCGTCCCCGAGTCCGCCATCACCACCCAAGTCTTCGTCGCCGCCACCATCTTCATCGCCACCGCCGCCTTCGCCACCTCCGCCGCAAGCATTGGCACCTCCGCCGAAATCCAATAATAATACTTCATCCCCATCTCCAAAGTCATCGCCATCACCGCCTGCAGATTCAAAATCACCTCCACCACCAGCCTCTTCCAACAATGACACCAGCTCCGGCGCCACAGCCACTCCTCCTTCTGCCACACCTTCAAAAAACGGTTCGACGCCGACTCCCCAACTATCGTCACCTCCTCCACCACGCTTTTCCTCTTCAAACGAGTCACCTCCACCACCTTCTCGTTCACAGAAATCCCCATCAGTGCCATCACCAGCCAATTCTTCATCAACGCCATCGTCGGGTTCTAATAGTTCTTCTTCTGGTTCATCGTCATCATCTTCGTCCGGAGTAGTTATTGGAGTGGTGGTTGGAGTAGTGGTAGTTTTTCTCGTTGCGGTCTCCGTCTGTGTTTTTTGCATGAAGAAGAAGAAGAAGAAGAAAAGCCAAAACCAT
The DNA here is from genome assembly GCA_007844105.2 of Rhamnella rubrinervis. Taxonomy (NCBI): domain Eukaryota; kingdom Viridiplantae; phylum Streptophyta; class Magnoliopsida; order Rosales; family Rhamnaceae; genus Rhamnella; species Rhamnella rubrinervis. Next base: position 5,409,403 of record CM017575.2, on the reverse strand, counting down.
ATGCAGTATTATGGAAACCAAACTTCTGAAGCTCACAAAGGTACTCAACTATATATATAGGGATAGAACTTATCCTATCAGGTCGACAATGTTAATTTCAACATCATGTCTTTAATCAGAACAAACATATTCACGGATTATGGATTGAGGTTGAGCCTGATCATTTATAAGGTGCAAGTGTATGATGCTAATTTTGGTCATTCTTCACAGGTGGTAACAGCTATTACAACAGTCCACAGCAAAATTGGCACAATAGTCCCGGCCAACAAGGAGGTGATCATGTAGTGAGGCTGAACCCACCACCAGGTGCAATGAACAATTCAGGCGTTGGATGGAATGCTCAGCCTCCTCCTCCACCACCATATTCGAACAGCGGCGAAATGAGCTCGAGCTTCTCAGGTCCACGCCACGCTCCATTGCCACCGCCTTCACCAGGCATGTCTTTTGGAGGATTCAACAAGTGCACATTCACTTACGACGACCTCGCCACCGCCACAAACGGGTTTTCGCAGGAGAACGTGTTGGGACAAGGTGGGTTCGGGTTCGTGCATAAGGGTGTTCTTCCAAACGGCAAAGAAGTGGCGGTGAAGAGCCTGAAATCTGGAAGTGGACAGGGAGAGAGAGAGTTTCAAGCCGAGGTTGAGATCATTAGCCGTGTTCATCACCGACATTTGGTGTCTCTTGAAGGATATTGTATTGCTGGTGGCCAGAGAATGTTGGTGTACGAATTTGTTCCCAATAAGACGTTGGAGTATCACTTGCATTGTAAGTGGCCGATTTTTATTGTTTAAATAGAAAATAAAATAATAAGAAAAATGTGTTTACCCAAAACAAGCACTAATTAATTAATACTAAATATATATTTTTTGTTTGTTGCAGCAAAGCATCTTCCAGTCATGGATTGCTCAACTAGGCTTCGGATTGCAACAGGATCTGCCAAAGGACTTGCTTACATTCATGAGGATTGTAAGAGTTTTGAGGATTAGATATCTATGTTCTGATTTATTTATTTTCAATTTGAATAACTCAATCTTTAATATGATATACTTTTGATATGTGGAAAATGTATGTATGTAGGCCATCCAAGAATCATCCATCGGGATATCAAATCTGCTAACATTCTGATTGATAACAATTTTGAAGCCATGGTATGTTTTACTATATGCCTTCACTTCATGTTTGTTTGAGATATATATAACACAATTCTCCTTTTAGGCTGATGTTAAAACTATTATATTTGAATTTATCTTTAATCATTATAAATGAATTCATATATTTGTACTGAGTTTGATCATTTATCAAGCCCAAGTGATTTAAATAAAAAAAAAATTGATTAAAGACCTAATAATTTTAACATCAATAGATCTGAAAGGAAATGGATTATATATATAAATGCTTATATTGAAAAGCACTAAAGTCAATAATGCTCTCCAAGTTTAGGTTGCTGATTTCGGCTTGGCTAAGCTATCTTCTGATAACTACACTCACGTCTCCACACGAGTCATGGGAACTTTCGGGTAAGTATTGATATATGTAATTATATATAATAGATGGAGCAATTAGTGGTGGATATTATATATAGGAATAACGATTTTCAGTATAATTTGTATTGAAAACACAATTGCGTAGCCCCATGAATTGGCTTAAGAAGTCCGGTAAAATCTACCAATGAGAGTTTGCCATATGAACTATGATGCAATATAAATTGTGTTGAATATGGACTTAGTTTAGCTGTTTTTTTTTTTTTTTTTGTAAAATGCATTCTCTTATAAAAAGAAGCGACAAGAAATTTAATAATTGAACTTACTACTTCTAGCATTATAAATATAACCAAAAAGTAATAATTTTTTCATCTTGTAATGAACTAATTTTAGAAAACAAATTAACAAGAACAACTTGTAGTAGGTTAGGTACACTAATCAAATGTGTGCAAAGGTTCCCTTCAAATGATTAGAAAAACCTAGAAATTTTATAGGATGTATAGTAGTACCTTCTTGAGGAAAAGTAGAACTGCCCATCAAAATCCATGATATACAAGGATCTGTGTACATGTAATTTGGTTTAAAAATATACATATACATGGTAATGCATGCAGGTATTTGGCTCCAGAATATGCATCAAGTGGAAAGTTGACGGAGAAATCTGATGTATTCTCATTTGGGGTCATGCTCTTGGAACTCATCACTGGAAAGCGACCTGTAGATCCTAATAATGCAATGGAGGATAGCTTAGTAGATTGGGTTTGTACTATAATATATATCCTACTCTTAACCCCCCCGCCAACCCGCACCAACCCCCCACACCCCCACCCCACAAAAAAACCCTAGCTAATATTTCCTTTATCATCCTATTATTCATGTATACAATATTATCATGTATTCAAAGTATCTCACTGAGGATTTTGTCCAACATGTACTGGAAAAACAGGCTCGACCGCTGTTGAGCCGCGCATTGGAGGAGAACAATTACGACCAGCTGGTAGATCCAAGGTTGGAGAACAACTATAACCAGCATGAGATGCTACGCATGATCGCTGCGGCGGCGGCCAGCATCCGTCATTCCTCTAGAAAGCGCCCGAAGATGAGCCAGGTATGTATATGTGTACATGTAGAGGGGGTTTCCTATCAGGTCAAACTGATAAATTTTGAAGTCAAAGTCCTCCTTTGAAGCTGTTGGATGAGATTAATTATACAGACTCAACGTTAATTACATCTGTCTCATCCAACGCCTTCAAAGGAGGACATTATGTTAAAACTGTCGGGTCGAACTTATAAATTCTATACATATATATTTGCATGCATGCATTAGCTCTTTTGAAGGCTTGAATGAAAAATTGGTTTTCGGGAAAAAAAAAAAAAAAACAGATAGTACGGGCACTAGAAGGAGATGTATCGCTGGATGAAATTCATGAGGGAGTGAAGCCAGGACAGAGCTCATTCTTCTCGTCAAGTGGAAGCTCAGACTATGATACGATGGCGTACAATGCTGACATGAAGAGGTTCAGACAGGTGGCTTTGTCGAGCCAGGAATTCGGGAGCGGCGAGTTCGGTTCTTCCAGTAATGACTCCCGAGAGATGTCGGCTAATAATGGCACCCAGAAGTTTTGAGCAGACTATAAGGCCTGCATATCTCTCACTCTCTTAAAAAAAAAAAAGAAAAAAGAAGAAAAAGGACAACGAAGGAGAGCTTGAGGGCAATCAATGCCATTGCAAAACTAAAATGATGATCATCATGATATTCACATTGTAAAACAAAAGAAACATTCGTGTATACTTTTAAAAATTGTTGTTTCTGTTTTCTATACCTCTGTTCTTGGTGGAATTCGATCGGGACTTTAAGATTGAAGATTTGGGACTGCATGCCCCATGCAGATTTATTGTGCGTACGTATCTGTGAGTACTACTTTTGAAACACATGTAGATGACAGATTATTGAATTTTGAAATTAATAAGTCTGCGAGCCTAATTCATCCTCAAAAACTGGTTGTAAAGTAAGAATTATTTAAGCTTTATATACCCTAAATTCTTATTATTCTTATATCATGTGGTACTTTTAAACTCATATTTCAACACAGATCTAATTCATGAAATCCAGATTTTTGATTTTTGTTTCTTTTCTTTTTCTATGTACCATATGGATTTGTATTGTTTTTTTTTTCTTTTATATACTCTTGTGGTCATTTCGTCACCCTTTTTATGTGGTGTATATGCAGTAGTTATTGTACTGATACACGTTTCAATTATAAATAGTATGCATATATTGTTTTTTTTTAATAAAAAATACCTCAATACGTGTCTAAGAATTGGTTAGGGAATATGATCTATGATAAGAGTGAATTTAGCTGGGGAAGTTTTGAGAGGAGGAGAGATTTGATTGTAATTTTTTCATAGAAGAATTTCTGGATGAACTACATAGGGCCAAGTTCTTCTCTAAATTGGATCTCAGAGTTAGCTATCATCAAATTAGTGTACATGAGGAGGACATCTCCAAAACCACTTTTTCATATGCATGATAGTCACTATGAATTCATTGTCATGTCATTTGGTCTCACCAACACGCTAGCAACATTTCAAACCCTTATGAACAATACTTTTAGGCCGTATGTCAGGAAGTACATTTTGGTCTTCTTCGACGATATCTTAGTATAATCCAAATCCTATAATGAGCATCTTTCTCATCTACATCATATTTTGTCTATTTTATCTGCTAACCAACTTTTTGCTAAGGAATCTAAATGCAAATTTGGAGTGTCTACAATTAATTATTTGGGTCATATTATTTCAGACAATGGAGTAGCTGTTGATTTGGTCAAAATTAAGGTTGTAGCCAAATGGCCAAAACCTACAACCACAAAAGTTGTATGAGGATTTCACCAAAAATTTATTCGGCATTTTGGAAGTATTGCTCTTTTCTCATTCAGTTATTGACAAAAGATGGATTTCAGTGGAATGAAGCCATGAAAGTTGCATTCCACAAATTTAAAATAGCATTGTCAACACCACCGGTTTTGGGTCTTTCTGATTTTACCCAACCATTCATGGTCGAGTGTGATGCTTGTGGAATTGGAGTTATCCTCTCACAAAACAATAGACCAATTTCCTATTTTAGTGAGGCATTCAAGGGCACGACATTAACACTATCAACGTATGAAAAAGAGATGCTTGCCTTCATGAAGTAAATACAGAAGTAGCGTCCCTATTTGCTTAGGAAGCCTTTTACAGTTTGAACCGATATTTACTCGAGCAACATATTACCACTCATGCTCAAACTTGTTGGATCCCAAAGATTCTTGGGTACGTGATTGATATAGAAAAGTGTCTGAGAACTTAGATGCATTTGCATTGTCACAGGTTATGGAGTTTCAATTATTATCAATCTTCATGTCACAAGTTGATTGGCGGAAAGAATTGCAAAAAGAGGTAAAGCACAATCCTTTTTCTATTCAATGGACCAAAATTCCACCAAAACCACATTTATTACGTAGGGATGGGGTTTGGTTCAACAATGAGAAAATATATGTTAGTCCTACTTCACCTCTAATTCCAAAAGTTATTTGGGAATGTTATTCTTCTCCAATGGGAGGGCATTTTTGTATGAATACATATACAGAAACAGCGGAAGTAATAAATGTAAATTGTAAATTGCTATGTAAATGATGAAATTGAATATGAAGAATTCAGATTTAGCTCTTGGATGTGCAGATCTTCTAGTTGGTCCTCTGATTCAGTAGTCAGCACCATAAATTAGCAACTGCACATTCTGATCTCCTATTATCCATCATCTAATCTTCTAGTGCTATCCTAAGATGCGATGGAGCAGTAGGTGGACATAGACAATTTGTGGAAATATTAGAACACACAAGGAAAAACCAAAGAACAAAGTGTTCTTTATTTTCCAACGTTCTTTACAAAATACATATATATATATATATATTTTTTTTTTCACCTCTTTCTCTTAAAGACTAAAAACCCTAGCAACTTGTAAAAGGAAAACAACGATATATTTTATAATAAAAACATAGAGTTTAAATTATAAAACACATCTTATTTGATCACTTCAATTAAGATAAATAATTTTAAAAATAAATTTAATTTAAAATAAATTTTAAGTGATCAGATAAAATATTATCCAGAAAAATCAATTTCAAAAATTAAACAAATTTAATTTAAATGTTTTTTATGTGGGATCTAAGAGCATATCTAGCAATCTCCCATTTGCTCTTGAACACAAATTTGAGCTTTAACCTAAGATCATGTAACTCAAAACTTGTGTTTTATAATCTCATGTCTAAGATGTGTGCTCCACCACATAACTTGAGCTAGTATAGAGATCCAACGACTATTATTTATTAAAGCTCTTTATAATTACAAAAAGACTCAGAGTTCAACTCCAAAATTAATAATATCAATATCAATATTAATTTCTCCTGTGTAAAATATTAATAATTAATTGATTATATATTCTGTCTATTAATTAATTATTTATTCTCTTGATTTAACAGTTTTTCTAATGGATCAAATGCACTGACAAGTGATTTCATTATATCTAAGAACTAAAATATATCAAGAGGATATTTCATACAAATTTTATTTCATTTATTTCATAGATATTGACAATTCAAACAATTATACTCCCAAATTATCAAGGTATTGGTTGTAAAATAGATCTCATTTATTGAGATTATTCAAACATCTATCTATAATAAATTAAGGATTAAGAGAAAATATTAATCAAATATTATTTGAGATTTAATTCTTTTTATAAAAATTTAACTTTAATTAAATCTCACTTTGATCCTATCAATGTAAATATAATTTGCACTAATATTTTATAATAACCAAGACAAGTTATTTCAAGAAATATTGAAGTCTAAATAAAATGTCAAACTTTATTTAATAACTATGATGTTATTCATTAATTATGAGAACTCATGACCATGTCTTCTATGTCGTAACCATATGATCATATACTCCATAATTAATCCGGACCTTTATATGTAAAATACTAGTGTACATAAAAGTACTTTAAATTTTTTTTAAATTCATAAAATATAATTTATTTTTCTTGCTCCAAGAACTCAACAAAACTCCCACTTTTTCTAAAATAAGTCCAGGAAACTCTCAACACCCAAATAATTTACATGTTTTTCTAGAACACTTGTACAAGTAAAATCTTTGCAATCGGGATTGTTGTAGAACACTTGTACAAGTAAAATCTTTGCAATCGGGATTGTTGGACTCTTTCTATTGGTTATCTAGTAACCAATGTCTTTCCTCTCTTGATTGAATCATAAATTAAGTAATACTTTCTTTTTATATGTTTCTCCTTCTAGTGAAGCCTTGTTTCTTTTTAACTGTGCCATGGTTTCACTGCTATTTTAGTGGAGATACTGGACCTACTTGCACTAAAAAACTTCTAAACTTCTTCATCCATCTAGTTACCTTTGTTGCTTTAAAAATAACCATGTTTAGCTAAATAGCTCCACCCATTAAGATAAATACATATTTAGAGATAGATTTCCTTATGTCCACAGCCCTTTTGAAGTCCGAGTCTATGTAACTACTAATTTTTAGATTCCCACTAGAATATACTAGCATATAATCTCTCATTTTCCTTCGATACTTGAGTATATACTTTTACAGCAATTCAGTGTCCTTTCTATAGGATTTGATTTGTACCGGCTCACTACTCCCATTTAGTGGTAGATATCCGGCCTATAACCCAACATGGTACACATGAGATTATCTTTTGCCAAAGAATAAGATATTCTACTCATTTATTTTCCTACTTAAGAGTTATCTTTAGAAAAATAAATTTCACACCTGAAAGATAGAACTCCCTTCTTAGAATTCTCTATGTTGAACTTAGTAATAATTTATAAAACTATGAAATATAGGATAACACCAACAACTTATTCTTCTATTCTCACAAAATCGTGATTCTAAAAATTATAATTGACTTCTCTCAAGTTCTTCATGTTAAACTGTTTTATGAACATTTCTTTACATTTGACAATTCAATTATGTTTATTATAACCAACAAAATGTCACCTATGTAAAGAATTAGGAAAATTATCTTTAGGTCTAGGATCATTTGTACATTATGAAAGCTTGCTCAAATAATGAATATTTGCAACTTACTTCCTATGCATTCTTGACCTTTCTTTATGAACCATTTTAGTTTCCGCATGTACATATTGTCTAAACAATCATTTAAAAAAATAATTATTTTGATATCCATCTGTCAAATTTCATAATCAAGATTCACAACTACGGTTAAAATAATCAAGATAAATTTAAGCATAGCTATTGGTAATAAAGGTTTCTATATAATATACTCCATGTTAATGTATGCAACTTTTAGCTATCAATTCAACTTTGAAAATTTAAACTTCCTACCTGATTATCTTTTTTTTTTTTCTTTTGTAGATTCACTTGTACTATTTGAATCTTTACACCTTTTGGTGTCTCTACAAGAAATTAGGCTAAGTTAGAATCCATAGATTCCATCTTAATGTCCATAGAATTAAGTCATTACTACACATTAACATCTTCCAATGCTACATTATAACTTGTAGGATTGTTTTCATTAATAATAATGATGACTTCGTACTATTTGCCCAACAAGACATTTCTCATTGGCTTGCACATTGTACTCCCACTAGGATGAAATTCACTGGATGTTATGTTCTGCAGAAAAAATTCACTTTACTATTATGAATTTTGAAAAGGTGTTGATGAAGATATTAGTGATGATTCCACCTGTACGTTTACCTATTGTTATACTTGTTTAACTTGTGCTTGTTCACTTGAGTATATTTTTATTTCCCCTCTTTAAACATGCGCTGGAACCATTGAATAGTAGGTCTAGACTTAGGAAACCTAGAGCGTTCTTGAGCTGAGCTAAAAATCTCCTCAAGAATTTCATCACTTTTGAGCTTGAAATTATAAATATAGTCTTCCTCTAAGAATATAGCAGTAGTGCACATACTAGCTTCTTTTTCTGCGGTATTATAGAAATTTCACTTATCGTTTTCTTAAGGTATTCTTTAAACAAATATGTTTCTATACAACAATAATTCTTATCAGCTTTCTGTTTCAAGACGTGTACAGAAGCACTCCAAATCGAAATATGGATTAAACTGGCTTTGCGTCCTCTCCACAATATTATGAAAGTCTTAGAAAAAAACTTGGACATGATTAATTACAGATAAAACATTTGTTTTATAATGTATATCTCCTTAAAAAGATATAGGTATAGATGAATAATTGAGCAATGACCTAGCTTTGTCTTGCAGAGTTTTTATCTTTCCACTTTGCAATACTATTTCGCTGTGACATTCTAAAGGTTGATAGTTTAAAACTATTCCCTCTTTAGTCTTGTAAGTTTTGAGTTCTCCAAATAGGTATTCACCATTTTGGTCAGCTCAAAACTGTTTGATATGGACCCCTATTTGCTTTTCTACCTTAATCATATACTCTCAAAAATTGAAAGTCTAAGACTTCTAATGCATTAGGTTTTCTATCCATATTTTGAGTAGTTATTTATAAAATAACATAATACTCAAACCCAACTCTGGTTCAAATAATTATTAGTCCGCACATAAAAACATGCACCAATTCTAGCGATTTGATTTCGCAATATCCTTTGGCCTATAAGAGCCTTTTGGTCATTTTACTTTCAAAACAAGATTCACATATAAGTATAGGTTCAAAAATTAAGGAATTTAAGTCCCACTTGTGAACAAACCATGAATTATGTTAGGATTAATATGACCCAACTGTAAATGCTAAAATAATTTTGAAATTTCTTATTTTAAATAAGTAATCATGCTCATCATTTCAATTGCAATCATAGGACAAAAGACTTAAAGACCATTCATTAAACACCAAAACTAATAAAAGAAACATACTTTTAATAAAAAAAACTGAGGAATTATACTATGTTCAAGTACACAAAATAATAGAAAACAAATTCCTCTTAAAATTCCAAAATAATTAAATAGTCTTTAAAAGATAAAGTCCAAAGATGAAACTAACAGTCCTATTGCTTCACCAAAAATAGCTCTTGATTCCAAAGCTTCAAGTAGCTTTGTCTTTCTTCTAAAAGGCTGCTTTGTTTGAACCTCTGTAACTGGCCCTTTTCATGTCTTTAAGAAAATTTCGTCGCTAATGGTCTTTCTGATCGTATTTGAAGTACTTGTCTTTCAACTTTTTCATTACAGTTGATTTAGTGCTGAGTACCTTTGTCTTCTTGTTCTTCTTACCACCTTTAGATTTCCGTTTGGGTTTAACACAGTCCTCAAGAAGATAACCTCTCATTGCCTCTTTAAGTGACTTTTTTAAAAACCACAAATCAAGAGTCTGGATCATATATGCTCCACTCTCAATCGTGCATAATTGCTTAAGCAAATGCAACTTTCCGACAACACTGGCAATAATATAAGCACGACCAGTATTATTTGCCTTTTGCCATGTTAAATAATTCTTTTTGAGTTTCTTAGTCGCATCGACATGAGGTTTATTTGACTTAGGAATTGACAAGACAAACTTAATATTCTCAATTTCCCGAATAATATTAAGAAACATTTTCCATATTGTGTAATTATTGTAATCTAATGGTTGTTCGTATAACCTCTTAAGGAAAGGATTAACAATTTTCATTTAAAAAAAAACCATTTGCACACGAGTATAAAAATGTATTTTCACAATAAATATAAAGCATAGTAAATCCTATAAAACTATTTTTTTGTTTATTGTAAACAATTATTTAGTTTCCATTATAAATACTTACGTTAGGAAAGATATTTATAATAAACTAAGTTTGATCATGAAATAAAACAGTATCCTACTAAGTTGGTTCCTAGGAAAAAATAGAGTATCACAAGCGGATCACTTAAATCTCATCATTCTTAGACAGAACCTCCCTATATAACATAAATTTATTTCAATATAATTGTTTCATACATTTTTGGGTCCTTAATTTAAAAATTATAGCTTCGTTGGGAGGGTACTAAATAAATTAAGTTTAAATGTTATTAATCATTATTTTAATTTCAAAATTATCTTTAATATTCAAGATTGCCGATATTGGTCCGATCAACCACACATCCATTGGAACTTCATGTGACTATTTTATTATTGGACTCACAATGGAATCCTTAGATTAAAATTAAATAATTAATTAAAAACTTTCCCCATTCAATTTTTTAAAAATAAATTTGAAATTTTCTAAATTATTTTTTTAAAAAATAATTTTTCATAATAATTATTAACTTAGATAAAATCACAATAATTATTATGTACATGTAATTATTCAATGATGTAAGCTTATAAAGCACACCTATTTTATATGACATGTTATTACATAATTATGTTAAAAGCTAATATTAAAATATTCATAAAAGCCGTAAGTTAAATAAAATAACTAACTATAATCCATGGTTTCTTAGAAAAAAAAATTACAAACTCAAATTAAAATTATAAGGCCTACAATGGCCCAAATTAAAATGCTGGTCCAATCTTCCTTTCCATTTTCTAATAAGCCCAAGGGTATTGGATCTGTGTTGGGTTCAATTTTCAATCAGACTTTAAGGCTTAAAAATTGTAAATAACCTAAACACAATCCTAAAATCCTAGCTCACCATAGCTTCTGAATGTACGCTGCTGATGAAACTCTCACGGGATGCAGTTTTTACATTTGTAATTTCTAAATTTTTTTTACATAAAATAAAAATAAAATGCAAAAATAAATTAGGGAGAAAACCCAATTTTATGATCAGCCTTCCTGTTATATTAAAAAAAAATAAAAAAAATAAAAAAAATACAGAAAAATCTACCATGGATCAGGCAAAAATAATATTCATTATGAATAAATATACATAATACAAAAATATCATTACGCAATTTGATCACAATAGAATCCTTGGTGCCATATTTCTATTATTACATAATAAATTATATGAATTTGAATACTAAAATTCACATGTTCACATAGCATATCTCTAATACTACATGCAGGAATACATATACAGAGACAGCGGAAGTAATACACGTAAATTGTAATGTAAATCATAAAACTGAATATAAAGAGTTCAGATTTACCTCTAGCATGTGCAGATCTCCTAGTCGGTTCTCCAGTTTGGTAATTAGCACCCTAAATCAGCAACTACACCTTCTGATCTCCAATTTGAACCGTTTAATCGTACTATCCACCGTCCAATCTTCCAGTGCTATCTTTAGATATGATGGAGCAGTGAGTGGGCACAAACAATTTGTAGAAATATTTGAACACAAAAAAAAACTAAAGAACGGAAGTGTTCTTTCTTTTCCTAAGTTCTTTACAAACTACGTATATTTTTTTTTTGGAAAAATAATGTTTGTTTTCTTTCTTTTATGCCAATTCTCTCTTAAAACCTTAGCAACCCGTAAAAGGAAAAAAATAATATATTTTATAATAAAAATACAGAGTTTAAACTATAAAACACATATTATTTGATCACTTCAATTAATATTAATAATTTTAAAAATAAATTTAACTTAAAATAAGTCTTAACTGATAAGATAAAACACTATCTAGAAAAATTAATTTTAAAAATTAAACAAATTTAATTTAAACATATTTCGTGTGGGACCCAAGAGCATATCTAACAATTATGGGTTCCATAAAATCCTCTCATGGCGATTTTTCTTGGTCCCACATGTAGTCAAAGAGCAATTGTACATGTGTGAAATATATCAATTGAACAAAACATATTATATGAAGCCATCAAAGTTACTTCAGCCTTTTCCAATCTCTAAAAGTGTGTAGACTGATGTGCCCATGGATTTTATTGAAAGGTTACTGTCTTCGAATGGGTACATTATCATCATGGTTGTAGTCAATCGTCTTATCAAATATGCTCACTTTGTCGCCATGAAACATCCTGTCACTGCTGCCATGGTTTCCAAAATCTTCATTGCTAATATTGTTCGGCTTCATAGCTTTCCCATATCTATTGTAAGTGATTAGGAAAAAGTTTTCATTAGTTCTTTTGGGCGCACTCTATTCTAGCTACAAGGCATTGCACTTTGCATGAGTTCTAGTTACCATCCACAAATGGACAACCAAATGGAAGTAATTAACTGCACTTTCAAGTAGTATTTAAGTTGTTTTACAAAAGACCAACCTTGTAAATGGGTTGAATGGATACTGTGGGAAGAATATAGCTACAATATATTCATTCATCCACTAAGGTTTCACGATTTGAAACATATTTTATTCCTCCCAATTTAAAGGCACATGTTCCAGGTATCTCCCAAGTTCAAACTGTGGATGACTATTTGCGTGATATGAATGACATATTGCATGTGTTACGTTTCAACCTTTCCCATGCTCAAGATCGTATGAAAAATTATGCGAACCAACATCAACGAGAAGTCCTTTTTGCAGTGGGAGATTATGTATATCTAAAGCTCCAACCTTATCGACAATCATTAATAACTTTTTGAAGCACTTTGAAGCTATCTCCATGATTTTTTGTTCTCTATCAGATCATTAAGCAATTGGGTCTTGTGGCTTATCAGTTGTCTCTTCCACCAAGTTCATTAATTCACAATATGTTTCATGTTAGTATGTTAAGGAAGCATCTAGGTCCAATAACATTGGTTTCTTCTCAACTTCCACCAATATCCAAGGATGCTACTATATTGCCTTAACCTGAAGCTGTTTTGGGTCATCGTGTGGTTTGTAAAGGGAAATACATCTAAATTTGGAGGTTTTAATTAAATGCAAAGATGCTCCAATGGAGGATACCACCTAGGAGAATGCATGGCATTTTCAAAAGTCCTATCCTTTTTTTATCCTTTAGGACCAAGATGTTTCAAAGGGGAGGGAATGATACATACAAGTAACTGTCAGTTGCATAATGCATATTATATGGCTGTGTGGCTGCTAGTTTTGTTCATGTCTAATGCCAATTGGTAAGAAATAGATTGAGTAATGACATAGGGAGTTTGGTTGCATTGTGCATATTTAATTAGGTTGTTTAGTGGGATCCGAAAGCTAATGGTTTTTAGTTAGTTGAAGTTGTGTTTCCTTATTTATTTCCTTTTTGTTAGCATTGTGGTTCTTTTTTAATTCCTATTATGTAAGGCTATAAAATATAGCAAACACAGGGAATTGTCAGAAAAGGTTGTGAGAATTTATTATAGGCTATTGGGAAGAAAGAATTTATTAATAATTTGACTTTTTACAGCTGATGAAGAAATTCTCTAGCTTTAGGAAACTGTTTCTTTGTAAATTATATAAATTATAGGTGATGATGTTTTTTTCAAGCTTATTTAATTCCTGGATTTCGGGAATCTATCTTTTTTGTGTATATATGTCATCTTTGAACTCTGTGAAGATATTCAAGAACAAAAACTTTCTTCAAATTCGTCATGGTATCAGAGCGAGCAATTTAATACTATACTATATTGATCCATATATTTCTAAACTCTCTTCAATTTGCATTCAATTTCCACCAACCATCATGACAAACTCAACCACTGCAATTAATCCAAAATCTATAGAAAATCCTTATTTTTTACATTATGGGAAAAACCTAGTTACTATATTAGTTTCTCAACCTCTCACATCTCAGAACTATCACAGCTGGAGCAGAGCCATGTATATGGCATTATCAGCCAAAAACAAACTTGGATTTATTGATGGAATCATCCAGCGACTGGAGATAAGTGACCTTAAATATTTACAATGACAACGATGTAATCACATGATCTTATCATGGATCACAAATAGTCTTTCTCGAAAAATTGCTGGTTACGTGATGTACTCTGATTCGGCTTTGTAAATTTGGGAAGAGCTGAAGAAATGGTTTACAAAATCAAGCAATAATCGAATTTTCTTGCTAGAACAACAAATCATCACCACCAAATAAAGGAAAGGAACCGGTAAGTGTATACTTCTCCAAACTAAAATTGATATGACAAGAAATGTCAAGATATGAAGAACCACTCAAATGCACAGCAGCTAAATGTGGAGCCATTATCATGATTAAAACAAGACAAGAAAAACTACAAATCATGCAATATTTAATGGGCTTGGATGAAGTATGCACATGTGTGAGAAATCAAACTCTAATTAAAGATAATATGTCATCATTGAACAATGTTTTCAATCTTATCCTTTAAGAAGAGGCAAATCAGGAGCTAGCTGATAATTCATAAAAACCTCTAGAGCCATCAGCTATGGTTGTTCAAAATGAATGATTTCAAAAGGACAGAAAGGAATTTACAAAGGAAATCCAAGAGGAAACTATAAGTAGGTAGACATAAATAAAAGATATCATGTAGTAAATGTGGTAGAATAGTGTTTTGAAAGGTGTGAAAAGGCATTGCTTAGGTGTGAGGCGTTTAGAAGATGCCTCGCATTGGCACAAGGCTTAGTAAAAGGTGGTCAAAAGTGTATTAACTGCCCAATACATGCCTAGGTGTGAAAAGGCGCGAGCCTTTTTCATTAAATTTTTTTTAAAGATTAAATTTTTTTTAAAAAATAATTCATAAGATAAAAACAAAAAGAAAAAAATGTAACAAATTAGTGTTAAAAAATAAAAACTTTTTTTAAGATTTTTTCTGTTTAAAAAAATAAAATTTAACTTCTTCTTATGTAGGTACATATAAAAAAGATGAATAGATTAGACATCATAAGAATGAATAATTTAGTCTATGTCCAATTTAATGTAAGATTGATGGACAAGAAAAAAAAAGAACAATAAATTAGAGGTTTTACTATCAAGTGATGCTAGTAATGCACAATCATGGATTATTGAGGGTTATGATGATGAAAAGGTGATGAGATGGATAGTGATATCTTACCATCTAGAAAAGGTTCTAGAAATGCTCATGTTAAAGTTAGAGAACTCAAGGAAAATGATTTTGTATCAAATGACGTAGAAGAGAAGAAAAGATTGAATTGGAGTTCAATAATGAGTTAGGTAAAAATTAGTTAGAATATAATGGTATCTAAATTATATATTAATATAGAAATTATTAAGTAATTGTAGATTTGTAATATATATGATTTGAAACTAATTTTTTGTTGGAAACTTGGAAAGTAAAAAATTTTCATGAATATTGATAATTATGTACTTGCTAATTTATGTCAATTGCATATATATTGGTGATATAGACTTTAATATTCAAAATATAAGTTGTTTTATTTATTTAGTAATTGTATAATAATTAAAACAATAGTATAATAGCAAAATACTTTTTGACACCTATGCTCGTAAGGCTTGAGGCTTGAGCTCATTGCTTTGCAACGCTCTATGTCTTTTAGAACACTAGGTAGAACTAATCACAGAGTTGAGGCAGGTTGGGAGATATATAGATATCCACCAAATCACAAGCTTCACAAGCCACAAAGTTCACTTGGAAAGGATCATAAGAAAGTAAATCTCATTGTCGTAGATGAAACTTTGGGAAATCCAAATCACCCAGTTGTCAATTTCTTACAAGGTCAAATTCAGCAACTCATTAGACTTTTCAAAGTCATAATACAACTTAGGTGAATTCTTCCACATAACATTTGGAAAATAATTCATCAAACACTCCAGGTATTTTTCCTACAATCTTATCTGTTTCTTTCAAACATATGCATCATTGGTCAAATGTCACAAAGTTGTCAAAACATTGAATATTGGATTCTAGTGCCACTCATCATATAGGAAATAACCTAGACATATTCTCTCAAGTGAAACCCCTAAAAAATGCATCCATAAATTTGCCAAATGGTATGACGGTTCATGTTACAAAATTATCCTCTCCAAAAATTTTGTTCTTGAAAATGTGTTGTATGTGCCAAATTTTAGTTTCAATTTGATATCAACAAGTAAATTAGCAAAAAAACTAAATTGTTGTTTCATATTCTTATCTGGTCATTAATACATTCAGGAACTAGTCACTTGGAAGATGATTGGAATTGCTAAAGAAGTGCATGGATTGTATTATCTGCAGGAAAACTAAATTAATCTTGAACAAATAAAGGCTAAACCAGAAAAATCATTAAAGCTTTCTTTAATCTTATAGAAATTCAATTTCAATTTAAAATCAAGTCAATTAGGACTGATCAAGGAAAAAAATTCAACATGATTGAATTTTTCACTTCAAAAGGCATCATTCATTAATAAAGTTGTGTTTATACCTTAAAACACAACTCCATTGTTGAAATAAAATATTCACATCTTACAGTAGCATATTTAATCAATCAAACCCAATCTCCACATTTGAAAAATCAATCACCTCATGAAATTCTTTTTTCAAAAATCCCTGATTATTCTCATCTTCATGTCTTAGGATGTTTGTGTTATGCAACCAACCTTGATCCTTATAAATCAAAATTTGATTCAAGAGCTAGAAAGTGCATTTCCATTGGATATCTTAATGCTATCAAAGGTTACAAACTTTTTTATTTGAAAAATGGGGAAGTAATAGTTAGTGGTGATATTGTGTTCTATGAAGAAATCTTTCCTTTTAAATAGGACAACAATATTCCTTTTATTTACTCAACTCCTAACATTTAAACTTTTGGTAAGACATTAGTTATTCTTAATCCTATCTTAGAAAATTTTGATATCACATCAAATGAATTCACTAATAACACTCAAGGAAATATCATAAAAAGTTTGGATGGTATTATTCCCATACAAATAAAACCTGAATAATCTTATGTTGTCATACCATCTGACCCTACACTTGAACTTAGGAGATCTACCAGAGTTAAAAGACAGCCGGATTATCTCAGAGAATATCATGTCCAACTTGCTCAACCAACTTCATTTAGGCTTCCTTGTGACTTTTCAATTGATACCAGTAAGCATCACTTAGTTACATCTTTCCTAAATTATTGTAAGCTCCCACCTCATTGTCTTAAATACACGCTAGCAATTACTCTTAAACCAAAACCTAGTTCCTGTGAAAGAGCTATTTAGTTACCTTATTAGAAAGATGTTATAAGGGCTGAAATCAATGCACTTGAGGATAACAATACTTGAGAATTAACTCATCTATCACCTGGAAAGAAAATAGTGGGGTGCAAATAAGTTTACAAGACCAAATACAAGGGGGATAGAAGTATAGAAAGACATAAAGCTTGTTTGGTTGCTAAGGGTTATACTTAGAGAAACGGAAGATTACTTTGAAATTTTCTCTCCAATAGCAAAAATGTCAACTATTAGATGCCTCTTGGCAGTAGTAGCTTCCAAAAATTGGTCATTATATAACATTGATATGAATAATGCTTTCTTTTATGGTAATTTGAATCAGGAAGTATATATGTCTTTACTTCCTAGATATGCTAAAGAGGGAGAGCTACAAGTATGCAAACTTAAGAAGTCCATTTATGGCTTGAAAAAAGCATCATGACAGTGGAATCAAAAGCTAATTGTTGTTATTACTAAAGCAAGAAAACGATCACATCTTTCACAGTAATGGTTGTTTATGTTGATGATATAGTTGTTGCTGGTGACAATGATGAAGAAGTGAATAAATTAAAAGGCTATTTGGGGAATAATTTCAAACTCAAAGATATTGGAGAATTGAAATATTTCCTTGGAATAGAAGTTTTTAAATCCTCAAAGGGCATATCCATTTGTCAAAGAAAATATGCTTTAGAGATTTTACAAGATTATGGATTGCTAGGAGCAAAACTTGCTCAATACCCAATGGAGCAGAATATGAAATTTTCTCAGAGTGATGGCATTAATCTAGATAATTCAAGAGAATACCGAAGGTTGATAGGAAAGCTGCTATATTTGACAACAATAAGACCAGATATATCTTATTTTATATAGGTTCTTAGTCAATTTAAAAAAACCAAAGTATATTCATTAAGGGCGGCGTTTTGAATAGTAAGGTATCTTAAAAAATCTTCATCACAAGGATTGTTTTATTCAGCTGAAAGTCCAATGCACTTGACAAAATTTTATGATGCTGATTGAGCAGCATGTCCAACAACAAGAAAATCAATTGCTAGTTTTTGTGTTTTTATTGAAAATGGATTGGTGTCATAGATTTCCAAAAACCAAAGAACAATATCAAGATATTCAATTGAATCAAAATATCATTCAATATCATCAACTACATGTGAATTAGTCTGGTTTAAAAGTCTATTAAGTGATCTTGGGATATTAATTAAGGAAGAAATCCCATTGTATTGTGACAACAAAGCTGCTATCTACATTGGTTCCAATACGGTCTTCCATGAAAGAACAAAGCATATAAAGATTGATTGTCACATTATTTGGAAAAAATTCAAGAAGGTATGTTGAAACCGTTTCATATACCTTTAAATCTTCAAGTAGCTGATATGCTTACCAAAGCCATTGGTTTCAAACAATTTTATCATCTACTAAGCAAGATGGGAATTCATTCCATTACTTTTCCATCTTAAGGGGGAGTATCAGAAAAGAATGTGAGAATTTATTACAAGTTATTAGGAAGACAAAGATAATTTATTAGTGATTTGACTTCCTACAGCTAGTGAAGAAGTTCTCTAACTTTAGCAAACTGTTTCTTTGTAAGGTGTATTTAATTGAAACTTTTATGAATTTTTATAGACTTTTTCTAAACGATGACTTTTATGGATTTTTGTAAACTTTTATAGAGTTTACAAAATTTTAAAAGATTTGTATAGACTTTATTAAACTTTAATGTAAAGACTTTTATGGATTTTAAACTGTATAAGGAGTCTTGCCCTTTATTGCCTTCATGGGTAGTTTGGTAAACAAGTAAATAATATTAAAAATGGCTTCAACCTAAATATTCTTTGGCAATTTCTTTCTAAAAAACAAATATCTAGCCATCTCCATCACGGTTCTATTCTTCCTTTTGGGTACACATTTTGCTTTGGATTAGATTATTTTTCCTTTATTATAAGACTTATGCACTTTATTTTTATTAGGAGAATATTTATAAAATCTTTTGAATGGCTTTGTTCTAAAGGGTTTATTTTTTCAAAAATTTTTACCTCTAAATTTTTTATGTTTTGTGTCACATCCTAAAAGATTAAATAGATGCGCAAAAATACTGGCCTTTTAACATATATAAAATAACAGCATAAAAACATAAACACATTTAATTCCTGACTCACGTTCTAAAGCCCTAAACTCAACACAGATGCAGGCATAACGAACCAATAGAAAAAAAATGTAAAAAGAGTTTATGCCATTATTCCTATGTTTACTTGGTTCAAAATTTGAATACTCTTTAAATACTTTATCCATTCTAGCATGAAATATCTGAGGTGCATTTTTTAATCCAAAAGGCATTACTAACCATTCAAAATGTCCTTCTGAACAAGTAAAGGTTGTCCATGGAATAGACTCTTGATGTAATTTTATTTGCCAAAATCCGCTTTTACAATCAAATTTTGAAAAATAGCAAGCTTTTTATATACAATTTATTAATTCTTCTTTATTGAGTATTTTATAGCTATTATCTAGAGTATTATCATTTAATCTTTTATAATTTATTACCATCCTACTTTTTCCTCTTTTTTCTTCACTATGATCATTTACTATAAATGCCGGGCTCCTGTGTCTACTAGTGCTTGTCTTGATTATTTTTAAGTTTAATAGTTCTTCGATATGCATTTTACATTCTTTTCTATCTTCTAAACTATAAGCTAAATCTTGCGTTTTAATTGTAATATCTGGATTAATAATTTTTATTTTATATTCTTCATTAGTTTGTTTTATTGGATTATTTCTTATAATTTCTAACATTTCTAGTTCTTCTATTTTCTTTTTTATATCTATAGGTCAATTCTCGCATTCACTACATTCTATAGATTTTTCTATGATATTTGAGTATGTACTGACTTCTAATGACTCATATTCTGTTTCTGTTTCCTTATTAAGAATTTCTAATCTCTAAAAGATTTCATTTCTGCAATCTTCTCTTTAAGATAAATGAAGCCTTTTGTTGTAAGATATGTTACAAGAATTTAGAAATAGAAAATAGGAAAGAAATAGAAATTAATAGAGTAGGCAGTGAATTGATAAGTATAGACATAGATATATTGTATAAAAAGGAGACTATACATACTAAAGCCATGATAGATACAGGAGCTAATAAATGTGTCATTGGGTAGTGATAATAAAGGAAAAGGGGTTAGTGACTTTTCTTTATTTCTATTCTTATCTTTTTCTTTTTCTAAAGCATAGACTCTATCTTCTAGTATTTGTTTCTGCTCGTTTAATTTTCTTATTGTTCTAGACATTACTTCACAATAGTCACAGAGATTAATAGATGAAGAAATTTTCCACTAGAATACATAGTTATTTCTTCTTTATTTCTTTGACTTTCTTTTTCTGATTTTTGTAATAGTATTCATGCCCATCCGAAGCTACTAGCATCATTCTGTAATGTTTTATAGTAGGAATCTATAAGTAAGCTTAAAGTAACTATTTTCTTAACTATTTCTTTAATTTTTTGTATTAATTTTATATCTTCAGTATTAAAATATTTTTGTCCATTTTTACTCAATTTATTATATAATGGCCTCACTAATGTACTTAGATTAGGTATAAATTTTCTACTGTAGTTTAATAATCCTAAAAAATTTTGAAGTTCTTTAGTCTCTTCTATCTTATCCGGAAAAGTTAATATTTTTGTTACTATATGAGGTTGTAATATTATTTTTCCTTTGTCTATTGTTAATCCTAAGAATTCTATTTTTTGTTTTAATAATTCTATTTTCTTTTTAGAGATAACTATATTATGTTTTTTAAAACAATCTAGTATTTTTTGTAAGTGTGTGATGTGCATAAATCTATTATAGTTGTATACTAATATATCGTCAATATATACTGTGCAAAAATTAAACGTGTCAGCAGGTCCCATTAGAAAGAAATGGATATCAGTGTCAGCTAATATATAGCGTAGTCAGATGCTGTATAAGCTTAGACAATTATAGACCTCTAGAAATTATCTTTGAAAATGAAAAAGTAGAATTGACAGCACCTCTGCTTTTAGACTATGGACTACTTTATCAGATAATAATAACAGACCCAGATCAGACAGATATCTTTGGAAGAAAATTAGTCACTTGTATATTAAATACTTTTATAAGAGAAAGGACAAAAACAGTAGAAGCACATATAATCAGCAAAGTGCTAGAATGAGATCCAGCTCAACACTCAATCTATATTAAAGCTCACAAAGACAAACCGACACTCTATTATGAGCAAATATGGAATTGTGAAAAGTTTTCACTAGATGCCCAAATCATTGACTGGAGGAGTAGAATTATTGGAAGGGAATTTGACAAAGACTATTATAAAAAGATGAAATATAATTTGGTAGCTGAAGACTTCCACCAAAAGATCTACCCAAAACAAAGTCTCTCTGAAATGCCTTTCCTGTCATGGACGAAACATACTGAGCTAGCAGACAAATATCAAATAGAGTATGTGAAGGAACTAGGACAAGAAGAAGAGCCTTCTTACACGCAAGAAATTAACAATCAGTGGTGGGCGAATCTAGATGACGAAGAGCTACATAACATCGAGAATATGATGGAACCCTAAGGTCCCTTCAATCACTACTTTATCTAAAGTAAAACATTTTACTTTAAATAAAGAAAAGCTGAAGACCACCTTATCTTCTGGACCACCTTATCACTTTGTCATGGACGACTATACAATCACGGGTTTACTGTGATCATCCAGCACACGCAAAAGATAAAAGTGATCACTGTACATATATGCTTTTAAGGAGTATAAATAAGCATGGCTAAAACGGTGCAAAGACACCATGCTTTTCAGAATCCTTTTTTAACTCTTAGGCTCCCCACTTCTCACTCCTTCACTCTCTGATTTAGTCACAGTTAGTTCCCTGTAAATTGCCACTCTGTTTAGGCAAGTAGCTATATTTTAGTATGAATTTCAGTATATGTAATATTTATGTAATGTTCATATGCGTTTATAAATAATATTACTAAGTTTTTAATTAAAAATAAACCCTTTCGAACAAAACCTTTTAAAAGATTTTATAAATATTCTCCTAATAAAAAGAAAGTTCATAAGTCTTATAATAAAGAAAAAAAAATCTTTAAAAAGAAAAAACAATGTAAATGCTTTTTGTGTGGAAAGGAAGGACATATTAAACCAGAGTGTTCCGAAAGAAAAAAAATTAACTTAATTGAAACTTTTAATATAGAAAACTATTTAGAAGAAATATTAAATATAGATGAATTATCTGAAAATAATAGTATATATAGTTATACAGATTCTGAAGAAAGCACAGATTCAGAAATAGAAATAAATATGATAGAAGAATATAAATCATTTTTTTGGAAAAAATTATAATTATTGTAAAAGAAAATTTGAATTAGGATATAAGATAAATGAAGCCTTTTGTTGTAAGATATGTTACAAGAATTTAAAAATAGAAAATAAGAAAGAAATAGAAATTAATAGAGCAGGTAGTGAATTGATAAGTATAGACATAGATATATTGTATAAAAATGAGACTATACATACTAAAGCCATGATAGATACAGGAGTTAATAAATGTATCATACATGATAGTTTAGTACCAGTAAAGTATAGAAATAAATTAAAACAACTCATAAATATTAGACAATTTGATGGAACATGTATACAAATAGTAGAATGTATAAATAATATATCAATAAGAATAAATAGAGAATTACATAATCTATCTCAAACATTTATATCTAATAGAACTAGTGGACATAAATTTATCCTAGGACTAAACTTACGTCCTAAAGCCCTAAACTCAACACAGATGCATGCATAACGGACCAACGGAAAAAAAAAAAGAGTTTATGCCATTATTCCTATGTTTACTTGGTTCTTATTAGATTTTCTTGCACTATTTTAATACCAATGATCCCTTTTGTTTAATTCATATAGTTTCAGTACGTGAAGTACTTAAATCGGACAAGAGCAGAATAGCTCAGCCTGTAGTGGTTCGATGTACTTTATCCAATATACTGAAGTAAATTAAAAGAAACCAATCAAACTAGGTGAATTAAAAACTTAGTAATATTATTTATAAACACATATGAACATTACATAAACATTACATATACTGAAATTCACACTAAAATATAGCTACTTGCCTGAACAGAGTGGTAATTTACAGGGAACTGACTGTGGCTAAAGCAGAGAGTGAAGGAGTGAGAAGTGGGAAGGCTAAGAGTGAAAGAAGGTTTAATAAGGGAAAGGAAATAATAGAACGTACAGAAGATTTAATTGACGAAGAAGATGCTAACATATTATTAGAAAAAGGATTTAACCAAATTAAAAAGAAAAATCTTTATAATGAAGGAATATTAGATAAACTAAAAAGTAGTATATATATCTATACAGATGAAACAAAATTAGCAGCAGTAAATAATAGACAAGAAATAAATTTAATAAGTAAAAGAGGCAAATATGAATTAAGAAAATTAAAATACACAGATATCCATATGAGAATAATAGTAATAGGAATATTGGGTCAAATGAGAGAAGGTTTAAACGTAAAAGTCCATTTATATTTATACGATAGCAGGTTTTATGACCATGAACAAGCACAAATAACTACAGCAGAAATAGATTTAAGAAACAAAATAGTAGTAGTTGGATGTATTCAAAATATAGATATAGATATAGAAGAATTTTCAAAACATATAAAATTAAGTGTCCAGACAAAAGGTTTTAAAATGAATGCAGAATATAAAAATATTAGAATAAAAATTTTCTTTTTAGAAAAATTATATAATAAATATAATAAAAAATTTAGATTTGAAACAGAAAATATAGTAGAATGTTTTAAAAGTAAGTACGTAGAAATGATAACTCCCTACCAAATTAACGAGTAGCAAACTAAAAGGATTACAATGGAAATTATCAGATTTAAATCGCAATAAAATGATAGAAGTACCAACAAATAGTAAAATATATATAGATAGTAAAAATCAAGCTTATCAATATTAAGTAATTATAACAAAATAGAAATGCCAGATGAAGATGATAACGAAGAGATTAGAAAAGTTATAGAATTAAACATGGCATTAGTAGAATTAAAAATAGATAAACAAAAACATTAGAAAATAATAGAGAAAAAATTATAGAAATGATATTTGAAGATCCAGAAAAATATTTAAATATAGAAACTTTTAATAATTTTTGTAATAATATAGAAATAACAGATAAGGATATAAATTTGATACTTATAGAAAAATTAAATTTTGAAGAATTAGAACACATCGAAATATGTTATGAAGAGTATGAAGTATTAGTAAATGAAGAAGATAAACCTAGTAGTAGTGGAACAGCTCAAGAAACTAGTAAGGTACCAGAAATAATAAATGAAAAAATAAAAATAGAAAAATATTAAGAAAAACGAGGAATCTCAGATAGTAAGATGACATATAAAGAAGCAGAAAAATTCTATAGAGCTAAAACAAAATTAAAAGATTGGGAAAAATCACCAGAAGCAAAAGATTTATTAGTTTTAAAATTACAAGATGATAGACCTAGAGATTGAAAAAAGATAGT
The DNA here is from genome assembly GCA_007844105.2 of Rhamnella rubrinervis. NCBI lineage: Eukaryota > Viridiplantae > Streptophyta > Magnoliopsida > Rosales > Rhamnaceae > Rhamnella > Rhamnella rubrinervis. The sequence continues at coordinate 5,384,352 of CM017575.2, read as the reverse complement.
ACATGAATGGGAAGGAAATTTACTTAGACATTCAATGGAAGCATTAGAAACGATTATAGATCCTAATTATAAGCTAATATATCTAGAAAGTACTTTAGGATATAATGAAAAACAAATATATTTAGGTTGAAGAGACTAGATGAAAGGAAACATGATAGAAGAATTAAATAATTTAGACAAGAATATTACAGTTATAAGTTTTACAGATTTAATTAGTAAATTAATATTAGGAGTAGGAATGGACGAAAAAGATGATGTTATAAAACAAATTAAAGCAATTAGAAATTTAGAACAATTAAAAATTTGTGATTTAAGATACTTTGATGAATATGCTAATTTATTCTATAAATATTGGAGTCAAATAGAAAGACCATTAGATCAAGATTTATTAATGAAATTTGTAGATAAATTACCAGGATAATTAGGAAAGAAGCTTCACGATGAGTTAATGAACTGGTTTAAAAGTAGGGTAATAGAAGGATTTAATTATCATGCTACCCTGTTGCCAGTAATAGAATTTGTAAGAAGAAGAATACAGGAATACTGTGAAGAAGAGAAACTTAAAAAACAGGTTAAGCAACAGTTTAAAAATATGTGCACTTATATGTACGAAGTTCCTACTTTAGGATGTGACACAAAACATAAAAAATTTTGAGGTAAAAAATTTAGGAAAAATAAACCCTTTAGAACAAAATCTTTCAAAAGATTTTATAAATATTCTCCTAATAAAAAGAAAGTTCATAAGTCTTATAATAAAGGAAAAAGAATCTTTAAAAAGAAAAAACAATGTAAATGCTTTTTGTATGGAAAAGAAGGACGTATTAAACCAGAATGTCCCGAAAGAAAAAGAATTAACTTAATTGAAACTTTTAATATAGAAAACTATTTAGAAAAAAATAGAAGAAATATTAAATATAGATGAATTATCTGAAAATGATAGTATATATAGTTATACAGATTCTGAAGAAAGCACAGATTCAGAAATAAAAATAAATATGATAGAAGAATAAAAATCATTTTTTTGAAAAAATTGTAATTATTGTAAAAGAAAATTTGAATTAGGATATAAGATAAATGAAGCCTTTTGTTGTAAGATATGTTACAAGAATTTAAAAATAGAAAATAGGAAAGAAATAGAAATTAATAGAGTAGGTAGTGAATTGATAAGTATAGATATAGATATATTGTATAAAAATGAGACTATACATACTAAAGCCATGATAGATACAGGAGCTAATAAATGTGTCATACATGATAGTTTAGTACCAATAGAGTATAGAAATAAATTAAAACAACCCATAAATATTAGACAATTTGACGAAACATGTAAACAAATAGTAGAATGTATAAATAATATACCAATAAGAATAAATGGAGAATTACATAATCTACCTCAAACATTTATATCTAATAGAACTAGTGGATATAAATTTATCCTAGGACTAAACTTTATATTAGGAAATAACGGCAGTATCATGATAACTCCCACAGGAATAAATTTCTTTAAAAAATCAACATTTATACAACCTAGATTTGAAACTAATATAGTACCATACGAAAAGAAAAATATAAATAATATAGAAAAAGAAAAGATTGCAGAAATGGAATCTTTTAGAGAATTAGAAATTCTTGATAAGGAAACAGAAACAGAATATGAGTCATTAGAAGTCAATACATACTTAAATACCATAGAAAAATCTATAGAATGTAGTGAATGCGATAATTGACCTATAGATATAAAAAAAGAAAATAGAAGAACTAGAAAAGTTAGAAATTATAGGAAATAATCCAATAAAACAAACTAATGAAGAATATAAAATAGAAATTATTAATCCAGATATTACAATTAAAACGCAAGATTTAGCTTATAGTTTAGAAGATAGAAAAGAATGTAAAATGCATATCAAAGAACTATTAAACTTAAAAATAATCAGGACAAGCACTAGTAGACACAGGAGCCCGTCATTTATAGTAAATAATTATAGTGAAGAAAAAAGAGGAAAAAGTAGGATGATAATAAATTATAAAAGATTAAATGATAATACTCTAAATAATAGCTATAAAATACCCAAGAAAGAAGAATTAATAAATTGTATACAGAAAGCTTGCTATTTTTCAAAATTTGATTGTAAAAGTGGATTTTGGCAAATAAAATTATATCAAGAGTCTATTCCATGGACAACCTTTACTTGTTCAGAAGGACATTTTGAATGGTTAGTAATACCTTTTGGATTAAAAAATGCACCTCAGATATTTCAGGCTAGAATGGATAAAGTATTTAAACAGTATTCAAATTTTTGCATTGTATATATTGACGGTATATTAGTATACAGCTATAATAGATTTATGCACATCACACACTTACAAAAAATACTAGATTGTTTTAAAAAACATAATTTAGTTATCTCTAAAATGAAAATAGGCTTGTTAAAACAAAAAATAGAATTCTTAGGATTAACGATAGACAAAGGAAAAATAATATTACAACCTCATATTGTAACAAAAATATTAACTTTTCCAGATAAGATAGAAGAGACTAAAGAACTTCAAAAATTTTTAGGATTATTGAACTACAGTAGAAAATTTATACCTAATCTAAGTACATTAGTGAGGCCATTATATAATAAATTGAGTAAAAATGGACAAAAATATTTTAATACTGAAGATATAAAATTAATACAAAAAATTAAAGAAATAGTTAGGAAAATAGAACCTTTAAGCTTACCTAAAGATTCATACTATAAAATAATACAGACTGATGCTAGTAGCTTCGGATGGGAAGGAATACTATTACAAAAACCAGAAAAAGAAAGTCAAAGAAATAAAGAACAAATAACTATGTATTCTAGTGGAAAATTTAATGAAGCAGAAAGTAGAAAATCTAGTATAGAATTAGAAATATTAGCAATAATAAATTCGTTAAATTCTTTTCATTTATATATTCAAAATAATGAGTTTACTATTAGAACGGATTGTAAAAATATAATAGAATTTTATAAAAAGGTACAAAAGAAAAATTTTGAAAAAAGAAACTCATTCATTAGTAAAAGGTGGATTTACTTTTTAGAAGTAATAAGTGGAAGATGATATAAAGTGAAATTTGAACATATAATAGGAAAGGATAATACTTTAGCAGACGTTCTTTTAAGACTAATATCTGAATAATATTTTGCAAGATGGAGAGATATATTTCCTTCGGACCCATTTATCTTAGACAGTATCTCTATGGAACAAATTTGACATTCATAAGTAAGAATAATGTAGGAATTGAACAGTAATGTTTGTTAGACAACCTATGGAACAATAGAAATCCTTACGATAAGGTCAGAAATTTAAACGCTTTATCTTTTTACTTTAGTCAAATAAATCAACAACTAGGCAAGTCAGCATCCTTATCTTCATCTATTAATCTCTGTGACTATTGTGAAGTAATGTCTAGAACAATAAGAAAATTAAATGAGCAGGAACAAATACTAGAAGATAGAGTTTATGCTTTAGAAAATGAAAAAGAAAAAGATAAGAATAGAAATAAAGAATAGTCACTAACCCCTTTTCCTTTTTTATCACTACCCAATGAAATAAAGTTAAAAATTAGACAGATGGCCTATAATTCGTCAGAAAGAAAGCAAAAGTTTATCATGAATTTCTTAAAGGACTTAGCAACAGCCCGTTACAATCATCCAGGATTATCTTTTATATGGGAAACCTTTATTCACCTGACATAAATTGCCAAGAAAAATATGAATCGTGTCAGCAGGTCCCATTAGAAAGAAATGGATGTCAGTGTCAGCTAATATATAGCGTAGTCAGATGCTGTATAAACTTAGACAATTATAGACCTCTAGAAATTATCTTTGAAATAGAAAAAGTAGAATTGACAGCACCTTTACTTTTAGACTATGGACTACTTTATCATATAATAATAACAGACCCAGATCAGACAGATATCTTTGGAAGAAAATTAGCCACTTGTATATTAAATACTTTTATAAAAGAAAGGAAAAAAAGTAGCACATATAATCAGAAAGTGCGAATGGGATCCAATTTCAACACTTCAATCTATATTAAAGCTCACAAAGACAAATCGACACTCTATTATGAGCAAATATGAAATTGTGAAAAGTTGTCACTAGATGCCCAAATCATTGACTGGAGGAGTACAATTATTGAAAGGGAATTTGACAGAGACTATTATAAAAAGATGAAATATAATTTGGTAGCTGAAGACTTCCACCAAAAGATCTACTCAAAACAAAGTCTCTCTGAAGTGCCTTTCCTGTCATGGACCGAAACATACTGAGCTAGCAGACAAATATCAAATAGAGTATGTGCAGGAACTAGGACAAAAAGAAGAGCCTTCTTACAGGCAAGAAATTAACAATCAGTGGTGGGCGAATCTAGATGACGAAGAGTTACATAACATCGAGAATATGATGGAACCCTAAGATCCCTTCAATCACTACTTTATCTAAAGTAAAGCATTTTACTTTAAATAAAGAAAAGCTGAGGACCACCTTATCACTTTGTTGAGTTTAGAGCTTTAGGACGTGAGTCAGGAATTAAATGTGTTTACGTTTTTATGCTATTATTTTATATATGTTAAAAGGCCAGCATTTTTGCACATCTATTTAATAATTTGTAAAACTTATAACTATAATATTTATGTCGAAATTATTTAATTTTTCTATCATGTTTCCTTTCATCCAGTCTCTCCAACCTAAATATATTTGTTTTTCATTATATCCTAAAGTACTTTCTATATATATTAGCTTATAATTAGGATCTATAATCGTTTCTAATGCTTCCATTGAATGTCTAAGTAAATTTCCTTCCCATTCATGTACTCTCTTTTTTCAATCTCTAGGTCTATGATCTTGTAATTTTAAAACTAATAAATCTTTTGCTTCTGGTATTTTTTCTCAATCTTCTAATTTTGTTTTAGCTCTACAGATTTTTTCTGCTTCTTTATATGTCATTTTACTATCTAGATTCCTTGTTTTTCTAAATATTTTTCTATTTCTGTTTTTTCTTTTATTATTTCTGGTACCTTACTAGTTTCTTGAGCTGTTCCACTACTATTAGGTTTATCTTCTTCATTTACTAATACTTCATACTCTTCATAACATATTTCGATCTGTTATAATTCTTCAAAATTTAATTTTTCTATAAGTACCAAATCTTTATCCTCATCTGTTATTTCTATATTATTACAAAAATTATTAAAAATTTCTATATTTAAATATTTTTCTGGATCTTCAAATATCATTTCTATAATTTTTTCTCTATTATTTTCTAATTTTTTTGTTCATCTATTTTTAATTCTACTAATGTCATGTTTAATTCTATATCTTCTCTAATCTCTTCGTTATCATCTTCATCAGGCATTCCTATTTTGTTATAATTACTGAATGATTGATAAGCTTGATTTTTACTTTCTATATATATTTTACTATTTGTTGGTACTTCTATCATTTTATTGCTATTTAAATCTGGTAATTTCCATTGTAATACTTTTAGTTCGCTACCGGTTAATTTGGTAGGGGTTATCATTTCTACGTACTTACTTTTAAAACATTCTACTATATTTTCTGTTTCAAATCTAAATTTTTTATGGTATTTATTATATAATTTTCCTAAAAAGAAAATTTTTATTATAATATTTTTACATTCTGCATTCATTTTAAAACCTTTTGTCTGGACACTTAATTTTATATGTTTTGAAAATTCTTCTATATCTATATATGTATTTTGGATACATCCAACTACTGCTACTTTGTTCCTTAAATCTATTTCTGCTGTAACTATTTGTTCTTGTTCATGATCATAAAACCTGCTATCGTATAAATATAAATGGGCTTTTACGTCTAAACCTTCTCTCATTTGACCCAATATTCCTATTACTATTATTCCCATATGGATATCTGTGTATTTAAATTTTCTTAATTCATCTTTGCCTCTTTTACTTATTAAATTTATTTCCTGTCTATTATTTACTGCTGCTAATTTTGTTTCATCTGTATAGATATATATACTGCTTTTTAGTTTATCTAATATTCCTTCATTATAAAGATTTTTCTTTGTAATTTGGTTAAATTCTTTTTCTAATAATATGTTAGCATCTTCTTCGTCAATTAAATTTTCTGTACGTTCTATTATTTCCTTTCCCTTATTTGAAAAATTTAGAGACCTTTTTAATTTTTCTATCATAGTTATATCTATATTAGATTTTCTTGCTAATTCTATTATTTAAATATAACTTTTGGTTATAATATTTCCTTAGTACTTTGTTTATTTTTTTAGGTTGATATTATTTCTAGGTTTTTGTTCAGATTTGTTTCTGTTTTATATTTTTCTGTATTTAATATTATTCTGAAATCTCTAATAGATTTTTTTAGAGAATCAATTTTACTTAATATTCTCAATAATAATTTTATAACTGTATTTGATTGAGCTTGTGAAATATTATTACTATCTGAAATAAATGTTCTTGTACTTATTCCTACTGATTCTATTCCTGTTTCTTTTTGAAGTTCTTCTAATATTTCTATTAGATTATTATCATTCATTACTAGCGTTACCAATTTCTAAATCTCTTTGCATTTTTTCTATCAGATATTGTCTTCTTTTTGCTATTATTGCTAACTTTGCACTCTTCTCAAATTATCTAATAGGTTTACTACTAATAGGTATCTATTCCAAACCTTTTGGGGATTAGGACTATTGTCTGCTAATATATGACCTCCTAATATTGCTAGTCGTCCAACATTATTTTCTTGATTTATATATTTTTCAAAAGTTTCTAAGGTATATGAACGTAATGCTATTGATGTAAATCCGTCCAAAGGCATATAATTTTATTCACTTACTAATTTATTTATATTATCTATCTGCTTTTGTAATTTATTTTGTGTTTGTTTAATTTTCTCTACTTTTTTATTTAATTCTTCTATTAATCTTCTTATTTCTAGTTTTACTGGTTTAGGTGTTTTTATATCTATTAAGTTTATTAATTCTAATATCTCTTTCTTATTAGAGAATTTTAAGATTTGATTATTAAAATTTGAAATTAGTTCTCTGATATAATCTAAATTTTTTCTTAACGTGCTTATGCTACTATTTTCTATTTTATCTGTTATTATAGTTAAGTGTTCTTCTAAATTTTGTCCTAAGTTTATTATAAGATCTACTAAAAAAATTTTCTGACTGTCACTGGTATGAGGAATATGTTTATATTGGTTTTCTAAATGGTCTACGTTTCAATATATTTTAAATTTTTCAGATAGGTTTACTTTGAATTTTTTATGTTGTGCTATTTCTAGGTCTAGATAAGCTAATTTAGTAAAACTCATAAACTAATTAAAGATTAAATAAGATTACTAACAGAGATAAATATAAGAGTTTAAACAAAAGGAAGCTCTGATACCAATTAAATAGATGTGCAAAAGTACTGGCCTTTTAACATATATAAAATAATAGCATAAAAACGTAAACACATTTAATTCCTGACTCACGTCCTAAAGCCCTAAACTCAACATAGATGCAGGCATAACGGACCAACGGAAAAAAAATGTAAAAAAAGTTTATGCCATTATTCCTATGTTTACTTGGTTCTTATTATATTTTCTTGCACTATTTTAATACCAAGGATCCCTTTTGTTTAATTCATATAGCTTCAGTACGTGGAGTACTTAAATTGGACAAGAGTAGAATAGCTCAGTCTATAGTGGTCCGATGTACTTTATCTGATATACTGAAGTAAATTAAAAGAAAACAATCAAACTAGGTGAATTAAAAACTTAGTAATATTATTTATAAATACATATGAACATTGTGGTTCATAAATGATACAAACATAATTTTTAAGTCATAGAAAATTTATTTTGTAACAATTGAGATACACTAGGTAAGTTTTGAGATAATTTGGAATAAATAAAACATTAATAATTTTCTTTTTTTTCCTAACTTAGTATGCATAGTCTCTCCATGTCCAAAGACAACCTTTGTCCTAAAAGACTTGTTGATGTGACTAAAAAGGCTGATGTACATCTTTGCCATATGTGTGGTCATCCACTGTCAATTACTCATGAATTTAAATCTATTTCATTGTCAATATGAAAAGCCATAAATTAAAATTCTATATATTTTTTGTGATCTCCTACTTGATTTGTTTGCTTTGGAAATTGTTGAGTTTGGTTTTGCATGACACAACAATACCTCTTAAGATGTTCATCCTTATTATAGTAATCATACTGAAATTATTACTTCTTTTCTTTTTTCCAACAATTTTTCTTAACGTGATTGTCTTTTTTGCAATAATTACAAGTAGAATATTTACCTTTCTTTGATGTTCATCCTTTTTCCTTACTCTCTTGATCTTCAGTTGCATTTTTTTCATCCATAACAATATGTTTTTAGCCTTTAAACTTGGCATGAAAGACACCTTGAATAGGCTCTTCATTGTGGATAAAATTCTTTTATTTATATAATAAATTTTATAATACTTTAATTAATATAAAAAATTAGAAAAATAATTATTATTATTATAAATTAAATACATTAAAAACTTATTTTAAAAAATTTATAAAAAATAAAAAAATATTGAGGAGCACACACACACAAACAAACCCCCAAATTATTATTAATATACATTGATTGAATGCATGTCACATACACATATTGTTACAAATATATCATAATTATATACAAATATGTATATGTGACATACAGATATGGCACAAATATATCACAATTATAAATATGTGTATGTCAGATATATAATATTATCCTATTTTATATGTCACAAATATATATATATATATTATTACAAATATGCCACAATTATATATAAATGTGTGTATGTAATCGATGAGAATGCAAAATATCATATTTTTGTTCATTTAATGTTTAGTTTTTTATACTCATTCAATGTCTCAATGTGCTCATTATTTTTATATTTTGATTTAGGATGCAGTGTAAAACGAAGCTAATTAAACAATTTTCAATATTTTTAACACTGTTTTGTAATTTGAGTATAACTCTTTCATCTGAGCTCTGATTGAGATGATTCAAGATGGTATGGAACGAGAAGAAAAAGCTCTACAATTTTTATGTTTTGAGATTTGAGAGACACTAGATGCATCGAGGTCAAAATTGAACTTGAATTTGCTATCAGGTGAAAAGTCAAGCGCTTAAACTTGGGTCTGACATGCTACCTAGGAAAGGCTCAACACATACAATGGTAGTGCAAGTCAAGGGCAATGTCAAACGCCTGATCCAAGGGTGTCAGGTGCTAAGTTAAGTCCGTTGTCAGGCATCTGACTTGATGTGGCAATTATCAATGGCAATTTTATAATTTAATATATATTATTTATAATTTAATTTAATATAATTTTTCTTTTCATTCAACCCTTCCTTCTTCTTTTGTTCTTCTTCTTCTTCTTTCCCTTTCTCATTTCTCCATCAAGCCCCATCGACGCCAATCTCTCATTCCCATATATGCTCTCCCATTCCAAGCCATATGCAATTAAAGGATTACTGAAATTTATTTTTGTATTGCTGAAATTTATTTCTATGTTGCTAAAATTTTTCTTGACGGGCATAAACATACACTCGATCTACATCGATCTGCACCTCTCCCACATCAACCACATCTGCTGGGGAGCCTATTAGGAAAGCCTTTCTCAGAGTTGCTACCACATCTGTTGCTTTGTTCTCCATTTATTGAGATTTCTCACTGGTTCTTGCCATAACTTTTTTTGTTCTGTAAGTTTACTATAGCATGCTGATAAAATTTTGACTTTTGAGTTGATTGAATGTTCCTATATGCTAGAAATATGGCCATGAATTTTTTGGAATCGGTTAGAGCTACAATGTGATAGGGGCAATAACATAAAATGCTATTAATTTTTAACTGAGCTTTTAGACAATGTTAAACTGTTCATCTTTTATAAGATAATTGCTTTGTGGGTTCATTTGTGTGCATAGATTGGATTTTCTTGTGGATTTTCTTTCACATGCTATCATTGTTGGATTTTTTTAGTATGTTGAATTGAGTTCAGCCATTTGCATATAGTATTGTACAACTTTAGAATATATATAGCTTCAGAATATCTTATACAAAAAGTCACTATATGAACTGGTGTTGTGGTAAACATGTGAAGCAAGTCTAGGTAGTGTTTCTATAGTAGTTTTCTAGAAAGAAAAATATTTTCTAGGAAAACTTTAATTTGCAAACCTAATCTGTAAATAATAGGTGCAAGCCTCAAAGGGCATAAATTAGGGACACGTTCAATTTATTCAATGAAGAGGACAATGAGATAACTTTTCTTTTATCAGTTTCTTATGATATTTTGTACTTGTGTTTGTTGTAGGTATTTTGATAATTAATGGGTGGAACTTTAATATATATATATATATATATATATATGTTTAGTTGAGTTCAAATTATGGCATTGTACATGTCATTTCATTAAGCATACATCTAATAATCTGTCTTTATTTATGCAAATTTGTTCAATCCATGCAAGTAAAAATAAATGGAATTTTAGTAAATCTTGAATCTAATAGTTTAGAAGTACCAATAGATTTGGAAGATGATAACACCAATGAGATGAGCCAAATTTGAAGCGTAAAAAAAGGCTTACCTTAAAGGTTTGTTATAATTTTGAAATGCTTCCTTTAGGTGTTGATGGTAAGCAAAGATGCAAGTGTAAAGATTGTAGATCAATTTATCTTTATGATAGTAAATATTGTAATAACCAAGCTATTTTTCAGAAACTATCGATTTCTGGACGCGCTTGCAGTTTTATCGCAGTTTCAATTTTTTCACCGAAATGAGCAGTTTATCCTTAGTTGTTGGTAATAGAGATAAGCTTTCTATTTCTCATATAGGAGACTCCCTTATGCATGCATTTAATCATCAAACATTGTTATTGAATGATATTCTTCATGTACATGCAATTAAAAAAAAATCTGCTAAGCATATCACAAGTCACTTCTTGCAATAATATAACGGCTGAATTTGATTCTTATGGTTATATTGTTGAGAATAAGGCAGTGGGAATGGTACTACTTCGAGGAAGTCTTAGAGAGGGCCTGTATTAGCTTGATCTACCCACCAATAAACCAATCTTCTTAGCTTTTGTCAATTCAGCCAATACTAACTCAAGTCATTTGTCAAGTGTTTTGAACAAATCATCCAATTATATTTCAGCTTAACTTGTAAAGTCAACCAAAGTTGAATCTTTAAATTCCTTAAGAGAAGTATGGCATAAGAGATTAGGTCATCTATCATATCGAGTTCTTGACTTAATTTTGAAAAGTTGTAATCAAAAGCTTCGAAGTAATGAAAATTCAATTTTTTGTGAAGCTTGTCAATATGGAAAATCTCATTTTTGCCCTTTAAAATGTCTATCTCTCATGGTTCTAATCTCTTTGAACTCATCCACACTGATCTTTGGGGTCCCTCACCAATACTCCCTCTTCGGGTTTCAAATATTATATTCATTTCACAGATGATTTCAGCTGCTATACTTGGATATATTCATTGAAAAATAAATTTGATACTTATCAGATTTTTAACCAATTTAAGGCTCTTGCAGAAAACCAATTTAAAAGGAAAATTAAATATCTTCAATTCAATATGGGGGCTGAATATCAATCCTTTTCTAATTTGTAAACAGTAAGGTATTCTTTTCAGACACTCATGTCCTCTTACCTCTGCAAAGAATAGAAGAACTAAACGTAAATATCGACAAATAATCGAAACTAGCTTAACACTTTTGGCCCAAGCACACATGCCTTTAAAGTATTGGTGTGAAGCTTTTCAAACCTCAGTCTTTCTCATAAATCATCCTCCCACTCCAGTTTTATAAGGTCAAACACCATTTTTTAGATTATTCCACAAAGCACCTTATTATGTTTCTCTTTAAACATTTGTTGTGCTTGTTTTTCTTGTCTTCGTCCTTATCAAAACAAAAAATTTCAGTTTCAAACCACAAAATGTGTATTTCTTGGTTATAGTGATGCTCACAAAGGTTATGAGTGTGTGAGCTCAACTGGACGAATTTATCTCCCATGTCATGTTAGGTTTAATGAATTGGATTTTCCTTTCAAAAATGGTTTTCTCAATACAAAACAATGTGAGCCCTCATTTATTCTTACCTATCCAAATTGATTTCCAACTCTCCCTACCTCTTAAGTTCGGAACTCCTCAAACACTTTCTCACAATCCACTTCTTAGTCAAGTTCTGTAGGCCCTGCTTCTGCCTCTCTTGGAATAATACCATCTCCTGCCGACTTCTCATCAATGCATTCACCTGAATCATCTTCTCAATTTGGTAGACCCGCAACTATGTTTGGTAACAGGGGAGACGTTGTGAGGGATGATAATCATGGTGGTAGTATTGGTTCTTTGCATTTTGATAGCATTGGGACAAAACAGCAATTGAACAGGTTCTCATTGTGCAAGCTGAAACTGAATTTGACAGTGATAGAAATCCACCTGAAACCACTCAAGGGCATCATATGGTGACCTGAGCAAAAGTTGCCATATACAAACAAAAAATGTACCCTTTTGAGTATGTTTGCTATTACTACTAGTGTTCCATAGGAACCAACATCAATACAGTAGACCTTAAATTCCAAGTGCTAGTTTGATTCAATGAAGGAGGAGATAAGTGTATTAAACAAAAATAAGGCATGAGTATTGGTCCCTTACTCATCCTCTTACAATATAGTTAGCAGTAAATGGGTGTTTAAGGTAAAATATAATGTTGATGGTAGTTTCCAAAGATGTAAAGTCCATTTTGTTGCAAAGGGTTTTACTCAATCTCCCGGGATCGACTTCTCAGAAATCTTTAGTCTAGTCATCAAAGCCTCTACAGTTCGAATTATCCTTGCCATTGTCGTATCTAGGAATTAGGTTGTGAGACAACTTGACATAAATAATACCAACCTAAATGGAAGCCTACATGAGGTTGTTTACATACAACCTGATGGTTTCATATATGTCATAAAGCCAAACTTTGTTTGTAAAAGTAAATAATATGCACTACCTTTGACGTTTAGGATAAATACAGTCGGCACCTAACAATATTGAAATTATGCAAATACTACCCCTAACGGCGTTAAAGCTAACGGTTTGACTTGGTTGACTAATGAAATGTCTATTTTACCCTTTAGATGCAATTGTAATTATGTAAAATGACTTATATACCCTTGAACAATTAAAAAAATTCAAAATAAATATATACGTGGGCCAATTAGAAAATGACACATGATACTAAAAAATATTAAAATTAATAATTAATTTAAATTTTTAAAATACACATGGTCCAATTATACTATAACATTGGCATATAAAAATATATATAATTTGATAATTAAGTAATTTTTTTCTTTTTCCTTTTTATTTCCTTTTTTATTTTTTTTCTTTCCCTCCATTTTTATAATTTTTCCCTTTTTTTTTCTCCGTTGCTTTTGTTCTTCCTTTCCCTTTAATTTTTTTTCCTCTTCTCCATTGCTTCATCTTCCTTTTTTTTCCTCTCTTTCTCCCCGACCTACAAACAGAAAACGAAGAAAACAACCTGGGGAGGAAAAATATTCCAGCAACGCGAGGCACATTTCAAGGAGAAAGATGAATAAAATAGTAAAAATGAAAAAAGTGGAGGAGGCTACTATATTTGCATAATGCAAGTGGTGAAGCTCCACACCTTCTCCACTTGCTCAATCGGCATGTTGGTGGTCTTCGACAATAAAAAGTACACAAACACCGGCAATAAAAGGTGCACAAACATAGTCATCACCACAACCCACCCACCAAACGAGAAGAAAATCTCAGCACAGCATTCTGTCCAACCGATCGAATCTCCAATAGAAAAATCTCATTCGGAATTAACCAACCCAGTAGCCTCCACGACCATTCAAACCCAGCCGTATATATACACAGACAAAAATCAACACAAAATATATGTACCCTTTACTCATTCTGCCATGGTCACAGAGCTTTGCCGCCATGATGATATGTCATAGGAGAATAGCAGAAAGAGAGAAAAAAGGTGAGGAAGAGAGAAAGGTTTTAGGGTTGGAGTAGGTGCATTGGGAAACAAGAGGAAGAGAGAGAAAATGTGAGGAAGAGAGTTTTTTTTTTTTTTTTAGGTTTCTGAATTTTTTTATTTTTTTATTTAATAAAAAGTTTAAGGTGCAAAGGCAATATTACCCTTTAACTATTAACTTCTTACATTTGTCAACTAACTGCAGGGGAGGTAATAAGTTAAAAACGATATTATTGGGATTTTACTGTATTTAGAACAAACCTCAGGGGAGGTAAATGATATTAACCTTTGTTTGTAAACTCTAGAAGGCTCTATATGATCTCAAACAAGCCCCTAGAGCATGGTATGATAAACTCAAAAGCACTTTGGTTACTTGGGTCTTCAAAAATTCTAAGTGTGATACATCAATGTTCTTCTTCAAGGACAAAAATCAAGTCATGATACTTTTAATCTATGTGAATGATAAGCTAGTGATAAGAAGTAATCATATCTCGCTACAAAAGTGTGTTAAAAGACTTCAAAATTTATTTACCTTAAAAGACATGGGAAACTTACACCATTTTTTCGGAATCGAAGTGATGAGAGATGCCACAGGGATGTATTTAACTTAAACTAGGTACATAGATGACTTATTAAAGAAAACATAAATAATCAATACCAAAATAATTCCAACTCCTACGGTTGTTGGGAAACCAATGTCAATCTCCAATGGAAAGCTCTTAAGAAATCCAACCTACTATAGGAGCATCATCGAAGGCCTACAATATTTGACCAACATAAGACCTGCTATATCCTATATCATAAATAAGTTAAGTCAATTTCTATAGAAGCCTACAACAGTACACTGGCAGGGAGCAAAGTGGGTTTTGAGGTACTTAAAAGGCACAAAGGACATGGGGTTGCACATAAAGCCTTGTAAAAGATTGATGCTTCAAAGTTTTTCAGATGCCGATTGAGCTTGTGGTGTTGATGATAGGAAGTATGTAACACCCCTCTTTACCCAAGCATATGTTCCCGAGTAAAGTGTAGTTACTACGTAAAAAATTTTCTTTTTCCTTTTAAATACAAACTCGATTCATAATTAAAACTATTCCATACAATACCACATCAATACTAAAAACCATTTCATTATTCTTTGAGACTGTTTTACAAACCACACCATAAAATAGTAATACTTTAAAATAAGTAAAAGTATACACACTCACAATGTAAAGAAAAAGTATTTAACTAAACACAGAGTATATTTGTCCAAAATATGATAAAAGGAAAAACCGCAGAAGAACCATGTACTTTGCCTTGCCTCCCTAGGTCTTTACTGCCACCAAGCCCTACTGTGGAGCTTTGGATTTACCTGTCACACAGGTTAAAAAACACTCAATAGGTAACCCATATGCATATGTCAATATCATGTCATGTAATGTATCATCATACACATAAAATCATTATTTTTTCCTTTTTATTTTATAATTGAATAGCTCACTCTCTTTCCGCATTTCGTACGGTCGCACAAAACACCAAGCCCTTTGATGCTATGTGGATGAATTACCATTTTGGGTGACCCACCGCTATGTGTGGTCAGTGATTCATAGAGTTATTAAAACATAGTTTAAAACCATACACCTTTCTTTGTGTACAATCATTTTAAAACACAAATTCTCAAGGTAAAATCTTTCATTTCACATAAAATAAAAAATCACCAGAATTACTCTATGCAAATGAATGTTCATGCCACAATGCATAAGCAATAACAAATCACATAACAAAACGCATAATTATCAAACCGTTCTATTCCAACAGCCGTAATTATCTAATTGCCCCTGCTCAAACTAATAATTTCTCATTGCCAATCACATTGATGTAATTACCGAAATATCACTGGATACCTCGATAATTACCAAGATACCTCTTGAATAATTACCAAAATACCCATCAATAGGTAAATGGCTAATTATCATCTTACCCTCGGTAAAATAACAGAAACAATAATTATCCAACCATATACATATATATAACCATTCAGTACATACATATACATCCATCCATATACGCATTTTATAATCACAACTATAAACACATATTATATATATATATATAATTAAATATATATATAATTATACACACATATAAATACACATTCACATATATATATATACACACACAAATATGTATATACACACCCATATATGTATACATATATTTTATACACATATACATGTATACAAATACAACTTATACATATACATAATTATATATACATACACCAATGTATAACTATAATTATATATATATATATAGTAAATTAATACTCATTTTAATGTATAAATAGTTATTTATACACATCTGCCTTGACAAAACACACTTATGTATAGTTAATAAATACATACATAATTTATATGCATTTTGTAAAATATAACCATATTTATAATTATACAAACCTTTGTATAAATAAATAATTTAAAGAAATTATAATAGGATATTTGAATATATACATATAAAATAATAATCTAATAATTAATTTATATATATGTAATAAAATAATTTGGAATTTGATAAAGACCACAATGCCCCTCCAATTTCAAATATTTTCAATTTTAAAACTCATATGAAAAATAACAAAAATACCATCAACAATTTCAAAAATTATATTTGTATTCTCACATGTCAAATGATCAAAATGCCCTTGACTTTTTTAAAAATTCCATTTATATCATTTAAATACAAATGACCAAATTGCCCTAAACCATTTTCAAAAATCCCATTTGTATCTCATATATGTAAAATGACCAAAATACCCTTGTAATTTTTAAAAGTATCCAAAATACCATTTACATGTGAAAAGATCAAAATGCCCTTACATGTAAAATTTTGACATAGCCTTCCTACCATGACCGTCCCTTTCTATATATCATAATCCATCCAATTTTCCACCAATTTCATCAAATTGACAATGGTTTAAGTCATATCCAACCATCAATTTTCATAAATCATGCTTTAATCAAACAAAATCACAACAAATCCATCAATTTCACAAAATCCTAAACCCTCCTCATTTGGGGTTTTTGCCATATGTTCAAAACTCAACCAATTAGGCATAACCAAACATCAATTCATCCATTTCAAGCATGAATTCAACAACTAATTAAGTAAAACACATGATTCACAAGAAAAATTCAAAAAAAATATAGTTGCCTACCTCTCTTCCAAGCTAAAAACACATTCTTCCAAGCCTTGAAATTATAAACAAGTGATGTCAATGAATTGCCCTTGAAGACTAGCCAATAACCCTTGAATTTTACTTGAAAATTCTTTGAATTACACAAATTTTCCGCACTTTCTCTAACGTCTTAGTTTCTCTCACTAGAACTCAAATGGAACAAACCCAATTGAAGAAGATGGAGAAGAGTTGGCCAACTCAAGGTAAAATGCCAATTGCCAACTTTAAAATATTAATAAATTAAAGTAAAAAGTAAAAAGATATTTTACTAAATTATTAAATTAATGAATAATGAAAGTTAAACTTTATCAAATTTTGACCAATGGTAAAATTGGTAGAAAAAGTTCCTCAACTCCTCACAGGGTACTCTTGACCCTCATAAAATATCAGAAGAATTCAAAAGTTGCTTATTTCGGCGAGAATGGTGAAACCTCGATTAAATCGAAAATGCATCCGAAAATTGATAATTTCAGAAATAATAACTTGGTTATTACAATGTATACAGTAAGCCATTATGTTTATTTTGGTGACTCACTTGTTTCATGGTTCTTTAAGAAGTGGCATATTGTAGCAAGATCATGTGCAAAATCTGAATATAGAGCTCTAGCACAAGTGTCATGTGAGCTGGCATGGATTGAATCCTTGTTGAAAGAATTGGCATTTCCTTGCATCTCAATTCCTATTACCTGGTGTGACAATCTAAGCGCAAGTGCATTAGCTACGAATCTAGTATACCATGCCAAAACAAAACACATAGAGGTTGATATTCATTTTATAAGGGATAAGGTTCTTGCTAAAGAATTGGATGTGAGATATGTATCATCCCATGACCAAGCTACCAACTGTCTAACTAAACCTCTCTCATATTCACGTTTTCAATGCCTTATAGACAAACTTGGAGTAAATCAGAGACCCATACCACTCACAAGTTTGCAGGGGAGTATTAAGACATTGAACAATACTACACAACAACTAAACTAATAGTCATATGGGAATTTTGTAATGGGTTTGGCTTGATATATTCTACAGATGAAATATTTCTTATTGTACAAATATTTTGGGCTGATGACCCAATATTTATTCTTTCATACTCTTGTCAGTATTAATTAGTTGTCTTCTAGGGTAAGTGTAACAAGCAAATATAAAAAGACAACTTTTTGCCTCAGCCAAATTACGCTGAAATTTATCAGGCAATAGCAGTATCTATATTTTGACTCCCACTTGTTATTATTACTGATAAACTAGACCGACACTTTCCAATCTTCCATAAAACACCAATTCTACAACTTTTGAAAAATACGAAATTCAAGCAGCAGTTGAAACCTATTTCAGCACATAAACAAGATATCTTATTTTTATGATCTTCCCTTCAGATCAAGTTATGCATGTTAACACTCATGTTTATCAACAATTCTGAAACAAAAGCCTCAACCAATTGTTCTGCTCAAGAGCATCCATTTCTATTAGGCAGTGTTCTATAAACGTCAGCAACGTAACTACAATAGATTGCCCTTAAATTAAATACATAACCTTGGTTAAATAATTATTCTTTTTTATCGGTCTCGACTTGAGACCTACTTGCTAAATTAATAATTTAATAAATTTGTAAAATAAATAAAAAGTCTCTATAGCTTTATATAGGATCCATTTACCATACAAATTAACAGTGAAACAATAACGAGTTCTCAAATTATTATTATTTTTTTTGAAATTTTTATATTTATTTAATAAAAATTGGGGGCTTTTATGTTTTTTAAATCGCCAGATAAATTCTTTTTGATGGACGTTACTTGACATTTCGGAAACCTAGAGTATCCATTTGAAATTAAACTAGACCTCAGGGGGTGAAATGAAATGTATAAGTACAAGTTGAAAATTTTTTTTTTGTAAGTTGAAATAGTTATAACACTGTGAAGTCACCCATTGATTAATGAATTTTCCTAATTTCTCTCAAAATCTCATTTCTACCGCCCGCCAAGAGTTTTGATTATTATTTTTTTTTTGGTGAATACCTAGAGTTTTGACTATAATTCTTCACAAAGCTCAATAATTAATGTTTTGGGAGATTACAAAAATTAATAAAAAATAAATAAAAATTTCTGCATCCAGGAAGCCACTGACAGTGTCGTATGGTTGGGACTGCAAAGTTTGAAGATTTTTGTGAAAATGGAGAATGAAGAGTTTAGATATATGTACAGCTCTTTGTTTTTTGATTAAAAGCCTTCCGAAGAAAAGAGACGCAGAGAAATCCTCAAAACGATGCGTCGAGAAATCTCGTTTCTGCTTCAACCACGATGCCTCCTCCTCCTCCTCGTCCTCTCGATTTTCCTCATCTTCTCTTTCTTCAGCCCTAGACAGGTACGACTTTCTCTTTCTCGCTCTCTCTCGCTCCTTCTCAATAAAGAGTTGATGTAAAGTGTGCTTTGGGAGATCTGGTTACGAATTTGGGGCAGTTTTTGATGCGGGCTTTAGATATATTATAATTTGCTTATTGGGTTTCTTTCAATTTTGGTTCTGGGTTTTCGCATGGCATTTGGTGGGTAATTGGAATTTCTGAGGTGACGGCATTGGGATTTTGGAATTTCGGTGTTGGTTAAGACTTTAACAAGTACACATAAGTCTCTGAAATGGCTAACGACTTGGGCCAGAGCCATGATGTATTATTGTTTCTTTTTAGTCTGATTCAAACCATTAAGAACTCTGTCGATGGGTTAATGACTGTGCTTCCTTGGAAGTCTGGTAATCTTGATGGTGATTATAAAAATCTTAGTGTTGCTCCTTCGGATCCTCTAAACTCACAAGTACTAGTGGGTTCTAGCTCCATGTATGTCTAGTCGGAGTTTTTTGGTACTTGTTTTTATTTATTTTGGTTGAACATAGGGTGGACATATGATGTCAGCTAAATATGAATAACAAAGTAAGTGATGGGTGCTGGTTAAGTGGAGTTGTTTGAAGCTAGATATGGTTCTATTATTTGCCGTTTATTTTCCATTTAAATAATGCAAATAAAAATCAGGGATGTAAATGCTTCTTTGAGGAGAGTACATGAGTTATCCATGCACCCAAGGGTACAATTGAGTGGGAAGTAAAATTTTGATATTGTTTTTTTATTTTTTTTCTTGCTCTTGTGATATACTAGCTCTTGTTGATGCATTTGTGGTCTATGTTTCATATAGAAGCAGCTATCAGAAAAATTGGTTCAGTTGTGTGGTGTGTGTTAGCTGCATCTATGGTAAGGTATTGTTCTATTAGAATAGTGAATGGAACATTTTTGACAGATTTAACTGGCTTGTCAATCGGCATTGGCACTTGAGATGGTAAAAACCTATCATGTAATGTGAAATTCTTCTTACACAATTTCTTGTGATTGTTTTCCTTTGTAATGAGTTCTGAGGATCCTGATGAGGTCCTTATTTGTGGTTGTGCATATGTAATCTTTTTGTTAGTTTCTTTTTTATATACAAAACCATCTTGGATTATGTCTGAAAATTTGTTATAAAGGATATACTAGTTGCTTATCTGTGGAAACTAGAAACCAATTTCAAGGCACTACTCCATGTTTTCAACAAGGAAATTCATTAGTCAACAATGTATTGAGTGGTTACGAAGGGTAGTGACTATGTTGAATTTCCTGAGAATTGAATAGTTTTTTTTTTTGGTATATTTCCTCACTGTCTTGGTTTTGTTTCTAGCACTTGATAAAAAAATATTCACTCTTAACGCTATATAGGCCGGTTTCGGTAAAAAAAAAGTATCTACAAACATATTGACTCTTGTCTTGAACTTGAACAGGATGAGGAGAAAGTGGAAGAGGTCCCTGAAATTACTCACAGAGTGTACCTGGATGTTGATATTGAAGAACAACGTTTAGGTACAGCTTTCATATCTACTATGTATGATGAAGTGCCTTTTGCGAAGTTATTTTCATGCATTTGTAGAAAGAAAAAAAAAAAAAATCATCTTTGGCCTTTAGAGTGCATGCCCACATTGTCCAATGGTCTCCTGCTCCATTGGACAAGGAGTTGTCAATAGACAGAAGTTTTGCATAACTAAATTGGTCAATTTTTTAAAGTAATGAATCTAGATATTAGGCAAGTTTGATTGAGTATTCAAAGTATTTCAAATTATAAAAAGGTTGGTTTGATAGGAAAGCTATAATGGTTTAGTGAAGTACATTGTTCTAGGTGGTTAGGTGACACTCCACTGTAATATTTCTTCCTCTTTCCTATCTGCTGTTAACTTCCAGTGTACACCTTTCTTATTGCAGGACGAATTGTGATTGGGTTGTATGGCCAGGCTGTACCTAAAACAGTTGGTATGTGTTTGATCTTTATGGATTCCTTCTTGTCAGGATCTTAGGAAATATAATTAGTTTCAACTTGTCTGAGATTAGTAGTTAATAAATAATGGCTTGACAATAGTCTGCCTTCCTTTATAAGTTATTTTGGAATCATATCGGCAGTGCATAGTGAATTATATTTATAACTGGTCTTTTTTCGTGATTAAATAGGATAAATTGTAAAGCAAGTTTATGTTCTAATGTCTTAGGATGAAAATCATCCTTAACCATTGTTTGTTTTCTTTGTTGCTCCATTCCTATGCATGGGCACACACAATCAGTGATGCAGCATAGTCCTGCAGCGTCGTTCTCTTACTGGTTCTGAAATAATTTTATGGCATTTCTTATTGTCTGTTCCGTACCAGTAATGAAATTATACTCATTCTCTTATGACATAATTGCATCTCACTCGATTTTTTTTTTTTTAATTATTGTTTATTTTTGCAGAAAATTTTAGAGCATTATGCACAGGTAACTGGACCTACCTTTTAATGGTCATATTTAATTGAAACTGTGATATACACAACCATTAGTAGAAGATCCTATCGGGAATGTGCTGATTGTGACTTGCACTTAAATGTAGGTAAGAAAGGCAAAAGTGCTGCTGGGAAAGCACTCCACTATAAGGGAACACCATTTCATCGTATAGTATCTGGTTTCATCATTCAAGGTGGAGATATTATTTATGGTGATGGGAGGGGATATGATTCTATATATGATGGTACCTTCCCCGATGAGAATTTCAAGATAAAACATTCACATGCAGGTTTTTTTACTATAAATTATTTCTTTTTTTTGTTTGTTTGTTTTTCTGGTTGATTTACCTGCTTTGTTTGTAGATTGTGGGTTTTTGAAGATCCAAATTTTTGGTTGTTGTTAGCTTTTTTTTTTTTCTGAATCTGCAAATCTTGTGTAGGTGTTGTTTCAATGGTGAACAAGGGACCTGATTCTAATGGCTCACAGTTTTTTATCACCACAGTCAAGGCCAGCTGGTAAGCTGGACTAAACATAAGCAATTATTCTTGGCCTTGCATAGATTTTCTGATCAATTCAGCTGAAAACCTAATTGACCCATTAAATACCCATTTAGATTTTATAAGTCTAATGCTCTTTCAGAATTCAATATTCTCCTGGTTATTATTACTATTTCACCAGACAGCACACCAGTTGCTCTAGAATTGACTCTATCAGATTAATCTGCCACGTGTTGTCAAATTTTATGTGCATAATGCATGAGATCTAGAATGATAGTGGCGAATGTATTTGAAATCACATGTGCATGCATGTTTATAACATTCATTATTGGTATGTGAATGATCAGCAATTGGCATCTATGCCACTGGTCCATTGTGAGAAAAGAGCATGTAATGCTCTGGTTATCTTGGAATTAAAAAGGCATGTCTCAGTTCTCAGGGTGGTCTGTGATAATGTGTGGAGTTTCAGGTTGGATGGAGAACATGTTGTCTTTGGCAAGGTAATTCAAGGCATGGACACTGTGTTTGCAATTGAAGGAGGAGCTGGAACCTACAGTGGAAAACCTAGAAAGAAAGTAATTATTGCTGATTCAGGAGAGATACCCAAGAGCAAGTGGGATGAGGAAAAATGATACTGACACGTCTCTGACGCCGGGTAATTTTTTTTTTTTTGTGAGTTTCTATATTGGTTTTGTAGAAATCTGATTCTCACCTGTTGCTCCCTTTGTACCATGTCCATGCAAAATTTTACAAAATTATCCAAGATCCATCGGTCTTAGGTTCTTCCTGGAAATATTGTATTCTTCTCTCTCTCTCTCTGCAACTGTTATTAATACAAACATGTTTGTTGTAGAGCATTTGATTATTTTGTTTCACATTTTACTGAATTTAGTCTCAGGTATTTGTTACTTAGGAAAAGAGATTTATTTTTAGCCCACCAAATTTTCATAGCCTCCTTTATTATTCCACAACCTTGACCAACCAACACCATGAAAATAATTTGACTATACCTTGTAAATTAATGTCAACACTGTAAAACTATAAAAATAAAAAAATTATAACATAGAAGTGAAATAATTTGTCATTTAAATCAAAACATCTAGTTGGTTTCGCTTTTTCTCCAGAGTCAGAGAGAATTGGATTTCAATAAAATGCACCATGTTTGACTGTTTGGTTTATCCACTTGCGCTTTTCCATTGAATTTGATGGTTTTAAAGTAATCTTCTCAAATTGATACTTTAAAATGAATACCCAAATACATATGATATAAACATTGATATTTTTTTACAGTTTGGACATCAAAGTATATATAAACAAAAATTTTGTTTGTGTGTGTCTCTTTCTCTCTCTTTTAAGCTATGATTATTAGTTGAATCCCATGTGTTGGTCCAAGATCTGAAATCTAAGGCAGGTTTGCCTAATAATATTAACTGGTTTGGACTTTTGATTAGCAAAAAACAAATTGCTTTTTCTTTTTCTTTTTCCTTTTCCTTTTCCTTTTCCTTTGTTTTTTTTGGGAAAAAATACAAATTACTTTTAATCTCTGTTAAAAGAAAAAATGAAAAAGGTTTAATAGGGTAACTTGTGAGTAAAGCTAAAATATGTAGGTGATTTTTGTAACTATATACTAAAACTGTATAGTGCCTTGTAGTTGTTATCAACTATAATCATCAACATTTTCAATAGCCAAAAAAAAAATTTCTAAATCCTCTAATGATGTTATACAAAATAAATCATAATTTGATATCTAAAAGATCTCATTTATATTGCATCTTATTGTTTCTTAATAATTTGAGTTTTAAAGAAAAACAATCTCAGTTTATTCATTTCATTTTAATAACACAAAATAATAAAAACAAAATTTTTCATCGCAACTTTTATTGGATCCCAAATATGACAGCTTTTAATTGATTTAATTAATTACGGCTCGCATGACGTGGCATTGTATTTCATCCCAAATCGTAATGAATACAAGAAATACTTTGGTTGGTTGTCGCCCCGTACTACCGTATCCCATGTACACAGAGAAATAAACCAAAACCATAAAATGACAGAAATTAAATTGAATCTGAACCGTCCATCATGCGAGATTTACACAAACCAACGGTATCGATGCCCATTTTTTTATTTATTTTTGGTCAGGATGGATCCCCATTGTCTTTGAATCAACTGGGACAAAATATGATTACCCTTAGGGCCCCACACCCACAAAATAAAATAAAATATTAAAATTTCAACCGACTAAAATTTCTAGCCCATCGGTGAGAGAGGCTCATCGTCATCAACTACTACGGCTACCATTCTCTCTGCTTCAACAGTCAACTCCATAATGTTCGTCTTTCTTTCCTGATTCCATTCATAAACCCAAACCCCCATCTTCTATTTCTCTCTATCTCCGAGCTCTAATGGGCAGCTCTGAAGAAACCGCCAAACCCATATCCCTCTACGACTCGTCGTCACCTTCTCATCCCCTCCTCTCCAAGCCCGCCGACGACCCACCTCTTCTACAACCACCCTACAGCGATACGCCGGAATCTGACGCCTCCCAGTACCTTCAGATCTCTTATAACTATGGTCCCAGACCTTTCAAGGACCTCCCTTTCCTAATTCTCTTCCTCATCTTCGTCCTCTGCACCTTCGGTTTTGGTATCTTCTCCATCTTCCACCGGAACAACAACTACTCCAGTCTCTCTTCCTTCGTTTACGATTCCAACTCCACTTCTTGCGTAAGAGACTCTGTTTCTTCTAATTACAATTGGGTTTCACTTAGTTTTTCTTCTGGTTCGCAATTTGTAAAGGATTTGATATGGACCCTAGCGATTACGTTGCTCTTGAGTGTACCCATTTGTTTCTTGTTGCTCTTGGTGCTCAAGCATTATACCAAACAGATTGTCTACGCTTCACTTCCGTTTTTCATTGTGATGCCCATTTTCTTCAACGTTTATTGGTTCGTTGCCTGCACGGTTAGCTCGTCATGTAGCGATGCCTTCCCATTGGTTTACAGGATTTTGGTGCTGGTATTTGTGTTTTTGGTCATTGGGGTTATCTTATGGATATTTGTGGCTAATTGGCATCGAATTGAGTTGACTGTGAGCATAATTGGGGTTGCTTCTAATGCTCTTTCGAGAAACCTGGGTTTGTTTGTGGCTCTGCCGTGTATGATGTTCGGGTTGGTAGTTTATTACGCGCCAATTGTTGTGTTCTTGGTGTTTTCCAGGCTGAATGGTAAAATTGTGCCACGTGAATTGAAGGGAGAATATGCTTGTATTTGGAAGCAAGATGGTTGGGTGCCTGCTTACTATGCATTGGCAATTCTTACTATGTTGTGGTCTGCAGCAGCAATGGTGGAGGCGCAGGTGTTTGTGATCAGTGGTACTATTGCGCAGTGGTACTTCTTGAAGGAGGATTCCACTCCAAAGCGGACTATTAGAAGTTCTTTGAGGTTAATTCTTGATACTTTTCTTGGTTCAGCATTTTTAATACAAGTGTGTGTATAGTTACCTGCTTTTAGTTGTGGAAAATTGTTAGACCGTCTCTAGTCCACATCGAGAACATAGCGATTCAAGATTAATTTATACTGATGGGCGTAAGACTAAATGGCGTAATTTTGGGGTCAAGTTGAAGTTCAAATATATTAATGTATATCCGACACCGATAGCCGTTTTACATTCTTTACTTCATGTGTAGTATATTTGAATTTACATTTTCTTGTGGTGGTAGTTCACTTATGTTTAGTACATGCAAATTTAAGATTGAAGGTCGAGGATGTGGACAGCAGCAGTTTTTACTGTAATTTGAATAAATCAAAGTTCTGTCTAGTGGCCTCTCTGGTATTTATGTTTGCCACTGATAAGGTATCCTATTAAGCTAATCTATCAACGGTCATTGGAGCACGGTAGTTTTAGTGATGAGCGAATGAACTATCTGCATTGCACCATATATTTGTTTATAAATATAAAGTTGCACTTTGGGAGTCATTATGAGTCTGTAATTTCAGGGTGTCTTCTCTCTTACTCTGGTAAATGTTGTCATGCTATTGCTAGTAGCACATCTGGGTACATGCCTTTCCACTTGGTATTGGTAGTATCAGGTCCGTTGGACCTTTATTTGCTTTGCAGCACTGAGTATTCGAAAATCAATGTCTGACACAAACCTTAAAGAATTGAAATTTAGAATGTTCTCAAATTCTAGGTTGCATTTGTTGAACCCTGTATTTGATTTGGGATTGGATTGCACAATAATCACACCTGAACAATGGGAACTACTTTGCTCATTGTTCATTTATAATTGCATATTGCCATACTTACTATTTATACATTTCACCATGTTTCCAATCTGCCAGTCAGTGAAAATGCAAAAAATAACAAATTCTACTAAGCATAATTAATGCTTTGCAAAGAGAGATCCTATGGTGATTAGGATTTTATATACATTTCTCATGTGTATCTACACTTTGCAGATATGCGTTTGGCCCCTCTGCTGGCACAGTATGTCTATCTGGCTTACTTATTTTTGTTGTTCGAATGGTGCGTGCTGTTGTAGATACTGCAAGACAAGAGGATGTTCCCGGGATCGTGAACCTTCTACTACGTTGCTGTGTCAATGTTGTACTATCAGCTATTGATTTCCTTAACAAGTTTACAATTAACTTCGCTGCAATAAGTGGTGAAGCTTATTGCTCATCTGCAAGGATGACATATGAACTTCTGAAGCGTAACCTTCTGTCTGCTGTTTTTGTGGAAACCATCTCAACTCGTCTATTGGCTGGAATTGCTTTCGTATTCTCAGCAATATATGCAATTGCAGTGCGTAGTGTTTTCAGATATATATTAAATTTTTTTTCCCACTGATTACTGTTTTAAGATGTCATGTTCATTTTTCAGCATGTAAGAGAGCCATTCATGTTTTGCACATAACATGTTCTTCCAAATGAAATGCCCTAGACAGACTCCTGGCAACTAGATGATTATAACCCATTTTAGTTATTATTAGCTATCCCATTCCTACTGTCCCAGTAGAGATAGAGGTGAGGAGTGAGTGTGGTTTCCAGATATATATCAATAGACCTACAAGCCATATGCAACACACAAAAAAATAGGCTCAAATATGTTATTTGATTTTTGTGTCTTCTTGGCTTCCTAAACTTTGTTTTTAGTTTCTTCACCCATTTGTTCCCTCACTTGTCCTAATATTTTTTATTATAATGTTTGCATAAGCAGGTTTGTGGTATTCTAAAGGCTGTGAGCAATCTTGGGTATGAATTATACTTTGTAGCCCTCCTGGCTTGGGTGTTGCTGCTCTTGGTGTTGCTGTACTTTGTCCATGTGCTGGATAACGTGATTGACACCGTGTATGTGTGCTATGCCATAGACAGGGACAGAGGGGAGGTCTTTAAACAGGAAGTTCATGAGGTTTATGTTCACCTACCCATTAGCAGAAACCATAGACCAGATATTATTTCCAGAACTCTGGGTGTATAGATAACTGCTTGAATTGTGCTTTTGTGTTGTTGTTGTTGGCCTTTTGATTTGTTATCTGTACGAATTAAGTTAGGGATAAGTTAGGGTTGCCTATTGGCAGATTGTACATGGCTTTGAGAGTTTGCATTTGTAAAATTTGAGGTCTCTTAGCTATAAAAGGTACAAAAATTCCAGGGCATGTTTGTGTATTATGGTCCAATTATTTGGCTAATCCTGCATCATAAATATGTTGTAGAAAGCTTTTAGGTGGACATTGCATGAATTGTACATTATTAAACTAATGCCAGATTTTTTAGCGAGTATGAATAGACCAGCTTTCCAAATAAGCTTTTTACCCTTCCAAATTTTCAATTCGTTGAACACATTTTGCTCTAGAAAGACTCAGATATATGTATGGTGTTTTAAAATGTTCTCTATTTTTGAATAAATATTTTGATACTATCATAATATATAATACAAATTACAACCACTCAGGGGATAATATCATATAAAGTTTTTTTTTTTTTTTTAACCTTTCATTTTTTAACTACTAAAAGAATGAAGTTGTGTTTACAAGATAAGAAAAGGGAGAGAATAATATGTGAATATCTGATGGTATATTTACAAAGTGGAAGCTAAATAAGAAAAAATAAACTTGAGAATAAAAAGAGAAACTGTTATAAAATATAAAAATTTAATATGAGCGTTACTAAAACTTATTAGCCTAGATAATATAAGAGGTTTTAATTAAATTGGGTTAAGTCCATAGTATTTCTATTATAATGTGTATTATAAACCTTAACCTTTATGGAGAGGTTAGGGTATAATTGAATAATAATACGATCTTAATTTTTCTTCTCAATTTTCTCTATGTCTCTCGCTTTTAGTTACTGTTTATTATTAATTTTTAGCACATTGTCAATACGAGTCTCTAATCCAATCCTTTAGATCACAAAGCTATATGCAAAAAGCAATTGAATAGAAAATTCTTGCACATAATCATTTCAACCTATCAAATTGCAAACACGTTTTCACCATCCAACGGTAACTTCATCCTATGAAGTTTTTTATATGTTATAGCTGGCATTTAGAGTTTTTAAACAGTATATTATGTGTCCTAATCCGATATATAAAACAATATTTATCAAATTTACTAATTGAAAATCTAGTTTATGGTCGATTTTACGATTTTTATATATGAATGAGACCTTATTTTAAGATGAAATTTTCACAGAACTCTTTCTCATATGTTAACTCACAGTGATAAAGTTTTGAGGCTCAAATAATGTAAACATAATTTGATTTGAATTTAATATTCTATACCACTCAATCTAATATTTTATTGAACAAATTTAATTCTATTAAATTATTGAGGTAGAATTCAAAATTTCTTATTTTAGTTTTTGTTGAAATTTTTTACCGGACATGTGCATATTATGTACGGGTTAAATTATAAAATTTTTAGAATTTTATGATTTATATATAATTGTTTATAATTTTTTTATTATAAGATGTGCACAATAGAAATTTATTTTCTGTTTTTGATTTTGTGCAAGTCCGAATTTTATTTTATAAGTTATTTTCTTTAAAATTGACCACCAATTTTTGTGGTTGTTTATTTACATGTCTAAAGGTTGTGATAAAAGTTTTGGATAATTTCATCTATGTATTACGAAGATAAAATTTATGAAGCTCATATTAATATGTTATAATTTTATCTTTCACAGCATATATTTACAATCAAAATTAGAAAGGAATATTTAGACGCATCCTAAAATTGTGAAAACTATTTATATGTTGTGTTGTTGAGTATATTTTAATTAAAAATAATTATTATAGTTTATGCATGATAACTAGTATGAATTATATGAAATTAATTCGAGCATGTTGTTCATTAATTTTTATAATTGGTATTTATTTTATATGCATAGTTAAAATTATAAATATAATAATGGAGTTTGCAAAATTAGATATTTCCAAAAGAACTAATCGTGCTTACTATATAATTTAGTTCAAGCGAGTTTAGTAATTAATTAAATTTAGTACCCAAAATACTCCTACCTAAATGTACATGATTAATTAAGAAAGACCAATTATCTTATAATAATCCCTGAATAATATAATTTCGATCACCACCTATTCATGGTTTACCCCAAGATTAATCATTAGTTTTAAATCTATAGTAGAATTATATTTTTCTTTACATCGAATTTAATTTATTTGTAGATGTGGCCAAAAAATTATATAATAAAAAGATATCAAATACACTTTCCACACTCTATGACAATGATATGGTACTCTAGTAGTAGTATAAGTTGAAGAACTAGACCAAGCATTAAGAAATATTTTCTATTTTGTTTGTGGTTAAGAATATACCTAGTACTCTAATAGTAGTACAGATTTATATTTTTAGCCCTTTATTCAAAATTACAACCATTTTTTAATGATAACTCACAGTACTCAACCCTTTTTTATGTTGATAATGATATAAAATAATATGAGGTGATCAATGATTTAAAATAAAATGACTTAATTATAATAATAATGGGCAAATCCTAAAACAACTTTACAAAAGTTAAAAGTCCAATTAAGCATAGATTCAAAGCCTACTATGGGTATATGTGATAATAAAGGTCATTAGTTTTGTGTTGTTGTACGAAAAAATATTTAGTTGATCTTTATTGAAACAAGTTTGTTAGTAAAATAAATTCATTTTATTAATATGTTCACATCTAATGTAATTCATTCTTTTGATATTATTATGTGTGATATAAATAATTTTGAAACCAAAAGAAACACAAAATCAAAAGCTAAGCAAAACACTTGAAGCTGGCAAATTTTTCTTTATCTTTCCATGATTTATTTTATGTTTTGACAATAATTGTACATTTATTTACATGTTGCAATCTATATGCAAAGTTTAATATTTGAGGAGAAGTTAATATCCATTGGTTAGTAAACAATGACAAACTCATATTGTTCATGGTAAGGGGTATTGCCTGAGGCAGATATACAACTCAGAAGGTTGGTAACTTGAAACAAATTATTAAAAGATTAATATAAGCAACACACATGTTGTGATTGATATTCATTGGCTGGTAGACAATGATAAACTCATTGTTCTTGGAAAAGGGTACTACATTCTTTAAGAATGTAGGAGAATTACCTAAATTAGAAATTGTATTGCCAAAGGTAGATATACAACCCAAAAGGTTGGTTGCTTGGAGCAAATTATTAAAAGATTCTTTCATTATCCACATGGTTATGTCATACGTTTATTAATATAATCAATACATATTTTGTGATGAACATGAAGTTCATTGACTCAATTTTATTTCAATTATAACATGATCATTTGAGTCACAAGGGTCCAATATGATGCGTTGAAGTGTTGTAATACGGTTGATTATTATTAAAAATATCATGGATTCCTTTCCCCCACTGATTGTATTTACAATGCGTGCCGAGGGTAAATCGATTGTATTACTATCTCATACTAATATTGATGTAGAGTCCCTTATATTTTTATTATGAATTCAATAGGACATTTGTTGGCTGATTCATTAATCATGTGGTCTAATGACATTTTTATGCTTAACTAATTAGTGCTTCAATGTAATGAATATATGTAGATATGTTGTCTACTGGCGCGCCATTCCTAAATTATTGGATCCAGTAGATCATGTTAGATAATACTGGTGAATTTATATCGTAAGTTTTTCATGCTAATTGTTTGGATATTGATATTGACATTGAACATCCAATGCCCGCTATTTATATGTGCTATAGTTTAGTTAAATATTTGATTAAGAACTTAAAGTTACTTACTAGAACATTGCTTCTGAATGTGAATTTACCCTTATAGATTGGGAACATGCAATTTTACACTTCTCATCTTTGATCCAAATTTGTCTTAAAGCATATCATAAATATTACTCTATTCAGTTTGTTCGTGGGAGTAAATTTATATATTTTTCATCTGCTTATTTTTCGAATGTACCATATATATTAAATCATTTTATTATATTTAAATGGGCCCTTAAAAAACATGGATAATAATTTTTTGTTGAGTATTCAATACAAAGAACCTCAAAAGGGTGACATGCTCATTTATTTAATGATATTTGTGGTGAGACATATTTTTCAACATTAAGGGGAGAAAACTTGAAGTTTAAAAATGAATGCTATGAAATTTTCCTAGTTATGATACTAGTTGAATTATTTAGATTCCCATATAAGTTAAGATTGAACTTGAAATTTTAATAGTAATATTTTTGCAAGAGTTAGCAAGTGAACTACCAAATGAATTTACTGATCTAAAATGAGTGACAAAGTCTTATATTCCTGTAGAATACACACCACTGCAAGTGAAGATCCCCTTAGAACCAATCACATAAGTTGAGTCCATATAATGCCAAAAGCGTACACGGTCAATTAAAGCTAAATATGTTAATCTACGGGAAAAGAAAAAATGTGAATGATAATTTGTCACCATTTGCGCCTCTTGAAGAGGTTACTTTTAAAAAGAGCAGTTCAAGTTGATTTAAAGCAATTGCACTGCGTAACAATCACAGAAATACAAAACGACTAAATTTTACTATCAAGGAAAATGACAAGAATTTGGTTTATATTATGTTGAATTGTATTCTACTATGTTAACACAGGAGATTGATTTGATTAAAAGGTGTTTATTGTCAACAACATATTTGTCTCTAAATAGTCTTACTGTCTTAAGAGATAATCTAGATTCATAGTTGAAATCCATTATTGAATGTCAGAAGTGTTCTAATTGGATTAAGTGAAAAAAGACAATATAGGTTGTATATGACTTGCTAAATAAGCATAGTATTTTGAACTGGTAGTCTAAACACCAAATGATGTGATCCCTGTTGGATACATGTGGGTTTTTATGAGATAGTGCTATAAAATGCTTAGATATAGAACAAGTAGTTGCCTAAGGGTTTTCGCAAAAATCCGATACCAATTTCGATGTGATTTATTCTCCTGTTATTTATAATATTACATTCTATTATATGATCATTTTAGCAACTAAAGAAATGATGACTTAATATGCGCATAAAGGACGTCATGGCTTAATACTTATATGAGTCAAGAGATACAATATATATAGGTCACAGATGGGCTTAAAAGTTTTAAAATAGCATAAATGATACCTGCAACATATATAGTATCAAATTACAAAGATTGTTGTATGACTTAAATCATACCAAACGCATGTGGTACTATCATATAAGAGAATACCTTTTAAAGTAGGGTTATATGAATAAATGAAATATGTCATTATTTGTTCATTAAAAGGTCACATAATGACTTTCTTATTTATCGCAGTATGTTTAGATGATATGAATATCATCATAATTTCAAAACAGCTTGTTGCTTCTTAAAGAAGGAATTTGATGTGAAAGATTTATGGAAAACTGAGTATTGTCTCAACTTGTAGATCAAGCATTTGCCTATTAGAATCTTATTAATTCAGTGTAATTATGCAAAAAAAATATGTTTGATAAATTTTTCAATTAGCACCAATGTTGGTTAGATCATTAGAAGTAAGTCGAGATCTTTTTTAAATTTAAGAATGTTGATGAAAGGTATGAAGAGCGAAAGTTTCTTTTTTTAACATCATGATCATCTATGTATCTTGCAAATTACATTAGACTTGTATGCATCTACAATGAGTTATATCATTGTCTTCATGATATTTTTAAATCTTGATTTATATTACCCACAAAATTAAGATAAAACATTGGTTAATATTATTGTTGGAATGGACTATTCATATTATTCCCTTAATGTCAATTCATAGATTAATTGTGTATTTCTGGTGAAAATATTGCGATATTGTGAAGGTTTGTAAAACAAACTCAGATTACTACCTCCTTAAATCATTTAGAAATTTTAGTGTTACATGAAGCCAAACATGAATGTGCATATATGAGGTCACTAGTTTAAGCACATTCATGAGTCTTATGGCTCGATTTTGAACAAAAAAACTCTCACCATGTGATTTGAAGATAATGCAATGTGTATTGCACAAATAAATAGTAGATATATTAAAGAAACCAAAACTCTTGAAGAGTAATGAAAAGCTCTTTTATGAGTTTTGAAAAAAATTCTTTTTATATATACAAACTCTGGAAGAGTTGTAAACTTAATATACATAAACTATTGAAGATTAATGAAATTAATATCCAGTAAGTTCACGTAAGTAATAATCCTACAGATTATCTACTAAATCATTATCTACTGTCGTTTTTTAAAAACATGTATACGTGATAGGTATGTGCAGATTTAAAGTGTTATTTTCATTAGGGGAGCGAAGAATTCATTAACCCATTAGGTTAAGCCTAGAAGGTTTATGGTTGTACTATTTTTTCCTTAATTAAGTTTTTGTCTAATAGGATTTTCTTGATCAAAAGTTTTGAGGCAACTTGTGCATTCCAAATAGTGTATGAACATGTACTCTTTTCCCCTAGCTAATTTTTCCAATTGCATTTTCTAGTAAAGTTTTTAATAAAGCATGTACATAGTAGTAATATCTAAGGGGGAGTGTTATAAAATTTTGAAATTTAATATGGACATAACTAAAACTTATTAGGCCTAGATAGGGACAAGCCCACTCACAGGGCTACTCAAGCTATAGTCCGAGTAGTTTTTTTTTTTATTTAAACTTTTTACTTTTTATATATCCTATTCATCCAGCCCACCATCCCAATTCCATAGCTCAATCCCCTTTCTCTCTTACCCCCTCCCTTTCATTTTTCATTTTATACTAACTCGTAATTCTCAACCACAATAGTAACCGCCCACTAGCCATAACAACAATCAACACCTGCACTGCATCAAAAAAAAGTTCATGATAATTGATAAATTTTGAAATTGCAAGTCATTTTTGAACTCTAATTTTGAGCTTTGGGCAGCTTC
This sequence comes from Rhamnella rubrinervis, assembly GCA_007844105.2. Lineage (NCBI taxonomy): Eukaryota > Viridiplantae > Streptophyta > Magnoliopsida > Rosales > Rhamnaceae > Rhamnella > Rhamnella rubrinervis. The sequence goes on along the minus strand of CM017575.2, from coordinate 5,349,370 downwards.
ACGGGATATAAAGATTTGCAAAAATACATTTCTTTTCTTTTTTCTCTTTGTCTTTTTCGTTCTCATTTTTCTTGTTTCTGTCATTGACGTTGAGAGTATAGCTATATAAGGATGATTTCTTGATGTTGGCTATGTAATAAATTAACAATCTAAGGTTTTTGTTTGTTTAGAAAAAATTATTGAAGAAAATAAATATATATTGTATATATTAAAAATAAAAAAATGTAAGGCAGAATGAAAATATAAATTATATTAAAATAAAAGAAGTTTGATGAGCTATTGTAAAATGATTGGTTATTACATAAGCTTTTGATGGCTTGAGGATGCAATAATGTTTTAGAAAATTCAGAGAAGACTGAAAAAACATATTTTTTAGCAAATTGCTCATTGTACTGAATATTACTATAAGGGTTTTGATTTTCGTTCACGTTCATTATGTGGTCAATAATTCATAATCAAAGAAGATTTCATTTTTATTTACATTTTTGGTGAATACATAGCAATCTTTTTTGTAACATGAATGACAATATCCATTTTGTATAAGCGAATTCATGATAATTTTTGTATTACATGCTTTTCTACAGCAACAACTAGATTGGAGAGACTTTAAAGGGAAAGATAAATTGGGAAATCAATCCGCTCAACCCATTCAAATTAAGGTATTTATAATTTTATTTTTTAAAAAATTTGCCAAAATCTTATTGGTTTGGATTGGTTGTCAATAATTGAACTGCATTTTGAAAATTGATTGGTTATTAGATATTTGATTGCTTGTTGGAAATTATATTGATGGTGAAAATTAGATTGCTTTTTTATTAAAATTTTTTGTTAAATAATTGATATTGGAAATTAGATTGCTTGCATTATAATATAAGATTTTTATGATGTCGAGTAATGATCAAAAATCAAAGAAGTTTAAAGGAATTGAATTATTTTTAAAAAATAAATAATGAATCATCAAGTAGGTCACCTAGAAGGTCTTCTGAATTTTCTAATTGTGAAAATGTGATACAACAAGAATTTGAATCTTAAAGAGAGGATTATGGTCAAGAATTTGATATCACATATCTTAAACGTGATTCAGGATTACGTCATTAAATATATGAATATCCAATTAATGAACATGATAATATTTGGAGATCATATATTAATCTTGGACCATATCAACCTCAATTAAGTATGTACCCTAATTACACAGATGAGGCTTTATCTCAAAGATGTTAATATAAGTGGTTTAAGCAATATTTTTTGCTTAAATATTTTATTGTTAAAGATCACGCATTTTGTTTCCTTTACTTCTTTTTTCTATAATGAGATGCAAAAGACTTTCACTGTTGATAGGTTTAATAGTTGGAAGAGGGTTGGTGGACAACAATGTATCTTTCTTGGTCATAATGTATTTTCATATCATCAACATGCTATAGTAAATTAGTGTGGCTTGGGGAACCCATCTTAACAAATTTATACAGTTACGATTGCACAATCTTCTCAACAAATAATACAAAATTGATTGAGGCTAAACCCTACAATTGAAAGTGTTAGATTATTAGCAAATCAATGATTGACTTTTAGAGATAATGATGAGTCTCATGATTCATCCAATCGAGGGAATTTTATTGAGCTTATTAAGGCTTTTGGAAGATGTAACATTGAAATTAACAATGTTGTGCTTGATAATGCTTCTAGAAACACCAAGTATATTGCATCATCGATTCAAAAGGAGATATTCCATATATTTACTAATAAAGTGAGGAAGCTGATTCGTGAGGAAGTTGAAAAAAACAAATATTGTATTCTTGTTAATGAAGCAGATGATGAAGCTAATAAAGAGTAAATGACTATTATTTTAAGATATATTAATTGCTATAGATTTATTAGAAAATAGGTTTTTGATATTATGAGTGTTCCTGACACGGTTACTTCAACACTAAAAAATACGATCCGTACTATTTTTGGTCAACATGAGTTTCTAATTAAAAATTTGTGTGGCCAAGGTTATGATGGTCCTAGCAATATGCGTGGTGTATGGAATGGGTTACAAACACTATTTCTCAGAGATTGTCTATATGTATATTATATACATTATTTTGCTCATCGCTTATAATTAGCTTTAAATGATGTAGCTAAAAAAGTGAAGTTTGTTTATCTATTTTTTTCAATATTGAAGGAAATTATGAATTACATTTCTGCTTCTATCAAACGTAATTTTGAGTTGAAATTGACTCGATAATATGAAGTTAAAGAGTTGATAATGACTGGAGAACCTAAGATACATACAAGGGCAAATCAAGCTCATACTTTACAACGACCTGAAATAAGTCGTTGGATTTCTTACTTCTGTTCTAAAAGGAGTTATTGCATATATTTACTAATAAAGTGAGGAAGTTGGAAATAGAAAATATTGTATTCTTGCTGATGAAACTAATAAAGAACAAATGGCTATTATTCTAAGATATATTGATTGCTATAAATTTAGTAGAGAACGATTTTTTTATTTATGAGTGTTCCTAATTGCTTCAACACTAAAAAGAATTATTTCTACTATTCTTGGTCAACATGAGCTTCTAATTAAAAATTTGCGTGGTAAAAAATATGATGATGTTAGCAATATATGTAGTGCATGGAATGAGTTACAAGTATTGTTTCTCAGAGAATGTCCATATGCATATTATGTGTATTGTTTTGCTCATCGCTTGCAATTAGTTTTAAATAGTATAGATAAAGAAGTAAAGTTTGTTTATCTATTTTTTTCAATGTTGAATGAAATTGTGAATTACAATTCTACTTCTGTAAAGTGTAATTCTAAGTTGAAGTTGTCTCGACAATATAAAGTTAAGAATTGATAATGATTGAAAAATTTGAGACGGGTACTTTACAACGACCTGAAATAAGTCATTGGGGTTCTCACTTTTGTTCTATAATGAGTTTAATTAAGTCATTTGATATAATAAAATCATTTCTTTCAGGAATCGATGAAAATAGACCAAATACTCAATTTCGTTATGAGGCTTTCAAATATTAACATGTCATGACATCTTTTGACTTTATGTTTATCTTATTCTTAATGAACAAAGTTATGGGAATTACAGATTTTCATTTAGAAATGATTTAGAGAAAAAATCAAGATATTATAAATGCTTTTAATTCTGTTTCACATTTAAAAATACAACTTGAAAGATTAAAAAATAATGGTTGGAATGATCTATTTGAAAGTGTGGTATCTTTTTGTATACAATATGATATTGAAATGCCCGATATGAATGCTTCTTATAAAATTGGTACAAATTATTCTTGTCAACAAAGAGATTTTATTACAATTGAGTATCATTATCGAGTTAATATATTTTATAATGTAATAGATTTTCAGTTAGTGGAGTTGAATCATAGATTTTCACCAAACATAGTAAAGCTACTTTATCTTAGCTCAGCATTGGATCTTTCTCATGCTTTCATATTGTTTAAAGTTGATGATATATGTGAGCTTGCAGAGAAATTCTATCTTGAAGACTTCAATCATTCTGATTTGTATACTTTGATAATACAGTTAGAGTATTATAGGTTGTCAATGGATCATCTAAACTTCCAGAATATTAATTCTATTTCTACATTATATCAGATTAATTGAAACAGACTTGGCAGATAATTCTTACTTGATTAATAGATTGATCTGTTTGGTATTAACTCTTTATGTTTCTACATCAACAACGGAACGAGCCTTTTTATCTATGAAAGTCATTAAAAATGGGCTTCGCAACAAGATTAAGGATGAGTTTCTTACTAATTGTATGCTCGTCCACATAGAAAGAGACTTTACAGATAACATAAATAATTAATTAATAATGAGTTTTACTCGATAAAGAAGCATAGGGCATACCTTAGATAGTAGTTTATTGTATTTGTATTATAAAAGTAAAACTCATTATGTTCCTCAGATTATATTTATCTGTTTTATTTCAATAATAAAATATATTCATACCATCAAGTTTTTTTCTCTAGAAAATTATTTTTTATAAAGTAAAAGCAGCCCACTTAATTTTAAAATTCTGAATTCATCATTAGGTCTAGATAATATGAAAAGTTTTAATTAGATTAGATTAAATCAAGAATATTCCTATTACGATGTGTATTAGTTTATCATAATATTTAAGGAGAGAATATGATACAATTGAATAATAATACGATTCTAATTTTTTCTCTCTATTTCTTCTATATCTCTCTTTTTTTACTGTTTATTAGTATTTTATAATAAAAACAAACTTAAGTTTGATATTTTAAAATGAGTGAATTCGTAGGAAGAGAAGAGAAAAAAAAAAGGTGTATTCAATTAAGACTTTTACAGACTTTCTTTAATGACAAACTTTATAAACTTTTATTAATTTTTGCAAACTTTATATATGTATGAATGATTTTGAGTGATTTTTGTAAAAAAAATTTATTAACTTTTATAGATTTTGAACATACTTTTGTAAATTTTTTATTTTTACTCATCATAATAGTTTATTAGCATTTATTTAGCAATTCAATACTAAGTTGTATGGACAAATGAATTAAAATATATAAACTCAAAAAAATATTTGTGAGAGGCTCTTACAATTGCTCAGTGATACTCCTTAAGAAACAATGCGTCACCATAAAAAAAAATAAACTATAGAAGTAGAACAAGTCAGAGAGAAGTTGAAAATCAAAACAAAGCACAAATCTATAAACTGAAAGTGACAATTATTTTGCTAATAAATTTTTCATATTTATAGAAGTTGGCGATTCATACTAAGCTTTCATCTTTGAGGTGTGGATTGGTTTCGACACTAACAACGGGTGAAAAAACAAAAAAACATCTCTAAGCAAACACAATGGAAAGTATCACCATGAAATTTTTCCGACATTGTTGTAGGCCTAGATCATCATCTCCATCCTTTAAAATTAATTACCAATTTTACAATGACGTCGTATTGGGAGTCCAGCACACTAGCCCACCCCCATGGTTAAATAGTCTTTTAAGTCGGTGATGTCATTGTTTAGACGCTTATTTAGAATTAAACTATCTTTTAATTTAAAAGTATGTAAAAGTTTCTATAGGAGAACAAAAAATAAATTTTAACATGAAATATATATACTCTCATTTAAAAGTCTATAAATATCATTATTTTTTAAAAATAAAGTCTAAGTTGAATACCTATAGACTTTTAAAATTCAATATCATTATGGACTTTTAAAAAGTTATAATTAAATATATTAATACTTTTTAGAAGCTTATAAAAGTATTAATTAAATACCCTATAATTTTAAAAATATTTTAAAAGTCATAAATAAATATATTTAAACTTTTTAAATTTATAAAACTCTTTTGAAACTTTAATTGAATATATATGGAAAAAAACACTTTTTCTTTCTAAATTTTTTTTTTATTATTTTCATTTGAAATAACACAATTTTAAAATTTACTTATTAACTCTTCTTATCAATACTAATAGTACGGACCAAGAAAATGGGAATTGTACCAAAAATACACAACTTGAAGTCCAAGAAAATCATTAAAACTAGTATGGTAAATCTAATAAAAAAGATTATGGTAATATGTCCTGCGTCACAAAGTTATCTGGTCTCTCTTGTAAGTTGTAACTAATCAATGGTTTAGTGAGAATTATTTGCTCAAATATATATATATATATATAATAAATGAAAAAAAAATTCACATATATATAAAATTGAAAATGGTTCTGAAGCTTCACATTTCTGACAACCAAAGTTAAGTCTCTGAGGGAGAAAGTAGTGTTCTACTCGGGCACTCTTCTCAAAGCCGTAAGCGCTGCGACTGCATTTGGATTCTCCATTCTGCAACCAACCATGGTTCTCGAGGTTAGAAACCCCATCTTTGTATTCCTTCTTTTTCACCTTCTTCTTTTACTTTTGTTTGTTGGAATAAACAAAGCTTGGGAATTATTGAGCGAAAACTAATTAGGGTTTTGCCAAAACTAAAAACTAATTATGGTTTTTATTTGGTTGTTAAATCAGGCAACTATGATCTGTATCGATAATTCTGAGTGGATGCGAAACGGTGATTACTCTCCTTCTCGATTTCAAGCTCAGGCTGAGGCTGTTAATCTCATATGCGGTGCCAAGACCCAGGTTTCTATTTCATTGCTGTGTCCTAAATTTCAATGATTTACTATGTACTTGAGAATTTTAGTTATTGTTATTTCTTATTTTATTTTTAGGTTATAAAATTGCTATGTTATTTAAAATTTGTAGTCAAATCCGGAGAATACCGTGGGAATATTGACAATGGCAGGCAAAGGGGTTCGCGTGTTAGCCACTCCCACTTCTGATCTTGGCAAGATTTTGGCTTGCATGCATGGTAACCTAATTTCTATTTGTCTTCTGTTGTCTGTGAATGATTTTATCTGATTTCTATTATACCTGAATGCTTTTATATCCTGTTTCTTGAACAATTCTATGGCCAATGGAAGTTGAAAATTATAGAAATTGTAAAAACGAATCAATAAAATGGAATGGATTATATTTAATATAAAAGTATGGCAATTCTGAGTTAGGATATGTGTGAGGAGGTAACAGCTTTTGTTTACAGTGGGTTTATGCTTTTGTATTGGTGAGTCCTTATGTTTTATAAGGAGAAACTGCATCCAATTTTTGAATTTACGGTCTCGTCATTCATGGTCCTAAAAGTATGATAGTATGACAGTATGAGATATATAGGTTGAGCAGTAAAGCCATCTTTAAACGAGAAGCTGATAGTGATATCCTAAATTCAAATTTTTAAAGAAGCCTAAAAGAATTTATTGGGTGTTAAATGCTTCCTGCATTTGTGTGTGTGCTTACGCCCACATGTATTATAGGAAAACTGAAGTCAACTAAACAATATAACTAATATTTAGGAATGGTTAAAGCTCTGTTTGAACATGAGAATTTGTTTTTCTCTGGATTTTGCATACTGCTTTAGCTTCACCAAATATCTTTTTCTTCTGTTCTCTCCCTCTTTCTCCCATCTCTCTAATCCCTTTTATGTAGGTCTTGAAATTGGGGGTGAGATGAACATTACTGCTGGGATCCAAGTAGCTCAGTTGGCTCTTAAGCATCGCCAAAACAAAAATCAGCAACAAAGGATTATAGTTTTTGTTGGAAGGTGAGTGTTTTAGCTTTCCTTCTTGTTGGGTCTTGTTGGGTCCTCTGTCCTGTCAAATATGATAATTGATACAAAATCAATTCTACAGTCCAATTTATGACAAGAAGATTGAGTGTTTTAGCTTTTAAACCTACTGATCCATTTTGGTTGAGATCTAATCCCGTTCCTTCTTGCTGTGTCTTCAGTCCCATCAAATATGACAAGAAAGTACTGGAGACGATTGGAAAGAAACTGAAAAAGAACAGTGTTTCTATTGATATCGTTGATTTCGGAGAAGAAGACGATGGAAAGCCAGAAAAGTTGGAAGCCCTTCTTGCTTCTGTTAATAATAATGACAGCAGTCATATAGTTCATGTTCCTCCTGGTCCCAATGCTCTATCTGATGTGCTTATAAGGTGCAATTTTGTGTACTATACCATATAAAGATCAGAATGATCTAGTTTAGAGACTGCAACTATAGAATAATTTGTGGTAGAATATTTTCAAATTTTATATTTCAATGGCAGTACACCTGTATTTACCGACGATGGAGATGGAGGAAGAGGCTTTGCAGCTGTAGGCAGTAGTGCTTCTGGATTTGATTTTGGAGTAGATCCTAACCTAGATCCTGAGCTGGCTCTTGCCCTCAGAGTTTCTATGGAAGAGGAAAGAGCGAGGCAGGAAGCTGCTGCCAAAAGGGCTGCTGAAGAAGCTGGTGGACAAGATAAAGGAGAGGAACCATCATCCAATGCAGAGGATGCAACCATGAGTGATGTTAATGTTTCAGCTCCTGAAGAGAACAAGAAAATTACAGACAGTGCCATTGATGTGAGTTCAAATTCCATCTTGATGTGTGTGTGTGTGTATGTGAGCTTGCGTAGTGGTTGAAGTTTGTTTTATTAGTTCTCTATTTATTATTTGTTATCATCTCAAATTGAAAGTTTTATGGTAATTAGAATTGACCATGACACATGACATGGTGATAGGGTGATGAGAATGCTTTGCTCAAGCAGGCTCTTACAATGTCAATGAATATCTCTGGCTCTGGTCGCTCAGGGGGTGATGCTGAGATGTTAGAGGCAACCGGTGAGGATCAGGAGTTGGCCTTAGGTAAGGTTCTTTCTTGCATTTAATTTAACTTGTCTAAAACTTCTATTCTCTCTCTTCTTCTTTTTTTCTTTTTTTTTATTTTTTTTATTTTCCAGTTACAGAAAATCATACACAAAACTTTCTGTTTTTCTTATGTTGCATGGAAACTCTATAGCATATCTCTGCGATGACATTCATTTTATTGTGATGGATGTTGCTTTGTCAGAATTATAATGGTTGAAGAACAAGCCCTTTAATAGTTTTATGCTAACTTGTTTTAATTTACCTGAACTAATTCTGGTATCTTCTTGCTTCATCTTTCATACCTTGGATTTTATTTTATTTTATTTTTTTTTGGTTTCAGTTTTGTAAATGATTCTGTAATTCATACTCCTGGACACATCCCAAGCACATGCATGGCAGTTTTTTGCTTGCCTTTCTTATGTCATTTTGTGCTAGCTAAATATTGTATGAGGATGTTCTTGTGTGGTTTTCAACTGCCATCTTAAATTAGCCCAAAAAATAGATTTAAAATTTGTTAACTGGCCTTGCATGAAAATGAGGTTACTTAGAAATGTGGCTTTTCTCTATTTTGTCTGATTGTTTCTTGCATTTAATTTACCTGCATATGGAACATCCAGGGGGGTTAACATTTTAAATTTTGGTACTTACTGGTTTTTATGACACTATTTTGCTGCATGCAGCTCTTCAATTGTCCATGCAAGAGAGTACAGGCGGCCCATCTTCCCAGTCAGAAGAAAACAAGTTGTTAGGAGATCAAGCTTATATGTCATCTGTCCTTGCATCTGTAAGTGTAGTTTTACCTGCATTTGGTGCTAATGATCAATTTCAGCATAAGTTCTTATTGTCCTAATCTGTTATCTTTCACACAGCTTCCAGGAGTTGACACCAATGATCCTGCACTCAAAGATCTTCTTGCATCACTGGAAAATCAGTCTGAGAATCAGTCTGAGGTGTGTATTCATGAGCCATACATAGTCAAGCCTATATGGGTGTCTGGATATCCCTGTGTCCGTGTGTAAAACTCATCTCACTGTCGTGATGTTGATATCTGATCTGTTTAATTACTTAGACGAAATGTTTACATCATTGTTTTGTAAATTATATTAATATTTATTTCCAAATTTTCTAGTCCCAGCAAAAGAAGAGTGAAGATGAGCCACCAAATGAGAACAAGTGAATTCACTTTAAATATACTGATGCTGAACATCCAAGGTATCTTCGAATTGTGTACCGAATCCCATCTTTTCTTGATAATGTCTTAGTTGTTTTGACATAGATGGACTTTTGTTTTTCTAAATGAGCCGCTGGGTTCCTGTGTTGCAGACAATCGAGTTTTGCTGATCAATGAGTTCATTATCTACAAGAAAGGATTGGTTATCTCTCTCGGGAAGAATGATGTTAAACTAGATTGAATGAACTTTCTACTGTTCATAATCCAAGTTGAATTAAATCTTTCATGCTTCTTTTCTCCGTGGACATTGTGTACCTTGTAGTGGCATAGATTAAATTCAAGACATTAATAGCATGAGATGAATTGTGCCAAACTCCATATCATTTGTGATAACTTTGTTGAAAGATGAAAAAAACAACTGACTTTGGTGTCTTCCTACCTTTCTTTGTTTTTTGGGTGTGATCATTGCGATTCAGGCAAAATGCTGGTTGTTTTTTATTCATTGTTTCAGGATTTGTAAGAAATGTGCTTCTGCTTTATCGAATGTGGTAATGTCATTAAAATTTAATGGGTTGCTATGGTTGTCATAGCCTCCCATGTGATGGCTTTGCATGATATAATTTGTTTTTTTATTTTTGATTTATTTATTTTTAAAACGACAGCCCGAGAGGGGCGAAAACAGAAAATGAGTAAATTTTTTTAAAAGGAAAATTTGAACCCTTCTATTACACATATATGAGTACTTTTCTCTCAGCATTTCAGGTTGGTTACAATCTCAGAAGGGAAGAGGTTCGAAAGTTTTCGAGCAAATTCAACTGCCATGTTGGCCTCTTTGGCTGTTATCAATTTGCTTTCTTTGCATTCTTGCCCTCCATTTTGTTCATAGATCCTAAAGAACCAACAAAAATTTGGGCTTAGCCTCAAATGCAGATAGAATTAAGTTTGGTCTGGACAGTGTCATGTTTCTTCTGTTTCAATTATTCACTCACAACTTAGGTTGTACAAGCTACGTGAGCAATATTCCTCACAAAATTCCCTCCAACGCTCCCCAAAAATGCATTATTGGTTGGTTAGTTCCTGTTTCATGTAATTCTTTTCTATTTGTCTCTTATCTTGTGGGGTCTTGCTCATATGACTATAATCATACCAGGTCACAATTCTCACCCGCAGCTTTTGAGAAAGGCCTAGTCAAATTTGGTGGCCAAATATGCAATCTCTTCCGAGGCGAGAAAAAAATATATGAAAAAAAAAATATTTATATATATTATCACACTACTCTTCGTTGATCCTATCCATACATATCACATGTATAAATCAGGGTCTTCTCCCCCTCAATCAATTATGTAGTTCCAATAAGAAGAAGCTGGGAGCTACCGCCGGGATTTGTTGGGTGGTACCCAAAGCAGGTACACATCATTCAATGAGAAAATATATTCGATGTGTTTATAAGTGTATTTGCTATGCATAGGCACCGCAAAGGCCTCCATAGATTTTGTAGAAAACAAATAAAGCACACCCACAAGTTGTGCAGTGGGTCTGCTGGTGAAGTTTGTTTGTCTAGGGGAGGGCCACTTTCACATGAAAAGGCATGTTTCCCCATACACACGTCCATGCATATTCTCTCTACTTAGCTTACAAACTTTGCTGGATCCTTGTGTTTTGTATTTTTATGGTAAACTTTATTTCTATCCCTCTTGATTTACGACTTATAATATTATTTTATGCGATATATGTTGGGATGTTGCCCCCGTTTACTTGTAGGTTATTAGACAAATTTGTGCAAGAATATGATAAGAGTACCAAATGCTTTGAATATTGTTTGTATCCCTTTTTTCACCAAATATTAAAAATATTAATGTGGTTATACTTCCGATTTCAGCCATGTTTGGCGGAGAGGTTCAGCCAGGGGCATAAGGTCGTTGACGTTGGCTGCAGCCGTGTGTTTTATTGGGTCATGAGAATAGTTGGCCATGGACAGTGAGTTTTTGAACGACAAATTTAGAAGGGCAAATTGCATAATTTGAATGATGGATTATGATTGTAAGTTATATCCCAGTGGTGACTTTTCCTTGTAAGCTATATCAGGGTTTTTGGACCAACAAAATCATTTTACAAGACATAAGTTGGGGTTCGGCCGGGTATGGTAGACCAGATGTCGCTAGTCGTGACCTCGTCGGCCAGGATTGTAAGCTGTCAGCTGTCAGCTAAGTAGAACAAGACTTTGTGGACATAAACTTGGATGAAATATTGAAGTGGACTATGATGGTTGGCGGAAATGCATTTTGATAATCCTTACAGCAAAGGGCATTTGATAAGTTTTTTAGATTTTCAAGAGGTCGTTAGATCCAAATCACTCGTGATGATTAAGGTTTTAAAAGATAATTATAAAAGATGAAGATATGAAAATTATTGAAATGAGTAGGGATCATAATTAAATATTGTATATGCACCAATTGCATGTATACTCACCAACCCCATCGATCCTCAGCAGCTATAAGAGGATATGGATGTTCAACATTAAAGGCTGTGCTTAACCTCCTACACAAACTCAAACATATCAATGCAATTACTTTACTAATATTACTCTAGATAGCTTTTATAACATTTTAGTCTATTTTCTCATATTATTCCTAGATTTAATTCTTTACTATTCATTACTTTAATTTTTCGTTACCTTCGGTCATCCTATTTATATTTTTCAATATTATTGAGACTTTTTTTAATTTAAGGTGTTTCACAGAATTTATAAATTATACGTTCTCTGCTATTAGGGTTAAATTTGCACAATTTTATTAATAATATTTCTATTATTCAATTTTATTATTTTAAAATTAAATTTTATTTTCATTTAAAATGACGCATCCACAAAGACCAGGATATTATTTTTTAAGAAACAAATATAATAAAAACAAACAGAACTGATAAATTAGTAATCCAAAAGTCGGTTAATAAAGATATATGTACAAAATATTGACTCATTTATACCAAGAGAGCTTTTTGCTTTTTGCTTTTTATATTTAAAACCTCTGCATAAGGTGATGAATTTCTCTTTTTCTACTTTGCTTTCACGCAAAGACTCTTTGAGGAACACGAAGATAGTGAGATGGGATGTGGGTGTTTGATCCGAGATGGGACCACCGTTTTATCTGTTTACTTCATGTTCATATGTATATAAAAAAAAATGCATGAGGTAGTTGAATAAAAAAAATTGAATAATTAATTCCTCTCTCTCTCTCTCTCTCTCTATATATATATATGTACACGTCTATGTGCATGGTATAATCGTGATAAGGTTAAAGAAACATGCACTAAACTGCTATTTTACAAAGTTCCATCTTCAAGACTCATTTCAGATCAATATAAACTGGTTCTATCACTTTCATATATATACATTCAAAAATACACAGCTAGAGATAAGGAAAAATCCATGGAGGTACTCTCTAGTGAAGGTTTCCTTTCTTATACGTACGTAACAGTACCTATATATGCTTTTTGTGCATGGTCGCCATTGTTTAATTACTATATGGCATATATAGTAAATCTATTAACTCTATGTGCATGTACTTTGGGTCAATTTGGGAGGGCATTGAAATTCAAGCAAAAGAAACATAAACGTAGCTGGTCCTCAACTATTCAAACAGCTACAAATGAGTAATTAATTTAAAGTCCCTAAACCTTTTTCTTTTCTGGTAATTAATGGGTCTCCGGACCTTCTTTGAGGGGGGAAAAAAAAAAGGAAAAAAAAATCCGGGACAAATAAATAAATGAATGGATAAGCACGACTCTTAAATCTTAATATGCTTACAGGACAGAAAATGAAATTGAACAAACACACAAGGTAACCTATCATAGTCTACCTTAACTTTCATAAACATAGCCCAGCTAACTTTCATTAACATGGTAAGTCCAGCTTATAACTTAGATTAACATAGTAAAACATTTATTAAGCCAACCTTCTCTTCACTAAGCCAACCATTTTTCTCGTTGCCAGAATCAGGTAAATGGTTGTGCACTCATTGTGGAGCTTATTATGAATCTTTATATGCCTACATTAATCTAAAAAAAAAACTTTTTATTATTTTAAAAACGCTCTCTTGAACATATTAAAATCACTCTCTAGCAGACCCTAACCTTATAAGAATCAAACTGTGATAGTTTTCTATTCAAATTCAGTACATATATAATTGATCAAAATGGCTAGTTACACACTTACAGTCACATAATACTGATTATGAGAGGTAATTGAACATATAGTTCCAAGTTCACTTTATTAGAGGAGGACAGTTAGCTTAATTAAGCTCAGGTGTACTGTGCTAGGAACTCAGACAAACAAACTTTTACTAAATAAAGGGTAACTTGGTCAGTCCAAATGATAATATAATAATACAGCATAGATCTAGTATGGTTAAAGTTGTAATATAAACGATCAATAATGGCATTTCATTATTCTAGCCTTTATAAAGAAACCAATTAATTTGGCACACACTAGAAAACTGAGAGACAAACCACCTTTAATTCAGTGAGTATCAGGAGGCAAGTTAAGCAGCAACCATGGCTATGGCTTTCAAGATGGTACAATTTCATTTTCACATCTCATTCTTTTTTATATTATTTTTTCCCACTTTCATATTTTTCTTTTATGTTTACCATGGCTGATCTGATACATAACAGGCTACGACCGGAATGTGGGTGACTGAGGAATGCAAGAACTCATTCATGGAGATGAAATGGAAGAAGGTTCACAAGTACATAGTGTTCAAGATCGACGAGGGATCCAAGTTGGTCACCGTCGACAAGGTCGGCGGTCCGGGAGAAAGCTACGACGATCTGGCCGCATCTTTGCCCACCGACGACTGTCGGTACGCCGTGTTTGATTTCGATTTTGTCACCGTTGACAATTGCCGGAAGAGCAAAATCTTCTTCATTGCATGGTCCGTCACTCTTCTTCTTTGTTTACTTTGTGTACTACTTGTATACCAAGTACACAACTTACACATATATATGACCATTACAAAAGTTGAACATGTGGTATAAAAATGATGTGGGACTTTTGGATTGTTTACAGGGCTCCAACAGCGTCAAGGATTAGAGCAAAAATGTTGTATGCAACTTCAAAAGATGGGCTTAGAAGAGTTTTGGATGGCATCAGCTATGAAGTTCAGGCTACAGACCCAGATGAGATGGGGATGGATGTGATCAAGGACAGGGCCAAATAGATTTGAAAATCTAATGTGATTAGACCAGCTTTTTAATTTATGTGTTAATCGATCTCGACCTCTTCTTTTTCTTTTACTTTCTTCTTTTTGGTTAATAACTCCATCAAGATGTGCTTTTTTCTTCTCCGTTTCCATGGTTTCTAGGATTCTGGGCAGTGATCAAGTCCAAAGTCAATCTTCTAATCTGTAATAATATTTAATTGTGGTGGGTATTTTACTAATTTTATGGGGAAAAAAAAGGCATATTTTCATGTAAGGTCCTTTGTTGATGAAAAAGTTGAAATTAATGGGAACTTTCAAGTGCGCCCTTTGCACTTTTAGTGACATTAATTAAAGCTGTGGTGCTTAATTACTTATATTATAACCCATGTTATTATTAATCCACTTCCTCATTGAATTTAATTATCAATCTTTAAGTGATTAAAATAATCATACATCCTTGTTGATTTCTAAACTCTACTAACAAAGCTCTAAAATAATTTACCAATAATAGTAACAATAATGTGTTCGTAAGATGTAATATTTATTTATTTATTTGATAATAATGTGATATTTATTATTTTTTTTATGAATGGTGATATTTATTGTTGTAACATGCAAAAGAGTTTGAAAATTAAATTATATTTTAAAGGGATAAAGTCTAGAAAGAGCATAAGTCGTAAATACATACATTTAGTGATGATTAATTTCACAAGCATACCTTAATTAATTGTGTAGGTCCTCGAGGTATTTGTGTTCTGTATATCAATAACTTGACGCTAACACATAAACAGAAAAAGGAAAGCTAAGGCTAGAAGGTTAAAGTGTTACATCAGTGGCATAATTTAGGCAAAGTTGTTCATTACAGAATCACTCTCCACACGGGTACGTACGGTACGTATATGATTTGATGGGCAAGCCTAGAAACCTACTTGATATATGATATGATTTGAGGTGAAAAATAATTGATTTAGAAAATTACACTTTTTCATATATATTATGTTGGATAATTACGTTAACATCTCTTTTACTTTTAATTTTATATTTTAGATAATTACACTAATATTTTTTTAGAAATATTCAATTTTGTCGCACCAATTCTCTCTCTTGCTCCCTCTTGTTAAACTTTCACTTTATGATTAATTTAAAGTTTTATCAATGGCTATTTTATTTTTTAAAAAAGAAATACAATGTAAATTTAGAATTTAAATTATATAACATCTAATTTCATTTTTATTTTATTTTATTTTTAAAGATATATATAGATAATAGTTTTTGTTACCGCTGTTTAATATATAACCAAACAACAAATACTTTAATTATATATTTTTAACACATTTAACACCTAGTTTTATATTAAACTAAATATAAAAATTGTAAAAGAGAGAGGGAGTAAAATTAGTTTGTTAAATGTGTTAAAAAAATTTTGCCACAATATATAAAGAGTTTTCTAAAAAAAAAAGTATCAAAGTTAAAGGGATATTAATGTAATTTTCCTTTACAATTATTAAGATCAATTATGAAGGCATGCAATGCACAAATTGATAATGATAAAGCTTAATAGCAACAAAATTGCTATATTATTTCCAACAGTTTCAGCTAGCTATTACCTTTTTTTTCTCTTTCTTTATTTATTATATATGTAGGGGATTCAATCAGTTTGTTATTATTCTTTGATAAAACTAGTTAAAATTTACTGTCTATTTCGCCATTAAATATTAGTGAAAAGCTTAACAGGATAAATCTCCAAAGTAGAATGTCAAAATATATGAATTGTAAATTTTTATGAGTTGTATCGTCAAATCTGTTATACACTGTAAATTTTTATGAGTTGTATTGTAAATAATTCTTCAAAATTATGTTATTACTTGATAAAAAAAGTCGATTTTGCCACTAAGCAGTCTCTAAGGAACAATTTCAATTAGCTACTTCATCATGTACAAATAGCAAAAATAGTCTGTGAACTATATAAGATGATGAATATCAAATAATTTAGAATTAAAATTGGAAAAAAAAAATATAAATTGTAACCATTAATATCTCCACACAAGATCATATCTATAATATGAGCTATAATATAAGGTATGCTTAGGGCGTGTGTGTTGGTCAGTTTTTATTGATTTTGATTTTTTGAAACGGAGTTGGTCGGTCAGTACTAGTGCACATACTTAATCATGCTATTATGTCAAACAAAGTAAATATATAAGTTAGACTTCACTTGAGGATTGAGAATTTTAAATTGAGACTATAATTTGAAAAAAGAATAAAATTTTAAATGTTGCAGCATGCATGATGTTGATCTAATTTAATTTGAATAGTCTTATTCATACATTAATTGTCAAAGGTATGGTACAAAATTGCTGTGGTTATTGAGTGAAATGAAAGTTATTAAAGAGAAGTAAAATGCATGAAAATTAACTGTACAAGTTCTGAAATTTTGAACCTACTGGTAAAAGCATTTATGGACCCCATCTTAGCCTCATTTTTTTCTGGTAAAAATCTCAGCCCCACTTGCTAGATAGATAATACATAGGATAACAAATAGAAAGCTATCATAATTTACAAGTCATTTTTAACAGGAATGCTACGGTCTATCTCTCCCACTCTATATCAATTTCACACAGGCAAGAAAAATATTAAATAGAATAATTTCAGATATAAAATATACAATAATAATGTGTCTTTAAAATATTAATTCTTTCTGAACTAGGTTCCTAAATTATTTTTATTTTCATATAATTATATATGAATTATATATCTCTTTTACATCTTGGATGCTCAATTAGGAATCTTTGGGAACATAGCATGCAAGCAGGACAAACAATTTAGAGGATGATCAAACATGGACCCCCAAGACCAAGACTATGAAAAGAGCATACATAACACAATCATCATGAGGGCTAAGTTAAAACAAATTAATGATAAGATTTTAGGGATTAATATTATATATATATATATATATATATATGTATATTTATATATCATGGGCCGTGCACCTTCCTAAGAAGTCAATGATGTTTTGGTACCTAACTCTCATATATAACATCATTCCCACCAGGGGGTGCTATAACTCTTACACGATCTACTAATTTATAATCAACTTTGTCCTCTCAAAGATTTTGGTACCACTTATTTAGGTGCAAAAAATCATAATGTCTAAAGAAGTTGGTAATTAATTTTCTTTATTACAACCTTTGTTCATCACCTTTTCTTTTCCTACTCTATTTTTTTTTTTTTTAAGTTTTTTAGGGGAGGGAAAAATGAAGACCAAATCATGATTTTATATACAGGGGTGGTGTTTACACCCACCGTGGTGATGATGCACAACATAAAGTCCACATGATTTGAGACGCATATAAATAATTGATGCCCATTTGCAAGTTGGAATTTATACCGCCACAAACATAATGTTGAAACTGTGTAGTTTGCCACTAATTACTAGTATTTTCTAACATGGGTCATGGGTTTCATACCCATTTTGACATTCATTGTAAATCCTCATTATTGGAGGGACTTGTATAACTGTAGTTTTGTTTCAAAGCCGAAAGCTACAAAAGTAAAACGGAGAAGAAGTTTTAATTGTGGCTTTGTTTGTATACTCAACTCGCTTAATATAAACAATGGGCCTTGAATAGGAGGCCATAAAACCAAGGTTTTGGTTTGGATTTGGCCTGACAACCGCAAAGGAACTTCATATATTTTTTATGCATGAGAATTTTTTGGTGTATAAAGTCCAAATTGGTTTGCAAAAAGAACTTCCCCTGGAGACAGTGCACTGATACTTATGGCCTTCTAGAAGTTCTAATTTTGTTTACAACGCAAAGAGAGAGGTAATGGGCTAATTTCTGCAGTGCACTGGTAAGCCCATTGCCAATGGGCTAGTTGGCTTCTTTAACATTGTTCCGGAGGAGTTCTTTCCAAACAAACTTTGTACACACTCCTCTGACAAATAAAATGATTTCAGCTTGAAAATTTTAAATACAAAGAGTGCGTATGGAGTTTGTTTAGTCATGTAGATAGAATTTTCCTTCATGTAGCATTTATCAAAGCAAAAACAGACCACTTAGCACCCTACATTTAATAGGTGGGATTAAGAATAAATTGATTAAACTTTTTTTTGGTAGAAATAAATTGGTTAAACTTGAACCTACATTTAGTAACTTTTATAATATACATTGAAATATGACTAATCTTATTGGAGGCATTTAATTAGTGAGGTAGGAGATGTAATTTTCCATGTGATTAGTAGGAATAAAATACTTAAATATTTGTAATGTAATTCTCCTTTTGAATGTATGTAATTAGCAATCAACACCAAAATCCTTTGGATTAAATGTTATTACAAATAGGCATATCCATGTGAGCCCCAAGCATAACATTGCTCCAAATAGGCTAAAACACTAATATAAAAGCCAAGCTACCTAATTATCAGAAAAAAAAGAAAAAGTAATAATAATAAAGCCATCTTAAGAATAATAATAATATAAAAGGACAAGTTGAAAATGAAGGGGATGATTTGTGTAAATTTACGCCTTTAGAAATGTGGTAAAATAAAAAAAAAAAGAATCCCAGAAGATTGAGTCTGTCAGCGACTTCGACATTCAATCAATCTCAGCTACAATCGCGCCGATTATGGGGCGGTGACATTTGACCCGAATTCGTGACATTCGGGTTTGAGCAAAACAAATATTTTTTTAAAAAAAATTAAAACATATCCCCAACTTGGCGCTGTCGTACATCTTCAACCTCCGACAACTTTCCACCTGCAAATTTGTCTTCATTTATTAATTAAATTTACGTGATGATGTCACATTACTACACTTGTCCGCTTCTCACACCCTTACTATGTTTTCTCTTTTCTTTTTTTGTATATATTAAAAAGTAATAATTCTATATTTATCTAATAGTTTACAATAAATATCTATGTGATGAGAATGGAGGAATACGAGCGAAATGATTGAATGTCCGCCGCGGGACTAATCTGCACCGTCTATTCCACCGAATGGTGGCCCAGTCAAAATGATGCTGCTCGCGTTTGAGGGTCGATGACAACCGTCGGATCAGTTGGATTGGGACAGTTATATACCTGGCCCCAGTAACAGTCCCTCATCATCCACTCTGACTGTTTGATGGTCCACCTCTGCGCCCTTTGCTTTTTCTGTCAGAGATACTGATTCTACACGCGCCTATAGAGCACGTGGTGGATAAGAAGCATAACCCACCACCAGTCAAAGACAAGGCAGAGTATCATACCCCACCATGAGCCACGTGGATAACCAGATCAGTGTACCATTTTCTTTTCTCTTCTTTCTTCCAGTCCGGAGCGACGTTGGTTCAGAGGTCCCCTGTGGTTACTTTTGGTAGCAATGTTCTAGATATCCACCTTTATTATATATTTATCTTTAAAGTTTAATTTTCATAGCATTATCTCTTCAATTTTTTATTTGGTTCGCCAATATCCTCTACCGATTTTATTAAAATTTTGATTTTTTTCCCACGTAGAAGAAGGTAAAAATGAAATTAATAAAATAATTTTTTTTTCAAAATTTTGGTACAATGTACTCTAAATTATATATAAAATTATAAATTATATCATATGAAGTTGTAAATTATTTTTAAATTATATACAAAATTAAATACTATATAAAAAAAATACTTTTACCTTGAACATAATATTTTTCTAATTGTTTAAAAATAATTTTTTACTTGATAATTTAAATTAATTAATTTATTAATATACTATCAATTATCCTAACCCTTAACATAAAAAATACATCTAAACAATTAAAATTATATTATATTTTATAAGTAGAGGCAATTTGTAATTGTTTCTAAAGTTTATGGGCATATGCAAATTTTCTTTACTTATAAATATAGTATAATCTTAAATCTTTAGATAGAGATAAGAAAATTGACAGTATACAAAAAAATAAATTAATTTAAATTATTTAGGTAAGAAAATACTATATTTAAGAGAAAATATACTTTTAGCAATAATTTGTAACTTTATTAATAGTTCATGGAGCATTGATGCCAAAATTTCAAAGAAAAATATATATATATTTTTTATAAATTTTATTTTTACCCTCATCTATATAGAAATTTTTTTAAAATTTAACAGAGTTGACAGAGCAAAAAATATTATGCATAGAATAAAAAGTTTAAAAGGTTATGCTATCAAATTAAAGTTTAAGGGTAATATATAACAAATGTGAAAGTCAAGGGGCATTGCTACTAAAAACCTACCTAAAAATAATGGATCTTAAACAAATAAAGAGAGTTCAAGGCAATTTGTATATGTTTTTAAAATTTGAAGTATATTGATATAAATTTTATAATTTATAGGACAATTTATAACTTTGTGCATATTTTATGGAGTATTGATGTAAAAAAAATTTAAAAATTATATAAAATTTTATAAATCTCATCTTTACTCTCAGTCAAGTAGGTCATATAATGTAGCATGTGCCAAAAGATAGGCAAAAAATTAACATTGTTGGTGACAAGATATTACCATACTGAATTGAAAATTTAGAGGGTTATAATATTAAAATCAAATTTCAAGGCAACAAAAGAAAATTCAAGGACAGTAGTATTAAAAATCCTATTTAAATAATAACTTTGAGTAGTTAATATTTATTGGTACTAAATTATATTAAGGTTATTCTGTTCTAACATAAATTTTCAGCCCTAAAAAATGTACAAATTATTAAATATATATTTATTTTATGTATTTAAACGTGCCTGTGACATTGGCAAAGCTCACATTAAAATCAATACTAAGATAAAAAGAAAAGAAATAATTTTAAGACAAAATTTGTCATGTCATTAATATTTATGGTAACTGGCCACAAACACGTATTAATGGTATAGTAACAGACATGACAACGAAACGAAGAAATTAAATAACAAGTGCTCATGTCATGTGTATATCAATGTCAATGTCGTTTGGTTGATTGACGACTTTTTTTTGTTTCTGCAGAATCGTAACGGATTGAAATATGTACACACTAGATCAAAAACTGATGAGTGGGACATGAAAATTTGACACAAACAACGGTAGGTAAATCTCCCAATTAGCATGCAACATATCATCTACAATGCAAAATAGCATTTTGAATATCTACCATGCTCTTTAAATGCATGAATGAAGTTTCAAAACGACTAGTACGTACGTGTGAGGTGAACAACACAGCTTTTTGAATAAACATCTCGTAAGCATCTTGGGGTTGGTGGTGGTAATCATCTTAGTACCCTCAAATTAGAGTTTTAGTTTTCACATGCACTGTGTAATGTCAGTTTTATGAGATGCTAGAGGGAGAGAAAATTATGGAGGATGCAGTTTTATTATTTTAGAATTATAATTATCAGTTTTACTATTTTAACTTTCACATGTACATATAAAATAATAAATAGGTTTTATTTTTCAATTGATTATGTCTGACAAACACTTTTTCTTATTCACCGTAAAAATAAAAAAGGAATAAACATTTCATATCAATTATAAATGTCCATGTCTCTAATGACTAATTTAAATATAATTTTTTTTTGTTACAAAAAAAATATAATTAGCTTATTAAGAATCTTTTTTTTTCTTTTTTTTATATATCCTTCTTTAATTTTTGAATTCTTAGATGATTTTAACAAGAAAGGGATTTTATGGAATAATGATATTTGTCTTCTAACTATTTTATAAAGAGGATAAAAGATTAAAGTAGTGTTTGATAACATCATAGCAAAAAAAGAAAAAGAAAATAGAAAAGAGCATGCTCTAATTTTATTTTATTTTTTTTTACAATGAAAGAGGGTATACTGTTTGTAGTATAACTATAATGCTAATAAACTACAAAATATAACTTCTTTTTAATATCTCATATGTCACAAATTTCAAAATAAAAAAAAATTGGTATTATATTTTTAAAAACAAGAAATAAATTACTATATCAATTCAATTTAAAACTGAGTAGATGTAATCACATAAATTATATTACAATATTTCATACTTTACTTATTTTATATATGTTTCTTATATATATATATATATATATATATATAATAATACATGTCCAACATCTTCAAGTAATCAATAAGCACAGACTAAACAGGAAAAAAAAAGAGTAGAAAATCCAGGTTCGTACAAAGCATTAGATTGAGAGGCGATTGGGAATGGTTGTCCTAAGTTGCGCGTGGGTTACTCACTTAACTCACCGCTTTAACTCTTTTTTTTTGATAAACCACCGCTTTAACTCTTGAAACTACTTAAAATGCCTATCCAGAAACCGGGACTTTATGGAAGCCCTCAATTATTCCGATTCCACTCCAAATTTTACTTTTTTTTTTTTCTTCTACTTTTTCTTTTAATATTAAATATAAAAATATCTTGGACTCCCACCAATCTGACGGCCATTATTCGTCCACATAATATGAGCAGTCAACTTTACATTTTAGCTTTTTGATGAATAACCTTACATTTTAGTTGGAAGTAAGAAAAGAGGAAAGAGAAAAAAAAAAAAAAAACGCTTTGCCTTTGAATTGTCAGGGAACAGAAACAAAGTAAAATACCCCACAACTCCATCCTCTACATGGAATATATATTGGGCTTTTAGTACCCATTCTTTTCCTTTTTTGCTTAAAATTATTTGGCTAAATTTGGAAAATAGAACAACGTCGTTTTCTCTTGCAAATTTAACCAAAAGATCCGACGTCGTTTAATGAGTGTTGGGATTGGAATTGGGATTGGGATTGGGAAATAAGCAGCTTCCCTCGGGAACACCAAAATATAAAATTTAGGTCCCGCCAGTGGAAAATAGCTGACTCATCCACCCCTTCTCTCAACCCCAAGCACTTTTTTTTTTTTACTTCTTAAATATAATTAAAGATTATAAAAAATTTTAAATAATTTTATAATTAAAAATTACGAAAAATATTTAAATAATTTTAATTCCAAATTAGAACAACGTTAAACACAGACCGTAATCTGTCTTTCCTATATGTTTATATCAAACACTTCCTGCGTCGGTAACCCTCACTCACTCAGTCTCAGTCTCACTCTCTACTCTTCCAAACCATGGCAGCCGCTTTTCTATCTTCTTCTCTTCTTCCCCTTTTCTTCTTCTTCTTCTTCTGCAATTTCGTACCCAAAACGCTGTCGTACTCTGATCAGACTTCTTCTCTAAAGACCTTCATTTTCCGGGTCGACAGCCACTCTAAACCATCTGTTTTTCCGACCCACTACAACTGGTACACTACCGAGTTCGCTGACCCACCTCAAATCCTCCACGTATACGACACCGTCTTCCATGGATTTTCTGCTACACTCAATCCAGACCAAGTTGCTTCCATAAGCAAGCACCCTTCAGTCCTCGCCGTGTTTGAGGATCGTCGCCGGCAGCTCCACACTACTCGCTCGCCTCAGTTTCTCGGCCTGAGAAACCAGCGCGGTCTCTGGTCCGATTCCGATTATGGGTCCGATGTAATCATCGGTGTATTCGACACCGGAGTTTGGCCCGAGCGTCGAAGCTTCTCGGATTTGAACCTTGGTCCGGTCCCGACTCGTTGGAAAGGAGTCTGCGAAACTGGTTCTAAATTCACGGCTAGGAACTGTAACAGGAAGCTCGTTGGAGCTCGATTCTTCTCTAAAGGACACGAAGCCGCGGGCAATGCCGCCGGGCCGATAATTGGCATCAACGAGACGATTGAGTACCGGTCGCCAAGAGACGCTGATGGACATGGAACCCACACGGCATCTACTGCGGCGGGAAGGTACGCGTTTAAGGCGAGCATGGCGGGCTATGCTTCTGGAATCGCAAAGGGTGTTGCTCCCAAAGCTCGCTTGGCGGTCTACAAGGTCTGCTGGAAGAATGCTGGTTGCTTTGACTCTGATATATTGGCTGCATTCGACACCGCCGTTAACGATGGCGTTGACGTTATTTCCATATCAATCGGAGGCGGCGACGGCGTTGCTTCTCCGTATTATCTTGATCCGATCGCAATTGGAGCTTACGGTGCCAATTCCAGAGGCGTCTTCGTATCAACTTCAGGAGGAAATGATGGACCCAGTGGAATGTCAGTGACGAACGTAGCTCCATGGCTGACCACAGTCGGAGCAGGAACCATAGACAGGAACTTCCCGGCGGTTGTAATTCTCGGCAACGGTCGCAAGCTTTCCGGCGTATCTCTCTACGCCGGAGCACCACTGGAAGGGAAAATGTACCCTGTGGTTTACCCTGGAAAATCAGGTTTGCTCTCTGCTTCTCTGTGCATGGAGAATTCACTGGATCCCAATCTCGTCAGAGGCAAAATCGTGATCTGCGATCGTGGAAGTAGTGCCAGAGTGGCCAAAGGTTTGGTGGTGAAGAAAGCAGGTGGTGTGGGTATGATTCTTGCTAATGGAGCCTCAAACGGCGAAGGATTAGTCGGCGATGCTCATCTTATTCCTGCATGCGCTGTCGGGTCCGATGAAGCTGACGCCGTCAAGGCATACGTATCGTCCACTGCAAGACCCACTGCCACCATCGACTTCCAAGGTACTGTGCTGGGGATCAAACCAGCTCCGGTTGTGGCTTCGTTCTCAGGCAGAGGACCAAATGGGTTGAACCCAGAGATACTGAAACCGGATTTGATCGCTCCGGGGGTTAATATTCTCGCTGCTTGGACCGACGCTGTTGGACCTACGGGATTGGATACTGATATGAGAAAGACGGAGTTCAACATTTTGTCAGGAACTTCCATGGCTTGCCCTCACGTGAGCGGTGCAGCGGCGTTGCTCAAATCTGCTCACCCAGATTGGAGTCCAGCAGCGATAAGATCCGCCATGATGACCGCCGCCACTGTAGTCAACAACCAGAACCAGCCCATGACCGACGAGTCCACCGGAAAACCCTCAACGCCTTACGATTTCGGTGCCGGCCATGTCAGTCTGGACCGAGCAATGGACCCAGGACTGGTCTACGACATCACGACCAATGACTACGTAAACTTCCTTTGCGCTATCGGTTACGGACCCAAATTAATTCAGGTGATAACTCGATCACCGGTGAATTGCGCAGCGAAGAAACCATTGCCGGAGAACCTCAACTACCCATCAATCGCCGCTTTGTTCTCGAGCGCGTCAGTGGGTAAAACAAGCAAGGTGTTTATAAGGACCGTGACGAATGTTGGCGTGCCAAACGCGGTATATCGGGTCGAAATTCAGTCGCCGAAGGGGGTTGCGGTGACGGTGAAGCCGTCGAAGCTGGTGTTCACGGCGGCCGTTAAGAAACGGAGCTTCCTCGTGACGGTAACGGCGGACAGTCGGAATGTGAAGCTTGGGGACAGTGGGGCAGTGTTCGGGTCGTTTTCTTGGACAGATGGAAAGCATGTTGTTCGGAGCCCCATTGTCGTGACCCAAATCGACCCTCTGTAAAAACGCTGAATAAAATATCGATCATGTGGTTTTGATGGACTAGGATAGGTGTAGAAGTCGCTAAGCAAAATAGAGGCTTTCAGGTTGTGTGTTTTTTTGATGCTTTTTTTGTTTTTTCTTATCTATCATCTTTTTGTTTTTTTGGGTTCTTTTTAATACGTATTAAGGTGTATTATAGACTTTCAGACGTCTATATATATATATTTATATATACACACTTAATGTTATAAAACGTTCTGTCTCTATCCAAAACCAAAAGATATCTACAATAGCATGGGCATGGATTAAAGCCTTTCTTAAAGATGAATTTTTTACAATGTTTTACTTAAAATGTTAAAATAAAGTAAGAGAAACATTTCATAAATATATTTGTGTTTACAAAAGATTTTTTTTTTTTTTGGGGAAGAAACACAACCTAGTTGCAAACATGTATTTCCAAATGAATATGTTTGAACAAACATTATGGGCAATGAATTTGGTTTTTTGACTAAAGTGAAAACGAGTGTGCATTTCACACAGATACTATGAATGGGTGTGTGTATTTGACTTTTAAAGCTTTTTTTTTTTTGGTTGTGTGAATTATGCTTTTAAAGTTTGGTAGACAAATTTGTTTTTGTTTTGTCTTTTTTTTTTCCAAAAAAAAAAACTTGGTTGACAAATTTGTTGTTGGAGCATCAAATCTTCGATGAACTGCCAAACTCTTTACAAATACACTCATTGACTACGTATATTAAGGTTTGGAGGAGTCTAATAGCAGTGGGATTAAAAAATAGTTAAAGTCAGAAAGGTACACTATATAATTTACGTTGTCCTTGGTATTAAGAGAATATTCGTCCAACTACGCAATACTTCCCATTTTCATCATTTTTCTTTTTCTTTTTCTAGTGTTATAATTTATCTTTATACCCTATTAAATTGCTATTGATATTGAAAGCTTAAAATGAGATAAAGAGGTATAATATTATCAATATTTCTCCATGCTTATAGTTAAAAATTTAAACAGTTAAAAAATAAATTTAATATATATATTAAATTTTAAAAGAGAGAAAGATGTAAAATATTATGGCACAAATAAGTCAAGGGGAATTAAAGATTTGATACATGATGCACTTGGATACTTAGATATATTTTACACTTTATTATCAATCATGCATGATTCATCAATAACAGGAATCTAAAACATAAGCTTATTACATTTTTAATATACTAATACTTAATTATTATATGAGTTCTATAAATACATTAATTTAAGAGTGGGATATTGGTACGTTTTAGGGCATATAGACAAGGAAATGACAAATTATTATTTATAAATTATTATTACCAATAAAGTTCTATCCTAAGTTGATAAGGTAATAATAAAAGATATATTCATGTCATAAATTACTAGTATTAATCCTACCCTCCCTGCTTATTTATTAATGTTTACGAGATATGTTCTGTGGAATGTTGTGAGGAACGGTCCTACTTTTGTTTTCTCTATTAAAATAATAAATGAAGATACACTAGCCGTTTCAAATCCTTCTTTTAGTTCGAAGCCCTCAAATTATTTTTATTCAATCTTTTAAAATTACATATAAATGAGCTGGTGGAAACTGTCTTTTATCATAAAATTGGGAGACATATTCTATCGTTCGTGGGTTTATTTTCTGCATCTAAAATAAAATAAAAAATATTTCCACATCAGCTTTCGAGTCCATTGATATTAATAATTAATGACACATTAGCATGTCTTACACTTCAGTTGTAGATTTTTTTTTGAATAAAAAATAATTTTAATATAGAAATTATTAATTTAAAATTCGGTTAAATAATAGAACATATTTATTAACGGTGGTAAATGATTTTTATTAAATTTTTAAAATTTTATTAAAAAATAAGACCTATTTGCTGATAAATAGTTCTCATTATATTATATATATATATATATATATATAAGAAAAATATTAGAGATTTCAAATGTTAAAATCCTAAATGCATTACAAATAACATGGTAGATGTCATATTATAAAATATAAAAAATATATATTTGAAAAATTTTACATCTCAGCCTATTTCAAAAAAAAAATTATATTTTTTTAATTAAAAAACCTATCTAGAAAAAGTGAATCCTAAAGATTAATTCCAATAAATTTATTCCATGTCAATTATGGATCCAACGGTGATATAATAAACATTATTATTTATTTTTTAATTGACTGAGTATGAAAATATTAATAATATGAGAAAAGACATGTTACTTGAGATGCATTTGAGATTTCAAATTTGGGATCCCAAGCATTTTCTATACGCAAAACTAATTTTTTAGGTTTCATAGTTCATATATATCAAATTACAGTCACGTGATATATTATTAATTATGAGTAAAAATGTAAATGCATAACATTCATTATCTTTTTCACTAAGCTCGTATGAATTAACCAATTCTATCCCTACTATATATGAAACTAATGCCTAAGAAAGCACATTTCTCCATATATATATATATATATATATTATGACTACGTTTGATATGCTAGATAGGAAAAGTTGGGAAAAGAATAGTGT
Organism: Rhamnella rubrinervis; assembly: GCA_007844105.2. NCBI lineage: Eukaryota > Viridiplantae > Streptophyta > Magnoliopsida > Rosales > Rhamnaceae > Rhamnella > Rhamnella rubrinervis. The sequence continues at coordinate 5,320,820 of CM017575.2, read as the reverse complement.
TATCCTATGTTTGATTGTGTCCGAATAAAATATTGAATTAAATATACTGGTATTTGGTGAATACTGAATAGGATAACTCTGACTATATTTAATATTAAAATATAATTTATATTATTATAATTTTTAATAATATATTAACAATTAATTCATTAATTTAATTTTTTATTGATTGAGGTTGGATATTGGATAAATGCTTGAGAATCAAGAGGTAAATGTGTAAAGGTCTGATCTTTTCTCTTCTCCCCGTCTTTCATTAGTGTCATTTGAAGAAGTTCACCAAAAGCCCATAGTTTTACAAAAAAAAAAAAAGAAAAGAGAAAGGTGCCGTCAATACCAATTAGAGCCAAAGGAGATGATGAATAGCAACACTAAGATTTTTTTAAAAACAATTCTTTAGTTTAAAACCATACCTTAATCTGAAAATTTTAAGAAACTTTAACTTAAAAAATTGAAACTTTTTTCCCACAATTGTTGATGGTTGCTTTACTTATGAACTTGATAGTTACATGTGAAAAGAATTTTTTAATTTTTAAATCCCTTGAACTCACCGGCTGGGGTTGAAGAGGAAGACTGGATATGTTTCGCTGAGCAACCAAACTTTGTGCACCCTTCTTCTTTTCCTTTCGATAATCATTCACTTTCCCTAAGAAAACCCATTGATAGGTTGTAATAATTTTTTTTCTTTAAAATTTGAATAAGGTTTCGGCACCAGCATAATCTTTTTTACAAGTCCCCTTCACTTGTACGATTTTGACGATGAAGAAAAGCAAAATAATAATAATAAAAAAAGAGTTTTCACTTTGTGTACGTTTGATGTGAAGAAGATGGACGGAATCAGTAGAGGACGAAATCAGTAAAGGAGGGAGCTGGTGAGCTGTGTGGGCATAAGAGAAGGTGAGACGGTGCAATGGCAGGTTACGAGTTGGGTGGGAGACACGAAAGCGAGAGCGAGAGTGAGAACTCGTGTCGACTTGACTTCTGAAGAAATCTTGTGTGTTTTGGTGGGATAAGATTATATGTAAAAATGTAGGAAAAGAGATATCCATGATTTCTTATCTCATATTTCATTTGATTTACCAAACGGTGGGCAAAGAAATTCTACATATGTTTTTCTATCTCATCCCTCCTATTCCCACCTACCAAATACAACCTATATATATATAAATAAAGTATTCTAAATGTTATAAGCCCCATATTTAGAATGGTTTGGAGCCCAATAAAGAATTGAAAGTCAAATAGAGGTGTATAAAGTTATTTTAAGACTTTAATTTTTTTAAAAAAAAATACTTGGGATCCAAAATATATCCTAAATGACATGTCATTTGACTAATTTTTTTTAAAAAAAGTGAATTTATGATAATTTTTATATCATTAGTGGGTCCGGAGTTGATATAAAAGAATTTTATATGTATTATAATTTTAGAATTCACTTTTAGGGTTTCAATAACAAAATCCAAAATATCTTTTTGACATGTTTATGTGTAAATTTATTTTAAATTTTATGATATGACACTGATGTGACAAATACCATGCCATTTGAGATGCATTTGGGATGCCAAGCATCATCCAATTTCAAATTAATAAAACTTCAAATATTAAAAGAAATTAAAATGTCAAATTAAACTTTAAAAAAAAAAATCAAATTGTAACTATAAACTTCGCTGTTAGGCTATATACCATCCCCAGTGGGGTTTATATCATTTCTGATATATATATATATATATATATATACACACACAGCTAGGCTCATATATAAACCATCTACATTTTTAAAAAGTATAAACATTAATATAAGCTGTCAGATTAGAACAACAACCCATATTAAAAATAACTAAGTCATTTTTTTACCATTTAGGTTTCATTTTTCTCTTATTATGTTTTATTTATTATTTTTTGTTTAGACATCTAAATTGTTGGAGTGATCCAACGTCCAGATTTAAGCTAACATTTTAAAAAAATTATGGGTGGTTCATATGTGAGCCTTGCTTTATAACGTTTTAAAGTCAAATCCTCAATGTAATTATTGATTTGTGCATTTAGGTTGGGCATAACGAATTTTTTAGCTCAAGTGATATAGATTAAGGATTTTGATTATAAGAGTCTAAGATCGTATTGATGTGAGATAGCCAATATTGTTCGGGTGGTTTTGTAATCTGCATGAGCCGCTATAGTGGCCTGTCTACTAAGAGGTTCTTGAATGGACTAAGTCTACATACGACACTTTAAGTCCAGTATATGATAGGAATGAGCTAAGTCTGTAAACAACACTTCTAAACGAGCATACAATAGAAATGGGTTGAGTCTGCATATAGCACTTCAGATCCAACATAAGGCATAAACAAACTAAGTCTGCATATGGCACTTCAGATCCAGCATATGATAAAAATGGGTTGAGTCCGCATTCAGCAACTTAGCTCCAGCATAAGACAGAAAATGCTGAGTATCCAATATTTCAGATCTAGCATATGATAGGAATGAGTTGAGTTTGTATACGACACTTTAGATCCAGTGTATGGTGGAAACATGCTAAGTTTGCATACGATACTTCAGATCCAACATACTATAGAAACATGTTGAGTCTACATATGAGGCTTCAGATCCAGCAAAAAGTAAAATAGGGTCTAATTTTCCATACAATGTTTTAAATCCAGCAAATAGCAACGTAACGACCCTTGAGATCTTTTTGGTGGATTTGAGTAAGAGGCTCCTTAGTAAGGAGGATTCAACTAATCATAAAATTTAATAAAAATGCTCAACGTATACAACACCACAGTAATACAATCAAATACAATAAGATTCTTAAATTGAATAATAACAATGCAAAATAATATATTGGAGAATTCATAATAAATTACAACAATAGAAGATCTATGTAAAATAAAAAAAAGATATATAAGACAATATGAGAATGAGTCCTATAACATGATATAACTTTAGAGGAGCAAGAACTTAAGTAATTTAAAATGGTAAAATTATTGGTAGAAAACCCATAATGTTTTAAGAGGAGATTATCTCCATTTCTCAAAGAAGAATTTTAAAACTAAGAAAAAAGGACCACTTCACTTTAAGAAAAATACTTAGATGCTAAGATCCCAACGAGATATAGTAAAAAAGATATTTTTTCAAGTTAAAAGAAAGCTTCTTTTAAGATCCAAGGTCCAAAATAAACCTAACATGATCATAAAAAGAACAAAAAAGAAAATACTTTAAAAATATGTAAGATTTATAAATACAGTAAGAAAAGCTAGTTTAGAGAAAACAAGAAAGTCTTGTATGTTTACTCCTTAAAAATCCCTTTCCACAGAGATCATTTGAATAGCTTTATATAGAGCTTGGAGCATAGAGGTTAAAGAGGTGATTCCTCACATTTTCATCAAACTCAAACTTTAAACCAAAAAATAAGTAAAAACTTTACTCCTAGAATTGTTAGATTCTCTTTCTTCCATAATATAAAGTAAGAACCCCTTTTTATTAAGGAAAAATTTCAAAAAATCCATTGAAAGTCCTTAGGTCTTGTTTGACATATCGAACTGGGCCATACTTCACTAATTTAGTCCAAATATTAGTGAAGGCAGGTGCTTGGTATCAACCGGACTAATTTTAAAATGGACTAAAATAGTAAAGTGGACTATTTGATGATTATGGGGGACAATCTGATCCGCTGAAATGGTGGGCTAGAATTAGTCCATCAAGTCTATCTTCTCCTTAGCCATTTACACTCTTGCATTGCCCAACCATCACCGTCGACAGAGTGCTTGTGGCCACCATCACTGTCCTACGTCATCGACGTCGTCAACTTACTTGTCGCTGTCGTTTCTAACCAGTACCAGGTTTGCATTAGATCTCTGTGATTTCTTACTAGTTCTTTTCCTTTCTCTCTATTTTTACATTCTCTCATAATTACTCCTCTTTTCCCCTATATAAATGCAAAGCATCGCAAGACAATAACAAAACCATCCCCTTTAGATCTAGTACTGCGCTGCTTCGATTGAATCCATTGCTACCCATCTTCTTCCAAAGCCATGCGCCTCCCCTTTCTAGTTGTTCGGTATGTTGGTTTTATATTAAATTTTAATTTTGTTCCTTTTGATTTGGAATGGTTCTATAATGCACTAGTATAATTTGGATTTTATAATTTTTGTGGTTGTGGTATTTGTTTAATGGGTGGGCATGTGTCTAAGCTTCATGAAATGTCAAGCTAGCTTTGGTGAAAAAGCTTTACAGTGTACACAAGTAGCAGTGATTGTGAATTGGGTATGTGATTATGAATTGAGAATTTTTTCGTTGATTAGTTTTTCACTGTACAATCTAAGTTTTTCTTCTTGTTATAATTCTTTGTTAGTCAAATTAATTTGTACACTTCAAAGTTTTTTTTTGTCCTGTATTTGGTTAACTTTGGTTTTGTTCATTTTAAATTGAATTTTACTTTATGTAATTTGAGGAATCTGTGATAGAAATTATTTGCTTTATAGTTTGATAATCTATGATGGCAAATCTGTTTTGATAATCTATGGGAACTTCTTCTTTTTTTCAGATCTTATACTAATCCTATATTGTCTAATATACGAACTTAAGTGGTCTTTGTTGGCACTTAAACTCAATTGAGTGACAAGTGCACATTTGAAGATCCATAACAATTAATCTATAAAAGATTACTAATATATGCTATGTAGTATTCATCTTATTTTAAGTGTCTTATAGTCATTTGTATCTTCTGTATGGATTATGCTTGTGATTGATTACAATTGAGTGATTTGCACACATTATTTAACTTATTTGCTAGTTTAATTTTTTTTTTCATATTCATACATTTTAGATATGGATCGAATGAAGCTTGTTACGATGTTCATTGCGAACGAACTAGAGATGTAAAACAATGTATGATGATGGTTGCATTGATGTATATGTTTTTAGCATGACATTATGAGAGAAAAGTTCTTAACAGTAATTAAACATTTGCAAATAATGAGATACGTTTATTATTTGTAAATAGACTATTAGAAAGTGATGTGTTTTGTATTAGTCAACTGAGGATGGATAAGAGAACATTGGTGATACTATATGAACTGATACGCTATGATGAAAATATTAAGAAAGATGGGTTGGTTACATTAGAGAAGCATGTGTGCACATTTTGAACATACTTGCTCACCATGCAGAAAACTGTACAATTATTAATAGATTTTATAGTTCAGGGGAGACATTTAGTAGATATTTCAATTTGGTGTTAAATACAGTTATACGTTTACATCAAATTTTATTTAAGGTGTTGTATCTAGTACCTAATAATTGCACTAATAATAGATGGAAAATATTAATATATGTCATTGGATTAGTTTATTTTTCTAATGTTTATGCCAATATTTAGTCACTTATTTTTTTTATGGCATGCTGTTTTATACATAATCTTATTAGAATAGAGATGCCAGTTGATCCTAATAAAATTGTATATGATTTGTTACCGAATAGTCAAAATATTGTAGAAGAAGATATTATTGCATCAATTGCATCTTCAAGTCAATGGACTAGATGGAGAGATGATTTGACTAACAAATATTTGACGAGTGGAGAGGAAATTGTGGTTCATAAACTAATTTTGATGTATGATTAGCTTTCATACTTTTTTTGTTGGATGATTGAAATGAAATATTTTGATGAATTGTTTATGATGGATATGTAATGGATTGTTTTTTTGTTAGTTATAATATTTCTTCTTGTTGTAATTGTTTGTTAGTTATATGGACTGTTTATTATTTCATAGGAATGAAAATTTGAGGTAGTAGTACTGCTCAAAATAGATAAGGAAGCAGACGTGTTTGAACTAAGAAATAAGAGAAATCATTGTTAGATATATTGCATGATGTTGTTGCTTGTGGTATACATTGTGACACCAGTTCTTTTAAGTATGGAACAATGACAATAATTAAGAAAATCTTAATTGAGAAATGTCCAAATTCGAGTTTAAAAATTAACCCTCATATAGAATCAAAATTAAAAAAGTAGAAGAAACAATATGAAATTGTTTATGAAATGTTGAATAAAATTGACTTTGAATAGAATGAAAAAATAAAGTGTGTAGATGTTGATAGTCTTGATGTTTGGCAATTATATGTTGAATTTTGATACCTAAACTCAAATTTTTTAAAAATTATAATTTTTTCATACTCAATTTACTTTAATTTCCTTATATATATATATATATATATATATATATATATATTGTTTTACTTAGAGTAATAAAAATTATTTCCCATATATAATTGGCTTGTGAATATTTTTGAAAAAGATCATGTGATTGGTAAAGTATCACAAAGTGTTGCAAATATGGCAAGTGATATGCATTTGAATGAAGGAAATGAAGAAAATGAAACAATTGGGATTGAAGATATACATTCTCTAATGAGTGTCAATCAAACCATTCACTCTGTCACTAAAATAGGGCGTAGGAGGAAGGAAAAATCATAGGTTGATTTAGTTGCAGGCTCTAGTGATGTAGCTGAGAAGATGTGCAGAAGCTTCATAGTGGAATCAAAAGAGCGTATGACTCAATTTAATGATAGTATTCAACTAGTTGTAGATAACTATCCAACATATTTATCAATGGAGCTAAAAAGGTTAGGGTTTTTTATTGAGGATAACTTGAGCATATCCAAATCAATAAAGATAGACCTATCAAATGTAGATGTGTTTAAGATAATTGAGACATGATGAAAAAATAGAGTTTGCATTATCATTTAAAGATTAAATATTTGTCTCATCTTAAAATCGAAATAGGTAGCTTCTTTTAATCAATTTAGGCCAATTACTCTTTATAATTTTTTTTATAAAGTGGTGGCTAAAATTTTAGCTCATGGGATGAGGAAACTAATAAAAAAACTTATTTCACCTAACCAAGGAGCTTTTGTCAGTGGATGATGGATTGCAGAAAATATAGTATTTGCTCAAGAAGTGTCTCCTAAAGTGAAGAAGTATAAAGGAAGGAATGGTCTAATGATGATCAAAATATACTTAAAAAAAGCCTATGATTCTCTTGGATGACACTTCCTTTTGGAAGCAATGAAGGCTATGAGGTTTGCAGTAAAATTCATAGAACTAATTTTCAGTTGTGTTAGTTCAGTTGAGTACCAGTTGTTGCTGAATGGAACCAAATACGATTGGTTTTCTCCTAGAAGGGGTCTTTGACATGGAGACCCTTTTTCCCCTTTTCTGTTTATAATTGGTGCTGAAGTTTTAATAAAACTTCTAAGTAGAGAAGAAAAGAATGGCAAGTTAAAGGAAATTAAGATAAGCAGGAATGCAATTCCTTTATCGCACCTCTTATATACTGACGATATATTAATCACTTGCCAAGCAAATGTTGAAAATGCTCGGCTAATGGACAAATGTTTTGAGAAATATAGTAAATGGTCGGGTTAATTGGCAAGCGCAGAAAAATCTAGCATTTTATTTTCCCTAAAATGTAGCAGCTTAGTTAAAAGGCAAATAAGAAATATCTTAGGTTTTAAAGTGATGAAGAAGGGCAGTCTTTATTCAGGGAATGTGTTGATAAGCTGCAAAAATAGATCAAAAGACTATGAAAGAATTAAAGAAATGGTTTTAATGAGATTGGAAAATAGGCAATCTCAATTTCTTTCAAAAGCAGGTAAGGCCACCTTAATCAGTTCTGTTGCTCAAGCTATCACTGTTTATACAATGTCAACATTCAGAGTTCCAAAACACTTTTATGAAGAATTGGACTCCTTTATTTGCCGTTTTTGGTGGGATGTAAAACCTGAAAATAAGCAATTCTTGACTCTTTGTAGTTGGAAAAAAATTTATAAACCAAAGAATAAAGGAGGCTTGGGTTTTAGACTTTTTGGGGCTACAATACTGCTTTGCTCTCAAAACTAGGAGGGAAGATAAATATTTGTGGACACATTTATTTAGAGCAAAGTACCTCAAAGGCTACTCCATTTTTGAATGTGAAAGCAAGAATGGAGACTCCCAAGTTTGGAAAGGGATTTTAAGTGCAATGAAAGCAATTATTGATGGAAGCTTTTTTAAACTTGGCAATGGTCTTTCGATAAACTCTTGGAAAGATCCTTGGGTTCCATGGCTAGAAAAAAAAAATTCATCTATGAAGGAAGGTTTTAATAGCAACAACTGGACAATCATAAAGGATTTCCTCATTCCAAATTCTAATTATTAGAATATAGAGATTCTATAGAAAATTTTAATTCAAGATAGCTACTGGGTAGTTCTGAAGCCTGATCGACCGAATCTGAGATGCCATGACATGCTGCTGTGGACGAATGCAATTTAGGGATCTTTACAGTCAAAGGAGCTTACTATTGTATTACAACAGACAACTCTCAAGAGGAGTTTAACCTCATTTGGAAGCTTAAGATTCATCAAAGACTCAAATTCTTTATTTGAATATTATTAGCAGATTGTTTACCAACACGTGAAACCTTATCCAACAGAATAAGGTTGAATGAGAAAGGTTGTCTGCTTTATGAGCACCATATTGAATTTTCAACTCATCTTTTTTGTCACTGTCCCTTCATCAAACCTTTAGCTTTTGAAAGTAAATGGGGCATAAAATAGGAGGCTTTTGACTGCTCAAGTCTTCCAAATCTGATTCAGAACTGTCTCTCCCCACCAAATAACACTCTGGTAATAGTCAAAACCATTAATTCAAGTGAAGATTCATGGGGCTGGGAATCTTGGTATGAAATAATGAATATTAAAGAGAAGTTCCATGGTAATCAGTGGAGATTTTGTTGGATCAGTAGGAGTATGAATTAAACTGCAAATTTGTTAGCAAAGTATTCCCTTATTCATTCCCTTTGTTGTTCTGTTTTTGGCTTTTCAACTTTCTCTTGTTCATTTTTTCTTCAGCACTAGGACGAGTTGGACAAGCTGGTTGAGGACTTTTGATTGTTTTGTCCTCTCTTGAGGCCCTTCCTTTTGTGCCTTAATGCAAGTTTCTTAACAAAAAAAAGAAAATAGTTAGCATGCTTTGTTTATGTTGGTTTATTGTGTTTGCTTGCCAATCCTATTATTTCCTCTCTTTTATACAGAAGGAAGGCATCCCTTGGCCAACAAAGAAGAGGAAATAATACACCTTCCCTCTTTAATGAGGGTCTTGGCAGTTTGGCAAATGGGTGTATCAACAAGGCACCCTTTAGCCAAAATATAATAGGACGTACATACATTACAATTACAATTTCCTTACAATGAATAACAAACTCTCATGGTCATATCATATAGGTTTGAAACTCTATTAAAACAGATATGCATATCAAAATTAGTAGTTAAAGGGTGTTATGGTTATAGATTCAAGCATAAAGGAAAAACAACTTATTACAAAATTGGAATTCTAAAACAGAAGAAGCACGTAAATAGTATAAAATAATTATCATGAGAGACGATAATGATATTGAAAAAAGAGGTGCTAGTGGTACCTCTAAGCACAATAATATAAGCAAATTGTACCCTAAAATTAGCCTCAATTCAATAAATTAACCAAATTTGCAGAGAATTTCATTGCACTAATTAATTAAATTTATATATTTGAAAAGTAAGAAAAAAAGGCGTTGAAGTAGATAACAAACATTATGGAATAAAGAGGGTGATGGGCTTTGAGTGATAGTGAGAATGAAAGAGAGAGCTTTTGGAATAGGTGAAACTCGACGACGATTGCAAGCTCGATGATAGATGATAGGTGACAACAACGGTAGATTAGGACGACAGGCGACGGCAACACTAGAACAGGTGAGTGTGTGAGACACAGAGGAAAGAAGGATCGGGCTTTTGATTATTTGTATAAGTGTAATTGTAAGTTTAAATTTTATATAAAATTATAAATAAAAATAATTAAATTAATTACTTGGTCGGTTTCAGTTACCGCCGATTTTGCAAATTCATTATTGAAATTGACCAAATCTTCGGCCTTTGTTCCGGTTAACCATTCGAATGTTAAGCGGTCACCATAAATACTGGTTACATGTCGGTCGATCGATCGGTTTCCACGGTTATGTCGGTTATCTGCACACCCTTTAGTGTAAGTAAAAGGAAGACAACTTATCTTAACTGGAAAAGGTGAAAGTTGACTTAAGGTGTAAGGTTTCCTTTTAAAATAATATAAAGTCGTGAAGATATTCTGAGATTGATTTAATAAGGAAAAAACAAAAATAATATTTTAATAAAAACAAAATTTTCTAAGCTTAGTGAGCCTAAAATTAAAAGGTTTTTTTGGGTTTGGATCATGTAGACCATGTAATAATAAAAAAGTTTTTTTGATGTCGTAACTAGTGGTTGGGTCCTTTAAATTATTTTAGCCACTTCCTATAGAAATTAAAATTTTAATCAATTTTCTTTTTTTATGCTTAATGCTTTAACCTAACTACCCCTTCTTAGATTCAATGCAATTAATACACACATCTCTTACAAATATATAAAAAAATATGATTCAGATAAGTCTTTACATATAATTTGTGATTTGATCTACGACAATTTCTTCTTCTTCAACAAACCGATATATAATAACCATTTGAGTTCCTATAAGTTAACATATGTTTTTCATTTTGGATTTTTGTTTCTTAATTTATATTGGGTTGATGATTTTTAGAGATATATATTTTTTAAATATTTTAGGGTTTCAAATGAGATTTTTACACAATCAAAACTAATTGTGAAAATTCTCGTTTGCTAAGAAATTTCACATTGGCTGGGAAAAAATTTGGTGCAGAGTAAAGGTGGCCTCGTGGTGCCGTAACCACCAAGCCATTGGTAGGGCACTACTAGGGTGTCGATGCCACACCATCAGGCCATTTTCATTATGCACTAAATTCTTCCCAGTTAACATGTAATTTTCTAGCATAGGTGAATTTTTACGGTTTTTTTTAATGAAAAATCTCATATGAAATCCCAAAATCTCTAAAAAAAACATATGCAAAAATCATCAACCCAATAAAAATTAAGAAAAAAAATCCAAAAGAAAATACATATATTAACCACCGGTTTGGTGGTGGGGCAATGGAGAGGAGAAGAGAAGGAGGAAAAGAATAAGAGGGCGATGGCTAGGAGAAGTAGAAAAAGATGGTAATGACAAACTCTACCAAAGAAGAAGAAGAATAAGGAGAAGGGTCGGTGATGGTGTGAAAGTATGTGTGTCTACTACTGTATTAGCCTTTCAAGGGTAAAAGGATAATTTTAGGCTAAAATTTTAATTTTATAAAAAAAATTAATTTTTTTTTTCATTATTGTATATTGGACCTAACTATGGTATCAAAATAACCTATAATAAAATACTCAAAAGTCCAAAATTCTTTGTAATAAAATGACCATTTAAAATATATAAAAACTTAACTTATTATTTCACCATTTAAGGACTTTATTTAACTTAAGTTTGTACTTATAGACTCATAACCCTTAAGTGGATTAGCCTCTAGTAAACAATTGGTTTAAGTCCATACTAAAATTTTTATACCTACCAAATTACATCCTATTAGTGGACCCAATAAATGGTTTGTGATCATTTTTCTCAACAAATTTAGTTTATTATATCTTTTTGAACCTGGTGAGCTACTAATGTTAAATCAGCCATCAACAACCAAATATATATATAATTTATTATTTAATTACTCCAAATCATTACTCTCTTATTAATCCTTGTGTAAGGGTAGGCTTGGCAAACTCCCACTCAACCCGTTGACACGACACGAACCTGCCCGTTTTTTTGCGGGTTTGTGTCGGCCTTATTGGGTTGGGTTGTTAATGGGTCAACCCGTTAACAACATGTTAGATTACGGGCTGATAACGGGTGAACCCATGAAACCCGTTAAGAACCCATTAATGAAGGGTAATTTTATAATTTTATAAAAATATAATTTATTATTATTAAATTTAATTAAAGGGTTTGGCTGATTGGCTCTCCTCTCTTCTCTCTGTCCTTCTCAGTTTCTCCGTCGTCTTTATCCATTGCAAAAGCAGAAAAGTGAAAAGCTCCTTCAGATCATCTACCTCCATTATCATCTCCAACTTCAAGTCTCCAACACTCCCTCTCCTACTGTATGGCTACGAATTTCGCAGTCGTCTTCCCAGTGCCTGATGAGCTCAATCCTCTCCAAATCCTATTTTCCACTTTTGTTTGCCATTTTTCTAGGTGGGTTTTGTTCAAACTCTCAAACTCAACAAGCTTAAAAGACAATATATAAAAGCCGAGTCATGTATGTATTATAAAACAATATATATATATATATATATATATATTATAATACAATATATATTATAATTTCATTTATGTTTTTGTAAGCTCGGCCATAGTCATTTTAAAAGCCAAGTCTATTTGAGTACTAGTCTTGTACTGATAATGATTTATTAAGTTTCTAGAATTCACATAGCTTTATTTAATTGTTCAAGATTGATTTTTTTTTTTTTGAGCTGAGATCAAGCAGCTTTAAATCAAGTGATCTTCAGTAATCTCAAACCGATAGAGTTTATTTACAACTATTTAAAGTACAACACAATTTTTGTTATTTTCTTCTCATGTGGTGCCTAGATTTCATATATGGTTTATGATTATGTTTATTTTGGGGCTTTTTTGTTTCTTTAAATTTATTTATGCAAACTGTCTATTTTAAACTTGCAGATGGATAGTATTGATGATGATATGGAGGTTACAAATAGAATTGCAGCAAATTTCATTGCTGGATATCATGATACAGAGACAGATGTAGAGACTGCAGAAGAAAATCCAACAAGGAAAAAAGCTAAGGGCGTGCATGTAGGTAAAACTCAAAAACTTAGATCACCTGCTTGGACTTTATTTGAGGTAATTCCGCTATCTGAGGATAAGAAAAAACGTGCTAAGTGCAAATAATGTGGAATAGTATATATATGTGATAGTAGTCATGAAACAGGAAATATGTTGAATCACATGCAAACTTGTCCTAAGAAATGAGATGGTGATGTTAAACAAATGCTTTTAGGCTTAGCTCATTCTAAAAGGAATATTTCGATGAAATCCTCAAATTTCAATTTAGATGTATTTAGAAATTTGGTGGTAGAGGCAATTGTTAAGCATGATTTGCCTTTTAGTTTTGCTGAATATGAGGTGTAAGGGCAATATTTTTCTATATTTCTATGGATTTGAAGCTACTTTGTAGGAATACTGTTAAGACATCCATTTTGAAAATGTATAAAACTGAAAAAGAAAAAAGTCAAAGTTTGTTAAACTGGATTGAAGGAAGGATTTGTTTGACTTCTGATTTGTGGACATGTATATCTACTGATGGATATCTTACTCTTACTGCTCATTTTGTTGATCAAGAATTGAGGTTGTAAAAAAGAATTTTAAACTTTACTCACATGCCTCCACCACACTCAAGTGTTGCATTGTCTAAAAAAATTAATTCATTGCTCAATGATTGGGGGATTGAGAAGAAGTTGTTTTCTATTATTTTAGACAATGCTTCTGTCAATGATTGTTTTGTTGAAATTTTGAAGAATCAATTGAACTTTAAAGGTAATCTTTTATTGAATGGTCAATTTTTCCATATTCGTTGTTGTGCACATATTTTGAATTTGATAGTCCAAGATGGACTAAAAGAAGTTGATGAATCAGTTTTGAAAATTAAAAATTGCATCAAATATATTAAAGGTTCATCAAGTAGGAAGCAAAAGTTCTTTGATTGTGTTGAACAAGTTGGGATAATGGATAACAAGAAAGGTTTGAGACAAGATGTGCCCACAAGATGGAATTCAACTTATTTGATGCTTAAAAGTGCACTTTTTTATCGTCGAGCACTTATTAATTTAGGATTATCCGATCCTAGTTTTAATTGTTGTCCATCTCTTGAAGAGTGGGATAAAATTGAAAAGATTTCTAAATTTTTGGGGTATTTTTATGAAGTGACATGTTTATTTATTTTCTGGAAACTATTCTCAAAATTTCGTAATTGAACACGGTATTAAATCAGCCATTGGAGGAAATGCTTTTTAGGAAAATGGGAACTTATATAAGCTTGAAGTTTGACAAATATTAGAGATATAGTTTGATACAAAATGAGATCTAGACAAATGAGATTGATGGATCAAAATGAGATTCTAGGAATATTTGTATCGATACAAAATTAGTATTTAAATCAGCCATTGTATCGAGGATCTAGACAAATGGAAAGTGATGATCTCATTTTTTAGGTAAAAATAATTTCTTCTAACTAAATTGTTTAAATACTAATCTTTTAAATTGATAAACTTTTAATTACATATATATATATATATATATATATTTTGTAATGCAGGATTTTGATCTTTCCTATGGTGAAGGAATTTCAAGAAAAAAAAATGATCTTAAAAAATATATTGATGAGGAAAGGCTAGATAGAAGACAAGAATTGGATGTTCTTGGTTGGTGGAAAATATCACAATTTCGTTATCCTATTCTGTCTCATATGGCTCGTGATGTATTAACTGTTCCTGTGTCAATAGTTGCTTCTGAATCTGCATTTAGCATTGGTGGTCGAGTGTTGGATCAATATTGTAGCTTGTTATTGCCTGAAAATGTGCAAGCTTTACTTTGTACAAGAGATTAGCTTTTTGGCAAAGCAGGTAAATTATACATCTAATGTTTACTTTTAACAGTTAAAAATAAGTGTTCATGTTATATTTAAAATTGTAGTCATTGTTTTAATTATTATTTTTTTCTTACTTAGTTCAAGATATGGAAATAACAAATATAAAGGAACTTACTGAAGATATATTCAAGATAAATGTTGGAGAATCTATATCTAGACAATGCTCAAATACAGTTTCTCTAGATGGCTAAAAAAAGGTAGAAATATATATATAATTATTAATATATGTATGTTATTTATTATTTTTATTACACTCTAACATATTGAATGACTTTGTGATATATTGAATATAGATGGATTGAGAATTTGAGAATTGAGTGATAAATTGACAAATGACAATGTGTTTGTAGTATTTATGATTTAAAAGTTATATATTTTTTTTTGTCCAACACAGGAAGAAGATTTGCATTTGGAAAATGCATACTACTCAGAGATGAAAGATGTTGGTTTCTTCAACTATGATTGAGACTAATAACCATCTCAAGATCACAAACAATGTGCTCATCACACTTGACACTTATTGTAGATAAAATATAAATATTTTACTGCATGGTTAATATTTGTATTTTTCCAAGTATTTGTATGATGTTTTTGGATTATATTATACTTTCGTTATACAGTTTTGAGTCTCAGTTCTTGGGTTTTCAAGGTTATAAAATCACAGTGTAGGATATAATCCTATTTTGCATTAGAAAATTAAACTTATAATTGTAAACATGCTATCACAAATGAAATTAATCAAAACTTTGACATATTAATGACATTATGGTGGGTCAAGTTAAAAAAATGAACCTTCATCTTCCACTCTATGCATATCTAGTAAATTTTTAGACTAGTTGGAAATCATAAAAGATCAAATTTGAGTTGTTTGATTAGTTTTAAAAACAAAACGAGAGGCCAACTAATATAAAAGAAGTAGAAATTTATTTCACAAAACAAACACACAAATTCATTTCATAAAGTTTTTAAAGGAACAAGTCAAGTGCAATGTCAGGACCCTGACATTAGGCCTGACATGTTATCTGAAGTAGGTCTAGCAGCACCCATAAGCCTAATAAATGTCAGGCTCTTTGTCAGGTTCAATGATGGGCGCCTGATTTGCATTGTAAAGCTTTTAAAGACAAGCTCGTGTATGTCAGGTGCAAAGTCAAATCTTATATTAGGCACCTGACATGTATTATAAGCCTTCTTAGATAAACCCATGTATATCAGGTGCCATGTCAGGTTCTATGTTCGAGGCCTGACTTGGTGACCTGACTTATTTTTTTTAATTATTATTTAATTTATTAATTTTAAATTAAGTTTGTTAAGATTTTATTTTAATTTATGGTGATTTTTTCTTTTATAGAATAATTAAAAAATTATTAAATTAATTAATTTATTTAATGGGTTACACGATAATTTAATAAATGAGTTCGGATTTATATATTTCAATACGAAAACTTAACGGGTTGGATTTGAGTGAAGAAAATTTGACACGAATACGAAATCACACGACACGAATATGATACGACACGACACGTTGTCATTCCTATGTAAGGGCCATAAAATATCATGGCTAAAAGTGAGTGGAGAAATATATTTGGTTACAAATACTTTTGGTTGTCACATATAATTTTGACCAAGTTTTTAATATATAATTAATTCATATGATAATAAAGAAGAATGGCTGTGTGTATTGGTTTTACAAAAAAAGAATTATTATTTGATTTGAACCTTAGTTTACAAGATCAATGCCAAGTGGAATTCAAGAGTTTAACATGGGTCAAAACTCTAGATAGACGCATGCAAGTCATTGGCTACGTACAGAGCTTCAAAGGTGACATCAAGGCATTGGGCTGTATAAAGAGCATTGACATACGTGGACACCAACATCAACATCAATCAACTCATGTCCTAGTTTATTTTAGTTTTTAGTTTAGCCATTAGCTCTTAATTTTTTTTTCCTATTGTTAATGATTTTTATTTTAATTGAATTTCATATAAAAGATTTATCCTTTAAGATATTTGAACCTATTCCATTTGATTACGGTTAAATTTGTGCATTCAATTGTTGTTGTTCATCTTTTCTCTTAAATTAATTTTAATTTGAGAGTTGCACTTGTGCATTTATTATTTCTCGCAAATATATTTAACATATATCTTTTGACATGTTCAGTAGGACTCATAAGATTTAACTAGTTAGATGATAACAAATTAGATGTGTCTAGCTTATCAAGTCGCCGAATATTATGAATTTTTTGCATATGAACAATATTTTTATATTTCTCAACCAACAAAGGCGGGGGGTCAAACTGAGTTTATGGTCAAATTTACAATAGCTACAAGGGTTACGATGGAGGTTCACAATATCCAGCCAACTATTACAACCAACATTGGGGTTACAATGGTTATTCGACTAACCAAGTTTATAGTGGGTTGATAGCTCATGATTGGTATGACAATTATTGTCAGGGCCGGTCCTGAACATGTGCGAGTGGTGCGACCGCACAAGGCCTCCTAAAAGATAGGGGCACTCGGGACATATTAACTATATATATATATAAGTATATATATTTTATATCGTAAGAGTTTTATTTCTAAAAAATTTTTTTTTAAATTAAAAGGTATAGAAAATTAAAGATAATAAATATAAAAAAATAATTCAAAATAAAAGGGACACCTTTTTAAATTTTACACAGGACACCTTAAATCCTAAGACCGACCCTGATTATTGTCAAGCCGACTATTACAATCATTCTTAATATCTTTCATCCACCCATAATCAAATTCAGGGTGGCGAGCATGATGAGACTTTTGCAAACAACCAAAGCTGGTTTATTAAAATACAAGAGTTACAAGAAGAATTATGTTTTTCGTGTGAAGAGGGAAGAAAAATTTACGAGGAGCATGAGAGAAGTAAAACCAAAGCAAACATTGAGTTTGTAGTAAATAAAATTGTGACTGAGTTCGAAGTTATTTCAACTATGTTTGAAATTGAGGATGTTGAGAAAGTCGCTGAAATTGAGGAAGAAGAACAAGTATGTAGATTTTTATTTTGAGGTTATTAATGCTAGGGATGACTCTATTGTAATTGATTTATTTAAATTTGACACTATACATGAAAATAGCATTGAAACTGCCCCCATTGACATTTAAAAAAGAAAGAAAAAATTAAAATATGAAATGACCTTAAAAATAAAAGGCATCGAGATGTATTAAGCAGAACCAAGTTAACCCATAATCTTCCACAAAAATTTCAGATTTTAGAATTTGATGCATGCATGAAAAATTGAGAAATCAGCATAGCAAGAAAAAAGAGAGGAAAAAAATTAAAAAAGGGGGTAAAGGGTGGAGGTATTCATGCCATCTGCCAATGATTACAAAAGATAAAAAATTTAATCTTTCATATGAAATCGACAAAAAATAAAATAAAATAAAATAAAAGATGACAATTTTAATCTTTCTCAAAAAAAAAAAAATGAAAGAAAAAAAGAAATTTTTTTTAAAAAAACCTAGTCCCCCACATGGAAATTCCAAATTCTAAGAATCCCCAATTCACAAAACATAAAAGAAATTTTCTTCCAATAATAATAATAAAAAAGCAATCAATTATAAAAATTCCAATTAAAAAGCCTGAAAATTTATCCTAGATTTCTAACATTTCTCACAAAACAACCCGAGTAAAAAAAGAAAAACCCCAATAAACTTTATAAACACTTCACCAGCACGTTCGGTTGTCATCGCACCCATGTTGATGCCTCAGAGAGGGAGAAGGGTAAAGTTCATACATGATTTTGGAAATTAGGGTTATGTCTAAAAACCCTTTAAAATATATTAATATATTATATATAAAATATTTAATATAATATACATATGCGATGGGTCCGAAGCGGGGATATTGTGCCCCGCATCGCCTTTGGAATAATTATTTTCGTCCTAACCCCGCCTTACCAATCTGGTTAGACGGGAAAATCCCTGCTCCGTTCGGATCGGGATCCGATAGACCGGATCGGAGCCAGGTGCAATTGCCATCCCTACTTAAGGGATTTGAACCTATTTCATTTGGTTACTCTCCAATTTGTGCATTCAATTCATATTGTTCATCTTTTTTCTTAAATTAATCTTAATTTTAAAATGGCGGGCTGCACCCATTATTTTTTACAAATATATTCAACACTTTGACTTTGATATTTAATCTCTACGCTACTATCATTTTCACGTTGAATTCACCTACTTTCAATTTTTTAGGATCTGTTTGATAATATATTTATTTTTTATTTTTGTTTTTAGTTTTTTCTTCTTAAGTTATGTGTAATTTGGTAGTTTAGAAGTTAGTTGGAGTTTGTTAAATATTAGTTAGATTAAAAATATAAAAAAAAATAAAAAAAATATTTTTATTTTTAAATTTTTACTTAATTAATTAATTTGACTAATATTTAACAAACTCCAACCAACCTTTAAACTAATTAAATTTTAAACTAACCAAATTATACGTAACTCAAGACGAAAATAATTAAAAAAACAAAACTATATTATTAAAGCCTTAAAGTTTCTTTTCATTTTTCACCCTTTGAACTCAGAGGTTCTTTTCTTCTTTTACCCCTTCTAACTCTACCTGTAAACTTTGATGGATTCCATTGTTGTTTTTTCTTTTGATAATAAAAAGTTGCATTAAGTACAAAATAAAATTCCAGAGGAAAGTTATAGAGAAAAGCCACCAATTTGCTCATCAAGAATGATCTAGTTTTTAAACCCTGAGAGAGAACTATATAACCAGCATATATAGAATCACAACATAAGACTAAGTTGTCTGAAAAAAAGAATTCCATATGGAAAAGAAACAAGTGTTACGTCCAATTAGTTTAATATCTTCCCAAATTAGTTTTAAATGAGTTATGTTTAATTATGACATTAGTTTGATTGACGTTTTTTTTTTGTGTAAAGTAAGTTAATTTAATTGAGATGGTATATACTTTGTAATACCTACCTCTTTTTTTTTTGATAATTGTGTAATACCAACCTCCTAGTTAATTAATACGAGAATTTTAATTCTTTGCTCTATTATTTTTACCTCATTTCTGTTATCTTCTAGGTTCCATACACAAACAATATATTACAAAAGTATAGTGAAGGCCCCACAAAAAAAAAAGCAAAAAAAAGAGGGTGACAGATTTCTTTATATGAAAGAAAGCCGATCAATAAGCAATACAGACTCAAGAGAGAGAGAAACTGTTACATCACACAAAAGCAAATTAATAGTGAGACAGCCATTCTTACAAGGTAAAGACCTCAATTATTATAATTTTGATCAACATGGGTAAAAGTGAAACTTGACAACTAAAGAAAACCGAAGAAAATCACTATTTTTATTTATTTATTATTACTCGTGAACATAATGCTATTGTGTTTGCTCTACAACGTCATGCAAAGTAATTTGTTTGTTTGTAAGCCTCTTTATAGTTTAGCTTTTATTGATACAGTAGCTTATAGTTGTTTTAGTTGAGGTCTGGATCGATAGACCCGGTATAGTACTATAAGAGTACTTTCGAAATTAAAATTTGGCATAAATAACTTCTTAAAAATTAATGGAATTCAGAACCGTACTACAGTGGATTAAGTAGATTAAGTATATCGCCGAACCACTTAAATTTATACGTGATTTTATTGCTTTCTTTTCGATTTTACT
The DNA here is from genome assembly GCA_007844105.2 of Rhamnella rubrinervis. Lineage (NCBI taxonomy): Eukaryota > Viridiplantae > Streptophyta > Magnoliopsida > Rosales > Rhamnaceae > Rhamnella > Rhamnella rubrinervis. The sequence continues at coordinate 5,300,531 of CM017575.2, read as the reverse complement.
ATTCACGATTGCACAACAGCTTTGATTAGCTTCATTCCATTTTATTAAGATATATTACTATACTTTTACCAAAAAAAAGAAGATATATTAGTATACATGTAGCTGTATTTTGGTTCTTAAACTCTCATTTTTGTTGGCATTTTGACTTCTAAATTTTAGTAATTGGTGTACTCTTGGTTCTTAAATTATTTTATATATATTTTTTAGTAGTTTTGAGGCATATAGTACCTTTGATACAATAAGAAAACTAACAGAATAATAAAACCAGACAACTCTACAAGAGTTCTGCATGTTTAGATCATGTGCACTACATATTTTAAAACTGTTAAAAATTAAATCACACCTTAAAACTGTTAAAAATTTAAATTGAAAATAGTTTAAGGACCGATGGATATCAACTATTGAAGATTGGGGGACCAATTTGCCAAAAATAAAAGTTTGAGTTTGAGGATCAAAATACAACTATAAATTTAGTTCAAGAACTAATTGCACTTATATTACTTTTATGAAATATAATTTATGGGAATTAATTATATTTAACTTCCTTTTTTTTCCAGCTAAGCAAATTAAGCTGTAGCCATTTATATTATGAATTCAGTCATGGAAATTATCCAAACGAAGGTCTGCATTCAAACTATTGCATGAAAGAAACAAGTTTGTGTCTCCGACAAGAAGGCTATTAAGAATTATTACTTTATTATATAATTTTTTAAAGTGGATGGTGTTTAATTTTGGTCCCAAAAGGTGGAGTCTCGTATTAAAACACGATCTCATTTACTACTAAAAGCGTCTCAAAATCTTTGCCTTCTTATGTAGAAAGCCTAATTTGATACTACTTAGGCTTTTCTAATTTGTCTCCCAAATTATATTGTTTATATATATATCTTACCGACCAAAAGAAAAAGTCTTTATATATATTTTTTTTTTGATTAAAGAAAAAGTCTTTATATTGTTTATGCGAGTCAGTGTGCGTAATTTTTTTTTTTTAAAATCTGGATAATGAAATTATCAATTTATAAATATATAAGAATATAATATTTATTTTTTACTCTAATTTAGTAATTATACAGGAGTGCAGAGTAGCAGATTCACCTTCAATTTTAATGTTGTTTATGCATATCAGTAAACATTTTTTTTAAAAATAAACGGCCTCCATATTAAAATCATCAATCTAGAGATATGTTAGAAGATAGTGTTTATTTTCTATTTCAATTTCATAACTATATAGGAGTCCAAAATAATAGGTACACTCCTAATAATTTTACTTTCATTTGACAAATAAGCTCACCCTCTAACACTTTTTTTTTGACTTGACAAATTAGCGAGATTGAGTATATTCGAATCACAAACAAAACTTCCATGACATCCTTTTCTTGTCTTTGACATGTCATGGAATAATTGGTTTTGGTTTTGCCTAAATTGAATTTTGAATTAAAATTGATATATTTTATTTTGGTCGAAATCAAAATTGATACTGATGAATAAATTGAATATATTATTACCCAAAAAACAAATACTTGAATATATGGTAGTAAAAAGAAAACTGGGTGGGACAGGCTCGATCCACCTAGGCCCAATATATTAATGTGGTGGTTGATCCAGTAAATTTAGAAGACGGAGATTCTAATTGCAGTGCCAAACTAACTGTATACCCACCAACTTATGTAAATTTACCAACATATCCATCCAGAGTTCTTTTAGAGCCGAACAATTCTAGCTGAACATCTCTATTTGGCGGCCTCAGGATGTTTTAAAGATACTCAGCTGAATGATCTATGTTTGTTGGGCTCTTGTTAGTGGAACATAATTTTACAAACGTTTCTCATTATTTTCTTTACTATGATTTTTTTTTAAAGAAAAAAAATAAAGAAGAGGAAGAACAATAATGAATAATGAACTCTAAAGATATGCTTAGGCAAAATTTTTACGGAGGTCATTGGCCATTCATATATCTATTTAGAAGAGAACCGGAATGACAAAAACCATAATGTTCATAGGACTGTGAGAGGTTGAGAAGAATCTTAATTTACATAACCCACCTTTTGTAGTAACTCATCCCTCAGAGCACATAACTCTGCAGAGCCATTACAAAAAAAAAACAAAAACAAAAATCTGCAGAGTTATTGTTCCCTACATGATTTCTTTCAATTCCTGGCAATCAATGGGACAGTGATGGTAGCTATGCCAACATATTCCTCCTCTGCAGAACTTCAAGCGGACGACTTTGGTATCGGATCCAAGAGTTGCTGCTACTCCATCTATCACAAGAGCCACAAATATAAGCAAGAAAGGCACTGTTGCAGAGAGAATCAGAATGGTGAGGCTAGAGTAGCCTTGTAGAGGAGAGCAAAAACCACCAACTTCCAGCAACTTGAAGATCCAGAAGCTAGAGACCCAGACGTAATTCCAGTAGTAGACCAGACCATCTGATACCCTCATCATTTGAGCACTTACCAAAGAAGCTTGGAAAGAACAAAAACCACTCTTTATTTGCTGTGACAAGGAGAACAGAATAGAGTACAGTTTTTGGATGAATCTAGATCTGGCTACTGGAGGCTGGCGTAGATTGGGAGGTATTGTCTCCCTGGATGACAACTTCTAATATGTTCAGAGTGGAGGTTCATGGCCAAAAAGTATACACCTACAAAATGATAGAGAAATAATGGGCCAGCCACATTTAAACCAAGAGGTACTTGGTGGGTCAAACCCCAATTCATATCTTTGAAAAAATTACCATGCAAAGGTCCCCACGTATCTGAAAAGATATTATTTCTCTCTTCTGATTGATTAAAATTGAGAGAGGATCAAATCTAGGCAACCTGCATGACGTAAGATTAGATTGGCTGCAGCCCCACTTCCTTGCAATTCAGAGTTTTTGTCATCAAGAAGATCCATCCAACAATGACTCTTGAGAAATGATAACAGCCAGTGGATTGCTTTATTTGCATGATGAAGAAGCGTCCTCTGCCATAACTTTTATGGCCCTGACTAATTTCTTTTGGTGAATTATGGCCCTGAGTAATCACTGCACTGACATGCCACCGTTCAATTAATGTGATCTCCAATACCTTTGAGTGTTTTGCAGAAGTTTGAGGGGAGACAGAATCAAGGTGATCATCTTCTAATTTGTCCATTCACGGCAATGACAATAATGGAGAAATGAGTTTTTCGTTGGTTAATCGTCTGGGCTTAGTTATACCACAATGTAAAATTTGGACCACAATTAATTCAATGAAGACGCCAAGAGGACAAAAACTGATGGATAATAAATCAATTTTTCAGATATCCTCCAAAATCAGCTGACTCTAGATAATACACATTGGAAAAGCACCAAGCTTACTGAGATTGAACATTGCCGGCAGCTATCAATTGGAAAGACCTTGATTATTGTGCCTAATTGCTCATCTTCTTGTAGTCAACAGTTCAAGAACAAGAAAGTATCGCGTGGAACATAAATAAGAAGAATGAATTCTTGATGTAGCCTCTCCTGTAAAATCCACCTTCAATAAATAATTTTTTACTATGTTTAGGATGATATTTATTTCAGCTTCATGAGTACTGTCTACTCTTTCAACCAACTCGAATCGGAGGAAATTTGTTTTGAGGGCAACTGTAACAGCTGAAGCAGGAATCTGGTCAGCCTAAGTCAGAATGGCAGCTCCGTTGAGATCACTATCAACCATGTTCACATCAAAACTTCAAAGGAAGTTAAGCTTCTGTCTTGAAGTGTTGTAGCTTCCATTTAAGAGGCACTTTCTCATAACCATCTAAACTTCTATTTTGATGTTTTAGGATGCTGTTTACAAATAAACCATTGGACCCCATAGCTTCCTTTTAAGAGGCACTTTCTCATAACCATCTACACTAACTTTTTTTATGTTTTAGGATTAGGCAATAGAGAGACCATTGCACGTCCGAAAGTTGTTACTCGTCTTGAGCAGAAGTGGAAAAGTAGGCACGAATAGAAGTTTCAACAATCCATATTCTCATCACCAACTTTACCATTCAAGTCTAAGCCCAATGCTCCTATCCCATAGCTCATTGGCCAACTCTCTAGCAATTTCAACTACCATGGATGTATAAGTTCTAAGTTTGAACTAAACAATTCTCAACCGAAGTCAAAAGGGATCCCACTGAGTAAGCTAATCCCTGCATTTTTTACTGATCCACTCTTCTTCAGATTCCATCTTAACGCTTCAGCATCCTGAAACCTCCCAATTGATGCATATATATTTGAGAGAAGCACAACTTGACTAGATTCCTCTGGATCCTGCTCCAACACCTTTCTTGCTGCAAGTTCTGCAACTGCCACATTATGATGAAGCAGACATCCGCTAAGCAAAGCCCTCCAAACATTTGGACCTGCGCCTTCCAATAATTTGCTAGCAAACCCACTTGCATCTTGTAAGCAGCCAGCTCGTGCAAGCAAATCAACTACACATCCATAATGCTCTTGGCCCAGCCTTATTTTATTCTCACTCAATATGCTACTAAATAGCATCAAACCATCATGTACCAAACCGGAATGACTACACGCATTCAAAATGCAAAGGCAGGTTGTACTATCAGGATCTTCCCCACCATTTCCCATCTCATGGTAGAGAGCAAGAGCAGTTTCTCCGTGGCCATTTATTCCACAGCCATATATAATTGTATTCCAAGATACAACATTACGAAGGTAATCCATCTCCTTAAAGACATAATGTGCAAGTTCTACATTCCCACACTTTGAGTACGCCGATATAAGACTGTTCTGGACTGATCTATATTGAGGGAAACCAGCTTGAAAAACATAGGAGTGGAGCTGTAGGCAAAGCTCTAGAGCAGCAAGTTCCCCTGATACAGTTAAGCCATTGACCAACATTATTGAATCTAGGTAGAAGTTTCCTTCTAGTCTTGCTTTTTTCAATAGATTCAGAGCCTCTCTTGGCAATCCATTTTGCAGATATGCAGAAATCATTGCTGTCCATGAAACTGAACTCTTCGCATTCGTCTGATGAAAAACAGTTATAGAAGAATCCAAGTCACCACACTTGGAGTACATTGAAATAAGAGAATTTGTGAAAGCAAGTTCTGCTCCAAATCCATGAATGACAGCTTGAGCATGGATTTGTTTTCCTTTCTTCAAATCTCCAAGAATTGCACAAGCGGAACAGAGACTCATAATAATTACTGCATCATATTTGATTCCACTATATCTCATTTTATCAAAGAGCTCTATAGCATCAGAGGGATAATTGAGGCTTACATACAAACCAATCAAAGTAGTCCAACTGATAATATCTTTACATTCCATCCTCTCGAATAAAATTTTGGTGGCACTTAAATCCTTCAATCTTGAATACATATCAAGAACTGAATTATTAACAGATATGTCTGAAAAACCAAACTTTACAACTAAACCATGGATGGATTCACAAAGTGTCCTAAAACCTAAAGCAACAAGCCCCTGAATAAGAGTCAACACTGTTGCAATGTTAGGTACCAGACCGGATTCCCGAAATCTGTTAAACAATGAGACTGCCTCTTCAAATAGTTCATTATAAATGAACCCAGCAACAATCGCGTTGCATGAAACTGAACTTGGGTTATTCAATCTCTGAAATAATCTATAAGAGCTAGAAATATTTCCACACTTCGCATATGCATCTAATAATGCAGTGATCACAATCAAATCAGACTCGAACCCAAGTTTGACAATTAGTCCGTGAACTGATTGCGGTACTACAACACCAACAAGAAGACCGACTATAGTGAAAGAATTAGGAGCCCAACCTGATTTTCGCATATGGGATAATGCTTTCATGGACTCTCGGTGAAATCCATTTTTGGCGTACCCATGAATCATGATAGAATAAGTAACAACGTTTCTGTGGGGCATTTCTTCAAACAACTCCTCAGCATCTTCAACCCTCCCGGATTTAAAGCAATTGCTCAATATTTTGGAAGAGTTATACAAATTAAAACAGTGGGATGAATCAGAGAAGCTTCTAAGGTACAGAAAATAAGCAAATGGGCCACGCTTAATCTTCTTTAAGAACATAGAAATGCCAGGATGATGAACTACAACAAACAGTAGAGTGGCTTCTTTGTTCCGGTTTCGTCGAGGGTGAAATATACAGCACAGTACGTAGCTTATAAGCAGTCTACATATTCAAAGTCGTGTAATCGAACGGTCGGAACAGTGGAATGTGGAATTCAACATCCAACGGAAGAGATTTAAAGAACAAATAAGATTGTCTGCAGCAAATAATGAACTCTTGTCGTGATCTCCATGAAAGCGCGGGAGATATTCCCCATTCAGACAAGCTGTTACTCCAGCACACATTTCCCTCCCCGGTTACTACGCGGCATCTCCTTTGGAGTGCCACGTGTCCTCCGTGGTCTTCAAGCCTAGCCGACACGTTCGTGTTCTTCCTTAAATCCTACGTTTTCTGCAACTATATGGGGTTTTACATGTCGTGAATAATATCCCAAACACCAGGGGATCGATTTTCTAGCTCCCTTACCTAATCGAAACTGTTCTGTTTCAATCATGTCTGCTTCAAAGCCATCTCAGAACCAAAAATCTCTCTACCCAGAAGTCATTTCCACTAATCCTGAAGCTACTTCAGCTTTTACCGCCTCCAAACCCGTTTCTTCTTCTTCTTCTTCTTCGTCTTTATACCCTGCCGTCGATATGAAAGATCTCGCCCAGAACCTCTTCCCCGACGACTCGCAGAGCCCACATGTCCAATCTTCCGAAGAAGTTCTGGTGAAGATTCCAGGGGCAATAGTCCACCTTATCGAGAAGGACAACAGCGTCGAGCTCGCTTGCGGTGAGCTCACCATAGTTGGTCTCCGCCAAGGCGATAACATCGTCGCGGTACTCGCTCGCATCGGAGATGATATTCAGTGGCCGTTGGCCAAGGACGAAGCAGCTGTGAAGCTCGACGACGCCCACTATTTCTTTTCCCTGCGGGTTCCGGCAAGTGGAAATGACGAGGACGAGGACGACGAGAACTCTGTTAGTATTAAGGATCAGTGCGTCTTATTGAACTATGGATTAACGATCGCGTCGAAGGGACAAGAGGGAAAATTGAAGGAACTGGATGGGGTTCTGGAGAAGTATAGTTGCTTCTCGGTGCAGAAGGTGAAGTGGTTGGGGAGTTGGGGGGTGTTGGATGGTTCTGTGGCAAGTGAAACGTCCCCGGATGAGTTGAAGTCTAAGGAGAAGAAGGATTTGATAAGGAAGAGCTCTGCTGCGTACTGGACCACCTTGGCGCCGAATGTGGATGATTACAGTGGAAGTGTGGCGAGGTTGATTGCGACAGGGTCCGGGCAGCTGATCAGAGGAATTTTGTGGTGTGGGGATGTGACAGTTGATAGGTTGAACTGGGGAAATGAATTCTTGAAGAAAAGGATGGGACCTGGTTCCAATTCGGAGATTAGTCCACAGGCCTTGAAGAGGATGAAGAGGTTTGATCTTTGATAAACACTTACTAATTAGTTCTTTGATATTTGTTTTCAGTGTTTTAAATTGGATTGATTTATCAGTATTGGGGTTTTGATTACTGCAGCCCAGCTTCCTTATAAGAACTCAGTCTGTTTCTATGGTTTAAGCAAGTCTTGTGTCTTGCGTTGTTGCCCTACTTATTCAGCTGCAATTGGGTTTGGGTAACCTTTTTAGTAGAAAGTTCTATTTAGTCAGATAGGGATGTGCTTACAACATAATTTTATTTATTTTGTTTCCTGTTTCCTTGTAAAGGATCCAACTTGCATCGCGTTTTGCTACTCATTTTTGTAATCCAGGACCAGTTAGGATTGTGGGAGTTTATAGGATTAAGTTTCCTGCTTTTTTTTCTTCCACTGGAAACATATTTTGTTTCTCCTGTTTTGTTCTACGGTACCAATTCTAGTTTAGTTTTATTGCATCAAATGTCAAGCGAATTTCCACTGTTTTACTTTTTCGAATTTGAATGTCTTGAAATTATATTTCGTACTCGTTTGCCTCTGGGTACCACATGAGAGGTAGTAACAACACATTACTTAATTCTGTTTCTTTTCAGGGTTAGGAAACTAACAAAGATGTCGGAGAATGTGGCCACAGGAATCCTTTCTGGGGTTGTGAAAGTATCTGGATTCTTCACAAGTTCAATAGTAAACTCTAAAGTGGGCAAGAAGTTCTTTAGTCTCCTGCCTGGAGAGATTGTCCTGGCTTCCTTGGATGGATTCAGTAAGTTCGCCTACACAGTTGAAGTTCCCATATTCACATTGTCGTTATAATACTTTGCATCCTTTTCTAATGTTTATTTATAACTTTATGCCATTATTATATTTGTCCTTTAGACTTTAGATGTGGCAAAATTTTTAGTTAGCTATCAAATTCGTTGAATTTTTTTGACCCATCTAATTTTAGCTATCTTTACTCTCTAATATTCTTTTTTGGTCAAGTCTTTACTCTTTACTACTGCTGCAAATTGTGTCTAGCCAAAGTTGCCTATACAAGTCTGTTATTTTACAGAGTAGCTTTTCTTTCTATTTGCTTCTTCAACCTTTGTCTTCTTACCTTACCTAAAAGATATTTAACTTTTTTGTTCTAGAAGTGCAATCTTTGGACTGTTGGCTGACTTTGATGGATGAATTTTCTTTGAGAAATCACTGCTTTCAGCTTAGTGTCCTTTATTGGTTCATAAAATTGAAATTTGATTTCCTGCTTTCTTTTTAATTTCGATATTTAGGTATAAGATGGTGGAATTTTTAGGTCCATTTAAAAATCTTTTCGGATGTAAGTAGGTGAAGAAGAGAACATAGAAAAATGAAACAGAAATTACACAACAGCTCAATAACCCATATCCTGGGATACGAACATTTGACTTTTTATATTCCTACTATTTGATATAATGCAGCATTTTCATGCTCTCAAATGTGTGTTGCATGTATTGCACAGACAAGGTATGTGATGCTGTTGAAGTTGCTGGAAGAAATGTCATGTCAACCACATCGGTGGTGACCACTGGACTTGTTTCACAGAGGTAATTCTCAATTTAATGGACCGAAAACTAGTAATTCATTTGCACTTTAATAATCTTGGTGATTCTTATTGGACTTATTGTTAAATTCAGTCTCTATTTTTATATCAATATCAACTTCTTGGTAGTTGACGTAAATGTAGTGTTATTACTGTTCTGTTCTGGTGGAATCTACATATTACAATTAGACAGGTAGCTGCATTTGATGCAAAACCTTTATACGGTGCCACTTTTGCTATCTCTATTTATGGAACTTAATTTGATAACTTCCAATGCCGAACTGGACTCGTTTTGGGATATGTTGCGGCTATTTTATCCATCCTGAACATGGTTCGTGGTCATATTGCTCAAATCCCATGTTATTTATTTTCTAAAAAAATGTTTTTAATTTTTGTCTTGTAGGTATGGAGAACAAGCAGCAAAGGTAACAAACGTTGGGTTGGATGCAGCAGGGCATGCTTTTGGTACTGCATGGGCTGTGTTCAAGATAAGAAAGGCTCTCAACCCAAAGAGTGTCCTCAAACCTACAACTCTAGCTAAAGCTGCTGCAAAATCAAATTCCGCCCAGTTGAAGGCTAAATGCAATAAGTGAAAAGGGGACAAATTAGTTATTCTTCTTGTTGTTTCTAAACCTGTGTTTGAAAAGTGGATGTCGAAAATATATATGTATGTGAATTGACACTTCATCTTGGTTCGTCTGAGTTTTACTCTTGGTAGCTGTTAGTGATTGCTCCTCCTTGTCCTTGGCTTCCTAACCTAAGCTAAATAATGTTGTACATGTTTTTAGATTCGGTTTATTCTGCTTTCTATGTAACAGTAAAAAAAATTCTATGGAATAGGCAAAACTATTTTCCTTTAACTGACATGTTTATTGAATCAAAAAAATTTTTTTTCCCAATTTTCTTCTTTCTTTGAACAAATTACTAGTACTCTCACGAATATATGTCTTGGCCAATTTGTATTATTTATTTTTTCTCTGATATTTCTTAAACTTTTAATACAAATATTGTGAAATAGGGAAACATTTGGCACTAATTGCTTGAAGCAATTTCATGTCCAGCACCTAGATATAAGACAACTACAGGCATTATTATCCTCTAGTGGTGTCATTATCATCCTCATCATCATCATAAACAATGTTATCTTGAATACGTCCAATTATTTAAAGCATCATATTGTTGAGGGTTCTAGGCTTCACTATTTATTTCCATCTCTTTTCTGTTATAGTGGAGTCTGCATAATAGCTTGTCAAAGTAGGAGACACATGGTTGCGGCCAAATTGGACATCAACGTGCAACACAAAGTAAAACAGGTTTCCATGGGGTCAAATAGGTGATACTACTAGCCAACTTTGAGCCTTAACTATTCGCCAACAAAAAGATAAAGTGAACATGAGTATATGAAGGGGGTGGATCTGAAATTTGTACTTTCAAATTGGCAAGTTTCTTGTCTCCAAGGAAGACATCTTATGTATATAATTTCCTTAGTTAAGCTTCATTGAAATTACTCTATATTTTTACCCATACTAGCCCTTACAACATGAAATTAAATATTTGCTTCTATTAAATCTAAATGTATAAGCTAGCTCACTGATCAGTAACTAGTTTTGAAAGGCTTATAGGTCTTGAGGTCCAGAACCACACCAGCCATAGACCCAACAGCAGCAGCTATGGAAATGCCAAGACAAGTGACACTAAGAATTTGAAGACCAACCCATCTGCTTGTCCATCTCTCAATCCTCTTCTGAGAAATGTACATCTCAACAGGAAAATAAACAGTCAAAGGCCAGAATCCAAAGGCTCCGAGTATTCCAACCACATCATTGAAAAAAGGCATAAGCATGGCTATGAGGGTCGTTAGCATTACAAACAAAGTCCTCCAAACTAAGCGGAAGAGATTGAGTTGGTATACTCCAAAAAAGGGAATTGGAATGTCATATTCTGCTGTTACGAAGTCGCTCTTTGACCACTTCTGTGCACTCCATTTCTCCACAAATGCAAACAGTGGCTGACAAAACACCTGCAGTACTAATTCACAAGTTCAGAATTTGCTACTCTACTGTTTGGTTTCCCAGAAAAGGGAAGGTAGGCTGACTACACTGTACCTGGTATGCACCAACAAGGTGAACAACAATGGCAACATTGGCAATGTCTAGCAGCCAATAAGGATTGTAGAATCCGAAACCAGTAAGGAGGTTTCCTGGAGAATCATCGCCAAAGGCTGCATAACCAAAGCATCCACAGAGAATGTAGAACACCGTGGTGACAGTCACGCTCAGTAAAGTGGCCTTCTTCATGGTCCTGTGTTCTGCAGGGGGAGATCTTATTGTGTCCTGCAGGATACACAACAATTTCACCTTCAAAATCACTACAATAAATAATCAACATCATTGTTGTTGTAGATTATTGAAAACCTAAAAAGTACCTGAATTTCAATGAGGACCAAGGAAAAAGAGTATGCAAAGGCTATAGCCCCCAGAGCTTGCAAACTCCTCCACATCTTTTGTGTAGGAGTGACTGTCCCCGCATGAGTTACTGTTCCTATGCTGATTCCCAATAAGCTTCCTTTGATGCTTCCATTTCCTGCAACCATCCATGTACATGTCACAAATTGCATATATACCAGATTGTGCTAATTTAAGCAGGACTTGTTCTGTTTTTTCTGTTCCTGGTACCTGCAACTTTGCCTATGCCAAGACCAAGACCCACTGTGGAGTAAGTGAAGGACATAATAGCTGCTACAATTGATAGCCACCAAACTTGACTAAAGTCTTGGATCTGAGAAAATATAATCTCGGAGATTCCAAATGTTATCATGTAGCCGTTACTTGACATATGGCATGGATCTTTCCCTCCTCTTTTGTGAAAACAGTTTGATCTCTTTATTGCCCTAAACAATTTATTACTCAACAATAATCAAAGAGAAAATGATTGTAAATTGTAATGGATGGTACTCGGTACTAAGAGACAAGCTGACAATTGATCATAAACTAATTAAAAACATAATTACAGTTCTAAAATTTTGTCATAAATATTTAATTCCTATCATGCATGCATATAATACGAGTAAAATTTTTGATATAGTTTGCTAACAGTAGTCAGCAGTGTTGTTACTCACATCATGCTGACTGAGGCAGCAATTGTGTAGCCGATTGCAACACCAAACAAGTTCAAGTACTGGATTAAGCCGCATAGAATCACCTTTCTACCTCCTGCATATATGTATATATATATATATATAGATGATCTCCAAATTATATGTAGGCAAACATACAAGAATTTCTGTGTTTGAAAATTATATATGCAAGGCTTTATAACATGGCTAGGATTACTTACCTAAGTTGGACTTGACAGCTTCCATGTAAGTGTAATTTCTGTGTCCAGTAACAGGGTCACCAGACCTGTAGCACTGGGCTAGAAGGTTAGAAGTGTAGAGGTTGACAAAAGCAAAGAGAAGCATAACAATTGGTCCTGTCACCCAACCAAGCTGTGCTATTGCCCATGCCAATGAAAGCACTCCTGACCCTATCACTGCTGTGATTATGTGAGATGTTGCTGTCCAAAATGTTCCTGCACCAAAAATTAAATTAAACCCCACCGTCTAATATTGTCACCAAGTTTAAAAATCACACTTGTATGCATGTTTGTTACCATAGTAGCTTAACATATTAGACTACCTGTTCTCTTCAGTCGACCATCATCGTCGAAGCACTTGGAATAGTTGGACAGAGGGTTTACTGCTTCAGACTCAATGTTTGGTTTTGGTTGAGCTTCAACTTGCAAGTAGTGCCTTATATCATGCCTCTCCTCTACCTGAATACACACACACACACACACACACACACATATTTAGTAAGAACAAAAATAAAAAATAACTATATATATATATATATATATATATATATGTATGTATAAGAGATTCAGAGGCTTATTAATTAATTGCTCTTACAACGCCATGGTGGATTCTGGAAGGAAGAGTTCGACTTCTTGGCAACATGACTAATTTGAAGAAGAAATGGTGTTAAACAGAGCGACAGAGAGCGATTTAAGAAAAGAAGGTGAAGATGGTGATGGATGATATGGTGTGCCAGAAATGGAGTAGTGGGGTTTAATTTATGGGTGAAGATAATGAGTAGCAGTAGTAGTTTGTGATTGAGCTAGCAGTCATGTTTCACGCCCGGCCCCTTGTATAGCTTAGTGCTTTTTTTTTTTTCATTCAAATTATAAATTTCATCACCCTCCACTATACTTTGAGGTTTCCAAGCAGCGTTACACTGTATGTTTACGCTACACAATAATGAGTTTTATGTGACCCCTATATGCATGTCACAAGAATGCCACTTCTAGAAAACCATCATGGACACATATGGCATTATTATATAACAGGGTAGATAATCAGAACAAATATCTACATGCATGTAGAGGGTATTTTTACATATATACATGTATTCATACGATGCAACCCCATTACTTAATTTTCTCGTTTCTTTTCTTCTCTTTACACTTTTTTTTTTGATGCACATGCAAATGATAAAATTAGTAGAGACATGTAACTTTTGAACAGATAGCTCTATTCCATCAAATAAAATAAGTTAATCTGCATGGCTTGTGGATGGAGTTTGGAAAAGGAACAAGTTAGTCAATTATATAAATATATATATATATATATATATATATATTATTGATTTGGTGTGTCCAGTAGGAACAAATAGAGCTTGATGATGCACTTGTGGGTGTGGTAAAGTGAAAAAGTAAGTTGATCGAATTTTCACATTTATTTATGACAGTTAAGGTTTGTTAAGTTGACACTTTTGTTGTACTGTTTGGTTGTTTTTTAGTTGGTTATTTACTTTATTTGTTGCATGATTTCAGGTGTATTTGGTAGCTTATGTATGGCTTTTAATATTAGTATGGTTTCAGATGTATTAGGTGAAAATTAGGTGAATTTGTAATGATGTAGCTTTTGGTTAAAAACTTTGTTTTCTGATATGGAAAAATGTGGGACATTATTGTGTTTTCCCTTCTTCTACATTTTTTGCTCTCTGAAATCCAACAGGTGGTATCAGAGCTTCTTGATCTTAGAGGGGACTGGGTATTCACACTTGTAGAAAGAAAAGGTTGAGTTGCAAGTTAGTGAAGAGAAAACCTTCAGTTTCTATTATTTGGTTAAGACAGTTTCCACTCATTTTTCAGCTCCATCTCCACCTATGTTTACATGTGACAAGTATACCATGTGGTCTATTAAAATGAAAGCATACATGCAAGCTTTCAATCTATGGGCAGTGGTGGAGATAGGCAGAGATCCTTCACCTTTGAGAGCAAATTCCACTGTGGCTCAAATCAAGCAGCACAGTGAGGAGGTTGCAAAAAAAATTTAAGGCTCTTTTAGCTATACATGCTTTTGTGTCCGAGGAGATATTTATAAGAATTATGACTTGCACATCAGTAAAGGAGGCTTGGGACAAGTTGCAGGAGGAGTTCCGGGGAAGTGCAAGGACAAGGCAAATGCATGTTCTAAACCTAAAGAGAGAGTTTGAAACCTTGAAGATGAAAGACACAGAAATAGTGAAGGAGTTTATTGATAGACTCCTTAAGGTAGTAAATCAGATAAGGGTGCTGGGAGAGGAGCTATCTGATAAAAGAGTGGTAGAGAAAGTGTTGGTAAGTCTTCCAGAGATATTTGAGTCAAAAATCTCTTCTTTGGAGGAATCGAGAGACCTAAGAAAAATTACATTGGCTGAACTCATTAATGCCCTTCAAGCTACTGAACAAAGAAGATCAATAAGACAAGAGGAGGTTGTTGTTGAGAGTGCTTTGCTAGCCAAACAAAAAGGGAAAACACCAATGGTCCAAACTGTAAAGAAACAAATCGAAGGAGAAAGAGGAAAATTTAAACATCAAGAAAGTCCAAGGAAAGAGGATGAGAAGAAGAAACTTGGACCTTGTTTTCATTGTGGAATGGAAGGTCATACAACAAAATTTTACTGGTTTAGACCAAATATGCAATGCAGATTGTGCAAACAGCTTGACCATGTAGAGAAAGCTTGAAAAAATAAAGGAGCTTAACTGCAGCAAGCTCATCAAGCACATGGACTTGAAGATAAAATGCAACAAAGTGAAGAGAAATTATTTGTAGCTACCTGTTTTGCAGCAAATAGCAGCAGTGATTCTTAGCTTATGGATAGTGGCTGCACAAACCATATGATACACAATGAGAAGATGTTCAAGTATCTTGATAGAACCTTTGTTTCAAAAGTCAAGATTGGAAATGGAGATTTTGTAGCTATGCATGTCAAGGGAGAAGTGGCAGTTGACACACTTTCAGGTATTAAACTAATTTCTGATGTACTTTATGTTTCAAAAATTAGTGAAAACTTGTTAAGTGTAGGTCAAATGTTATAAAAAAATTATTCATTAAATTTTTCAAATAAAAACTGCATTATATATGATCCACAAGGTTATGAAATTCTTCAAGTAACTATGAAGAATAAAAGCTTTATTGTTGATTTGGATAGAAATATGCATGAGGCATTTTCTGCAAAAGTGGAAATAGAGTCAAAGCTTTGGCACAAAAGATTAGGACACTTCAATTATTCATTCTTGAAGTTTATGCATACACAATAGTTAGCCTAAGACATGCCTACAGTAAACGTAGTTGAGGATGTGTGTGAAGCTTGTCAGTTTGTTAAGCAGCAAAGATTACCATTTCCATCCAATAGCACATGGAGAGCAACTGAAAAGTTACAGCTGGCCCATACAAATGTGTATGGTCCAATGAGTGAAATGTCCTTAAATGGTAGCAAATACTTTGTCATCTTCATAGATGATTTTTCAAGGATGTGTTGGGTATATTTCCTAAAACAGAAATCAGTAGTTGCAATTGTTTTAACATAATTTAAAGTTTTGGTGGAGAATCAATCCCAAAACACTATAAAAACAATCATATCTGATAATGGTACTGAGTATATAGCTTAGTCCTTTCAGAACCAGTGTAAGGAAGCAGAATTATTACATCAATTCACTACACCTTATACTCTACCGTAAAATGGGGTGAGTGAAAGGAAAAATAAGACAGTAATGGAGATGGCAAGATGTATGTTATTTGAGAAGCACTTACCTAAAAAGTTTTGGGCTGAAGCTGTAAATACATCAGTGTATTTGTTGAATAGGTTATCAACCAAGACTTTAATGTCTAAAACACCATATGAGGTCTGGTTTGGAACAAAACTTGCTGTTAACCATTTAAAATTTTTTGGCAGCATCTGCTATATGCTTGTTCCAGAAGCTAAAAGGGATAAACTTGATAGGAAGGCTAATGTAGGTATCTTGGTTGGGTATAACAACACCACCAAGGGTTACAGAGTGTATCAATTGCACTAAAAGAAACTTGTAATAAGCAAAGATGTGAAGATAGATGAGAATGCAAATTGAGATTAGACCAAGGACGAGGTTAAATTAGAAATAGGTGGAAATGTAGAAATTTTTCCACAAGATGAACAATATGAGCTGAATTTAGATTATGAAAATGCAGTAGGGATAAGAGGAGAAAGAACCTTAACTGATATCTATGGTAGGTGTAATATGGTTTTGACAGATCCTACTACAATAGAAGAGGCAAGTCAAGTTGCTGAATGGAGGATGGCTATGCAAGCTGAGATAAATGCTATTGAAAAAAATAAAACTTGGGAGCTTGTAAGCAAGCTAAAAGGGAAATGCAATTGGGGTTAAGTGGATATTTAGGACGAAATACAATATGGATGGTTCAATAAATAAGCATAAAGCTAGATTGGTTGTCAAAGGTTATGTTCAACAAGCGGGAATTGATTATAGTGACACATTTGCTCCAGTTGCAAGAATGGATACAATCAGGATGCTTCTTGCACTTTTAGGTCAAAAAGGCTGGAAGATATTTCATTTGGATGTCAAGTTAGCTTTTTTAAATGGAATATTGCAAGAAGAGGTTTACATTCAACAACCTGAAGGTTTTTTGGTTCCGAATCAGGAGGACAAGGTTTATAGGCTATGCAAGGCTCTTTATGGACTTAAAGAAGCACCTAGAGCCTAGTATAGCAAGATTGATGATTATTTGGCACAACAAGGGTTTCAAAGAAGTGCTAATGAACCCACATTGTATGTTAAATGTGATGAAGGCTTGCTGATAGTATCCTTGTATGTGAATGATTTATTGGTTGTTGGAAGTAATGATCAGCAAGTAGTGAATTTCAAACTTAAAATGCAAAAAATGTTTGATATGTCTGATTTGGGGTTCATAAAATATTTTCTTGGTTTGAAAATTAAGCAATGTAAACATGAATTTTTTTTTATCTCAACAAAAATATGCAGTGGATCTACTTAAGAGGTTTCAAACTTAAAATGCAAAAAATGTTTGATATGTCTGATTTGGGGTTCATGAAATATTTTCTTGGTTTGGAAATTGAGCAATATAAACATGGAATTTTTTTTGTCTCAACAAAAATTTGCAGTGGATCTACTC
Organism: Rhamnella rubrinervis; assembly: GCA_007844105.2. NCBI lineage: Eukaryota > Viridiplantae > Streptophyta > Magnoliopsida > Rosales > Rhamnaceae > Rhamnella > Rhamnella rubrinervis. The sequence goes on along the minus strand of CM017575.2, from coordinate 5,283,027 downwards.
AAGAGGTTTCACATGGAAAATTGCAAACTTGTTGAAACTCCTATGGTTCAAAACCAAAAGTTTGAAAAAGATAATGGAGCTGCCAAGATTGAGAGTTCAACCTTTAGGAGTCTTATTGGAAGTCTGTTGTATTTGTGTGCTTCTAGGCCTGATATCATATTCGTTGTAAGCTTACTTTCTAGATACATGCATTTACCTTTTGAAATCCATTTCTCTGCAGCAAAGAGGGTGCTGAGGTATGTTAAAGGAACTGCAAATTATGGTATATGGTTTATTAAGGAAGAAGGCAGCAAACTAATTAGCTATACAGACAGTGATTGGGCTAGTTGCAAAGAGGATATGAAAAGTACCTCAGGGTACTTATTTTCTTTTAGTTCTGGTCCATTTTCTTAGACCACAAAGAAGCAAGAGGTGGTAGCTCAGTCAACTGCAGAAGCTGAATATATTTCTGCAATAGTAGCAACAAACCAAGCTCTTTAGTTGAGGAAGTTATTTATTGATGTTAAGGAGGAGTAAGCAGAAGCTACTACCATATTTTGTGATAGTAAATCAGCAATTGCCATAGTTGAAAATCCAGCACAACATGGTAGAACCAAGCATATCTTTGTTAAGTTTCATACTATTCGAGAAACTGAAAGGAATGGTCAAGTGAAGCTGGTTCACTGCAATTCGGAGGATCAACTAGCTGATATTTTGACAAAGCCATTACCAAAAGGCAGATTTGAAACATTAAGAGATAGACTTAATGTTTCCAACAAAAGTGTCATGGAGGAGTGTTAAGTTGACACTTTTGTTGTTCTGTTCTGTTTGGTTATTTTTTAGTTGGTTGTTTACTTTATTTGTTGCATGATTTCAGGTGTATTTGGTAGCTTATGTATGGCTTTTATATATCAGTATGGTTGCAAATGTCTTAGGTGAAAATTAGGTGAATTTGTAATGATGTAACTTTTAGTTAAAAACTTTGTTTTCTGATGTGGAAAAATATTGGACATTATTATGTTTTCTCTTCTTCTACGTTTTTTGCTCTCTGAAATCCTACAAGGTTCAATCCTAGCAAATCCCATTTGTGCCTCAAATGTATTTAGTCTTATTGGGAAACTGTTAAGGATGTGGATATTCTATTTCAAACTTCTATTCTAGAATAGTAAATTGGCTCTATCTTCTAATATATTTCTGAGCTAATAATTCTATAGTGAGACCTTTATTTATTTTTTTTAATTTTCATATACTTCACATTAGAGGTGTAAAACGGGTTGAGCCAGCACAAGCATGACACGATAGAAGTGAGCATAGCAAGGGTACGGTATCATAAAAACCGTGTCGTGCCAAGCATCAAACACATAATGGGCCATGTTTGGGTCTTCAAAGTTAGCCCATCATGTAGGACACGACATGAACCCAAGACAACCCAACTCTGACACAGACAAATGTAGCACGAGCCCATTATAGGTTAGACTAGGCACAGTGAGGGCCCAAGATAAATTAGACACAATAATAAATAATTATCATAGTATTAGACCATTATTATTTAATATTTTAATATATTATTAATTTATTTAAATATCTTTTTCCTATACTATTTTATAATACAATTAATGTTAAACCATATATATAATTTTAAACATGACATATGTGATTGTAAATTAATGCATGAATATTATTTTAAACATTATTCTATAATAAATATGTTACATATTCATTTTCATTTGTTATATTATTTATCAAAATGAATGAAATGTCTTTATCATGGACCTCATCTTCTGTTCCCTTCCATAAACCAAAAGAAAGTAAAAGAAAGAATTGTTCTTGGGATGATCAATAGATCAATAGGTTAATTAATTTCTTAAGTGAAATCATTCAAATTGTAATTAGCTTGGTAATTCTAATTCTATTCTTTGGTTAATTAATTTCGTATGTTACTTTTTGTACTCTCATCCCGTTGTTGGTGTCAAGTATAGTTTCAATTAGCAATTCTGTAAAGAGTTATGGAGATTATTAGGGGTGTAAATGAGCTAAGTAGAGTTGTTTATTAGGTTTTTAAGCTTAACCCCTATGATTTTTTGAATACTTAAGTTCATAAATACGTTACTCGAGATTGCCTCAACTCAGCTCATTATAATATGAGTTTGATCTTAAACTCAACCTTTTCATCTGATTAATCAATTACAACCAAAAGTTTAGTACAACATTAATTTGGAACTTTTATACCGTCGAATTAATTTCCTTAATTATGGGATTAATGTTATTGTAATTCTAGCTTTAATTATTTTCATGATTGTATTTTATAATAAAATATGGGAAAATTTTCATGTATATTTCTCAAAAAGGTTTACAAGTATATATAAAAAGGATATACACAAATAAGAAAATAGAGTTGTACAATGATAGAAAAGTCAGCTAAGAGAAATAAGAAAACAAAGCTGTACATAGATAGAAAAGTCAGTTATGAGAAAAAATAGGCATACTTGTAGCATCTAATACTCCCTCTTAAGTTGGTGCATCGATGTCAGGCATGCCTAATTTGCAAATGAGTCCATGAAAGTGTTGACTTGGTAAACTTTTGGTGAAGATATATGCAACTTGTGTGGTTGTATAAACATATGATGTTTACAATAAGCCTTGTTTGATTTTTTCATGAATAAATTGACAATCTAACTTGATGTGCTTCGTCCGCTCATGATACACTGGATTGGAAGCAATATGTAAGGCTACTTAGTTATCACAAAATAACTTAGGTGGATGCTCAAGATTGACACCAAAATTAGCCAATAAGAAAAGTAACCATTGTAACTAACAAGTAGCTTAGTTCATTGCCCTATATTCAACTTCAATGAAGGATTGAGAAACAACATTTTGTTTCTTTATTTTCCATGAAAGAGGACTGGTACCAAGAAGGTACAATAGCCACTAGTGGATAGATGAGTTATAGGGTGTCCATCATAATCATAATCAGCATATGCAGTTAATTGCAATGGTCTAGAAGAATTTACTAAAATACCCTTATCAGGACTATCCTTTAAGTATTGTAGGACGTGTAGGGCGGCATCAAGGTGTGGTTTTCTAGGAGCTTTCATGAATTGACTAAGAGTATTAACTAAAAAGAGAATATATGATCTCGTAAGAGTAAGATAAATCAAACAACCAATGAGGTGACAATAGATAGCTAGATCAGACAAGGCATCTCCTTCATCCATAGTAAACTTTACATGTTGCTCAATTGGAGTTTGAGCAGGTCGACATCCCAACATTCTCATATCATTTAAAATATCCAAGGCATATTTTCTTTGACAAAGAAAAATGCCAATTATTAAGCGGGCAATTTCAATCCTAAGAAAATATTTAGGAAAGCTAAGATCTTTAATGCTAAATTTATTATTAAACATTTTTTTCAAGGCTTGTATGTCATTCATGATATTGCCTGCTATAGGATATCATCCACCTATACAAGAACAAAAATAGAACCATAAGTTGTGTTCCTAAAGAAAAGTGTATACTTAGCCTTGGATTGAGTGTATCCTTCAAAAAAAAAAAAAGAATTGATAAGTTTCACAAACCAATTACGACTAGCCCGTTTGAGTCCATATGAAGACTTGTTAAGATAATACACACAATGCTCTCCTTTTCTATAGTACCCTTGGGGAAGTTCCATCTACATTTCTTCAATAAGATCCCCATAAAGAAAAACATTATTTACATTAAGCTTATTTAGGAACCATCCTTTCATAGAAGCAATTGCAAAAAAAATAATGAACATTAGCCATTGTGGCTGCAAGAGCAAAAGTTTCACCATAGTCTATCCTTTTCGTCTATATAAAGTCTTTGGCAACTAACCTTGCCTTATAGTACTCAACTGTTCTATCAAATCGATATTTGTAAACTAATTTATAGCCAATAAAACGCTTGTCATTAGGAAGATGGCAAGAGTCCATGTGTTATTTAGTTCAAAAGCCTTAATCTCAGTGCTTATAGCTGTTTGCCACTCTAGAATTTAAACAGCTTCATGAAAATTGGTTGGTTCTTTTACAAAGTCAAGGGAAGATAGAAATGCTTTATGTTTGGGAAGCAAATGAGTATATGAAAGAACATGAGATAAGTGATAAGGCGTACCTAAACCTCGATGAGACATTGTAGATGAGTGAGTTATTGAATTGGTTGTATTGCAAACATAATCTTGCAAATCTAATAGGGATGACGAGAATGAGCTGGACAGTTGTGAGAGGACATATTAACCTGACTTGAGGAGGAAGAAGAGTCTAAGCCAAAAGTTTGATCCATATAAGACTCAGTAGAAATAGGTGCATCATGGATATTAGAAACAATAGTATTTGGTATGGTAACTGAAATACTATTATATGAGATTGGTAAAGGGATTATTGGACTAATAAAAGATTGTGTATGAACATCACGGTAAGGAAAAATATTCTCATGAAACAAAACATCTCGAGAAGTGTAAATAGTCCGAGATTAAAGATCATATATTTTGTAGCCTTTTTTACTAAAAGGATATCTAATAAAGATGCTTGGCTTAGAATGAGGATCAAACTTATGCTTATGAGGAGAGGTATTGTGCCCAAAACACAAACAACAAAAAACTTTAATATGAAAATAAAAACGAGGCTTACCAAGTAGCATTTCATCATGTGTTTTTTCATTAAGAACCGATGATGAAATTTTATTTATCAAATATGTGGCAATGAGAACACATTCACACCAAAACCATAATGACAAATTTCCTTGAAAACATAAGGTTCTAGCAACATCGAGTAAGTGGAGATTCTTTTCCTCCACAATCCCATTTTGTTGTGGAGTGGCAACATAACTATGTTGATGTATAACTTCTTGAGTTTGGAAGAAGTCTTGCAATTCTTTAGAAAGAAATTTAGTGCCATTATCTATTCGCATAAATTTGACAAGAAAAATAGAATTTAATTCATTGGAAATAATGGTAAGTGCACTTTCAGTTTGAGTCTTTTTTACTTGATCATTGGATTGAGTGAAAATTAGTGTAATTTTTTTTAAAAGAATAATATGAATTTCTCTTTTTTGCTTTATTAAAATCAACCAAATACAATGATTAAATTCATCCACAATTGTAAAAAAAAATAAAGTAATGAGCATTAGAATTACTAGAAATTGAAAAAATTTCCCAAATGTCATAGCAAATTAACTTAAAAGGAAAATTACTTTTTCTACTGCTAGGAGAATAAGGAGTTCTAGTATGCTTCCTTAATGGACAAACATCACAAGGAATTTTATTTGAAAAAGATATTGAAGAATCCAAAGATGAAATAGAACTACACCGGCTGGTAGAAGGATGTCTCAACCACCAATGCCAAACATCAAATGATGGCTTCATATTTGCAATAAAGTAGTGTCCTAATGAATGTAGTAAAGGCCATTCCAACAACTGTGCACTCAATCATTCTCTTTGTGATGAGGTCCTAAAAAATGCAACGGTTAGGCAAAAAAATCACAACACAATTTAAAGATTTAGTAATCTCTAAGACAAATAGCAAATTGAATTTGAAACTTGGAACAAGAAAAATTTTTCCAAATGGAGTGAAGCATTTATGGATGTAGCGTCAATTTGTGAAATGGTTGCACTAGAGCCATTAGGTAATTGAACCTTTGAAAGTGTGGTACTTGATGATAAAAACTGAAGCTGTTGAGATGAAGAACACATATGATTTGTGACACAATTATCTATTGTCCAAGCATCATTATGATGTGGTTGAATTTAGACTAAACAAGGAAAAGAAGGGAATAGAAGAAATAAATAGAAAGAGACTGGGTTTTAATATTTTTTGCATGCCTTTATTCACTTAACTGGCCATCTTAAATAACCATAACCTTATAATTAAGAAGAAAACAATTAGAAAAATAGCAATTTCTCCACTTACTAAGTGATGGTCATACAAGTCATAAATAAAGGGAAACTAACAATTAATTTATTAAAACTTAGTCTAACTATATCTAAAACCCACGTACATGCCTACTACACTACTATTCTACAACCACATCCACAAGAGAACCATGTCCACCAGATGCATGCACAAGCCAAACTGCATGGAAAGTAACACATGCAACATTTCCCCCCCTTAAAGAGCCTTATCCTTAAGGATGAAATCAAGATAAGCCCAAGTAAAGCACCAAGCAATCTCCTAAGTGGCATTCTCAATAGGCACTTCAACCCATTTAATGAGAACCTTAGCTTTTAGTCAATACTTCCCTTCCTAAATGACATGACGATCCAACATAGATTTTGGTTGAGGAAGTAAATGTGTTTCTTCATCCAAAGGAGGTAATGGTACAAAAATAAGAGCAAATGGACCATAATGCCTCTGTTGATAAGGATGGAGCTTCAATTACATATAATCCCTAACCATAAATGACTTATCATGGCGATGTCGATTGGTTTGTATTTTCATCTGAGTCTAAGCTAGAAATAGATTGGCCATCAAGTTATGAAGAAGGGAATCATGGTCATATAAGTTAACATCCACTACATTCACCTTAGAGGTACCTGGAACATAAGCTAATAGACTTAGGGGACGAACATCATAAACTGTCTCAAAAGGATACATATTGATGGAAGAATGGCTACATGAACCTGTAAGACTTGAATTTCGATTAACACCATTTGTAAGGTGGCATTAACTTGGTTTAAACTAGACTCATGGCGATCCAAGATTGCATAAACTTTGAATTCAGTATTGGATTTGCCCCGAGTATCTATATGGCTCTGATACCAAAGTTAGGAAGGATTTTGATAGAGAAAAGAAGAAACGGGAATAGTTGAAAACTTTCTGAAATATGCATGCCTTTTATTAATCAATTCAGTGACTTAAATGAAAAGCATAGAAACTAATAACATAATATAAAAGTAGAAAAGCACTTCCCCACTATTCTGAGTGGTTTACAACACTTACCCACTTCTCTAAGTGGCTTATAACAAGGAAATAAGAATAAAAAAAACAGAGACCAAATCTTCTCATACGCGAATCCTTGCATACACATAACATTCTCTGCCCCTTATGAATCCTTGTTTGCAGGGATAAAAATTATGAAATATGCATTGTTTGTGGGTGAGTGGATCCGGTTACTATATGAAAAGAGATTCTGGGTATTGGATCTTGGGTAAAAGGTTGTTAGTATTATCATCAAATATAGAGAATGAAGAATTTTTTACCATGAACAATTATGGTTGTTCGCATTGATGGCCAAGAATAAACTTCTCATCACAATAGCAGTAAAGACCATTCTCATGTCATTCCTGAGCTTCTTGGATAGAGATTTAATGTATTCTGGTTGATGGGGCAGACAGAATAGTCCACTGGTTCGATAGAGGTTCAAGTACTCAAAGACTTAAGTTGGTGTTCATCTATGTGGTTATTGAAGTCGTCTACGTACGGTAAGGAACAGTTATCTTCTTCTGAAGTTAGTTTCTTTCCTCAATCAACCTGGCCACACTGATCGTTTCCGCCAACGAGTTGGGATGGTTGATTTTTACCTCCAAGCAAATTTCATCCTATAGACCTTGAGCGTCGGAAGCTTTTCCTCTTGAAAATGGGTTGAGCTCAATGAAAATGGCTTGTAGGTTATGTGTATTGCGTAGCGCTTGGAGCTCAACTAACACTTTTTGAAAAGTAGTGTTAATTTGGTCGAAGTTACTCTCACATCGAGCTAGAATTTCGTTAACTTCATTGTGAAATTCCATATTTGTTTTACGGCGTGTATCCATATGATCGGAACCACACCCTGATACCAATGTTAGGAAAGAATTTGAAAGAGAAGAGAAGAAGCATAGATAGTTTAACTTTCTAAAATATGCATGCCTTTTATTAATCAATTCAGTGACTTAAATACAAAGTATAGAAACTAATAACATAACATGAAAGTAGGAAAGCACTTCCCCACTCTTCTGAGTGGCTTACAACACTTCCCCACTCCTTTGAGTGGCTTATACACAGAAATAAACAAAATAGAGACCAAGTATTCTCACGTCGTGACCCATACATGAGTCTTTGCATTCATATAACAATATTAATGTGTGCTTGGTTGTTGTGTGCATGTTACTATGATGGATGTGGGTGCATGCAAAGTGTTGGTTGACTTGGTCTTTCATAAGTGGTCTGTGTGTGCTTAAGATTAGTTTAATGGTTGTTTATTTTTCATTTTTTATCCATGATGCTTAGTGGTAGTGCATGGTGTTAGTGTGAGATAGTTCTCTGTTGTTTACCTAAGTTATTATTTGTTTCCAATATATAGGCTATATATTATAGTCGAACCAAGTAATAAAGGGCATTTATAATTAACAGACCAAAATACCTCTCAATTCTTCAATTTTCTCCATTTTTCTCTATTCATTTACCTCTCAAAAAAATTATTCTTAACATTAAAGATAATTCTAACATTGTTCCCGAGCTTCTTGGTTAAAGATTCAACATATTTCCGTTGACGGGGCTGACGGAATAGTTCGCTATTTCGACATAGGTCCAAGTACTCCAAGACTTGAGTTAGTGTTCATCTCTATCGTTATTGAAGTCGTCTACGCACATTAAGGAATGGTTGTCCTCTTTTGAAGCTGGTTCCTTTCCTTAATCAACCTGGCCATATCGATCATTTTAGCTAATGAGTTGGGATGCCTGATTTTCACATCCAAGCGGATTTCATCCTACAAACTTTGAGTGTTGGACGCTTCTCCTGCCAAAAATAGGTTGAGCTCGTGGGAATTGGCTTGTGGATTATGTGTGACACGTAGCACTTGGAGCTCAGTTAAAACTTGTTAAAGAGTGGTGTTAATTTGGTCGAAGTTACTCTCACATCGAGCCAGAATTTCATTAACTTCATTGTAAAATTCCTCATTTATTTTACCATATGTATCCATATGATTGGAGCCACTCTCTAATACCAATGTTAGGAAGGAATTTTACAGAGAAGAGAAGAAGTAGAGATAGTTGGAAACTTTTAAAATATGCATGCCTTTTTTTAATCAATTCAGTGACTTAAATACAAGGCATAGAAACTATTAACATAACATGAAAGTAGGAAAGCACTTCCTCACGCTTCTAAGTGGCTTACAACATTTCCTCACTCCTATGAGTGGCTTATAACATAGAAATAAAAACAACAAATAATGAAAAAGAGACCATGTCTTCCCACGTCATAACCATATGTGAGTCCTTGCATGCACATAATAGCAATCCACTCGAAGGTAAAAATCAAGCATCCCAACTCGTTGGCGAAAACTATCGGTGTAGCCAGGGTTGATTGAGAAAAGGGACCATCTTCAGAAGAAGACAATTGTTCCTTATGGTACATGGGCGACATTAGTAATCTCAAAGGTGACTCAAGTCCTAGAGAACTCGGGCCTCTACCCAACCACCCAATGAATTCAGGCTCCAATGCTAAATAGATTATGTTCCATAGAATAATCAATCAAGAAGCATAGGAACATCGAGAGAAGGGGTTATGCTATTACTGTGATGGCAAATTTATTTCGGGCCATAGCTGTAAGCGTCCATAATTGTTCATGATAAAAAAATTTCTTCATGTTCTATATCCGATGATAATACTAACAACCATTCTGAACCAAGACCTCAACATCCAATACCTAGGATCTCTTTCATACAGTAACTGGATCCACTCACCCACAAACAATGTATGTTCCGTGATTTTTATCCCTGTATACAAGGATTCTTAAGGGGCGAGGAATGTTATGTGCATGCAAGGACTCATGTATAGGTCACGGCGTGGAAAGACTTGGTTTTTATTTTATTATTTGTTATTCTTATTTCCGTGTTATAAGCTACTCAAAGGAGTAAGGGATTTTTTGTAAGCCACTCAAAAGAGTGGGGAAGTGCTTTCCTACTTTCATGTTATGTTATTAGTTTCTATGCTTTATATTTAAGTCACTGAATTGATTAATAAAAGGCATGCATAGTGGACTTGGTTCTTTTGTGGATGTGGTGCAGTGTAGTGGCCATGTATGTGGGTTTTAGATATAGTTAGACAGTCTTAATAAATTAATTGTTAGTTTCCCTTTGTTTAGGATCTGTATGACCATCACTTAGTGAGTTGAGGAGTTGCTATTTTTCTAATTGTTTTCTTCTTGATTGTAAGGCTATTTAAGATATCAAATTAAGTGAATAAAGGCATGTAAAAATATTAAAACCCAATCTCTCTCTGTTTATTTCTTCTATTCCCTTCTTTTCCTTGTTTAGTTTAAATTCAACCACATCATTTGGTATTAGAACCGGGTAGATCATGGACACACGCAGCAAGACAAATGTAAAATTCCGCAATGAAGTTAATGACACCTTGTTACGCCATGAGTCAAGCTTTGATCATATTAATGCAGCCTTCCAAACACTTTTGATTGAATTTCAGGCCCTACGTGCCTCTCGAAGCCACTTTGAAGTCAACCCTATTTCCTTAGGAGAATCATCTCATTTACCAAATGTTGCTCAATCTCATTCCAACATTAAGACCTACCAATAACAACTCAAATTGTCCTTTTTAAAGTTCAATGGCGAGGATCCGATAGGGTGCATTTATAAGGCAGATCAGTACTTTGATTTCCAAAATATTGTGCATGACCAACACATCCAACTAGCATCCTTCTATCTCGAAGGCATAGCTCTCCAATAGTACAGATGGCTAATAAAATTTTGTAGACTGTTGACATGGGAAGAGTTCACCAAGGTTATCCTCCTTCGTTTTCATCCAACAGACTATGAAGATTATTCAAAAACTTTAACTCGTTTTAAGCAAACAACTTCCGTCACTGCTTACCCAAAGGCTTTTGAACAACTCTCTCATCGTGTTGATGGTTTATCAGAAACATTCCTCAATGGTTGTTTCATTACTGGCCTTTAGGATGGCATCTGCTTAGATGTCAAGATCAAAAAACCAACTACACTACTTGAGATAATCGGTGTTGCAAGGTTAATAAAAGAACACAATTACCTCCAACTAGAGACTACCCCACTTCTCCATTTCCAACCAATTTCGGTTGCACCATAGACTAACACAAACCTAATTGTAGGAGTACTTAGGCCTCCACCAAGCCTGCCCAATAACCCAAGTCTTACACCTCTTCCATCCACCCTCCGTCAACTTACAAACCAGAAAGCACAAACTCATCGAGAAAAAGGTTTATATTACTACTGTAGTGACAAGTTCACACTAGGGCATCGCTGCAAAGGACCCCAGTTGTTCATAATTGAAGACACTCTTACAACACACCTCAATGTGGAGGATGAGAACCAACAAGAGAGCAAAAGCGTAATTTGACTTTATCCTTGCAGACGAGGATTCTTAAGGGGGAGAATTGTTATGTACATGGGCTGCAATATAGATCATGGTCCATGAGTAGGGCTAATGCGTGGGTAACCTAGTTTTGTTAGTGTTGGATAGTTAATTTTGTTTCTTTTATATTGGTATTACTTATTAGTCATGGCTTAGTTGTGTTGTGCTTCTTAGTTTGTTGGTAGTGGTTATTTTCAATAGTTATTTCCCCTTCTCGTTGCAAGCTATTTAAACAGCTAGAAAGTTAAAAAAAAAAAATGGGCATGGAAAATATTAAAACCCAGATTTCTCTCTGTTCATTTTTTATATTTTTTTCCTTTTCCTTATTCAATGTAAATTCAACCACATCACATTATAAAAAGAGCCGAGAGCAATACCTGCAAAGTTGATGGTAAATTTTGGTTTATCTTGTTGTAAAATTGCAAAAATTTGATTATCACTACAAAAAATTTTACCTACTGTGACAATGCAAAATTGTTAGTATAGCCCATTTTTTGTCACTGTACCTATATCTGTGATAAAAAACGATCGTCACTGCGTGGACACAAAAAAACAGACACTAATTCTACTTCAGTGATAATCAAATGGTAACATCACTGATGTTCATTTATTTGTGACAAGTTTTCATTTTGTCACTGACTATTAGGAATTTGTGTCAAGAATTTTTGACACAATAAGAGAATATATGATTGGAGGTGGTGGTGGGTTCATAAGAGAATCATCAGTGGACATAGGCACAACAAATTTAGGTTGTTTAGATGTAGCAGCTAGGCCATGTGGCTGTGATTGTGAAATCACATCATTTGTAGAATTGCTAGATTGTGGTGGGTGTCCATGTAATTTGAAACAAGGAGAGAGAGCACGTCCTTCTCAGCCATAATGGTCACAACGAGTTTGTGATCGATTTCTTTGTCCAACACGATTCGATCCTAGCCTAAATCCAAAACAATTTTGATTTGATATGTGGTTGTTATTGCTTTGAGTCATGACTAATGTTGAACCTTCATACAAATTTTGTGTTGAATCCAACAATTCTCGTTGCTTTTTCTCCTGCAAAAGCAATGAATAAATCTTGTTAGCAAATGGGAAAGGTTCCCAGAGTAATATCTGGCTGCAAACTAAAGCATAATTTTCATGCAATCCTTGTAGAAATTGCATTGCATGATCTTGTTGAAAAGAATCGATCACAGCTTTGCCAGCTCCACATGTGCAATTGGGTATGTTTACATAGAAGCAAGCTTATCCCATAAACCTTTTAAGCAAGTATAATAGCCGGTGATTGAAAGGTCCTTTTGTTTACAATTTGAAACAGCTTTCATCATTTCATAAATCTTTGTACTATTGGGCTAAGAAAAGTGTTCCTTTAAATCTTTCCAAATTACATGAGCCATATCTGCAAAAATAATGCTATTTGATAATTCCCTTTCTATAGAATTTATGATCCAGGAAGTAACCATATCATTAACTCTCACCCACTAATAAAAATAGGTGAAGAATCATCTAGCATAGAAGTTGTACCATCAACAAAGCCCAATTTATTTTTCGCTCTCAAGGCCATATGCATGAATCAATACCCTATACTGTAGTTGTCTCCATTGAGGGGTGGAGATGCAAGAACAACTGTAGGATTATCTTACTGTTGTGAGGTGAAAGGATTTGAAAAAGGATAAAAAAAAAATTGAGAAGAACCAATTTGGATCTTGTTTGATGGAGTGGCAGACATTTTAGAAGACTTCTCTATTTTTTTTTTCTTTTCTAAATCAATAGACATTAAAAGGTAGGAAAGGGTAAAATCCTATAGCTCTAATACCATAATAAAATATGGGAAAAAGTTTCCTGTATATTTCTCAAAGAAGTTTACAAGTATATATAAAAATGGTATACACATCTAAGAAAACAGAGATGTACACAAATAGAAAAGTTAACTAAGAGAAAACATAGCTATACATAGGTAGAAAAGGCAGCTAAGAGAAATAAGAAAACATTTTGTACACAAATAGAAAAGTCAGTTAAGAGAAATAATAGGCATATCTGTAGCATCTAATATTTTCTTTAGAAGCAACATCATCATCATGTCAATATTACCAACAGTTTTAATGAAAAATAGTTATTTTTGTTTTATACTCATGAAATATTGTTAATCGATGTAATTACCAGAACTTAGACAAAATTATTAAAATTTATAGTTTTATTAAGGAAAAAGAGATGTACACAGATAGAAAAGTCAACTTAGAGAAATAAAGAAACAGAGTTTTGTACACAGATAGAAAAGTCAGTTAGGAGAAATAATAGACATATCTGTAGCAACTAATATTTTCTTTATAAGCAACATCATCATCATGTCAATATTACCAACAGTTTGAATGAAAAATAGTTATCTTTATTTTATAGTCATGAAATATTCTTAGTCGATGTAATTACCAGAACTCATACAACATTATTAAAATGTATAGTTATATTTAAACAAAACTAAAACAAGGTATTAGATTATAAAAAACATATAGTATTGGATTATCATAAACATATAAAACATAAAATATTATATTAACAATCATATGTCAAATAATGCATCTAAATAATATTCAGGTCATTCTATATAATTTTTGGTTTGTGATTTAAAGGGATTAATTATTTATGGCTTGATCTAATTAAGGTATATTGATTCTTTTCAGGTGAACCAATTGGCTAGGACCTTTGACTTTTCCTCAAAAAACCTAGAAAAGCCTTTGAAAACCCACATACAATATAATATGATAACACACTATCAGAATTCCTTGAAATTAATTAATTAACTACATGCATGGAAATTATGAAACAAAATTTAACTCAAAAATATTGAATTTTTCAGCCCACCATAAGTTAAACAAACTAGTTAATAAAGAGATAGAACAATTGATTAATTTGTTAGCATACACGAAAAATTCAATAACAAGTACTTCAAAAAACCAAAAAAAAAGTACTTAAATTTGTGCTTTAACAAAGAAATTACTTCTAACCACAGCCTCATTAGTAGTTTCAAATTTTCAATATCATGAAAGAAAAACGTTGATGCCTTACTCCTTATACATATATATAACTACTGTCCTAGGCAATATCATGTATATATCCTGCAAAACAGATAATGTAATATTTATTTATTTATTTTTTTTATTCGCGTGCTTATATAATGTATAGGTTAAAATAAATGTCACATTATCTGTCTTATAGTGTATATAAATGACATCGCACAGAAGAGCAATTTTCTTTATATGAGTGTGGAGGCAATAGCTTCACTTCCATTTTTGTCACATATGTATACATTAATAAGTGGTAGCTATCTTCCACTTTGGGAAATGACATGAATGATTAATAACCCATTTTTTCTTCTTGGTTGTACTTTTTATTATGTTTTAAATCTTATAGCATATTACATGGGTCAATTAATGATATTAGTTTGGTAAAATTGAGACAGATACCTTCCCAAAAGCTAATTAAATTAAATTTGGGTTGAAGTAGTAGTGGAAGGTGGAGTCTCTCCTCGTGCTAATGACTTGACTCTTAAAGGAAGGCATTTTGAAAGGTTCCCCACTAATTATAATTTCTATTGTATTTGTATCCACACCTTAACCCTCATGTGACTAAAATATTATTGCTTGCTGACTCTCCTACTACCCTGATAGGCCTCTTATATATAATTAACCCTAATTAACATCCCCTAAACTTTTTTTAAAAAATAATTAAAAGAAAAAGGAAATTTGAGCTCTTTAATATATACTTATTAATAGAGATTATTCATCTAAGAAGATACTAGGGATTTCAAATGCATTCTCAATGATATGGCAAATGTCATGTTATAAAATAAATAAATAAATATATTAAGAAAATGCCATATTAGAAAATGTATTAAAAAATATTTAAAGTACTTTACACCTCACCCTAATAAAAAAATTGAATTCTTTTTTTTTTTACTAAAACTCTATTTAGGAAAAATGAACCTTAAAAATTAATGCCAACAAAAATATTTAAAAAAATTCAACCCAATTAAAAAATATTAATTTTTTTAATTACTAAAATTCTACTTAGAAAACGTGAACTCTAAAATTAATGCTAATAATTAAGTTCAAACAATTTTAGCTTTGGATTGGTCATAGTATAAATATTATTATTTCTTTTTATTTCAATATTAACTTAGTTAGAATATACTAATGACACTGTTATTAGTAAGACATTTGATTCCAAAATTTAAAATTTTTAAAAATTTCCGTTCATCTAATGTTGTGGGACTAATGAAGATTTATTTTTATTATTATAATTATTTATGAAGAACTTTAGAGAGCTTGATCTCATAATTGAGGTTGCATGCATGCACGGTTCATGCTGAGGTCAGGGTGTCCAGATTGTATTATTCAACTCTGCAGTTTGGCCTCAACTTCTGATTGGTGTTATAACTTATAAGTGAGCCATTCGGCAGTCTCAAGGCGCAGTCTGAGGAAAAAAACTCTGGTATTTCAGGAATACCAACTCCTACTCCGTTAAAATAATGTCATATAATACTCTATTGATATTTATATCTATATGGCATCATCTCAATGGGGCAGAAATTGGTACTTCCAGAATACCAGAGTTTTTTTTCAGTCTGAGTAAATACACTTAAACCCAGCTAGCTCAACCATGCACACACCTCACAACAATCAATATTATTATAATTCTCTCTCTCTCTCTCTATATATATATATATATATATATATGTTATATTATATTACAACAAATTATAAATTAAGGTCCCAAATCGCAACTCTTTAATATAAATGGCCTGAAACGCATTTTAGTCAAAACGGAGAAAATACAAACCCTAAAGATTACTTTTCCCACTCGATCAGTATCTCTCTTTCTTTCATCACTGCTAGTCGTATTCCATTGGAAAAATTGAACGTTATTTTATTTCTTTTTTCTTTTAATAGATCTTTACAAAAAAGTGCTAGCTCATTGTACGTGTAAGTAGTTTGTTTTAAATCTCTCTACTTTTCTACTTTAAATCAAATAATTAAACTAGTGTTAGTTTGAAAATTAAAGATTTTGTGTTTCATGAGCTCCACGTACGAAAGGGAACAAAACATTCAATCATAAAATTGTCGAACATTAATTATATATAACGAATTTAGCAATATAATATTAACATTTATGGTTGTAAATTAATCAAATTAGACAGATACATATAAATATCTAGTGACACATGTGAAGTGTGCTTGGCACTTTCGTAGTGGGGAATTAACATGACGATTAATTCAGGATTGTAATTATTGAATTGGTGAAAAGAAAATTTGTTAATTTGGTGCACAGCAAACGAGTACGAATGGCTCTGAGTTTGACTCAAAGTCTACGCACCCTCAAGGTGGACACACCATATCGGATTGTCCTACCACTCTCCAAAGTAATGTTTTGTAGGGACAATATTGTTTTTTTTTTTTTTATATATATTTTTTATTTAAAAAAAAAAAGGACATCTCCAATGGAGGCTGGAGATTTGGTTGGTGTAGACAGAGGTATACGGGGAAAGGAGAACTAAAAAAGTATCTCCAATGGTAAAGTTAAATAGGTAAGGGTAATATCGGGAATGGCCACTATAAGAAAAATTAAGTATGTGCACAAGATTAAATTTTGTCAAAAAAAAAATATGAAAAGAAATATATTGTGATAAAATTCTGTCACTTACGTGGAAAACATTCACTAAAGTATTTTTAGCTAAAAAAACCATTTAAAGTTTCGGGCTATGAGGTTTTTGTGTTGGAGATATAGTAACAATCTAGTGATAAATAATATTATGGCTATTATCCGTGATAAATTTTAGATTTGTTACTAATTCTTCCGTGACAAACCTTAAATTTATCACATATGATAACTATGAAATTATTTGTGATTAGGTTGTCTCTACAACTACAACATGGAAGCCTTCTGACCACAAATCTTAAATGTTTGCCGTTAAAAATTTCCAGTGGCAAATTTTTACACTTCAAGTGACAAAATTTTAATTTTGTTACTATAAATTTTTTTTTTTGACAAAATTTGATTTTGCATCTGTACTTAACTTTTCTCGTAGTCGGTGTATTCGATCGTGTATTTCAAATTCAATGCAAAGTAAAAATGAAGGTCATATTATAGCAATGCCTATTATCAAATATAGCATCAGAAAAGAAAAAAAAAATTGCTATAATTTAACACAATTGTCCAAATTTAACATCGTAATTCGTGACATTTGCATTAATGAAGAGCTTATGTTAATACTAAAACCTGAAAATTACATTGCCGTTTTTGGCATGAAATGCTAAAAGAATAGTTCTTTATTTTTTGCATTGTTGTGTAACTTAAAAGGGCTTTTAGTTCTCATATTCAAATCAACATCCGTTTGAATTTTTTTATCTAACTTTTCTTATAATTAAAATTTTATTCATATCACCGTCCATTTAAATTTTTTTTATCTAACTTTTGGTAATCTAAAATTTTAGCTAGCTTTTATAGTTAAAAATAAAAAATACCCTTAAACTTCAGTTTACTTTTCTTTCGGTTTTTTTATTTTTCATTTTCTGCTCCTTCACTATCTTATGCTTTTACTTTTTTTTATCTTTTTTTTTATTCGATTAATAATTTGATATATATTAATTTAAAAATCCACTCAAATATTAAAAAACCCAAACACATATATATCTAATATTTTTCTCTTTTTTAGTAAGATAAAAGATAAGATTATCATGTTTATCTTATATTAGGTACTTATCTTATATAGATTTTTCCCATTTTTTCTTTTTTGCCTTTTTTTTTAACCTAAAATGCATAGTGAGAGAAAGATAAGATTATCATCTTTTATCTTGTATTAAGTATTTATCTTTTTACACATTATACAAATAAATTTTTATTTTAAAATTATTTTTTTAAATATAATTTTTATTTCATATAAATTCGGCAGCTATGACAAAACAATTCATCAGACAATTTTTGTGGAACACAATTCAACGAATGACAAAACAATTCATCAGACAATTTTTGTGGAACACAATTCAACGAATGACAAAACAATTCATCAGACAACGAAAATGAAGTAATTCAGTAAATTTTTAAGAAAGATAAAGAAGAAAAAATAAATAATTCCTTGGTTAATTGATTTAAAAGATAAAATTATCATCCATATTAGGTATTTATTTTCTTATACTATATAGATAAATCTTTATTTTAAAATTATTTTTTAAAAGATAATTTTTGTTTGGTATTAATTTGGCATTTGTCGAATTTCTTAAAAATTTATCGAAATGCTTCGACATTTAATGAAGCAATTTGTAGAATGATAGAGAAATTCGTCGAATAACGTAGAAATTCATTAATCTAGCAAATTTTTAGGAAAAAATAAAAAATAATTTTTATTTCATCAAAAAAAATAATTCTTAATTTGGCATCTAACAAATTATTATCCTCAAGTAGCATATTCTATAATATAAGATAAAATATTTATTATTTGTAAAATAGGTTAAAAAAATCCAAATACCGTTGGATCGGAACATGATATCTAAAAATCCTAACTTATAATATAAGGGTTTTATAGTTGTACAACTATTTGTATAGTCAAAATTAACAAAATAATTAATTACTTTTCTAATTCTTTGCCATAACAAAAGTACACATTTTGACCTGTGCATTTACTTTCCTATCTGTATTTAATTTCAAACTACAATTTACTACCAAACCATCTCCTTCAATTTAATACTATAATTTAATTTCATTTATTTTGACCTCTCATATAACATATACAATCTCTAAAAATTTTAAACTATAAATATCAAACTTTCCTATGAAATTATTGTCTCAAATTCTTCTGTCAAAATATCCTTTTAAATTCATCGTCCAAACTCCTTCCATCGAATAAAGTATGTATATTCAAATTTTGTACACTTATTTATTTTGATATTTTTTTACCATCGGATGATTAATCGAAAAGCTAAGGTCAAATCCATCCTTCGAATGGTCAGACCAGACCATCAGATAGTCGAATTAGCATGATTTGACCTAATCCAATCAAATCCAACCTTTAGATGGTCAAATCTAGCCAGATCATAGTGATTCAATCATATGACAGTCAGATCATAGTGATTCGATCATTTGATGGTTGGATTTGGTCAGATGATGGTGATTCGATCATTTAACGATTGGATTTGACTATATGATTTTCTTATTCGACCCTACAATTAATGACAATCATATATAACCATCGTTAAAATATAAATTTGACCATAAAATTAACGACGGTTATATATGACCATTCTTAAATATTATTTTAATTAAAAAAAACTTGTTAAAACATATTTTAAGTAAAAATAAAAAAAAAATCATCAAACTGTAAGATTAAATATTTATTTTATTTTTTGTTTAATTAAAAAATAAATTAAATAAATTATTTAATTTATATGCATTAAATATATTTTTCATATCAATCTATATTAATATTTCTTTTAAAATTCAACTATTAATTATTTTATAATTACTAATAAAAAATTAAAACTTACATATGAAAAAAATTATTTAAGATGAATATATTTATTTATTAATATTCAATTCAACCGTGAGATGGTTGGATCTGTTCGAATCATGGTGATTCGACCATATGACAGTCGGATCTGATTGGATCATATTGATCCAACCATTTGACAGTCCGATCCAACCATTCGACAGTCAGATTTGGTCAAATGATGGTGATTTAGCCATTTGAATGTTTCGAATCTGACTATATGATTGTCAGATCCGACCTTACAATTAATGATGGTCATATATAACTATTGTTAAAATATAAATTTGACTATAAAATTAACGACGGTTATATATAATCGTCCTTAAAAATTATTTTAATTAAAAATAAAAAAAAGAACTCATTAAAACATATTTTAAGTAAAAATAAAAAAATTCATCAGACTATCAGATAAAATATTTATTTTATTTTTTATTTAATTAAAAAATAAATTATTTAATTTATATGTATTTAATATATTTTTCATATCAATCTATATTAATATTTCGTTTTTTAATTCAACTACTAATTATTTTATTATTACTAATAAAGAATTAAAAGTTACAAACAAAAAAAATTATTTAAGATGAATATATTTATTTATTAATATTCAATTCAATTTAAGCTGTATATATTAAATAATTAATATATTTATTAAATAAATAACAATAAAAAGATCCGATTGTCTAATTTAAAAAGTGATTGGGTCTACTAGGAACTCTTTATACACGTATATGTTAGGTTGGATGTAGCAAAGGAAAGTAGAAGCAACTTCAAATCAGGTTGGATGAAGTAAAAAAAAGTAGAGTAAGTTAACCGTTAAAAAAAAAGGGTAGAAAAGTAAATAAATAGGTAAAAGAATATGTGCTTTTAGGGGTGTGCATCGGTCGGTTTTGGTCGGTGTCGGTTTTTTAATCGAAATTTTACGTTCGATCGGTTTTTTTAACCAAGTTTTTTTTTACCAACATAACCGACCGTAACCGACCGAGCAGTTTTCCGGTCGGTTACGGTCGGTTTTCGGTTTTTTTATTATATATATATTTATAAAAAAATTAATAGAATATAATATAAAAATATATATAATAAATACAATAAATATAAATAAGTAAGATAAATAATCTAAAATTAAATAAAAATTTAAATATATTATAGTAAAAAATAAAAATAAAATATTTTTTTTATATAAGTTAACTTAATTTATTTATAATAAAATAAAAAATAAAAATAAAAAATTAGGCGATCGGTTTTGGTTACCGGCGGTTTTGAAAATCCGGCACCAAAACCGAGCGTGTATAATATATGGCGGTCGGTTAACCAACCGGCCGCCGGTGGTTACCGGAAAATTCAGTTTTTTCACGGTCGGTCCGGTCGGTTACCGCGGTTTTCGGTTTTTTTGAACACCCCTATGTGCTTTTGTTACGATAAATTAAAAAAATAATAATAGTTAATTTGAAGAACAGCCCAAATGTGAGTAAAATCTCCTCAATACGAATTAAGGAATGTTTAGCCCAGCCCACTGTCAAACCCAGTCTGAACACAACCAGTTTGAAGTTGCCATGGGCTTTTCCTGTAAAGTCAATTCCAAGAGTTCTGTTAAATGCATTCAAGCTTTCTTAAACACATACATAATATCAATTTAACGGAAAAAAAAAAAAAGAGAAAAGACTTGGAATTTTTAATAATCAATTTAATCATACAAAAAAAAGTAAAAATTGAAGTGAACAATTTCATCACATAAACTAAACATATTGTTTACATATTTAGAAATTTTTTTTAACATATTATATTATGATTTACATAGGTCTGATTGATTTGTAATCTTAAATGACATTCAGGTGGCCTCGTATTTTATTATTTGCTACATTCATAACCTAATATCTGGTCCGAGTCGTCATCAGAATGTGAATGGGGAAATGAGTGAACCATCAACAAGTTTTCTCGAGAAAGTGTGAGAAAATAAAAGTGAAATTAAGATTCAGTGTATATGGCTTGTCTTTTATAGATCTTATTCGCCAATAATTTTCAAATCTGAACAACACTACGTAAGCACGCCTAATACAAACGTGATCTGTTGGGTATAAACACACAAACTAAACTCTAATACTCTGGCCATGCTTCAATTTCAAGCAATTAGTCATCTAAAACAACTCAGACAAAGAGATAGAGAAGAAGAACAAAAACAACAATAAGCGGAAGAAATAAATGGCACACAAACACAGTTTTTTATGACTCGCCAAGATAAATTGAACTACATCTATGAAGCTCAAAAAAGAGATTTCGCTGTACTATTTCAATATTTATACACACTCATGACCAAATCACAACCTCACCCATATAAAGAAGAAATCCCCACACCTAGATCACCAAGACTCAATGAAGGAATTTAGAGTCTCAGATAAAAACACGAAAAACCATCAACATAGAAGAAGAACACAAGAAATAAAATACAAAAAGCACTAGACCTCTCAACTGAGGCTTGTGGCACAGTTCTTGAGGAAACAAGGGGATAAATATTAGGGTTTTGAAATGGACCAACAATAGAGAATAGGTTACAAATATCAAATTAAAATAAATAAATTGACATAGCAACTGTCTCAGCAAATGGTGAGCAGCTGATTGCCATAGGGGCCTTCCAAAACTGCACCGTTTTGACTCTGGCCCTTTGCCACATATTGAGGCTTCACTCACCAACATGATTCTTAAGTTGATTGAATATTGCTGCTAAGCGTGGCCTATAAGTTAATATAAATGGACTTACATACAATTAGTTTGGTTCTTGGCAGCTTCTACCTAGTCTCATTTTCTTAAATGATTTTAAAGGTTTTCAAAATTAGTTACTTTCATTCTCTACTGAGATTGGTTATTTTTGTACCTATTTTTGGAGATTATTATTCTACATTATAGAAATCACCACGTGACTGGTCCACGTCCTATTTTCACACATGCACGATATACCAATAAACAAATTATATTTGTTCTAGAAGTAGTTGTAAAAGATTTGGAATTTATCTCTTCTGAATTTTCCACGTTCAAGGAGGAATAAATTAATGCTGTAAATGTTGCTAAGAAAATTCAATGGAGCTGACTGGTTGAATTTACTACTTGAAAGTAGCAGCTATTCTCTTCTAAACAGATTGTGTAGAAAACACTTTTGCTTTTTCCACTCAAATGTCTCTCTTCTTTTTCCCATTAATATTTTCAAAAGAAAGAAACTTTTGGATATTTATTAATTGTCCTAATTAAACTATGAAAAGTCCTACAAGACTGCATTATATATATATTTTTTAATTTAATTAACAAAAAAAGATATACCCGTTTGGAAAAAAATGGCTTTTCTTAAAAGAAGCTTTATCCCTATTTCTTCGGAATGAACTAGAATACGACTTTGTTTATACCCACATTTGACTATAATTACGTCTGATTTTTATCCATTCACTTCATGCAAGAAAATCAAAGTTCTTGAATGATTAAATTAAAAGCAATAGGAATATTGTCAATATATAATATATGATGTGGAAATCTCTGGGAACGTGTTTCCGTCGTTGAAACTTGTACAAATTAGTTTAAAATTTTTAATTACCTAAAATTCAAACCAACCACATCTACTACTACAGGTTTAATCTGCTGCTTCTGTTTTGTTTAAAAAATAATACAAAACAGTCTTTTAGGAAAATTCTTTGAAATTCATGTGGCCCATCGATCGATCAAAAGCCTCTCTAATTTAATTTAGGCTTTAACTTATACGTATCAAACAGAGTCTCTCCCTCCTTTTTGCGTATTTGTGCCGGTGTCTGTTTGTAAAATACGTACGTACGTACGTGAAACATGCATGCAACAATTTGGTCTCGACTTTTTACACAGACGAAACTATTTTGGGTCCTTGGCCTCTGAAATCTGACTTTATATATAGCAAACCAATTATACTAGGAATTTACCAAAAAACCAATTATACTAGGAGGAGAGATAAGATCCATGCATACATATATATATATATATATAATGTATGGGGAAAAATAGATTAAAGATAAAAATTTAGGTAAGCGATTAATATTATTTACGAGAGACTTATAGTTAGGGAAAATATTAATTACATGGGAAGAAAAAAATATTTCAAGCACATACAAATTATAAAAAGTTAAATCAAAAGAAATGTCTCTCAAACTCCAATTTTATTTAATTCCACATACTGTTAGAAAGAGAGCGCCTCTACACTAGTAGGATAGAAGCGGAGAGGTTAAGTTTTTAAAGAGACGCTTGTAGGCCACTTTGGTGAAATGCTTTTTAATAAATGGCAATGAGATAGTGGTGAGATTTAAATTTATATGTCTAAAATTTTGAGGCTCTTATATGATATTAAATTATCATTGGTTTTAAAATTTTAAACTGTTTAAAAATGGATTTAATATGTATATTAAATTATGATAAAGGGAGAGAGAGATAACAGAAATTGTCAATTGTTCATATATATATATATATATATATATATAATTATGTAATCACAAATAGTAAATAAAAAAGAAAATAATAAAGAACACATAGATATAAGTGGTTCGATGATGTGCTTATGTCCATTGTGAACGATGTTTTCCACTGTGATATGGGACTGTATTGTAAGGGTATTTTCAAAATTAAAGGCCTATCATTCTAGACTCTCTATTCAAACAACTAGCTCTTACACATATATGAGCCACGTAATCAACATATATAATTAACAATTGACCCATTTGCTCTAATTATGTAAAGTCTTTGATACTGATTAATTTCTTGAAATACCTCTAGCTTTTTCTATAGCATTCTAATCCTAATCGACTTTAACGAAATTTGTTTGTTTTTGTCTTGAAATCATGATTAATTAATACACCGTCTAATTTCTTTGCTCACAATCGGTTTATTTGTCATCCCAATATATTTTTTTGTTTTCTCAAAGTACTAGCTAGCTAGCTAAATATTAATTTGATCAACAAAATCAAAAGGGTACATACATGTGTTTTGCATGGACGTGTGTATTGGATGTCATACTAAATTTGGAATATTAGAGACTCATCTAATGACACAGAAAGTCGTCTTGGTACAACGTCACAACAACGATTTTTACACATGCCAATAACCCATAAACCACAAAAACAATAACGATATTTGTTACTATTAACGAGTCCAATGCTAAAATAGAAAAATTTTATTGGCAATGACCTTCTAAAATTTTCTTTTCTAAATAAATTTTTAGATTAAAATTTTTTTTAATAACCAATAGTTAAATGCAAATAAATGGTGGGTGATCACCCGTGATAAATAGCATTTTTTATGTAAAAAAAACTTGTAAATCCTAAACAAAAAAACTAAGAGTCTCGTTTATTTATTACAGAGTTGTGATCAATACTAGATCCCTAGCTTATTCACATAGTAATTGATGATTGATTATTTAAAAAAATTATTTTAATAAACTATATGAGATATATTAGAAACATGAACTTCATAAGGTGAATAAATTTTCTCCAATGTTACTCATTCCATTTTTCTAAAATCAATAACACACTTATTATACCATGTGAGCTATACAAAATGTTGGATATAAGTTTTTTCTTTGGTGATAATGATGAAAATTTCAAACAAGGTTTCTTCTTATGGTTAATAAATTTCACATTATAAAAGATTGCCCAGACTTTTCATGTCTTTAAAAGCCATGTTTACCACCTAATTTTATTTTACCATTTTGTCCATTTGTCTCTTTCCTCTCCTTGTCTTCAATTAGCAGTCCAACATAATCTTCTTTCTCATTAATTAAACACATTTTTAAACAATTTTTTTTAGAATTTGTTCCAAAATGGATGATAATGCACAGATTCATGTTACATGCATACGTCATCCTCAGTGTTGACTGGACCTCACAACATCAATTTAATGAAGCCCAATATATATATATATATATATATATATATATCAAGCAGGCAAAACCAACCATCAGACGGCTATGATTCAAATCCATCACAAAAGTACCCATCATGATCACCCAATTGAACAAATTTCTCAACTTTCTCTCCACCTCACACACACAATGCATTTTTTTATTTTATATAAACCCAGTAGTGTGTATAGAAAATAATATATATATATATATATATATATATATATATAGAAAATAAATGGTGCAGAGGATGTTGGGCAGATAGGTATTAGTGAATGAGTATGAAGGGACAGCATGGAGTTGGGGTTAAGGGGTTTTTTCAGATAGCGAAAGAGCGAGGGACCCACTCTCTTCAATTCCCCAATAATTATTTTTATTATTCTTTTTTTTTTTTTTTTTTTTTGAGAAAATTAAAGATGAGTGAAGAGACAGATGACAGAGTTGACTGAAACGGTGACGACTTGTGCGGGGGGTCCCATCCGTCACCGTCATCTAAGCGACCACCACCACCTAACCACTAGCGCCCCACCGTGCATCTCAGCCACACACGATCATTATCCTTCTAGAACATTAATCATCCTATGCGTGTGCTGTGGTTCGTGCAGTTAGATGGGGCTTATTATCTTCCATTAAATTAATTTGCTAATTTATTAAAATCGATATATGTATCCCACCAAACTTTGTTTTACTTTCTTTCCCTACCATCTCTACTTTAGCTATCTTGCGCTGGCTTCTTAACCTGTACGCCTGTCACCACACCCCCTCATCCGTGTCTTTCTCTTATTTGAATGTTCTCTTGCTGTGTATGAACCTAACAAACAATTTATTAGGTTGACACACTCTGAGTTGTACTCTATTTTAGAATGGTTTTTCTTTTTGTCAAATAAATATGAAAAAATATGTGTTAGACGCACATTGACAAGTGATACAAACTTTAAAAATATTTGAAATTTAAATTTTAAGATTTTAAATGGTATTAATAATTTTCAACTAATTTAAATATAAAATTAAAAAAATTAATAATATTTTTTTAAATTATTAGTAGATGAGAATTTTATAAATATTATATTTTCAGAATTCACTTATAAAATTTAAATAAAAAAAGCCAAAATATCTTTTAGAAGATGTAAATGTTTTTTATATTTTATGAGTTTTTATATTTTATAATATGGAACTACTCTAACAAATATTATATTATTTGCATGCATTTGAGATTCAAAAATGACTAACGCCTTTCCAAATAAATACACTCTTTGTTGTGAAGAATATTTTAAAAAATGCTATAAAAGGGTGAGACGTAAATCTGATAGTGTGGACTCATACGTGCCTGAATAGAATCAGTAAGCAAGCGAGCAATAAAATGTTTTACCACAATTTATATATAATATGTGAAAACTGTCGTCAGCTACAGTATAATGTAATGGATAGCAGTGTTAGCAAGGTGAGTGAATGCGGATGCAGACGGGGGACCCACGTGGCGTGGAAGGTGACTTGGGTGGGACCTACCGCCGCAACCGCGCACATGAGGCTGCGTCGGACGGCTGCCAACTACCGCCCAAAAAGAGAGGAGTTGGTAGCGTGTGGGCCACACGCCTTTTCAAAATTCTCCCTCAACTTACTACCCCCACTTTTCTACGTTATTTACAACCCTGCCACTCCTCCTTCCCTCCCTCTCTCCAATTTATTTGTTTTTATAAATAAATTGACAGTCGTAATTTATTTCCTCTCCCACTGCATGCTTTTCATGTTGAGAGTACACAGAAACACCGTCGACCAAAACTAATCCTAATAATTAATAACAAAACCAGAAATTAATTCCAAAAAATAAAAATAAAAGATCCATTTTGATTTGAGGTGGTTCCTGTGAAAAGAAGGAACAGCAACTTTGTTTAAGGGTGTGCTGCCCTCTTTTGGGACACAAACAAAGCTCTCTCTCTCACATTATTATTATTATTTGACAGAAAATTTTCAAATTAAAAAAATATATATTATTCACCCAACAATAATTCAGTTTTGTAAACCATGAGATCATGTGCTCCTATGATACCATCCTAATTATCTAATAATTTTGTTCTATCTGTTTAATAATATATATATTTTTATTGAATTTAATAGAAGAAAGGATAAGATATACCTTCTTGCATAGTATATATATATTGTTCATCTTTTGGACATGCATGTGAAATGCAAAACATGCAGCTGCACCCAAATCTTGAACCATGCACATATGTCTATGAAAATATTGAATAATTTTGATAATATACACATAACTAATCCCATATTTAATTGGAGAATCATCTCTAATTGGCATCTTGGTATGTATGGATAACTAGGAAAAGAACAAATTGGAAATTATAACCACATATGCAGGAACATATGAGAGAGAGAGAGAATAATAATGAGAAAGAAACATGGTGAAGGGGGAAAACTTCAATTATTGATGTAGGTATGTAGGTATAGCTTACAGAGAGATGGACCCACATTCAAACCCAACATATTAAAAGAAAAATAAAAAATAAAAATGAAGAAAGGGAAAAGGGGTTGGCCATAATGTTTGGTATAACACATATTTGTCATCTATATCCAGTTGGACAGGGTGTGATCCAAAGAATAGTTTGGATAGAGAAAAAGTACTTTTTTCTACCAAACAAAAGATAGATAAGTTGGGAGTGAGTAATAATTTAGTAATTGAAATCCCCTCTCCCCCTTGCTCTCTACTAAAGTCCATTTGAGTAAAGGTAGGGCATGGGCTCAAAAGAGATTAATATATATATATATATATATAATATAATTACATAGAGAGATAGGACCCTACCACAAAGAGATTTTTTTTTTCTTTCTTTTTTAATGAATACACTGCTAAGGGTCTTTGCATGTGATGTTGGTGGAGGTTGAAACCCCATTAACAATTTAAGGTCGAACAATAATTAGCCCATTGATAGAGAGAGCAAGCAATATTCAATTATTAACATGAAAAGTAGTGTAGCCTTGCTTAACAATTTCTTTTTTCTTTCTTAATTTTATTTTGCTAGAGAAGGAAAGGAAAAAGATAAAAAAAATATCTTATGGAAGCTTCCAATGTCTCTACCTAACACCTTTGAAACAAGAAAAAGAAAGTGAGAGACAGAGAGAGAAAAAGGTTGAAAAGTGACTTCCTTTTTATTATATGTTTTTTCAAGAGCCAATGGGGTGCGTGTGTGTTTTTTTATTTTTTTTTAATCTGGATTGATCTTGTTTCAAAGTATAATATAGATATGGAAAACCATATTTGATGTCGTTGGTTGTCCTTTTGCTGAAATGCACCCGTCTGTGTCTTACATTACTTTTGTGGTAATGGAATTCATCTCTCTCTCTTTTGGCGATTCCTTTTTAATATTGCTGCTGCTTATCATAATTTATAATAAAATATAAATAATATAAAATTATTATGTCATAATTAATATAAAATTTAATCAATTTAAAAAATTAATATATTATTTCTATTTTAATATAAATTATAATAGAAAAATTTATTCGATCTTTTATACCTATCCATTTTTAGCTTAAGCTAAAAATATTAACTTAGAAACTTAATTATCATGATGAGAGATTAGGTTGGTAACATAACCTTATTCTTAATATTATCATGTACTAATTACTATTTTAACTATAGCTATAGTGACCAAAGCTCTTGTACAGACAACCAATTAGGTTGGTCTTTGTGTGGGGTCTGACCACATACAATGACATAACCATGAATTAATTGCTGGTAGATAGAAGTTTGGTGGGTGATATGACCCATTGACCATTTCCCAACATGGTCAAATTCATAATCATTGCGGCAAAATTATCAAAACTCTTCAACTCTAATTAACTTGGTACTCTAGATTTTAAAACTAAAATATTACCAGCTCATGTACATTTAAGAGGAACATATATAATTGATATATATATGTATTAAACTAATTGATGCAGTTGAAATTTCTTAGCCCATCCATATAATTCATATTGAAAACATCTTTTAAATATTAATATGAATATCTTATAAATATATATATATATATATATCATATTAATATACATATAAATATGTGTATATATTATATATCATATCAATTCCATTTCATTCTATAAATTTTGTTTTGCATTTTAGTTAGGTTCATCCCGTTCTTGTTTGCCAACCATGCATATATTCAATTTGTGTCTGGGGCCTTTTTTCTTGGCCAATTTATATTGTGGATAAACTCTAAAATTATTGGAATAAAAGATTTTTATGCTTGCTTGTCATTCCGAAAGAAAAAGAAAAATTAATAAAAAGAAAATTATATAGAAGATAAATTTAGTGATTAAACCATTTTTTTCCCCTTGGTTTTTTATTCCTTGAACTTTATCACCTGAAAATTTTAAAGTTTATCCAACTATATGAAGGAATATACAATGAAAGCTATATTACATATAAATATAATATAAAATCTAATATGAAAAAAATTGTAAATTTTACATGATCGATAAGTAGAATGATACATAAAATCTGTTAGATCATACAGACTATTTCAAATTAATAGAGTATTATGTAGGCACTCTAGATCACAAAAAGACACAAAAATTATTAGAAAGATAAATCGCTAAAAAAAATAAAAGGATTGTTAAAGAGATAAATCACTAAAAAAACAACATAAGGATTATTAGATAAACAAATATAGAGAAATAGAAATATTTTTTTTGCATTTCTTGCGCTTAATTCTAATTCTGGGGTAGTCACGGGAGGTGTACTAAAACAATATTTATATGGATTATAAACTCTACATGCTGCAACCTTAATATTTCAGAAGTCTTGAACCTCAAAGACTTAGAGCTAAAGTCAAAAGAAACTCATTATATATTATATGTTGTCAACTATATATCCCGAACTAGATTAGGGAATAAATTATTATTATTATTATTATTATTAATTAAGGCTTATAATAATTATGGACCAATTATCTAATCCGCTGCTATTCAACTCAATCTTAATTGAACTCCAATATTAATTATATATATTAATATTAGTTTTGTTTTTGTAAAATATTAATAATTAATTGATAATTTTTTTATCAATTATTTATTCTCTTAGTTATATTTCATACCAATTCTTTAAATACTAGTAATTAAATAATTATATTGTCAAAATATTAAGATATCGGTTTTATAAATAAGTTCCACTTGTTCAACAATTTAAATAACAATAATTATACAAATACCAATTTACTAAACTCGGCATGAAAATAATATAATTAATGTTATGTGATACTTAAGTCTTTTCCAAATTCAACTTAATTAATTCTCTTTGATATTTCAATTGAAATGTAATCCCTACTAATGTTTCATAATAAACATTAGAGTATTTCATAAAATATTACACTTTAATCTTTTATTAATTTTTTTTCCATATAATTAAATAATACATAACTAATTCGACCATATACGTAAAATATAGTGTGCAATAATAACTCGTATATTTTAATAAAATAAAAAATATTAATATAATATTAATTTATTTTCCTTCAACATAACGAACGCAACGCTCTTTTTTTTGGTAAATTAACAAACGCAACACTCTGTTGTAACTAAATACTATATTTTTAATATATGGAAGTCAACAGGTGTCCTTCTCTAAAATTTCATTGCTTGTGCAGCTTTTTCATAATCGCTAACCAAGAAACTCGTAAGAGGAGAAAAAATTATGAAAAAATAAAATAAAAAGCTCAAAACCTAAACGTCTAGTCTATGAAATACAGAATGAAGAAGCAAGCTAGTTATCACATCCATTCACGTTTCTCAAGCACTACAAGAGACACTTACATGCATGTAATATTAACTTGTAATAAATAAAATAAATGTTTCTTTAATATTGTACCATATTTTGAAGTTGATCATCTTTGAACTTAATTAATTTCAAATACTTATAAATTAATTGAGCAAGATTTGGGAGCAACCCAAAAAAAAAAGAAAGAAAAAGAGTGGGTAAAATATTATCAAAATGAATAAGATAAAACAAGGAAGAAGGGTTAAATGGAGATATAGACTCCTCTAACTAGGCATACACTATAAGCAAAACCCATTTTTCTCCGCGAAATAAATAGCATACAATTGCATAGACTTGCATGCTCTTTCAAGACTAGGGATTTTAAACCTAGAAACCTAGCTTAGAGTTATTATGTAAAAGGGAAAAGAAACAAAACAATGAAATCTAGGTAGCTATTCGTAATACATATATATATATATATATATATATATAATTTCTAAATAAATATTTTTTTCTTTTTTTTTTGCTGAAAATAAATATAATGCATATGGGTAGGTTGGGTTGTAGTTTACATAATTAATGTTTATGGAGGTTGGTAGAAAGATGGTACTACGGACAGTTGTTAGTTCCTTCACGCTTTTTAAATAAGTTTTTTTTTTTTGGACACAACCTAGAAGAAGAGATAGGTTACCCACCACACCATCTTCCTTGTTTCTCATCCTCTTAGTGCTTATCCGTTGCCTTCCTTAAGAAAAATCAATTCCCTAGCTACTACTCTTTCATCATCAAAAGACAAACCCCACATAAAGAATCTATTTTTTTAAAAAAACAAATTATATAAATAAAAAAAATCCATCAATAATTGGAAGAAAATATAGAGATCTTCATGCAAATCTCATCCTTCACAAAATAGATGATTAAAAATTTATTTTTTAAAGGTTACTTTTTTGACAATTTATAAAAAAAAAATAATATTTATTTTTCTGTTATAGGAAAATCCATACTAGTGGGGCTTAATTAAGAAGAAGATCCACTTATAATGTATTCATGCAAAGAATTTCATAAATACATATATATATATATGTATTATTATTCTTTTTTTTTATGAAGAAGTCATTATTTGTGTTTGATTTAAGAGATTGTAAATAATCATAAACATCTTCTTCCACAGTTCCTTTGGTATATATTAATCAAGAACCATAATGCCAGTGTATATTAGTCTTATCATTTTCTCTTTAATTTGTTGGTACTTAACAATTCAGTACCAGAACATGACGCTTTTGAAGATCTGGTAGTAGGGGGTCTGACAGAGCCAAACTTTGTGCTGGATAAAAGAAAAACGAGAGCTAGCTAGCAGAGAAAACAATAAAAAAGGACTTTAGCAGACTCATTATTTGAAGATCGAAAAGAAAGAAAACTAATAGTCTTATAATTGTTAAAAATAAAAAATAAAAGGATTCACCAGTGATATTCATCATCAATTGTACCTGGTACTATACTAGTATAAACTACTTTGTCATACAATTAATTAGAGGAAAAACAAAATGAGAAAAAAAACCAAGAGAGCTTAATTTCATCAAAATGAATTTTTAGCAATCTCTTTAATTTTTTTTCCCTCATTTCTTTTTCCATATCCCTGTTTCTTTCTTCATTTTTTTTTTTAATGCTAACAAATATTACAAATCTCTCTTCTCAGATATCCTATATGATCATCATCAATATCATTTCATTTCCAAGCTTCTGTAATCCAGAACATTAATATTACTTTTCAACCCCAAGAAATCATAACCATTAATATTGCTGCTTCCAGTAGTACTCGTGCTACCACCATTCATACTATCAATTCCACAGCTACAATCTTTGCTATTCTGCAAACCCAAACTGCAAGAAAAACACAGACCACCTGTTGGTCTCCCTCCACTCTTCAATGGCTGATGATGATGATGATGATCAGCTAGTACTGATTGTTGTTGTTGGTAAGGGGGGCTAATTCTAAGCTCAAGGTTCAAGTCTGGACACTTTTCCATAACTGGGTTTATACAATCTTTTCCCACAGAACCACTGGTTGTAGTGGTTTTCTCTACCTCTTCTTTAACAGTTGCAGCCCCGCCAGAAGCAGCAAATGATATTGTGGTTGATGTTTCTTGAGCTGGACCGGTCTCGTTGAGTGGTCTGTGAGTTGCAGGGTCAATACCTCTGTTCAAAAGCTTCCTTCTTATATGGGTGTTCCAGTAATTCTTTATCTCATTGTCTGTTCTCCCCGGTAATCTTCCGGCTATCAAAGACCACCTGAGAAACAAAAATTGAAGAAAACCCATTAGTGTTGGCGAAGTCACAAACACGTAAAAGACATTAGAAGAAAAAAAAGAAAAAAAAATTGTCTTTTTAACTGACTTACTTGTTACCAAGGAGGCTATGGAGCTTGATGATGAGCTCGTCTTCTTCTTCTGTGAAATTTCCGCGTTTAAGGTCAGGTCTGAGGTAGTTAATCCAACGCAAACGACAACTCTTGCCACAACGAAGAAGACCAGCAGCTTTAGGAAGTGAACGCCAACAACCTTCGCCGTGAGCTCTGATATAAGCAATAAGACGATCGTCTTCTTCTTTGGTCCAAGCTCCTTTATTTGTGTGAGCTTTCTCACAACAAGGAGACCTTCCCATTTGAGAGTACAGGAAATTTTCTTTCTTTTCACCAAACTAGTAGTAGTAGATCGACTACTTGTTATTAAAAATAATAATAATAATTTTAAGATATATATTGCTATCTCTCTCTATTTCTGTTCTGCATCTTTCTTTTTGCTTTTTGGTTTTGGTTTTTGCTAGCGGAGGTGGTGGTGGAAGTGGTGGCCTTGTTTTTTGTGTTGCTGGAACATTAAGGCCGGCCCTTGTGAGGACTTGGAGGGTTTGATTTTATAGGCTTTTGACTATTAGTGTGGAAGAGAGAGAGAGGGAGAGAGAGACTCTAATTGCTTCTAGATGCGAGTTGGTGAGGCAGGTTAGAGGGAGTGGCTGGTGGCCTCTTTCACTTGATGATAATATAGGCATCATCAATCATATAATAAGTTAAAGGGCACATTAACTATGGAGGGTAACTTCCTGGCTCCAGGTAGGTATAAAGTAAGGTCATCATAAAGTATAGCCTAGCTACACATGGGTGTGCTTTCTCTGCCTTTTTCATTTTTTTTCATGTATTTTTTTATCTGTGTCTAAAACTTAGGCAACTTTTTTTGAGATTCATAATTTGTAGCTAACTCAAAATCATCCCCAACTCATTTAGGTACAAGTACCCGACTATATAATAATACAAATGAAACTCTTATGTTAAAAAATCACCATGTTGATTGAAACTGGTAAAAATTAGAGTCTGCGTCATTTTGCATTGATCTAATTTTTTTTTTTAAAGAAAAAAACACTTTCCTCATAGTCTTCTTAAATGCATTTGGGTGTTTTTAAACAAGTCGTCATAGTTTTCTTTATTTTATTTATATATATATATATATATATATATGAGTGTACCCATATTAGATATTCAGGATCATTGCTAAAGAAATGATAGATTTTTACTATTACGCTGTCTTTATAGGACATTGGAATATCATCACGCAGCTGAAAAGGAGTTGTCGGGAGTGTAGCGCCCAAAATCAAATCCTTAATAAAAATTTAAGATTTTAGATGATGACTAGAGCCAGATTTTAAAGAACTAAATTTGGGAATAAAAAAAGTTTGGTCATTTTAGTAAGTTAGTTGTAGTGGGTATTTGGGAAAGAAATGTCGCAAGTGGTTTGGCTATTTTTATATGCATTACTATAGAGATGGTAGTTGTGGATCTTTATACTGTTGGCACAGAATCAAGCACGAGAGAGAGAGCTTCTAGAAGAGTGGGAGGTTGGGTTTCAAGGGGAGATGATGAAAAAAAGAGAAAGAAAATAATAAAAAATAATAATAAAAAAGATAATGAGTGTGGGTTGTGGTTGTATATGTGGGCTTTGGTTCACCTTCCACTTCTCTTTTTTTTTTCCCCAACCTTGTGGTGCAAGTTTAGGCAAACAGAGGTAGGGTTAGGGATGGGGAAG
Organism: Rhamnella rubrinervis; assembly: GCA_007844105.2. Taxonomy (NCBI): domain Eukaryota; kingdom Viridiplantae; phylum Streptophyta; class Magnoliopsida; order Rosales; family Rhamnaceae; genus Rhamnella; species Rhamnella rubrinervis. Next base: position 5,247,451 of record CM017575.2, on the reverse strand, counting down.
TTGATTCACCTTTTTGTTGTTATCTCCTTTCCAATTTGCATATTATTTTGTTACCCACCACCACACATGCACTCTCTCTCATCATGAAAATCAAGTGGATGGTAGGAGTTAAAGGATCACGGGCACAAGAAGTTGTTGCCAAAGGAGAGAGAGAGTAAGAGAGAGAAATAGGTCCACTTGTGTAATTATATGTGTGTATTTCACCTACCTTTTCACCCGTTCTGACTGTCCCAACACCAGTCCAACTCTGCCTTCACTTTGATGTTGAACTATGCCAACATTTATGATTTTATTCCCACAAAGTGCGATTATCTTTTCTTCCAAAGACCCAAAAAAAAAAAAAAAAAAACTCAAGCTTTATCCATGTATTCACCCAAAAATTTGATAGACTACCAAAAATAAAAGAAGCTCAAAGCTTATTTACGTAACACTCAGAAAGAGAAGTATGAGTGAGGGAAGCAAAAGAAAAAGAGAGAGTTAACCAAAAAAGAAAAACAGAGAAAATTTGGTTGATATTAGATTATTTGAGAGAATTGATAGATCCAACATTAACCGAGAGCATTAATTGGTTTGTGTCTCTGTTTCAATCAAACGGCACCCATAATCACCATCAATTAGGTAGTTTTAACGCTAGTAGTGATTTCACAAAATGGTCTCTGTCCCAACCGGAATTCCAATCCCTACGAAAAATGCACAAAACAGTCACATGGATAAACCACGCACACAGGCACAGAGAGAGAGAATACAAGAGTGTAAAAGGAATCACAATTTAAATTACGGAATTGGTTAAGAGACTTGAGGAAATGGCTATGTATTGGCAATTATCTGAATTTTGTATGGTAGCAGCCAGCACATCAACACGTGTATATCATGTGCTTAGGTATTGAGGAAGTCTCGCGGGACAGTCCTAAAAACCCTTACCTACCTCTTTGGCTGTCCTTCCCCATGTGGGGTTCTCTGATCCTTAGCCCTAATGTCTGTTTTCTTCATGACCCACCTGGTGGATAACCCTTGAAAATTGCCTTCCCTCCGCATTTAATGTTTCCAACATTTGGTGCCTATTATTGATGCATATTGCATGCACCATTTTACACAAGGGGCATAAAGAAAATTACACCATGAGTGCACCAGCTATATATTATATTTGTACACGTATGTATATATGTATGTATGTGCATGTATGTAGAGGGCTAGACCGCTAGAGCAAGTATGGGTATGTATATATGAGAGAATCTATGAAAGGCAGACATCAATAAAATTTTACTTTCAAAATGGAGAAAATGTTCACTTGGGTATCTTTCTAGTGGCCTGTTGTAATTTTTGTTATTATCAGTCTCTTGGCCATGGCATCCACATGAAAGATTTCAATGCCATCACTAATTCACCAGGGATTAAAAAGAAACCAGCTTAAGTCTACTTTATTCTATGCCGAACTTCGTAAAAGTAGCCCAGTATCACCACAGCAGCAGCAACAGCAACTCCGAAGGCGCTTTGCGTCAGTATTGTATTATCCTTTACAATTGCCTTTGAGCCAGAGGAACGCGGTGCAAATCCGAGCTCGGAAAGTTTCTTATGTGATTCAGCATAATCTCTGAAGAAGGCATCCTCATCCTAACACACGCCAAATTTTAGCAAAATGAAAGTGCAATGAAGCTAGATTACTTCAAAAAAGCAATAATGGAACTATTAGGTAACTGGAAGTTGGGTGGGCATGACAGCAATTCAACTATTCACCAACTTGGAAGTTGGATATTTATTGCAAATGACTTGTGTCCAAGAAAAATGGCAAGGCAATAGAGACTGTAGTGCACTGTACAGAAATGAACCGGTATTGAGCCAATTTAGGTTACTATCAGATTTGCAATTATTTACGAACAAATTGATCATCACTAAAATACAATAGTTCATAACAAAATACTTAGGTAAAGAGAAAGTAGTATGTAACACGTGGGCTTCAAGTGAAATTGGCAAAATCGAAAGGCTCCAATCCGAAAGCAACCTTACAGTACAGGATTTAGTTACAAGGGGATAAAACAAGTGACCCATTTAATAAATGGCTCAGCCTGATTACCATTCCAAGTGGTTGGCAGGTCAGAGTTGGGCAGATTTTATTACCACTATCACACGGGTATATCATATTTGGTGGGTCGTCAATGCAGTATCAATATCTATAACACCATGGACTAAAGTGAGTTCTAAATAGATACTGTAGAAATCATCAGATATACGTGAACTCCCCAAACTGTTGAGCAGCAAAATAACTAAAAAAACAAAACAAAATAAACACAAGGAAAATAACCTATATCACCTTTGCATACAGCTCAACAAAATGACGGAACTGAGGATCATCTAGTAGAGTCATGTCTGTTGGAAGTTTCAACAGACCCTCAGATTCCCCTTTCAACAATTCTCTGAATCAATAGCAAATGACAAGGCATCATCAAATAAAGCATTTAGAAAGATCTATATTAAAGACTATTTTGCAAGCTAATTTTAAATCTTACACAAAATAGGAATTATCAAACTTTAGAGGTTCCTTAGTCCAAGGACCATCAAAACCAGATCTTTCTGGATGAGCCCTTCCCTATTATAGCATAACAAATCAAATGGGGAAAATTCATGTCTACAACAAGAAACACCATATTTAGATGACAACAGAAACAGTGGAATACCAGCGTGTGGCCTCCTGATAATGCAACAACATCCTGGTCAGACAGGCCCATCCGGTAAAAGATGTCTCTAAGATGTGGTGCACCTACCACCACAATTCCCACAAAAAGGCAAAAAAGAGCTTTCAGATAGAATTATGCACAAACAGTAGACATGCAAAACATAAAACACATTGAGCACTTTCTTCTGGTTCTGGCGTACCAAACAAGTTACAAAAGCAAGAAGAAGCAGGGTGGGACTTGGGAGTTAAGTTTATGGAACAACATTATGAAGGAGCATTTAAACGAGTTTTGGGTACAACTTCCCATGTTACATCTTTTGAAAAATTTTCTCTAGGCTGAACAGCTTTGCTTGCTGCAGAAAGATTATGATGATGTGAAATAACAATGAATAGCCAGAAAAAAATGAGGCAAATAACCTCAGTTGTTTCTTCAATGCGAAATCTGAGGCTACCACGCTTAATGACTAGATTAATTTGCACAAAGACTCATAGTCCAAGTGTAGAAATATAACTAATGGGAATGGACAAAGCTGCCTTGTTTTAGACTTGGGAAATGAGATGGAAGACAGTCACTACAAAAATCAAGACAGAGGGACATGGTTGTACACCTGTTTTCAAGAAATATACTAATACAAATGTATTATCGCATAATTATTTGTAATTTCTTCGATTATACAATATTTTGTACAGATAAGAACCATTTATGAGAACAGGAATCATTTATTAGATTAATGAGTTAAATTATGCTCCACTCTCTAATTATATCATGAACATCTATTAACCAGTCGAAAAGACTAAAGGTTCTGAGTCATGGTGGACGAAGCAACCCTTGTGTCATCTTACTTGCAAGAAGAATCATCTGATTTATCAATATATATATTAATATATATAAATGTACATGTGGAAAACATACAAAATCAATACACATGCATACATACAAAAGATATGCATGTGTACAATGTATACTCACCTATAATCATTTCACAATGTCCATTATACATCTCCTAGTACAATTCCTAGACTTGCACCACAACTAAACTGAGGGGCTTAAATATGATGTGGCATGTTTACCCCAATCCTTTATTCTTTAGAGAGAAGCCACACAGAAAGGTATGCTATGGCAAAGACTCACATGCCATTTATGCCAACAATGTTACAATATCCATGCAAGTGCCCTCCCACATGCTGAATGTAATTTGCATTAAAATACAGCACTTATACTCTCATTATTGATGCTTGTCATCATGCTATAATTATGAACTTATACTGTTATATATAAAAGTAAATTTATGCTTTGCATAAGAGGTGAAAAGAAATGAGAAGAAAATAATTACATTTTAAAACCATTTCACTGTATTGGTGGAAAATTCAAATGTTCAGCTGCTATTCATCTCATCTTTGGCCGGAGACCACGGATAAGAATGTGAAGTATAAAAGATTATAGATTACCAAACTCTTTGATTGAAATTGCCAAATGCTTACTAGGCAAAAGTTATGAGCCACTTTAGACACATTGCACATCACAAACCAGAAACTTAAACAACTTATCGTTCACAGAGAGTCTAAAGAGTTAGAAAGATATTTAAGTATTTTAACACACCTTGCTTAGCATCTGGAAGTAGCCCTTCCTTGGGAGAAATTTTTGAATCCTAAGGAAATGTTCAAACAGTTAAGGATCAAGGAACAATATTAACTAATATGCTCTTAAAACAAGCAACAACAACATACCTTTCTGCCAGGCACAAAGTCAATGGTGGGGCCTCCAGTAACCTCAACAGCAATAACACCAGCAAGCTGGACAACAAGATGATCAATACATGTACATTTTAAAGCAGTACTGTTTAAAAATTCTTGATATTTGTGACACAATCAAGCACTCAAGGAATTTTGGGATTAGGCACTGTAATACATTGCCAGGTGGTGGGGGAACAAAAAAAAAATTTGCTGGATTTTGTTACATTATGATATCAAAGTTGAGTTCACTTCCTAATATTGATTTTGCATGTAAAGGACCGATTTATTTCCCATAACTGAACAGATCTACACTTGAGGGAGAGTGTTAATTGTGTGGTATCATAACCAGTTCACCTTAACAGCTTAAGCTTCTAGACTTAATGATGATTTAACAGACTTTAACATTTAAAGCTATAATCAAGTTATTCAAGAAAGAGAAAAAAAGATATTACCTGAGCCTCCAAGAAGGTGGGGTTTGTTAGGTTATAAGTTATTTGAGAAATTCAGTTTAAAAATCGCTCCATTCCAGCATAAACGACTTACAATTACTAAATTAGATGGTAACTTAAATAAAAGTATCATCTACAAATGTCAATAGAATGTCAAGATATATATTATTTCAGATAAAACAGAATATATTTCCATAAAATACTATTTTTCTGTCCCTTCAAACAAAAGAATATCAGAACATCTATAACACTTATTCAATACAGTACGAGAAAATTGACTGATGTAACCCAAAAAAATAGTTGGTCAATATATATATATATATATATATATATGTTAAACCTCTACCACCTATAATTCTTGTCTTTCAGTCTCTAAGATTCAAAATCACTCTGTGAACATCACAGTCACCTGGTATAGGTCTGCGTATGTGATTCTTGGATGTTTAGACTTCACTTCCTCTGATATCAGCAAGAAAAACACTGGTTAAAAGTATAAAGAGAAAAATCCCAATTATAAAGAAAAGTTCAAAAAAATATCCATGTCATATAACTTTGCTTTACTTATGCATCAAATACTCCAAAGTCCCATATAAGAGTATTCTATCAATATAAACTTAGTTTTGACAATCTCAAGCATCTTCCTGACATTTATTATAATAATCCAATGATCATTGACTCATTTTGATGGCACATGAAATTAAATTATTATCAATTAATCTTGCCAACAAATTAAATTTTAATGAAGAAAAAATGAAAATCAATTGTCAGTAATGTTCCATTTTGTCACACCATGAAATATGGAAGGACTTATTTTATTCAAACTCAATGCATGGAGATTAATTTAAAATGCAACTTCAATAACTCAGAATCTTTACAAAAACTTTTCCACTTATTAGTCCTACATAATCCATTTAGCATCAATACTTTTCAGATGTACACCTTTACTAAGAAGATTGAAACATGTCAAGAGCGTCAACATTCATCATTTGTGCTACTATTTACATAATTTCATTTACATGTATATTTCCGCACCTCACTCGATAGGTTTTTATGATATATTAGTAATTTATATATCTATGTTTAAAGCAAAAAAGAATCTCTATATGCTTGTTCACTACAGTATAACAATAAAAGATTGGGAGATCACTTGTGGCATCCATTTGAAGCACCCCATCAAATCTAGGCGACGAACCAATAATACACAAGTAATGGAAATAATATGACTTCTGATGATATCATATGGGCTAGTGAAAGTAATTTGTAAAGAAATCAATAGGCAACAGATTGACAATTGTAGGACACAAAAAAGCCTCCTAATGCATGCACTTCATTTAAAGTTTCAGAACCAATCTTTTGGATAAAAAATAGGAGAATCTGAGGCCATAAATCTGAATACAACACTTAGAATCTTCTCTGTTGCATATAATAAGATTGAAACAAAGTGACTATGGCCTTAATCTAGGTCTACTAACTACATGCTGCTTCCAAACTCCTAATGACTCAAGCTGTTTCACTTGCAAACCAAATTAATAGAGCATAGACCCACTCAACACGCAGGGCATCTTCAAAGACAGGACAAAAGTTCTTATATTATACATGTGCCTCAGCACGGAAAAAAGAGCGACACAAACAACAACCATCTAAGTGTCTAACCCTTGAATAGGCAAATAATACACCCACAAAATACATTATTGCAAAAGCTAAGAGTTTTAATATACCTAATAGCTTTCATGTTGAAACTGTTTTGCCTGTGTTTTAGGACATACCGCAAAAATCTATAGCTTTCTTCAAGCCATTATTAGAACCATGAGTGTACTCTTCCTCGTTCCTAATCGACCCATTTGGCCCGCCGGTCTTTATCTTCGCATCATACGTGCCAGCATCGTGCCACCTACAAAGTCACGCATGAATTATATTTTCTTTTTTAACACAATGATATTAATAATTTTGTAACTACATTCATTTTCCTGAGACTTTCTCGGGAAACAAACAGAAACAGAAAGAGGAAGAGAGAGAGAGGTGTACGCCAGGCGGAGCATAATGGGAGCGCAGTTCCTGCTGGAGATGAGAGCACGAAGATCACGACGAGCCTTGTCTACGTCCTTGAGGTATTCCGAGTCAACCACCGGAAACGCCATCGGAGCCCTAAACGGAATTGCCAAACCGTGGCTCTGACCGTTAGTAGGGAAGTCCGTGAGAGACTGACACCATTTTAAACAGCGAGAGAGGCTACTGTGAGGGACTGGAATCAAATCAAATTGCCACGTGTCATGCCGAAACCATCGTAACGGAAAATCTTTCTTGTCGAACTAAAATTTGATCATCCTCCGTTCATTTTGCTTCGATGATCATCTGACGGTCGATCTCTGTTTGAAACTCACAGTCCTTAGTGCGAAACCAAAGGGTCTATAAAATAAAAAATTGTTTTAATCATTTTCAACCGGGTTCTATTCTCTTATCTCTATTTTCTATCTTTCATTTTTTTTTTGTTTGTTCCGCTTTTGTTTCTCTTTAATTTTCAACTTTCTACACCCAACTTGTTCTATATCACACGCTTTAACCATGTGAATCCTATGAAATAATATTAATAAAAAAATAGTTTTTTTAATGTGGTAAGTGGTCCCTTAAATATTTTTAACTATTTTTTTTATAAAAATTAAAATTTTAACCACTTTTTCTATTTTACTATTAATATTTTTATTTAACTACCCCTTTTCCATATTAAATATATAGAATACATATTATCTCTTAGATTAATGAAACACTCGAACATCTATTATACACATAAAAAAAAATACGATTTAGAAAAGATGTGTATTGAATCTGCTATTTGATCTAAGACAATTTCGTTTGAAGATGAAACAAATTAGGTATAACAACTATTTGAGATTCTGTAAGTACATATATGCATTTCATTTTAGGGTTTTGTTTTGTAGTTTCAATTGAATGATTTTGGGAGATTTTAGAGTTTTATGTGAGATTTTTATGCCAAAATGCATAGAAATTGTAAAAACTCACGTATATTGGAAAATTTCACATTACGTTTGCATTGAAAAGAATTTTGGTGAACAGTACAAATGGCTGATGATGCCCACCGATGATGGCTTGTGGTCTACCACCATCAGCCACTAGGCCGTGGTGCCCACTAGAAAAAATGTACAACATATTTTTGTGTTTCTTTTACTTTATTATGTTATAGTTTATTTCTCATATTATGGTATATTTAATTGCAAATAAATATAATGGAATCTAAATGTATTATTATAATTGTCTGTGTTTTATAATGGTGTGTGGTTGGTGTGGAATGATGAGATATAATCGGGTAACATGTATTGAACCTATAAATCATGCGGGTGATGGTAGAAGTAGTGGTGGTTGTATGAAGTATGTGTATATATATAGATATTTTTTTTATATATATATACATATGTATTAAAATAATTATATTTATTATATTATATTATAATTTATTGATCTTTTGGTTTATTTATATATACATATAAGATACAATTAATGGATTCTAATGGTGAATCATTTTATTATAGTAATAATATATGAATGAGTAATATCATATACTTTTGTGAATGAATAATAATATTAATAAGTATTTCAAAAAATATAAATTCATTAATATATAAATGTAAATATTACCCCACAGTCGATGATAGGCACCACTAGGTCATTGGTGCACACCATTAGGCGAGTGATAGGGTATCTCATCGACTGCATTAGGAAGATCTTACACTTATTAGAGTTTTGTTTTTTAAAATTTTCTATGAATATTTATAGAACAAGGTTTACTAGTTGGGTGAGGGAGAGGGGCGGGGGGCATGTGTCGCGAAGGAGGGGGGTGGGGGTGTGCATAGGGGGGGGCGAAGGAGGGGGCAGGTGTCTAGGTGAGGGGGGTGAGCTGCATCGGTGGGTGAGGGAGGAGGGCGTGGGGGAATTGGTGCCCCACCATCATCTAGTTGGTGGAGCATCGACGCCTTCACACCACCCAAGCCTCCAAGGCCACCCGCATCCTGCCCTGTCAATGCCCCACCACCACTCTATTGGTGGAGCACCAACACCTTCTTCATGTTAGTGCCTCCATCAACGCACCACCGATGACATGTTTGTTGACTTGGATACAAACTAAATAAAAATCTCTAAAGCAAACTACATTTGCACCATATAACATAAGATTAATCAAAAGAAAAGTAAAAACACATGTATTTAAACACTAACACTTCACTCAAGTATTTATTTAAACACTTGGTATGCATTCTAACACCCAACCATTTCAATACCACACAATCTTAAATCTAAACACAAGTAAGTCAAAACACATGCAATTAAACAATCTAAACATCCCAAGCTTTACCAAAATATTTATTAAAACACATAATATTCATTTTAACACCACAACTTATAAATAACACATCACCTAAAATGAAAAGGAGAAGAAGAGGGGGAAGAGATGATAAGGGCAATGGGAACGACAAGAGATTAAGCCAAGAAAAAGAAAAAGAAGGAAAAAAGGGGTCAATGGCGGTATGTGTGGCTACTACATGGCTAAAATTTTAATTACCCATAACCTTTTTATTTTACATTTTTAAGATTATAAAAATAATTTCGAATTAACATTTTAATTCTATAAAAAGTATTTTTTTTTTCAATATTTCACCCTATGGCATCAAAAAACTCAAAAAAATTAATATGTTCACATCTTCAGATACACAATTATTAAAATTTTAAATTTTTTTTTTCACATTTTTCATTTTTATAACCATGAACTCAATCAATTGTTCAACATTCTCCACAGTTTCGTACATTTGATTTATACATTAAACAAATTGTAAAAATAAAAAAATAAAAAAGAGAATAAAGGGTTTTATTGTAATTTCGACTAAAATATACAGACGCTGGAAAGTGATTGCAAAGGAGCAGCAGAAGCTATATAAAAGCAACAGGTGTCTGACTGTAAAGAAGAATAATTCCAACGCAGTTGAAATTGCAGTTTGCATCATCATCAGCTGCAACACTTTTGAGTGTAATAATGAACAAAAAACCAAACAAACCCAAAAGAACAAATAAAAAGACTTGGGCGATGCGAAACTTACAGAACTGCACGTCCCCAAAGATTTCAACTTTGCAATTTAATTTGATTATTACATTCATGTACACTAAATAACAAACAAATCAAAAGTTCCTTTTTTGTGATGGCACTATCTTAGACTCAAGTATAACAAGACACACGAGGAAAGGAAACACTGAGAGCTCATGAAGTTCTCCACTGCAACTCAATCTGGATCCGCCCGTTCTTCGAGTCTATAAGATGGTACTTCTCGTTAATCCGTTTGTTAGAGACTACATCCGAGAGACTGATATCAACATAACCCAGAGTTTCCTGATAACAAAAGAGAAAAGGGGTCACAAAGGTAAGCCAATTGTTGATTCTCTTTACGAACTTTCTGTATAGCTAAAAGCAATTCAACAACTATCACCAACCAACCACAAAAATTTCATTCAGCTATTTTTTGAGCTCTCTCACTCATCGTTGGCTTCTTTTAAGTTCGAAAGAACGCTTTATTTGTGGGAAATAATGGACTGCCAAGCATGCAGGACTTTTATTTGGCCCAATAAAAAAGCCACTGAATTTCAATTCATCAAAGTTTTCATCCGAACCTAACAATCACTACCGATTCTACTGCACATTATTCATGCATCAAGGCACATGGACCCTGTAACCTGATGATCAATTATGCAGTGGCCTAAAACTTACTAATAATACCCTTTTCTACCTAAACACTCGACATACGTCCCTTCTCTTTATAAGATCACTTCATATATTACACAAAAGAAATGGAAATAACAAACTAGTATCTTGTGCATTACAGTCCTAACTCCTAAGGTAGGGTTTTCACACCAGACACTGCTCCATAATTAGTCTTACAACAATTTAATCTTCTAAAAGAATTTGAGCCATGTAATACCTATAATATTCATGAGGCAGACAAAGTGCAGTAGTAATTTTAGTGGACTATACAATCAGATCCATGATAATGAACAATGAAATACAATCCATAATAATGTTGTAGTAACGACTACAATATCTGATGCTCTGATAAATAAAATGTGAGCTCTATGTAGAATGTACCTTCGGATGCAGTAGGCCTATTCTTGATGAGGTGCTGACAACTTCGACATGCAGTTTATCATTAATGGGAGGCTCCTCAACCATAAATTGGAACTCCTCTTCCCATCTTGGATCTCTGTTCTTCTTTACATGCTGTAGCAGCAAACAAGTCATTATCCATAGACCATCAAACCATCTAAAAGATCAGAGAAATTAAAATATTTAATTATTTCCTCTACACACGAGTAAAATAAATAAAATAAAATACTCTTTACAAGTTTATCTGTTTCGAAATTTTAGCAATTCTATCATATCTGATTGCATCAATTTTCTTTTCCTTTTCTTGGAATAAATGAGTCAATGACTGTATTGCCATTGAACTTTCTGTCACTCATAACAAAAAATGGTCAAATATTACAGAAAGGCAAGAACTATTATACTTGAACATAAAGAAATTTTATCTGAAAGTCAAGAATTGCATGTTTCATACGAATTATCTTCAAATTTTACCCATGGTTTTGTGCTATTCTTTGTTGCTAGATATATCACGTTTAACTCATAATTATTTGGAGGAAGTAAATACCGTTCATATTTAAAGACATTGAGCAAAGACAGACAACAGGCAGGGTAATCAATGGTTTATTCTCCATTGAGAACATCTTAAGAACTTAACAGATTAGAGGTTTTGGAAAGAAAATATTATAATAATAGCTATATCCGTACCTTTGTTTTTTTCTCCTCTCCTCTGAAAAGAAGTCGTACAGAAGGATTAGTGTGGTGCTTTCCTTCAACATCTTGAGCTTCATGAACTATGACAACGAGTAGACCTCCACCAGCAGGAGTGCCTTCAGGGGCCTTCTGTAGCGTTTGTGATTCTTCAAAGCCTTTTGGCATGTCCTCATCCTTAAAAGGTTTATATGTCAATTCGACAACAAGCTGCCCACGTGACTTCTCATTTTGAGCATCATTTAAGTCCATATTTTTAAGGAGGTCAAGAGTCAAAACTTTAGGCTCTTCAGGCGTGAGTTCTTTCAGAGGGACTACATTCATACCCATTTTGTCGTGCTTGCCAACCTAAAAGAAGGGATAAACAGCATTAGATGTACAGCATTGAAACAGGAAAGACAATCTTTTACTTGTAACATAAATGCTTGATAACACCTGCTCCCAGTCATAAACAAAAAGCTCCAAAGCCTGGCTCTCTGGATCTTTAACAACCAAGTTAAATTCCTCATTCCATTCAGGGTTCAAGTTCTTGTGCTTGACAGTTGTCTTCTTTGATGGAAGCTTATCCTCGGTGAGTTTCACTTTCACATAAGGGTCTGATGCACCTAGAAGATCTTTCTTTTTCAGCTTTGTTGCTCTTAGCACTTTCACATTCAAAATTCCTACAGGCCTCTTGAAGGCTCTGGAGCATCAATCAATTTTGTCAGTCAAATCCTACAAGTAACTTTGTCATATTATTAACAAACTTTTAGAAGAACGCAAAAACATACTTCGATGGATCTAGAATCTGTACTTCAAGGGTTTTCGGCCACAGATACATGTTTGCAACCTGATCCTTGATAAGCTCCTGCAGAGAAACCCTTTGAGACAAATTTAAGCCACAACCACAACTACTGTAAACATAAATTGCACCACCTGGGCCAAATCAGCATGCTAGCTCCTCAAATAAAGGGGCTGAAGCATAATACAAATACAGGAAGGCCTAATTTCTATCTAATTCAATCCAGTTACCAGAAATCTCTTCATATTATAAAATGACAGTCAAAATCATAAGCAACTTATAACAATGCCGGCTATAAGATCTCAACTTCAAAGTAGATGAAATGGACATGTATCATGTGCCAAATGCTGCTAAGAAAGGATTTGAAGGAGAAAAAAGCTTCTCTGAACTTCATATCATTAAACCACTTACAATTTTCTACAAGCAGGCATTCGTAAATGAGCAAGTGAGGAGCTATCTTTCCCAAAAGCATGGACAACTTAACTCACAGGTTTCTCACCTCAAACTATTTACATTGCACAAAAGGAAAACAATTATGCAATGGGCACATCATGTTCCGAAAGCATAGACCATTCAACCCACAATTCTCTGGCCCAAAACTATTTATACTGCCACAAATGGAAAATCAATCATGTAATGAATAATGTTTTGCATTCATGTAGAATCCTACATCATGTTGCACCAAGCAAGCTGTAGAATATTTTATTTTGTTCACTGCTCTAAGTCCAGGAAGTAGAATCACAAGTACCACCAAGATAACAAAAATAAGCAGCAATACAACCCAACAAAAAATTATTGTGTAAACTAAATGGCCTCGACAATTCGATTTGACTACATGAAGAATTAGCAGGTCACAAAAAATTTTCTTCTTAAATTTCTGTGCAGAGAAGAATTTATAAACCTAATTATTCATGCAAGTGACACAACCTTTTTCTGCAGTTCAGAAATCTAATCTAATGAAAAGGAAACTTATATACAGTTCTATATCCCAATTACCTGGGAATCATAGGAGAAGAGGGGAGGGGGATTATGAGAGAGAGAGAGAGAGCAGAGGTAGCACATAGGACAGATATACAGTAATGTATTGTACCTGGACAAATCGGTAGAGGCCAGGTATTGACATGAGATCAGCACCTGCAAGCTTTAAACCAAAATCAACATGCGGCTGCAAGACCAAAAACAAAATAGTCAACAAAGAAAATACAAAAATTAGTCCTCAGAAGCTATGGAACTGTCCAGAGAGGTTTCTATGAACTATCACCAAAAGTCCTACCAAGAAGATTCCTGACATCTTATTGAACATTTATTATCAAGACTTTTCTGAATCTACAAAAGATTATAGCTGTAAATGTAGGGTGACAACTGATAATAGTAGAATGCATCAAATTTATCATAGAATGACACTATGTAGGTGATTCCAAAATGCTGACGCTGTCAACTCACAATTTCAATACTGGGCAATAAACCAGGTTTCTGTCTAGTCATGTGTGAAGCTCCAAAATCCAAATGCAAGGACACTGAGCGATGACTAATTTCTGCAAGTTTTTCTTCTTTTTTTCTTTTCTAAGAAACCATTTTATGATTTGTTTTTCAATCAGCCTCCCAATCATGGACCAAAATACCATTTTGGTCCTCTCTCTGACTATAATGATATGCTCCCAGAAACAGTATCAAAGGTTAATTTACCACACCCTATGGTTGGCAACGGGGTGGGGAGGGGCACCCTGCCTCGGCAGGGATTTTCTCACCCTGTCCTAATTTTGGTCCTCTCTCTGACTATAATGATATGCTCCCAGAAACAGTATCAAAGGTTAATTTACCACACCCTATGGTTGGCAACGGGGTGGGGAGGGGCACCCTGCCTCGGCAGGAATTTTCTCACCCTGTCCCCGCCCCAATCCTCGATTATGGGGAGGCGGGGCGGGGCCGTGATATCCCCGTCCCATGCCCTGTTTGGTTTTTTTTTTTTTAATACTATATTATATATAAATATAATATATATATATATATATATATATACAAGGCAGTCCCAGGGCGGGGATATTGTGCCCTGCCCCCGGGGCAGTTATTTTTGCCCCGGTCCCACCCTGCCAACCTGAATAGGCGGGGAATTCCTGCCCCGTAAGGACTGGGACCCAATGAGCCGGGCCGGACCCAATTGCCATCCCTACCACACCCTTTAAAACCATATCACTAAACAGGCATGTATAAGATCTGAGGTATGATAAACCTTATGCATTGTATATGAAAACTTTTGATATCCTCATGTATCCATGCAACTAAAGCATAACTAAAATACACTGAAAAAATGTATAATTACCCATGTCACATACCTTCTCCATAAGAGACACGAATATTTTTGCAAAACAAGGAAAGCTTGGAACCAAAGGTTTTAGAGTAATACGGGGAGAGGCAAAAACTTGCAAATCTACCACCTGGAATTAAAAAGCTACAGAATATCAACAGGCAGCATTTCTCTCTCAAACTCTAATACAAAATATAAAAGAGTACTACAGTATTTTCCTTCCACAAACGAATCCATAACCTGAGTAGTCGCTTTCAATCCAAATGCTTTTACAGCAACTGTGACATTAGGATTTCCGGCCCATTTTATGGAAGGTTCCATAATCAGTTCCTTCTCACCAGTGACGTAAACTTTCATGCCTAACAAGAATTAAAGGGCAAATTAATCAAAAGCAAAGTTCTAAAAACCCATTATAGACAGAAAATTTCCTATATCTACACCAAATAATCAATTACATACATTCGAGTACAAGTGGATTTTTCATGATCTACAAGTACTGAAGAGTTATATCTACACCAAATAAATCAATTACATAAATTCCAGAACAAGCAGATTTTTCATGATCTACAAGTACTGAAGAGTTCTGTGAATCAAGAGAAAAAAGGGCCCTCTTAGATGCTTCCAATGTGCAACAAGCATAATGGATATTGCACCAAACAACACCCATGAGTGTATCTAACACCTTGGAAGATAACAAGTCTCCAAGTCCCAATAGTTCTATGGATTTAGCTAATATTATTAGCAATATTGACCAATTTGAATTTAACGATTACATGTAAGGGGCAGAACTTAGATCATCAAAATACAACATATAGCAAATTACAATCACACCACACCCTCTATGTTTTACATTTTTTTTTTTTTTTTTGAGATTCACTTTTGTATTTCCAGAATCAAAAGATTATCCCATTAGATTTTGAAATTTTGTACTGACACCCCATCCATCAGCCAAAACAGTTGGTCAAACATTACAAATTTTTTTAAAGGAAAAAATTACCCTTCTCAGATGAGTAACCAAACAAATTCGTTGTCATATTCAAAACCTTTTTTTTACATTAAAGTGCCCCTGAGACATATAGCTTAGATTTGTGTAATTGTGTGTTGTTTTTCAATGTAAAATATTTGTATATATAAGAATAGGTTTGTTAAGTTCCACAAATAAGAAGGGTAATATATTATTTTTAAAAAAAGTTTTGTTGACTAACAAAAAGTAACTGTTTAACTGACATAAGGTGTGCCAATACAATATATTTCAAATATATGTCTGCAAATAAAAAGGAAGATAGAAGGGGGGAAAAAAAGAAGAAGTGCAAAACATAGGGAGTGTGCTGTAATCTCCCGAAATTATAAAGCCAACTTTTCAATGTCTATTTGTCCTACAATCCATAACAGATCAGAATATGGATCGAGTATGCACTCTTGTCCTTCTATGTCTTGTCCTTCTATGAAAGAAACAACAAACTCCAGATAATCAGGGATATGGTTTCATATATTAGAAACAGAAGAAAAATGCTGGAGTCACATATCTTAAACTTTATAGTTTCACGATCAGCTGATGAGCATTATAGGTGCAATACATAAAGAAAAGTATTTGAGGGGAAAAAAAACTAATGAAGAAATCATATTGGCCAAAATTCTCTCTTTCAGATAGTGCACTGTCTAGTTTTTGGTACATTTTGTTATGCTGACTTAAAAAGAAGGGCACACATATGCATAATATTACAGCCAATGTTTCTGCCTTGAATGCATTGCAAAGTAATGGTTTTATAATTATTACTAACTCAAACTGTAAATGTAGATTAAAATATCTATTCCACTAAATGATCGTCTCCAAATCCATTTGTGAAGAACATGTTTACAAGATTTTTCCAATCTTGAAGTGAAGATAACAACTCACATAAGAAGTTTCCAGAAAATAAAAAATTATATACAGAGGTTTATCATATTTTCTAACCTTGAAAAGTAGGCGGTAAAGATCCTAAAGTTAATGCTTCAAAGTCAACAGACTCAATCTTGTACTTTGGAATTTGCTCAGCAATTATAGGTTTTGCAATATCCCTTGCAGTCTTGCAAATTGCCTATGTAAGAAATAGCAAATAAAAAGTAACAATTACAAGCATTCATCAAATTGATGGAAATCAACAATAGTAATATTGTCTAGGAGTTATCAGACATAAAGATTACCTTGTCAAGATAAGGCCACATGTATCCAATAAACTTGTTTAGCCAGTCAACCTTGAACCCCACAAAAGAAAAATAAACAAGAATTAATATGTCAAATATAAGGCATCAAATCCAGAATGTGCCGAAACAAATAAACAGGTCGTCACATACACGATCATAGTCTGGATTTTTCACCCAAAGTGGTATCTCAGGGAGCATCTTCTGCAAAGTCTCTGAATCTTGTTCAACCAATGGACGAATTACAGGATCCTGACCAGTCCAGAGGCAATCAGTTAAACTTTGATAAAGGCAGACTTAGCGGGGTATTTAATTGATAAGAAAAAAAAATTTAAATATTAAAGAGGATAAAAATCCTTAAAATTAGTTGAAAACTAAATAAACTTCTACATTATATCCCTCCAATTCAACACAGTCAAATAGACAAAAGTAGACAAAAATGTTGCGGACGTTGTCTTAGTTTGTCAAACAACCACAAAGTGCAGCACATCTAATGTTCTTTTCATATCTCTTTAGTTTTCAAGCACAAGTACAATAACTTCTTCTTAGCGTGAAATAATTTGCTTTCTTAGTAAGAAATGATGGTCTGATAATAGAAAGTGGAATGTACTTACCAAAAAATGGCTTGTAAATCTTCAAAGTCTATTCAGAAATAAATAAATATATAACTCATAAAACAGTTACTCAGGCTTCCCTAAATGTGTCTATATTGGTCAGATATTATGAATAATATGCCGAGGCCTAAATGTTGCTTATTTCCTATAAAAACCACTTGTTGTGCACAGGTTTCAGCCTTCTGTGAGTTGCCACAAACATAGCCAAGTTGAAAAGCCACCTTAAATTGTTGCCCCTTGCACATCTAATTCTCCTGCCCTTTGGTATCTAGATGTATTTTGACCAAACAACTAAATCAAGAAACTAAGACGATCTACAAATTTGCTATGAGGCAACCCCATTTGTGCAGAAACGTTGCCTCAAAAAGCACAACTGGGAACTTGAAAATTCTTCACAAGAAGAAAAGGGATTGAAAACGCCTACATGCAAATATATTCTCAAGGAGGCTAACAATCTTTTACATATAGGATCAATGAGAGAATCTTATACTGCTTCTCCTTAAAATGGTTAAATCTTCATATCCAAATGTTGTAAGTTACTCTTAGTTCATGGAGACGTGCGTTGCCTAATCAACGACAAACAATATGACCAAGGAAAACCAATCACTTTCGCAAGATTACATAACATTGACAACAAACAGATATGCCAAATACCGCACTGTTTGGTTGCTAAGAAAACAGAGCTAACAAATCAAAGTATACCATCTTTGAAAACTTTGTTTTCTAAGAATCGAATTATCCATCACTTGGGTATTCATTTTACTATTTCATTTCACTTTATCGGCAATCAAACAAATTAGATTAAATATAAACTGGGATAAACAGAAAATGCACAAAAAAGAGTAATAACCACAAAGCAGAAAAAATATGTTCAATATAATCCATGAGAAAAGACAGAGACCTTAACATCACTTGGTTGGAAGTAGATGAAGAGGATGTACCCAGCCACAAGACCAATCGAAATTCCAACTCCAAAACCACAGAAACCCAACAAAGTACTGAAAAAACCCATCTCGCAAATCACTTCCAATTCCCACAAACCAAACAAACCCTCCAAAAATCACTCTCCTCTCGCTCCGTTTTCCCAATCTCCTCGACCTCTCAGATCATATTTTACCACCAGCAAATTGATTGAACAAATTACAGATAATGCTAATCTAATAAAATAATAATAAATAAATATCAAATCAAATAGAATGACTCGTTTGTCCTCGTCGAATCAGATGGGAAAAAAAAAAAAAACTGTGGAGAAGGAATATAGGGTGGAAGAGAAGAAGACGCAGCACTGACAAACAGTGACGGAGAAAGAACGCAAAGCACAAAATTCAAATAATTATTTTAACAAAAATAAAAATAAAACATGAAAATTTAAAACATAGGGAAACACGTAATTAAATGATTCCTTGGCTCATAGTCTGGGCCACCGCCCTGGGAGGAAATCAAACGGACCAGGTGTAGAGAGAGAGAGTAGCATACGTGTCGGATTAGCAAAATCTGCGATGGAGACCTGTGATCTTGGTGACCGCGAAGCAGATACGTGCAAATGACACGTGGAAGTTCAGGGAAGGTTCTTGGTGGGAGCGCTGTTGTAGTGCATTTTCCGCCCCCATTTGGATTTGGATTTGGATTTGTGGAATTAAATGGTAATTTCAGAAATTGTGTCAGGTAGAGTTTCCCATGTTGGACGTACTAAGTAAGACCATAGAACGTGAACAGAAAAGGTATTTTTGTCTTTTTACATAGAAAAGGTTTTTTTGTCTTTTTACATACCAAGGCCCATTCCTCGTGCAATTCTTATCCGTGTTCTTCCCAATTGGGTATGTCCGTTGGTCTCCTTTTCTAGAAAGCTCCTTCATGGCCCCTTTTTTTTTGTTTTTGTTTTTTTTTTTTAATATCGTTTTGATCTTTCTCATATATATTCAATAAGCAATCTCATTGCTAATGCAAATTTATGTATAATAATAGAAAACAGCATCTGCTCCTAATTTTCTTCCAGATGCTTATCATAATTAAGAGTGAATTGAAAATTTTCATTAATTTTTTTAAAAGAAAAAAAAACAAAATTTTCTATTGTAATTCCATTAATATGACATAATTTTTTCCTAAATTGATTAGATTAATTTTTATCATTAATTTTTTAATATGCCAATAAAAATTCTACAAAGTACACGTACATCATTTTATTTGCTTGCAAATTTATACTAATAAAATTTTCATTTACATTAAAAACTAAACATGCAAAGAACGCATGTAGTAGATCAATTAATAATGGTAAGCAAAACATGGAGAATTGTTAAAATTAATTTTCATGTACTTTAGGTTTAACTTGATGCAAACTTGTATGTAAATTTGATCAGGTTATACTTTAGGTTTAACTTCATTGGTCTGTCGTTGATACTTTCTTCTCCGCAGCCTCAAGTGCCGAATTTTCTAAGATGGGATCAATCAACTATTGTCCTATTATAAGAGACTAAAGGTAACTCTATATTCAGTCATTTATTTATTTATAATAATAATTAAGACATATATATTTTGTTCATGTAATCAATTAGATGTGTAAAATATTTGTATGTTAATTAGAAGGAGGAGGAGGAGGATTCCATGAACAGGTTAGCGGATGGGATTTTGGAATGGATTCAGTGTTGGTTGTGGTCATTGGGTGAAATTGCAAGGGCGAGTGTGGTTTGTAAGCGATGGAGAAACATGTGGAAGGAAACAATCGTCGATATGCCTAGATTGGAATTTTATGTCAGTGTGCTAAGTTGAAAGCCATGCAATTGCAATTGTTGGATTTTAAAACGTTTTGTAATGGTTAAACAAATAAATGTGAATGAATGAGTTGTGGTTTTAATGTATAAACGTTTACAAAATAAATGGTTTTAATGTCTTTGTATTTTTGAATGGAAACAAAAGAGTTTTCAGTTGATTTTTAGGGGTTACATGTTTTTGAAAGTTTTCAATAGAGGGCAATAAGAGTACGTGTAGTCTGTGTATGCTGGTTGGTCTGTGTGATAGTGTGAAGGTAGAGTTCAGTTTGCTGGAAGGAATTTCAACAGGTGCATAGTAAAAAATTCCATTAGATTCGTTGTATCCTAGGAGACAATTGCTGTGAAGATCACAAGCACCTATGGAGCGAAATTGTCTTAAGGACACTGTGATAGTACACATGCCTCAAATTGGTTTACGCTAAGTGGATTAGCAAAGCAGACTTCAATAGGTTTCTATTTTGTTATTGAATTTGGTGGATTTGCTTTAGTTTCATTCATATTTTATTTTATACCATGCAATTTTGGCTGTCTTATATGACCTGTTCATTGTAGTATATTACTTATAGCAATTGTTTGTGGGAGGTAATAGTATTAGTGATGAAATGCTTGGAGATATGGACGAATCCACACTGTGGGCTGGCAGGGCTAGAAAATATATCTTTTTAAAAATCATATATATATATATATATACACACACAGATGTATATAAGTAGCTCATTTAGTTTAATTCAACCCATTTAATTCAATCTAGTCTATTTAGTCTCACATGTCAATCAATTCATCCAATCTAAGCATATGAAGGTGTGATATAGCGGCAAGGAAGCCAACTGAACCCTCACATTCACTTGCGAAAGTTACGGTTTGAGAAGGCGCCAAATATACTCAGTCTTACTAAATGCTTAATGGAAAGAGAATTGCTAGGAGGGAGAACCATTAAAGAGTGAGTTTGCTGCTCTAAACTTCTATAGGGTTATAAAGTTGGAGTAGTAACAAAGCTCTATCTCCTAATAGAATTCTAAACTGATGATTCTCATATTGAGATACTTTTTTATTCATAAAAAACAAAACCAACCAATCTAATATATTCATCAAAAGTCCAATTTATTAAAAAATTTAAAAAATAAATTTATTAAAATATAATCAATCTCGTATTTTTTTCATTTCACTTTCCTTTTACTTGTCACTGTTATCTCTTATTCATTTGAAATTATCATACTTATAAATCAAAATGAGATTTGCATTGGAGATTTAGTTAATTGGGTTTAAGGGTTTGATTAATTTTTAAGGTTTTTATTGAAAATTATGAATTTGGTTAATTAATTAACAGACAATAAGCAAGGAAATCACTGGTTTGTTCTCCATCAAGAATGTCTTTAAGTCTTTAACAGATTAGAGGTTTTGGAAGGAAATATAATATCTAAGAGAATGGCTTAGTTCTTTCATTACTGTGTGAATAATTTACACAGAATACAAGACAATCTATAAAATATACACTAGTATATTTACCAGCTAAAACAAAGGAGGAAAGATAAAAACTAAATAACAACTATACAACAAATGATAACTATAATCTATTATGCCTCCACAAGATGGAGCTTCCGTTAAGAACTCCAATCTTGGATTGATGATCAAGAAATTACAGGTAAGGTAATGGTTTAGTCAGAGAATCTACCAACTGATATGAAGTATGAACATGTGTAACTCAAAGTTGTTTACGTGTGATTTGATCTCTGACAAAATAGAAATCAATTGATATATTCTTCATTCATGAATGAAACACCGGATTTACATAGAGATATGTGGCCCCAATATTATCACAGTAGATGTTGACGTAGGGAATACCAATTTGAGTTCACTTAATAGATTTTGTAACCAATTGATTTCTATTCTTGTTGCTGTGACTGCTCGATATTCTACTTCTATTGTAGATCATGCAATAGTCTTTTACATTTTGGAGCACTAGCTGATCGGTGTTGAACTAAGAAAGACGATATAGGTTGATGTAGATGTTCGATTATCATTATTTCCAACCTAGTATGCATCAATGAAGGCATGAAAAGAGAGGGGTTGACCTTTTCGAATAAGAAGCCCAATGTGAACAGTCCCTTTTAACATATCTAGTGTCCTTTTAACAGCATTCAAATGATTAACAGTAGGTGAGTGCTTGTATTGAGAAAGACAATTGACAACAAAGGATATGTTTGGGCGAGTGAAAGATAAATATTGGAAGGAATCAA
The DNA here is from genome assembly GCA_007844105.2 of Rhamnella rubrinervis. Classification (NCBI taxonomy): domain Eukaryota; kingdom Viridiplantae; phylum Streptophyta; class Magnoliopsida; order Rosales; family Rhamnaceae; genus Rhamnella; species Rhamnella rubrinervis. The sequence continues at coordinate 5,224,867 of CM017575.2, read as the reverse complement.
ACACTTATCTGTATTGTGTAGCATTGGTTGAGGGACTGCCATCTTTCAACATAAGACTCTATAGGAGATAAATGACTCGATACCATTTTGGCATTATGCATACGCATTCACTCCAATAAGTCATTAATGTATTTATGTTGTGACAGAAAGAGACCTGATGGTGAGGAAGTCGCATGAACACCTAGAAAATAGCTCAAGTTACCCAAGTCTTTGAGAGAGAAATGAAAGGTATGTGTGTTGATGCATGTTTGAACATTGGATTCACAATTACCTATGATGATGATATTATCGACATAAACTAGAAGATAGATAATCACTTGATCATTGTGGCATAGGAATAAAGAGCTATCTGACACTGTGTTTGTGAATCTGTAAGTAAGAAGGAAATTTCGAAGCTCTGGGTGCTTAACGTAGGCTATAAATCACATTGAGTAATTTACACACATGAGATGGGTATTGTGAATTGACAAATCCTAGAGGTTGTTCAATGAACACATTATTAGTTAATATAGCTTGTGAAAAGGCATTATTAATGTGAAGTTGTTATAAGGACCAATTATTATGGACAACCAGTGTTAGAATAACCTATATGGTAGTGATTTTTACCACCAGGCTAAAATGTCTATAAAATCCACTCCCGGGCGTTGATGAAACCCTTTGGCAACAAGTCTTGCTTTGGAGCGAGATATAGAGCCATTTGGGTTTCATTTAATCTTGAATAACCACTTGCAGCCAATAATATTCTGAGAGGCTAGAGAAGGAACTAGTTCCTATGTGCATCAAACTCCTCACTCTTGGACTTACGCCAATGAGGACTGCATTGAGCTTGTGTGTATGTCTTGGGCTTCATTTGGTCATCACCATCAAGTACATGTGAGAGAAAAAGCTTCCTAAATTTGAATATATTATTTTTGGAACTTCCTAGATTTGAATATATTATTTTTGGACCGTATGATCATATGGTGACCATGTGGAGGAGATGGAGAGTGAGGTTCAGATGGAGGTATAGGTACAATAGCATTGGATGAAGAGAACATAGCAATGGAGGCATCCTTGTTACTTGAAGTCAAATTTATTGGAGAATCTATTTGTGTGGCTGTACCTATCCGATCATGTGATGAAGGTGAAGATGGAGGTTGTTGACGTGGAACCTGAGAAGTAGATTGAATAGAAATTAGATAACATGGTGGAAGTGGGCCATTATAGGAAGAGATAAAGTTGGAATGGGGTTGTGAGTTATCTGGTGGATCCCAAAGAGATATGAACTTCTTGGAGAGATCAAAAGGAGCATAGTTTTTTTTTTTTTTTTTTAATATGGAAATTCATTTTTTAAAAAGATGACATGGCGAGATATAAATAGCTTATTGGTCATTGGGTCAAAATACTTGCATGAGTTGTTCTTTGAAAAGTAACTAACAAATGTGCATGGATGAGAATGTAGTAATAATTTATGTTCAGAATAAGGACGTAGGTAAGGGAAGTAGAGACAACCAAAAGTCTTCATTTTAGTGTAATTTGAAGATTGATGAAAAAGTTTTTTAAAAGGGGATTGGAAACCAAGTGCCGGTGATGAGCATTTAAAAGTGTATATTTATTAAAGTTTAAATCATCATTGTACACTTAAGAGTATCATTAATTCCTCTAATTTATGCAATTTCTTTAAATTTAAGTTTAAAAGTTAAAATAAATTGAAATGTGTGTTTTTTATATAGGTTTAATAAAATGGATGTATCTCTCAATTTAGAAAGCCAATTAAGGTGATTCTTAATGCAATGAAAACATGACTTAATACACCACAATATTATAGTTATCAACAAGGTACAGTTCAGAATTTAGTAGGCAGTATTTGGGGCTAAAGCACAATTTTTTTTCATTCGAAGACCAGCCCAACAATGTTCAGTATTTTGGCCATATCTCACAAAATATTGACCCAAATAGCTGAATTCTTAATGATCTGGATAGCTAAGATACGCAGCTACAATTATCATGTTTTGACTAATGGAAGATTCCACCAAATTCGGTGTGATATGGACTGTGCAAGTGGGAAGATAAGCATGACATATATTTTCAAAGTTTACTTAACCATGTGTCTGTTTTTATACAAGTCTTTTGGCATTTTGTTACCCTTAATGCTCTATAAATAGTAGTATTGAATACTCATTTAGGCATTCTGAATGGAGAGATCAGATCATACTCTTTGTATTTTTGTTTCTCTTGTTGTAATGTTCTTGTGTTCTAAGTAGAAGTTATGTTCATTTTCTTCTTTCTTCTTGTTTCCTTTCTTCTTGTCTATGAGTTTCTAATTTTCAGTTTTACTTGGGTGAAAGGGTGAAACTTTTGCTAATGAAATAAGATTAGATTAATCTATCTTTTTGGGCTTGAATGTTTATATTATCATTTCGTTATTATATTTGTTGTATTTGTTTCAATCAACTTAGAAACTCTCCTTGTAAAGTGGGGATCTTGATTCATTGTAGACAAGAGATCGGCATAATGAATGCTTGAACCCATTTGCAAGTGTTGGCGTTAGTAACAAAATATAATTACATATATAATTTTAAATAAACTTTGAATATTATATTTTCCGACTGGAACCTCCATTGTGTGTGGATTTCAATTGGGTTATAAAAAAAATTAATCTTGTCCTTATTTTATATACCAAGAGTGGATCCCCTTACCTTAGCAAATCATTTTCATTTGAGAACAACTTGTATTAATTTAATCTTAGTTAACAAATTATTTTTCTTCATTAGTTCTCTGTGGATTGACCTCGGACTCCTAATAATTTATTACTTGAGACAACTTGCACTTGTGTTGCAACCTTTAAGTTGTAGCAAGTTTTTGGCACCGTTCCCAGGGAATTGGTTTGAAGAACAAATTTGTGAGGTTTTTTTTTTTTCTAAGTAAACTTTACAAATATGGTATATTTCTTCCTTTCTCTTTAGTCTTTTATTATTTTATTGGCATAATATATTGAATGACTGGTTTTATTATACTGCCTACTTGTTTATTATCTCTAAATATCATGGAAGGCCAAACCTCCTAATTTTTGTTCATTTCTATTTTTAGTTTTATTATATTGTCTACTTGTGTATTGTCTTTAAATTTTATGGAAGGCCAAACCCCTTAATCTTTGTTCATTTACATTTACATTTCTATTTTAATTCTTTTTTTTCTTTCTTTTTTATAAATATTATAGAAGATTAAGCCTCCTATCTCTTGTTAGTTCCTTTTCATATTTTAATTTTAATTTTCATGCTTAATTGGTATCATGATTCAAATTTTGGTCGTTTGATTAAAACTAACCCTGGTACTTTGTATATTAATTTGTTTGAATCATTTATACAATCACACATATTTGACACAATGGCTGAAAATGAAAGTATATATAATGAACATGAAAATCAACCGTTGCGAACCATGCGTGAATATTTGCAACCATCTAGAAATTCTAGTCTATCATGTTTTATCTTTTCACTTAATGCTAATAACTTTAAATTTAAACCGGATATGATTTCATTACTTCCTAATTTTCATGGTTTAGAATCTAAAAATCCTTATTTGCATCTTAAAGAATTTGAGGAAATATGTACCACATTTAATGATCAAAATTGCATTGAAGAAAGCTCAAATTGTTTCATTTTTCTTTAAAAGATAAAACAAAAATTTGGCTTAACTCTTTGAAACCTAAGTCAATTGGTACATGACAAGAAATGCAAGGTGAGTTTTTAAAAAATTTTTTTCTAACACATAAAACCAATGCTTTCAAAAGACAAATCCAAATTTTTTTTCAAAATTCAAATGAAGCATATTATCAATGTTGGGAACGTTTTAAATATTTATCAAATTCTTGCCTACATCATGGTTTTAATAAATGATGCATTATAAGTTTCTTTTATGAAGAATTAACACATTAAACAAAATAATTTTTAGAAATAATGTGCAATGGTGAGTTTCTTGATATAGAACCTAATGAAGCTTTAGAATATTTAGACCACTTGGCTAAAAATTCTCAATCTTGGCATGATACTAATTCTTCTGAAAATTCAATTAAATCTAATCTTACAAATACTAATAAGGGAAAATATCACCTTAGTTAAGATGAAAATTTAAATGCTAGATTTGCTAGTTTAGCCAGAAAGATTGAAGCCATGGAATTAGAAAAAATAAAAAAAATCAAATCTGTGCAAAAAGAAGAAATTTATGGCATTTGTGATGATTTAGGGTACTCAACAAATGAATGTCCAAAGATTCCTATTTTTAAAGAAGTTGTGCATAAACAAGTAAATGTTATGAATAACTTTAAAAAACCATTTACATCTTCTTTTTTAGATTCATACAATCTGGGATTGAGAAATCTTCCAAATTTCAGTTGGAGGAATGATAATAGTGCTAACATAATGCCTTCTTAAGGTACATCAAATTTTCCTCCATATGCATCATTGCATTCAAGGAATTTGGAAGAGACAATGCAAGCCTTTATTCAAGACCAAACAAACATCAACAATCAAACTTCACAAGCTATCAATGAGGTCAATAGCACACTTTTTGCTTTGACTGCAAGTTTACACACTCAAGAAAAAGGTAAGTTTCCTGCTTAACCTCAACCTAATCCTGCTAGTTAATGTCATGTTTCTACTTCAAGTGAGAGCCAACCTAAATATATCAATTCTATCACAACTTTTCGAAGTGGAAAAGTCATAGACAAAACCATCAATTACAAAGATCACACACAAGGTGCACCCTTAGAGCCCAAGGATAATGGTATGGATGATAGTAAGTATGATAAACTAGAACCTATTCTTAAAGATAAGTGTTTATTGCCTGCACCTTTTCCCTAAAGATTGGAATTTGTTAAAAATTTGAATAAAAATTCTGAAATTTTAGAGGTGTTGAGGCAAGTAAAAGTTAACATTCATTTATTGGATGCAATAAATCAAATTCTTTCATATGCAAAACTTTTGAAAGATTTGTGTATTGTCAAAAGAAAATTGAATGTACAAAAGAAAGTATTTTTAACTGAAAGTGTTAGTTCAATTATCCAACAAAACACCCCACCTAAGTATAAAGATCCTGGTTGTCCAACGATAACATGTGTGATTGGAAATACTAAGGTGAAGAGTGTTTTACTTGATCTTGGTGCGAGTGTTAACCTTTTGCCTTTTTCTGTTTATGGGCAGTTAGGATTGGGAGAACTGAAATCTACAACATCAACACCTCAACTTGCTAATCGTTCAGTTAAAATTCCTAGAGGAGTTGTAGAAGATGTTTTAGTTCAAATTGATAAATTTTACTACCTTATGGATTTTATAGTTTTGGACACACATTCTGTTTCAAATTTTAAAGCTCAAATACCTGTCATTTTTAGACGACCATTTCTTGCAACTTCAAATGCTTTGATTAACTGTAGAAATGGTGTTTTGAAACTTTCTTTTAGGAATATGACTTCGAAAATAAATGTTTTAATATTTGCAAACCACCTGGAGATAATAGTAATTTGCATGAAGAGGATATCATTGATGAATTTGTCTATGAATAATTTATCTTTACTCATCCATCTGACCCATTAGAAGCATGTTTAGTTATTTATGATGAATTTGCATTCAATATCAATTCTGAAATCTCACATACACTATCTTTCTTAAAGGCATTTTAGGATTCAAAGGTAAATGGCTGGAGAACAAAATTTGAAAAACTACCACAGCAGTCCAAAGTCTACGTACCTTTAAGTGTTCAACCACCAAAACTTAATTTGAAGCCATTGCCGTCTGATCTAAAATACTCATTCTTAGGTGAAAATGAAACTTTTTCGATAATAATTTCGTCCAAACTTGATACACTCTAAGAAGGTAAGTTGATACAAACTTTGAAAATGCATTAGGATGGATAATAACTAATTTAAAGGGAATTAATCCTCTCATCTGCACGCACAAGATTTATTTAGAGGAAAATGCTAAACCATCTAGAAAAATGCAGCAAAGGCTTAATTCTAATATAAAAAAGGTAATGAGAAATGAAGTCATTAAACTTCTAAATAATTGAATCATTTATCCTATTTCTGATAGTAAATGGGTAAGTCCTACACAAGTTGTACCTAAAAAATCTGGAGTCACTGTAGTAAAAATGAAAATAATGAGTTAATTTCAATTAAGACTGTTATTGGTTGGCGTATGTGCATTAACTATAAAAAACTTGACTCAATGACTAAGAAAGATCATTTCCCTTTACCTTTCATGGATCAAATCTTAGAAAGGGTTGCGGGGCATGAATTATATTGTTTTCTAGATGAGTATAACCAAATTGTAATCGCACCTAAAGATCAAGAGAAGACTACATTCACATGTCCATTTGATACTTTTGCATATTGTAGAATGCCGTTTGGATTGTGTAATGCACCTGCTACATTTCAAAGATGCATGCTTAACATTTTCAGTGATATGGTTGAACGTTTTCTTGAAGTTTTCATAGATGACTTTTCTGTGTTTGGTGACTTATTTGATGATTGCTTATCTAACTTGGAAAAAGTTTTGGCCAAGTGTGAAGAGAAGAATCTTGTGCTTAATTAAGAAAAATATCATTTCATGGTAACAAATGGTATTATACTTGGTTACATTGTTTCATCAAAAGGAATTGAGGTTGACAAATCTAAAGTTACGTTGATTTTCAACTTGCCAACACCAAAACCTATTAATGATGTTAGATCATTTTTGGGACAACTAGTTTTTATAGAAGGTTTATTAAAGATTTTAGTACAATATCTAAACCCTTAAGTAACCTTCTATCAAAAGTATTGTTTTTAAATGGACAAAAAATTGTGAAAAGGCTTTTGTTAGGCTTTTGAAATAATGTGTGATGTAAGTGATTATGTTGTTGGAGCAGTATTATGACAAAGGAAAGATAAAAAATCTTATGTCATTTACTATGCAAGTAAAACCCTAAATAGTGCTCAATTAATTATTTTACAACTGAAAAGGAATTACTTGCGGTAGTATTTGCATTAGATAAATTTAGATCTTATTTTGTTGGCTGACAAATTGTTGTTTTTAGTGACATGCAGCTTTGAAACATCTTTTCTCCAAGAAAGATGTCAAAACCTAGATTGATTATGTGGATTCTTTTACTTCAAAAGTTTTCTATCACTATTCGAGATAAAAATAGAGTTGAAAATGTTGTGGCTGATCATTTATCAAGACTTATTTATAATGAAACCTTTGACTCAACACCAATTAATGACACTTTTTCCGATGAGCAACTTTTTAGTATTTTAAAATTCACCATGGTTTGTTGACATTATCAATTTTCTTGTCACAGGTCAAATCCCAAAATTTTAAACTTCACAAGACAAAAGGAAGTTTTTAACCGAGGTGAAAAACTTTTATTGGGATGACCCCTATCTGTTTAAATACTGTTCTGATAAGATATTTCGTAGATGTGTAGCTGACCATGAGGTAATTAGCATTATCAATTTTTGTCATTTAGGAGCATGCGGAGGTCATTTTTCTTCAAAGAAAACGGTCGAAAAAATATTGCAGTGCGAATTTTATTGGTCCACTTTATTCAAATATACGCATGCATTTTGTAAAATATGAAATAATTGTCAAAGATTGGGATCCATTTCAAAAAGAAACATGATGCCATTAAATCTCATTCTTGTGATTGAAATTTTTTATTGTTGGGGTATAGATTTGATGGGATCATTTCCACCGTCATTTGGTTTTGTGTATATATTGGTAGCAGTAGTTTATGTTTCAAAATGGATAGAGGTAATTCCATCTCGAAATAATGATCACAAAACAGTGATTAAATTTTTAAAAGAACATTTTTTAAGTTGTTTTGGAATTCCTCGAGCCATTTTAAGTGATGAGTGAACTCATTTTTGCAATAGGCCATTTGAATCTTTAATGAAAAAATATGAAATCACACACAAAGTTATTGCCCCTTATCACCCCCAGTCAAATGGACAAGTAGAACTTGCAAATAGGGAGATAAAGCAAATTTTAGAAAAAACAGTTAGTCCAAATTGCAAAGATTGGTCTTTGAGACTAAATAATACACTTTGGGCATATCGAACAGCTTTTAGAACTTCATTAGGCATTCTCTCTATAGGCCAGTTTATAGAAAACCATATCATTTACCTGTGGAACTTGAACATAAAACTTATTGAGTCATTAAAGTTTTCAATTCAAACCTTGATGATACATGCAAATTGTGAAAGTTACAAATAAGTGAACTTGAAGAATTAAGAAATGATGTATATGAGAATTCAAAAATTCAAAAAGATAGAACCAAAGCTTTTCATGACAAAGTAATTTGAGAAAAACATTTGATATTGGTCAAAAGGTTCTGCATTATAATTCTCGACTCCATATATTTTCTGAAAAATTAAGATCAAGATGGAACGACCTATTCATTGTTAAACATATGTATCCATATGGGGCTGTTGATATTGAGAATCCTAAAAATGGTATTGTGTTTAAAGTAAAAGGACAAAAACTCAAACTATTTTTAGAAAATCACATTTTTGATAAAAAAATTGTTTCTCGTTTTGTTGTTATGAAAAATAATAATGGCCAATTGATGTAAATATTTGTGTTTCTTTTTAATTTCTTTTCTTATTTTAATTGTAGGATATTTATGGTTTGATCATTTTCTTCCTCAGTTAAATGACGGATAACGGTACTCCGTGATTTTCAAACCGGTTTCTTTTCAGTTTCTCATAATAACTGATCCATTTTCTCCTTACAATGAATGTCACTCTTACAAATTTGAGAAAATATTTTCCTTCCCTTCCTCACAATGCTAACAAAAATTTACAAAGTCAGGTGTGCAAGATTGAAAATGTTAATGGATAAGGGGATGCCTCAAGATATTCACTGGATAATTGAACCAAAAGTCCGATTAGCTGGTGAATCTTTAGATTCGTTTGCCTCATACATGTCAGGGATAGGTAAGAGTTCATATTCTAAAAGGAGAAGAGTAAAAGGAATGCAAGTTTGTCATAAATGTGCATGATGGACTTGCAACAAGCGATGTCGTTATAAAGGAATGATTTCCATTAATTGCGAAGACAAAATAAACTTTATGAAGGATGGACTGAGTAAAGAGTCATTAGATAATATCTTATTGACTCTTGAGACGCATCCTTATGGAGTTGTACATCGGGAAATTCTTAATTTATGAAATCTTTTTAAAGAAAAACAACAACGCTACAGTTTTGGGCATCTGACTCTAAAAGACCCTGTATGCCAATTTATAAGAAAATTGGATTGGAAGCTTATTCTCGACTCATAGAAGGCGTTTAAACCGTTACTGGACATAAAATCAGAGGAAGATGTGAGCCACAATCACAACTACATGCATGTCATTATTTTGGTTTAAAAAAAAGAAAAAAAAAGTAGCTTTTATGTATTAATTATCTGCACACAGCTGGCATAACCTTTTGTGTTTTAATATCAACATTGTCTGCACACCATCGGCCTACCCATGTAGGTATCATCATTGTATTTTCTATTATTGCATGGTCTTTTTACTTTTAAACACATGATTTTCTTTATCACAATCCAAGTCTTAGTCATTGAAAGGTCGAGATGGAAGGAGCTTCTGTTTGTCGATTCATAAATATTTGTGTATTTTGTGAATAAAGTCTTGAAAAATATAGAGAGTTTTTAAAAGCTACACAAACCCTCGATTGAGTGCTCGCTGAGAAAAAGATTCATTGAGTTTTTGAGGGAGGTAGTCTTGGCTTAATGGAGGTTGTATCCTTAGCTGCACATATGAGTGGAAGCAATGTTTTAGGTATCATTCCTAGAGCTTTAATTACACCAAATATCATTGGGCTGACAGTTGGGAAGGAAATACAAGTCTTAACCATACATGAACGAATATCTAAAATGTTTGAGAAATCTGATGCATTCATTGCTTTACCTGGTGGCTATGGTAATTTGGAAGAAAATTTTCAACTAGTCTTTTGGTCCCAATTAAACATCCATCGTAAACCCATAGGTTTGTTGAATGTCAATAAATTCTTTGATGGTTTGTTATCTTTTATTGATCATGCTGTGAAACAGAATTTTATCTCTCATTCGGCATGACAAATCTTTGTTTCTGCCTCAACAGCTGATGAATTAATTGATAAACTACAATGTTTCGTACATGCACTTGATCCAGTAATGGCTCAGCTAGATTGGTCGGAATGAGATAGTAAAAAGAAAAGGTTTGATCTTACACTCAATTTATAACTTTCTTATCCTTTAGTTTTACTTACAGCATTTTATATTTGCTCAAGTCCTTGTTAGGTTTCTCTTTTCAATAAATGCCACATCATGTAACATCTTCTGACCCTTATTTTTCTATATTTTGCTCTTGAAACACATCTAAGGAGGGAGGTTACTATTTTATCTTGATTTGTAGAAGTAACAAAGTTTTGTCATTTAATTCTCTTTGAAAAATTCAAGTTTACAAACTCTCATATCTTTATCTAGCTATTTTTAGTAAATATTGTTAAACTTTCACACACACACTTATACACATTATTATGGATTGCAAAAAAATAAAATGTTGCAATATTTTTGTTCTTTTACTTTGGTAAAAGAGAACAACTAAGGAAAGAGGTAATTTAATTATTAAAAAAAATAAAAATTTATGAACAAAGTTTAATTTCGCAACCTCCTTAGCTTGAGCAATTAAACTCGTAGGGGTGTCTCAACACCTAATACCCTATAGTCAACTAGTTTGAGAGTTATTAGTCTAAAACTTGATACAAATGTTAAGGAGAAAGTTTAAGAGAATCAAACATTGCACTTATCTAAAAAAAAAATTAATAAATAAATAAATTTAAATAAGCATCTGTAACCCGAGTATTAAGCTCGTAGATCTGCTTTAACACCTAATGGCCTAAGACCAACTAGTCTGAGAGTCATTAGCCCAAAACTAGTTACATGGGTTAAAAATCTATTTTATTTATTTATTTTTTAAAAAAGTTGATAAATAAATAAACAACCCCTACCCAAGAAAGTAACCTTAACAAAGCATTAAAACAGATTTTTGCTTTTGTCATACATAGCTCCATATATATGTGAAAATAAGCACTAAAAGAAGGTTTAATAATATCTTAAAAATAACTAGATAAGTGAGGGTTTGTTTAATTGAATTAATCAAAGGAAGAAAATTGTGATTAACTTTGAGAATTCTACTTATGAGTGACGCTTGTATTACTAGGGACTAGTAATAAGCTGGTTGGGAGTTGTGATGAGCATTTAAAAGTGTATATTTATTAAAATTTAAATTATTATTATACACTTAAGAGTATCATTAAGTCCTCTAATTTATGCAATTTCTTTAAATTTAAGTTAAAAAGTAAAAATAAATTAAAATGTGTGTTTTTTTATATAGGTTTAATAAAATAGATGTATCTCTCAATGTAGAAGGCCGATTAAGGTGATTTTTAATGCAATAAAAAGATAACTTAATGCACCACAACATTGCAGTTATTAGCAAGGTCCAATTCAGAAATTTAATGGGCCGTATTTGGGGCTAAAGCACAACTATTCTGTATTCGGAGACCAGCCCAACAACGTTCAGTATTTTGACCATATCTCATAAAATACTGCCCCAAATAGCCTAATTCTTGATGATCTGGACAGCTACGACACGTAGCTACAATTGTTATGTGTTGACTAATGGAAGATTCCACTGAATTCAGTGTGATATGGACGGTGCAATTGGGAAGACAAGCATGATATATATTTTCAAAGTTTACTTAACTATGTGTCTATTTTTAAACAAGTCTCTTGACATTTTGTTACCCTTAATGGTCTATAAATAGCAGCATTGAATACTCATTTAGGCATTCTGAATGGAAAGATCGGATCATACTCTTTGTATTTTTGTTTTTCTTGTTGTAATGTTCTTGTGTTCTAAGTACAAGTTATGTTTATTTTCTTCTTTCTTCTTTTCTTCTTGTTTCCTTTCTTCTTGTCTATAAGTTTTTAATTTTCAATTTTACTTGGGTGAAAGGGTGAAACTCTTGCTAATGAAATAAGATTAGATTAATCTATCTTTTTGGGCTTGAATGTTTATATTATCATTTCGTTATTGTATGTGTTGTATTTGTTTTAATCAATTTAGAAGGCCTCCTTGTAAAGCTTCCTTGATTCATTGTAGATGAGAGATAGGCATAATGAATGCTTGAACCCATTTGTAAGTGTTGACTTTAGTAACAAAATATAATTACATATATAATTTTAAATGAACTTTGAATGTTATATTTTCCGATTGGAACCTCCATTGTGCGTGGATTCCAATTGAGTTATAAAATGAATTAATCTTGTCCTTATTTTATATACCAAGAGTGGATCCCCTAACCTTAGCAAATCCTTTTCTTTTAAAAATAACTTGTATTAGTTTAATCTTAATTAACAAATTATTTTTCTTCATTAGTTCCCTGTGGATCGACCATGGACGCATGATGAAGAATAGCTAATCCAATTTCTACAAAATGTGTGTGCTTTCTTTTGACAATACCAACAAGCTGGGGTGTGTATGGAGGAGATTTTAGGTGTTGAGTTCCACAACTAGTGAGGAGATGACTAAGGCCTCGAAATTCATTACCACTATCAAAATATATAGTTTTGATTTTTCTGTCAAAAAAGTTTTCAACTAGTGCTTGGATTTTTTAAAAATAGATGTAACATCAGAGTTTAATTTTAATATATAAAACCACGTATATTTAGTAAAATAATCAACAAATGTTATGTAGTAGCGAGTTTTATCAAATGACATTACAGGAGCAGGGCTCTAAATATCTGTGTAAATAATTTCAAAAGGGCTGATATAGTGAACACTAGAAATACCAAAAGATAATCTATGACTTTTATTGCAAAGGTAGGAGTTACAAGTATTTAAGACTTTATTTGGCATAAGAAGAGAAAATTGTGACACAATCTTTTCAAGAACAGAAGATGATGGATGAGCCAGATGATGGTGCTAAGCAGTCATATTTATTTTGGTGGTAGAATGAGTGGAGGCAAAGAAGGAAGTAGATGATGCAGAAGAAGGAGTTGACCACTCATATAGATTCCCTTTGTTCCGGCCTCGCACCAAGAATGCCTTTGTGCTATGATCCTTTACATAAAAGCAATCAGAGAAAAATTCAACAAAGACATTATATTGTTTACAAAACTAAGACACAGAGATAAGATTATTTATAGGGTAATTTGATAAAATACCCACCGCGTCACTAATTTTTTTTAAAATACCCATGTCTTGTAATTTTTAAAGAAATACCCACTTTTTTTTTTTTCAAAATACCCTATTATTTATAATACCCATACACCCTTCATCTCTCATAGCGAGTCTAGCTATTAGATGGCGAGTCTAGCTATTAAATGGTGATTCTAACCATGAGATGATTATTCTAGTCATTAGAGGCGATTTTAGCCATCAGATGGAGAGTCTAGCCATCAGATGAAGAATCTAGCAATCAGATGGAGATTCTAGCGATCAGATGGCAAGTCTCGCCATCAGATGGAGATTCTAGTCAGATGGTGAGTCTCGCCATTAGATGGCGAGTTTAGCAATCAGATGGCGAGTCTAGCCATCAGATGGCTAGTATAGCTATCAGATCGTGATTCTACCCATTAGATGGCGAGTCTAACTATTAGAGTTTAAGGGTATTTTGGAAAAATAGTGGGTATATCTACAAAAAATTATAGAACATGGATATTTTTTAAAAAATTAGTGACGCGGTGGGCATTTAATCAAATTACCTTTCTTTGTAATATGTGGTGCACATAAAACATTCTCAAGTGTATAATTGATGGTGGGTGAAGTGAGAGTTGTAGAATTAGTGTGGGTGATAGAAAGCATTTTACCATCTCCACTTGCAATTTCATTATGAACGACATAGTCAGAGTGGAGGGAAAGATTCTATAAATCAAATGTTATGTAGTTTGTAGCATCGGAGTCCACAACCCAATAGCCATGCACAGTGCTTTGATAGTTGGTTGCAATATGAGCTTGTGGAGCAAATGATGGTGGTGGATATGATCTACATATGTTTTCACTGTGATTAAGATGATCACATAGTTGATAAACAACTTGATTGAAATGAGAACCATTGTATGGATGCCACGAGGAAGCCTGAGCAAACTGAGGAGAGAAAAATTATTGTTGAGTTGGTTAATGACCTTGAGTATTCCAGTTTAACTAATTTCTGTGAGGTTTCTTGTTCCTAGATTGCTGCACTTTTCCTAATTGGTTGTTATTGTATTGTTGATTACCTTGGCGGCCACTACTGCTAGATGAATACTGATTCAATTGTGCAGTGATGGATAAAAAAGTTGTATTCAACGCATCACGCTTCATTAAACTCTCATGGTCAAATAACTTATCATGGAGTTTTTTAAACATAATATGAGCATCTCTAGCACGTATAGCAGCATATAATTCCTTAAATTAAAACCCCATACCATTAAGAATGTGAATAATGAGTTTATCTTTATTTAATGGATGACCGATGAGAGCAAGATCATCTGAAAACTTCTTAATTGCTTGCATGTAATCATCAACTAATTTAAAATGTTTCCTAATTTTGATTAAGGAATCTCGCAGACCCAGCATGCTTATGCGAGATCGAATAGCATAAGTTTCACAAGCTTACTCCAAGCTTCTTGATAGGATGTTACTGTTGTGACCAGAGAAGAAAAAGGGGGAGACATTGATATGATGATACCATGAAGAATAAAGCTATCTTGACATTTTTAGATTTTATAATATGGGTTTGGGGAAGAGAATGTGGTTGTTCCTATAACATACGAGGAAGAGCCTATTGTTGTCCTTGTAACAAACAAGGTTAGTGATGGACATATGCTATCAAGAAAGCCCACTAAATTATAACCAAAGGGAAAATTTTGAAACTGGGATCTCTAGGATGCGTAGTTGTCTTTTGTTACGAAAAGGCATCATATTTACATTTATAGCTGTAATGGTAGATGAAGAGAAGGAGATGGTGTTACCGAGTTGAATAATAGTGGATTTTGGAGGTATCAGAAGCCATAATAATGGATCACATAAGGAGAATGAGATAAGATTAATATATATGTGTGTGTTGCTTGTAGTAAGTGTAGCTCTAATACCATAAAGGAAATATAATATATGAAAGAATGGCTTGATTCATTCATTACTGTGTGAAGAATTTATACATAATACAAGACAATCTATAAGATATACATAGTATATTTACCAACTAAAACAAAGGAGGAAAGATAAAAACTAAATAACTATACAAGAAACGATAACTATAATCTATTAGTTTTCTTTTCCTCTCCTCTGAAAAGAAGTCGTATATAAGTATTAGTGTAGTGCTTTCCTTCAACATCTTGAGCTTTATGAACTATGGCAATGAGTAGACCACCACTAGTAGGAGTGTCTTCAGGACCTTTCTATAGCATATATGAATCTTCAAAGCCTTTTGGCATGACCTCATCCTTAATGCTATGTTTGGTAGGAAAGAAGGAACAAAGGAAAGATGAAGTGTTGAAAGGGAAGGGGTTGGTGAAAGGATAAAGTGAATTATATTAATCCCTCATATAGTTTGGTATGATGAGAAGGAAGAAGAGCATAATGAATTAAAGTGTAATTAAAAATTTATTAATTAGTTATAAAAGCTTTCTCACCTCCAATCCATCCAATATTGGAGGGAGTATTTTGGATGGATTTATTATCCATTTCTAAACCCACTTCCTCCATTAATCACTCCTACCAAATGTCTCTTATGCCTTAAATCCCTCTACAACTCCCTCTCCATTCCCCAATCCCTTCACAACTCCCTCCTACCAAATAAGGATTAAAAGGCTTATATGTCAATTCGACAATAAATTGCCCATGTGACTTCTCATTTTAAACATCATTTACACCCATATTTTTAAGGAGGTTAAAAGCAAAAAACCGTTGGCTCCTTAAAGGTGAGTTCATTCACAGAGACTACGTTCAAACACATTTTGTGGTGTTTGTCAACCTAAAAGAAGAGATAAGCAACATTAGATGTACAATACAGAAACAGGAAAGACAAGCTTTTATTTGTAATATAAATACTTCATGACACTTGCTCCCAGTTATAAACAAAAAGCTTCAAAGCCTGGGTTTTTGGTTTAACAACCAAGTTAAATTCCTAAATGTGAAGTATGTGTACAAGCTAAGCAATCTAGGAAATCCTTTAAAGCTGTAGAGAGGAATATTCTAAATTTGGAGTTAGTACATAGTGATGTTTGTGATTCTAATAGACCTCCTACAAGAGGTGGTAATAAATACTTTGTGACTTTTATAAATGATTTCTCTAAGTATTGTTATATTTATCTTATTAAATCAAATGATGAAGTGTTTTGATAAGTTTAAGGTTTACAAGAGTGAAGTTGAAAATCAAATAAAGAAGAAACTCAAAGGAGTTAGGTCCGATTGAGGAGTTGAATAAGTTTTGTGAAGAATTTGGGGATAATACATGAGGTTATTCCGCTATACTCATCACAATCAATCGTATAGCTGAGAGGAAAATAGAACTTTAATGGACATGGTTAATGCTATGATAATTAGTAGTGGGCTATCTGAAAATTTTGAAGGGAAGCTATTTTAACCGCATGTTATATTCTTAATAGAGTAATTATTAAGAATAATATTGATAACACTCTATATGAGTTATGAAAAGGAAAGATGCCTAACTTTAAATTCTTGAAAGCATGGGGATGTTTAGAAAAGTTAATATGCTTGAGCCTAAGAAAAAGAAAATTGGTCCTAAAACTGTTGATAGTATCTTTATATGTTACACTCAAAATAGTGTTGCCCATAAATTCTTAGTAATAAATTTGAAGTTAACGGTACATGTAAGAATACTATTATAGAGTCCAAGGATGCTAAATTTTTCTTGGATTTGTTTCCTTACAAAATAAGAATACATCAACAAATAGGAATAAGATGTGAATTGTCTTCTAGTAAATCTTTAGGAGGGTTTTGTTGTACGTCAAGAGTTGAGACGAAGTAAAAAACTAGAATTTAGAAAAGTTTTAAAGATGATTTTTATACCTTTTTAGTAGAAGGAGATCCTACATCTTATAAGGAGGCAGTACAATCAATAGATGGTCCCTTTTGGAAAGAAGCTATTAATGATGAGTTTCAATCTATAATTCAAAACAATATTAAGATTTTAATGGATTTACCTCCTAAAAGTAAAGCAATAGGTTGTACATGACTGTTTAGGAGGAAATTAAAGCCTGATAGGAGTACATATAAGTACAAATAAGATTAGTAGCTAAAGGTTTTACTTAAAAGAAAGGGTTAGATTACTTTAGTACTTATTCACATGTATCTAGAATAATTACCTATTATAATACTAATAGCTTTAGCATTCATTTGTAATTTGGTAATTTATCAAATAGATGTTAAAATTGCATTTTTAAATGGAGATTTAAATAAAGAGATATATGTGGAATAACCTGAAGGTTTTATTGTTAAAAGTCAAGAGGTTAAATTTTTATAAGCAATCTCCTAAATAATGGCATGAAAAGTTTAATAAAGTTATTTTGGATTATGGTTTTAAGATTAATGGACATGATACGTGTGTTTATTATAAAGAAGAAGATGGTGATTCTTTTATTCACTACAAAAAAATGACCTTCAGCCACGGGCACTTATTTGTATCTAAATGCTATTTTTTTTTTGTAGCTTATGGGTTCTTAGTTAATAATATTTTTCGTAACTCATTTGTAACTGAACGACCGTAACTAAATGGCTGCAACCATGAACATAAACTTTTGTGATTAAATATTATCATTTAGTTATGAAAGACCTTTCCTAGGTAAATTTTTCAAAAATTATTTATTAACTTGATTTTGTGCCTAACTGCAAGGTACGATTATAAATTTTGTAGTTGCAAATCTGCTACAAAATTATAATTTTTGGCTAAATTATTACTGTGTACTTAAATGTTAGCTACAAAATAATTTTTTGTAGCTTATTTAGAGTTATGAATACTAGTGTTATGAATATTTTTTAGTAGTTATGATTTCTATTTTGTAGGTAAATTATAATTAAAAATTCAGTTTTGTAGCTAAATTACAACTACAAAATTATATTTTGTTACAATATATTATAGCTACAAGTGATGAGCTTGTGGCAAATGTTTAGCTATTAATATTAACGTTTTGGTTATTTTACAGTTACGAAATAAATTTGTGGCTTGTATATTGCAAGCTACGAAAATTTATTTTGTAACAGAATTGTTAGTAATCAAATTTTATATATTTTCGCAACTATTTTTTTTTTAAATACCAATTCAATTTTGTTACACTTGGCACTATATATGAAGGTTGAAAATTTGTCCATATTGGTCAAATGCCATAAAAAAAATTTGTACCACAATTAACTACATATTTTAGTTTCACCACAATTATTGCCTAGTGCCATATATATCATATTTGATAAGCATCTACCTGCCTTTGTTCAAATGCATAAATTATAACAATTGTAATTTAAATATAAACAAGTACACACATTTAAGATAATTGATCTTACTAAATTACTATAATATAACATCACACTTTTTTGTTCCTAATGACTTTATACATCATTACATTGTAATCATAAAAACTTAAAGCACATAATGACATGTATATCATTTTCAAAATATCTTCTACTCCAAAGTTCATATGACCAATTCATAAACTAATTCCCAAAATATATTTTGCCAAACTATATTTTTTTCAATTTAAAGATCATACCAAAATTTTCCTTTTTTCACAAGTCTAAAAGACAACCAGCATAGCATAACTCATCCTTCAATATATTCGAAATCACTTGCAAATTGTAACATCCTTTGATCATTAATTAAGCATTGAAACTTTGAGCCATAAAAATAAATGAAATAAAATTTTACTTTTGATATAATACTAAATTTTCTTTTCATTTATTTTATGTAAGTTGAGTATATTAAACAACAAAATCATTTTACTCACAATTGAATATTGCACCATGCATCCACGAAGGTGTATCCACATTCAGTCTTGCTGGCTAAAAATGTGCTTGAACATCAGCATGTAATCTTTGAAATATTGATTCCTTAATTCCATTTTGTCGAGCTCTTAATTCTTCAATTTGTTTCTTAACTCCTTATTCTTTTCTTTAGCAGCTTTTGCTCTATCTCTAGCCTCTTTCCTTCGATGCTTGCTCAATCTGAGTGCTTTTGACATTGGTTTTAGACTAGGGCCAAAACCTTGCACATACCCAAACTTCGGTGGCATAACACTATTAAAGATTTCATCGATTGTCATGTCTAATCCTTTAGCTTCATATCTCTCCTTTACTTCTATCAATTGATTTTATAGCCACACACAATGTGCATTTTTAGTTCAATTTATTTTGCATTTTTATAAATGTAGAAAATAAGCATTGTTTCATTAGTAACTTACATAATTTTGCTTTGATTTAACATAACTCCATTTCCCTATTTTTTTGCTGAAATGTGTTATCATATTCACCTTATCCCCTTCCACCTCCTACAATGCCATAAAATATTTACCAATGAAACACTTGAATCCACCAATAATTAGCAAAAACAATAGATATGAAATTAAAACGTACGCAGTATATACGAGTTCTCTTGACATTCTAACAAATGACTTCACTATGGAGCAATGATTTATTTTTCGAGCCACTCTATTTCGTTGATTTATAGCACTTCTTTTCTATTACATGTTTATATACAAGGCAACAAAGACATTATAATATTACAAACACCTTAATTAGTAACGTCCTTTTAAGTTATTAACATGTGCGACATTAAACCAATCATTTAAAATGTCTACTATCATCATCACCTTCATTATTAACTTCTTCAACTTCATCATCATTAGAGGTACCATTATTAATACTTTCAGCATTTTGTCCATGATGTGCCCAAAATGTGTAATTCTTATCCATTCCATGTACAAATAGATGATCTCTAACGACAGAAGGAATTCTCTTAATACCATTATTGCATTTTGAACATGGACATCATATTAAATCTTTATTGCTTACATTTGCTATTTCAAATATAAAAAGTTCCTTAACTCCTCTAATATATTTGAAATGAAATCTATTGTGAAGTTGTATCCAACTTCTATCTATCTTGTTTAAGGTATAAAGAATAGTTAGTACATAATAAACATGTAATATTCCAATAAGGACCTTAATATGTATATGAAAATAACTTGACATATGTATTACATACAAAACTTAATAATAATAATAATAATAATAAAGAATAATAGACCACCACAAAAATAAGGCATAAAAATAATCTGACAACTTCTGAATTGGCAGCCTATTATGAAACACTATAGAGTTGCATAAATGAGAAGAAGGAACATTATTGAATGTAATAAAATCTCTATTACTTAAATCAAATTGAAACTTATGCATTCTTTTCTAAAAAGCTAAAAAAGAGAAAAAAATAACATTGCTTCTTGTCACATGTAAACAATAGCCACCTTAGCTTGCCACTTGGATTATAGACATGATTGTTATGTTTCACACTAATTGACCCTTCATTATGTTATGATAACAATAAGACATGACACGAAAAATGACAAATGAGAAATACTGTCTACTGAAACATGCCGACTTAAGTATTTATTAAGAAACTAAGGACAAGTTTTCCCTTACTAGTGTTTTTGCTATACACACATCATTGGTCACTTAGATAAGATGCTTCGTACAAATATCAATCCCATGACTACCTTAGCAGGATTTAATGAGATAATACTGTGAGACGCTTAGAGATAAATTGCCTAAATATCACAATCTTAGCATAAAACAACTCACATTTTTCTTAATAAACATGGTTAAATGATGTCCTAACCTTTATAATTAATTTTGATACTTGAAAACTCCTAACTTTTTAATTCTTAATATAATAACCCATTCTTTGGAAATACCTGAAGAAATTATGTTATTTGGAGGGTTGCCTGAATTTTGACTTTTCTAGCACAATTAGTGGGGTTCAAAGTTAACTTTTTACCATATGTAGTTTCTTATTTTGACTTTAATACCATTGAGTGGAGCTCATCGATATGAGTTTGTAGGCATACGACATGCTCAAATCGGGGTTATGGTGCGAGAGTTATAGTTAATAGAAGGCAGGGAAAATCATAATTTTACCAACTTTTAAAAATATCTAGATTTTTTCTTTTTCTTTTTTTTCTTTCCTAGTTTTTCACCACCATTAACTTTTCCCTTTCTTCCTTCCCCTTTCTTCTTGCCATATGATAAACTACCACCATCAAAGCCACTGACAAACTTAAAATGACGCCGCCAGTCGTACACACCATCCGCCGTCCATCTTTGGTTGGAAAATTACTGGAAACCACTAAAAAGTGTAAAAAATTTGGTGGGTTTTCTCCCTTTTGCTAGATTTCGGTGAGATTTTACGTTAAAGAAGGGTGCTTTCCTAATTTGTTTACCCCCTGAGTTTGATTTTAACCTCCCTTTTAACTAAAAACCCTTCGTTTGTGTGGGATTTCAAAACCCCTTTATTATCACCACTTTCCGGTCAAATTTCAACCACCACAGTTATTATTCGGTTAAATTGAAGGTATTTTATTACTCCTTATCTCATGGGCTTCAATTTAATATGTAGTTTGCTAATTTTTATTGAGTATTGTGGAAATACTTAATTTGACAGTTTAGAGTATTTTAGGGACTATCAAATTTGAACATCATAGATAGATATAATGTTTATTTTTTTAATTCAAACTTCATATAGATGTTTAAGAATTAATTAGAGGCTTAGTAGCTTATGTAGATCTTCAGTAGGAATGACTGAATATCAATAGAGACACAATTAGTGAGTGTATTCTATTTAAGTTGAATTTAAATTACTTTTTGCTTTCTATTTTGTCATTTTATAACAATATTTAGAAATTAAAGAATAATTGATAAGAATGAATATTTTCTTTATATTTTAAATACATATTCATATGCTGGTTATTTGAGATATTAAATATATATTTTGGTATTTGAGAATTATTTTAAAAAAGTATAGTGAGAATGTTTGGTACATATTTATATATTAATTATTTAAAATAATAATTAACATTTGAATATTATTTACTGTTAATATGATAAGAATGTTTTTCATTGGGAGGTGATATTGGATATTTTAATTATTGGTTTGATGTACGCCATGTGTCACCTGGATGCAGATATTGATTGGTTGATGAGATATATGATGATTATATTCATATATGAAATGTGCACAGTATATGATCCATCTTTGTTATCCATTGGGATGCTAAGTGTAGTATGACGGTTCCCCCTGTGTTTACAGGTTGACTTGGATACATGGTTTTCATCGACTATGAAGATATAATAAATGAAAAATATATTTTCATTATTATTATTATTATTATTATTCATATTTTAAATTTTATTGTGAGTTTTATAAATAATTATTTAATGGAGATTTATTCAGTTTTTAAGTTACATTTTGTGATATAATATTTGTATATTATTTTATGATTTAAAAAGGTTTCTGTTTAGAGAATAACTAAAGTGTTTTATTGTATATTTTTATCACTGATCTACTCACTGAGTGTATCTTTTATGATTATATTTTTAAAGGCATTCTCCTAGGTTTCTGCGGATTCCATTGATTTCCTTCCATGATTAAATTTGATATAACAAAATTCATATATAATAATTTATTTATACTTATAGAGAATGTAATTATATTTATTGTGGGATCTCCAATAGCATTTGTTGTGGCTACTGAATATATTTGAACTGTATTTTTTTACAGATACAAAATTTGAGAGGATTTGATATATGAGAAGCAACCCAAAAGAATTTACAACGTGAAAAGAAAGTACTTCAGTGGAAGAATATTGCACTTGCAAAAATAGTTTGGAAGAATCACCTATTAAGAGAAGACACGTGGAAATGAGAAGAGGAGATAATGGTGAAATATCCTCATTTGTTTAGTAATTAGGAGAGGAATTATATGTTTTAAATGAATATTGTTTGTTTGGAAATAAATGTTATTTATCTGAGCTTGTTGTCCTAGAGATGACCATTTTGTTTGATGATAAATTGCTTACTTTGATATGTTTTAGTTTTGTTCTTATTTTGAATTTCATATTGTTTAAGGGGTAGGTAGTTGTGAGATACATGTATTGTTTTTTTAAAAAAGAAAAGATAAAGATGGTTTTATTTGAATTTTTATTTTAATAAATTAAAATTTTATTTATTTGATCTGTTTGAATAAGATTTTTTTAAAAAAATTTAAAAGATTAGAATTTGGTATCTTAACACATTTATAAGGTTTTAAAATTTCAAAATTTAAATATTAGTATTCTAGTCTAGCTCTGCTTCCTCAAGTCTATATAAAAAAAAATTGTCAGACTTATATTTGTTTTATTTTCGAAATCGTGTGATTTTGAGAGAAAATAAATAGGTCTGAGTGTTTTTTAGGGTTTTGGGAGGCGAAGTAGTTGGAATCCCTTGGTTTTCAAGAGATGAGTAATTGATAAATTGTTTAAAGAAATTTTAAGAGTTGATTTTTCCTGAAAATGATTTAGGTACTGAAATTTCTTTTCTTTTGGAATTTGTTTTTAGTGTTTGATTTAGGGCTAGACTTTTACAACTCTTTCAAGATTAATTCAAGGATCTCAGGTTGGATTTTTAACACTATGTGTTTATGTTGGATTATGTCTGATTTATGTCGTGTACATGATTAGATGCTAGTATGCATGATATTTAATTTATAACTCTAATTTTCTGAAAAACTCTCTGTTGTGGTGAACATTTGAATTTTTATGCTCCACTATTATTGTTCAAAATTTATAGATGATTTAATCTGATTACATCTTTGTAATGTGGACAATTTGACTTTGAATCACCTCAATTCTATTTTTCTACCATTAGATATTAATTTTTGAATTTACTATGTTTACATGGAAAAATAATGAATAGTTGGACTTTTCAATTTTATTTCGATGGGTAATTGATTTCTAAAAGCTTTAAAATTTTTACAAGAACCTATGTGATTTGGAATTATATTTTTTTCAAATTTTCATGATTTTTTTTGTGAATTTTTTAATTTCAGACTATAATTTTGGAACTGAGATAATAGTTTCGATTTTAGGTTTGAATTCTACATTAAACTGTTTAGAAAATTCTAGGTTAATTATAGAATTTAATTGGATGTCTTTGGATGTTTTGGCATTGGTTTCGAATCAAACTGATGTTTTTAGATTTAATTATAATTTTTAAAAAATATCTAGAACAGTGTATTACACATGTGCAGAATGAGATATTTATTGTATCTTAAAAATTCTGAAATTTATTTGTGGTATTGTGCATATTAGAATCGATGTAATTCCATTGGAAAATTGGGTCATTTAAGTGAACATGGAATAAGTTATGAATTTATTTTTGCGACTGTTGAGCTGGTTCTAAGGTATATAACTAAGAAATTAATATGGTATTTATGTGTTGATTTGTAAATTGATTATTGGGTGTGGAATGTCATGCATCTAATTTGGATAATAACTAGGCTACTCATTGTGTAGGCTTAGTAGACATGCATGCATGAGTTTAATATTGTACGACGGATTATGAACGGTACAATACATATGGTTAGTATTTTGGAAGCACACTATATAAATGTATGAGTTTGATAATAACAAACTAAGTAAGCTATATATGAGATTGAAACACTTATTGTGTGATGCTATAAGTGATATTGAGATGTATGCACACTTATAATATGATATGGTATGTGGAAAAAAAAAACTTATTGTGTGGTACTATAAGTGAGATTGAGATGCATGCATATGTACGATAGGATATAGTATGTGAAAAGAAAATCCAATCAATAAGTACTATATTTAAGCATCATAAAAGTGTTGTCTTGCATATATTAAGGTTGTATATCAAATTTGACTTACAAAGTTGATTATGTGCTAAAGATTATATATTTATGCATACATTGTCCATATAGTTACTATGTGAGAATTCTACTAAGTTATTTAACTTACGCCTTAGATTGTTTAGTTTTTCCAAATAATAATGTATAGGTTGATTTGTATATGAAGACAATTACTGAAAGTGGTGAATTATATGACAACTCAAGAGGAGAATCTTTTGGGGTATAATATAAAGATCTTTCAATACTTCAATGAGAAGTTTGCTTTACCAACTTTGTTTATTGTAGTAGTTTTAATTTTTGAGAATAAAATTGATGTGTGGGTTTTAAACTAAATATTATGTTTTGGTGTGTGTGGTTTGCTTTGTTAGTTTTTGACAACAGTTAAATTTTGTTTAAATAAGTAATTATAATAGTCAAAGTATGAAATTTGATTGTTCAAAAGGGAATAAATAATAAATATATTAGGTATTAAATGTTTTTCACAAACATATGTATGTTTTTATTTGTTACAATCTTGTTTAACTTAAGCTTGGTTAGGGTGCGTTACAACAACTTTTTTTTTTTAGCCACCTAATCATGATGGGAGTACTGCATTTTCTTGGAATGCTGTCGAAGGAAATGGAAGACTTTTGACTTACTTTCTTCTTAGTGAAGGAATTCTCCGATGTGACTCTAAAAATTCCGTATATTAACATTCAAGAAGAAGAGAGAAGAAAACAAAGTAAGGCGAGTGATGCGCTATATGGCGTCCAAAGCCTGGAGTAAATCAGCCTTCAAATCCTCAAAAGATTCGCATCCGAAGCTAAACCTCACCAAGTTATCCTTGATCCCATACTTGAGCCTCTCTTCCTGGCTCAGGTCCCTGTTTAAACCATTTTAATTATTACTATAAATAAGTCCTCCTCAAACAAGTTTATTATGGTTTCCATTTATATTATAAAACAATAAAGGCAAACAATACCAGTAGGACATTAGTGTTGGCTGCACCACAATGCTGTCGCAGCCACCAAAGGATGGGGCAATGTATGGCAACTTGAGCGCGTCAACAAATTTAGTTGTGTTCAAGTCAAGAAATTCGGTTGTCTTCAAGTCTTCTTCATAAATCTGCATAATTATACAATACACATGATTAGAAAAAAGAAACTACAGTGAGACTATAGGACACTAATGGAAGTACACTGCTCCACCTCAAAACTGACAACACCACCAAAACCAGTCATTTGCCTTTTGGCAAGTTCACGTTCAGGATGACTTGGCAAGCCTGGATAATGCACACGCTCCACCTGTGCAAATGATTACGTAACTATATCACTACACATTTACAAGTCATTAAACGTCAATGCAAATCGTTTTTAATCAGGATCTGTCCAAAACACACACTATATGTATTATCGTAACCTAAGATTAAAAACAAAATGGTATTTACGTGTCAATAATTCTGATATAAGCTAACTGTAGCATATGCATGGTCCAATAAAGTTACAGGTGAATTGTGGTAACATGGATATATATAACTCTAGCATAGTCTAGCTTCAGAGAACATGTAAGTTGATAAACAAGACTGAATCTTAAAAAATATCGCTACATTTCTTACCTTAGGATGAACCTCTAAAATCTCAGCCATCCTCAACGCAGTAGAATTCTGTTGCCATAGACGAAGATGTAGTGTCTTAATGCCTTGGATGATCCTGTTTGCAGCCTCCTGCGGGGGGAAAAAACTAGTAATAAATTGAATCATGCTAGCTCAAGTAAGTTGAACTTGAGCCAAAATAAGAAGCAGAGCTACAAAATTTAAAATAGAGAGAAATCATCTATGGATTCATATATATATATATGATAAACTTCCCTAAACACTGTATCAAAGGAATTGTTATTAGTATGCATCAACCAAAAGACATCGATCCAGTAATTTTTTTCATGCAGCAGGATCAAAAAGTAACACATAAAATTCGAATATCATCTACTTGACTACTTAATGAAGACTACTCACCGGGTTGATAGTACCGCCGAAAACATGGTGCAAGCTGCGAATTTCTGATATCAATTTTAGTGGCCCACTAATGCATCCACCAAGGACCTGGAATACCTTACGTGCTTGCTTAACACATTCAATAAAATGTACAACCTGGTAATTTCTACTATTAACAAGTGAACATACAAGTTAACTTACATCGCTGTGGCCTCCAATATATTTTGTTGCAGAGTGCAGAGCAAGATCAGCGCCAAGAGCAAGGGCCTTCTGGTTTATTGGTGAGGCCATAGTACCATCTATGCAGACCAATGCTCCTTTTCTGTGGCAAATCTTTGAAACCAGCTCAATATCAATACACCTAAGGAAAGGATTGGTCGGAGACTCACTGAAGAATAGAGAAACCTGCACAAAAAGTAAAATTCCATGCAACTCAAGTTAGCCCATGATAACCAATTAAGTGCACAAAACACTTCTTGTGAATCACTTTTTTTTTTTTACCGACTTTGTTGTTATCCAGTGCAGATTCCAAGGCTTTGACATCTGCAGGGCCAATGAAAGTTACCTGCATATATTGGGTTACAAATATAATCAAGAACACCAACCTACCGTCAGTCAGGATGATGATTAAAGTAGACCGTAACTCATACCGTGATCCCCAATTTGGGAAGAACGGACTCCATGAAAATTCTAGTCTCCCTACAGCAATCTGTAGTTGACACAATATGCCCACCAGCTGGTACCAATGCCAACAACATGACTATGGTAGTGTACATTCCAGAAGCAGTTAGCAGGGTTGATTCAGCTCCCTCAAGCGCACTGTTCCATTAACAAATATAGCTTGGCTCAATTAACAATCTAATCCAACATTCAATAACTAATTACAAAGATGATAAAAATTAAAAAAAATTCTTAAATAACCTTATCTTCTCCTCTGCAACCAATGTTGTTGGATTTCCATAGCGCGCATATTCAAAACTAATACGGCGCTTCTCCTACCACAAGAATATTGGGGATATAAATTAAGTAATCATTTTAATATTAATTTATTGCCTACTGCTTGTTTCTGTACTATCAGTCTAGTCTAGCACATTTCCTCCCAATAAAGTAAAGACACTAGCAAGGAAACAGTAATTGTCATCCACAGCAATGCATACTTTGAAATCTTTAAGCGCAGCAGTATTTGGAAAGAAGTAAGCAGAAGTGTTAACCACTGGGGTAGTAAGTGCATCTCTTACTATGGGGCAACCAAATCGCTGGCCTGCACAGGCCAAAAATAATAAACAATAATAAGAACGATATTAGAGATAGTAAATTTTGGAATTCCAAATAATATGGCATTTGCCAAGTAATCATTAAATTTTTTTTTCCATCTCAGCTTCATTAAAATACATAATTAAAAAATTACAAAAAAATGGATATTTATTATCTATAACACTTTAGCTCTCTACGGTTTTTTTTTTTTTTTTGTTATATGCAACTTTTTCTTATTATAGCAATTATTCGTTTCTCCTAAAAAGCAAATACATGTCTTTTTCAGCATTTATTATTTTCTATGCACTTAACACACATGTATTGGAAGAGGTAATTATATTTTAATGTAGGGGTAGTTATATTTTAATATTCTAAGTTAAAGTTTTGTAATTCTTGTTATATGGCTACAACTTTACAAGAGGTTGAAGGTTTATTGTCCACTAAATTATTTTATAACTTTTCTATAGTTATTTTTATAACTCAAAATTTATCTTGATTTTGGCAAAACAAGATAAAGTGCACAGAAAAATTTAGTGAAAGAAAAAAATGGCCAACTCATCATAATAATCCAATCGGAATGATGAAGAGATTCACAAACATAAACTCTAAATAATATCAAAGTTAATATAATTTATTTAAAATTTTAAACTTATTAATCAATTAGTAGTAAGTTAAATAATTAGAAAAATTACGTCTATGAAATTTTGGATGCCATATGTTTTTTCCTTTTTTTTATTCCCTTAAAAAACAGATTTTAAAAGTTAAGGTTTTATTTCATTTATATATTTTGCTTTTAACTTAATGGAAAAAACATGATAACAAAGTTTAGATACAAATTTGCGTTTTTAATTAATTTAAATGAATAATACTCTTTCAATATTTTTTATTTGTTGATGACAAAAAGTTGGTAAAATAAAAAGGGTTTTTTATTTGATGGTGGCAAAAAGTTGGGTAAAAGAAAAAAGGGCAGAGAATTATGGTGTTATAAATGTTAATAAGTATCAATTTTTTAATTTTTAAACCACGTGTTTAATGAGGCTGAGTTGGAAAAGATTAAAAAAAAAAAACTTGTTTTTTTAATCGATGATATTGAAGTGTGATATTATGGTATACATTTGAATACTTATCTCTATCATTTTTCTAATAATAATAAAAGATGCTTATTACCTCATGTAATCAAAACTATAAAGTGTTTAAGAATATACGCTACCAGAATTTAGAAGGACCTGTGTTTTTTAACTAAACCAACAAAAAAAAAAAAACCGCTAGTCTAGCAATATACCAGCAAGAATACCGCGGGTCCCATCTTGACAAGCCGCCAAGTCATTACAAGTCGCAAAGTGGACCGGTGCGTCTGGAACGGCGGTGGTATCGACGCCATTCGCCAACTCATTATCAGCCAAAAGATCGACCAGTGAGACCGGAAAGACATCGGCGACGACATCATTTAAGGACGTCACCGCCGGCACCACCAGATCCTTGGAAAGAGTGTTGTCGGACCAAGAAGGTGCAACAATCTGTGCGACAACGATGTTGCTGCAGCTCCTCCGTGCCTTGGTGCTGAGCTTATGCACGAAATTCGAAGGGAAGGTGAGAATTTGAGAAGAGTGGCCGTGAGGTGACCTGACCGACCCAACATGCACCGAGTCGTCCCGGCCTGAATCCGGTTTGTGGTGGCGTGGAAGGCCAGATAGGCCGGTACCTGAGCGGCAATCGAAGGAGGTGAAAAGCCTTGAACTCATGGAGGCCATGGTTACAATCTCAGTCTCCCTTTGTGTGAGAAAACGAGAACGAGAGAAGTCTCTTCGGTCTTCGTCTCTTATTCGAAAAACAAAGTTTATGGTTTGGTAGTGGCACGTTCCAAGAATGCATGAAGAGGGGAGTACATTAGGCTTTTATAGACTTTTTAAGTGGGTGGAATTTTTAAAGGGTTTCATTCACTTCCGAATTATAAAAGACTTTTTATAGACTTTCATATTTTAAAAGACTTTATTACATTTAAAAAAAAAAATTCATTGACATTGATTATAATCAGTGTTTGAACCCAACCCAAGTAGCCAATGTAGAGTTGAACCACCAAGATGATCATTCCTTATATATCGTAGATCTTGAACACATTATTATTATTCTAAGTGGACCATTTCTGTTCCCACCTAATTAGTCAGATTCTCTCTTAGAGGATTATAATTTTATAGCACCACTTGAAAATCCAACGTGTTTATTCTATAGCTTATTTTGACTTCATTTGGAGAACTTTTCATTTGTTTGCAAATGCAAGTGTGAACTCATTGCTTGGTTGTTGGTTCAGAGTTTTTTAGTGACGAATTTAACAACTTTAAATGTTAACTATACCTAATATTTTAAAAGACGTAAGGCGTCACAAGGCGGCAAGATCAAACTTCAAACCTTACGAGCTTAGGCGAGATTAGGCGAAGTCTAGGCGTCAAAAGACATTTCACTAGTATATATTATTTTAATTATTATAAGACTACTAAATAAATAAAATAACTTATATTTTAAATATTAAGTCTATATAAATCTATATTATCAATATATATATATATGCAATTAATATAAATTTGCAAGTACATAATCATATATATTTATGAAAATTTTATACTTTTTAAATTTCTAATAAAAAAAATTAGTTCCAAATTATATATACTACAGATTTATAATTATTTAATAATACCTAAATTAATATATAATTTAAGTATTACCATATTCTAACTAATTTTTATCTAACTTTTTGTGATATATTATATTTTATTAAAAGGAAAAAAATTACTTTAAAAAAAGTTTTTATTTTTTAACACTAATTTTTTTTATTTTCTAATTTATTATGAATTAATTTTTTCAAAAAAAATAATTTTTTTTATAAATATTTAACAAAAAGGCTCGCTCCTTTTGGCGTCTAGGCGCACATTAGTGTTGACCGCTTTTTATTAAGTCTTACTTCAATGCGAGACGTCTTCTAAAAGTCTCTAAGTCTAGGTGAGCCTAAACTGTACCTTTTCACACCTTTTATAAAACTGATTATACCTTAAACATGCACGTGTTGTACGTGTTTATGAACCACTTAACTATCTGCATCTAGTTATCTAATTGGCTGAGCCACACTCAACTTCCAAATATAAGTTACAACAGCGACGACGACGACAATAATAAGAATGTTATAGTTAATAAAATGCATGTTGCATTTGTATAAAATATAAACTCTTGATTGTGCGTAATTGCACGTTGGTTGAGCAAGCCTTGGTTGACCCATGCTTTGTCCGTTATGTACACTTTTTTTTTTGGTGAATTGTCCGTTATATACACTTGGAGATAGATACTAACACAATAAAATACAAGTTTGCTTACCTTTTATAACAATCAAAATTTCCAAGAAAAATTTCAAAGTTTTTTGGAATTGTATTTACTCTGTTAAAATTCACACTTTGCCAAATCATCATCCACTTATAGTTTACCTTTATTTTCCACATATTTATTTGTTCTTTTATTTTTAAAAATTAAAATTCAGTGGGCGATGATGTGGCAAAGTATGTCAATTTAATTAACAAAAAAATCTAACAGACTTATTTGATTTAATTGAAAAATATAAATGTGAAATTGCTTAAATTAAAAGTATAGGAGTTACATTGATACATGTCCCAAAATATAGGGGTAAAACATATAATTAACCAGAAAATTAATATATATAATAGTACATTTTACAAAACTATGATGGCTTGGTGAATGTGTCTTCTAGTATTAAAAGAAGGCAAATCTTCTAGTGATATATATATATATATATATATATATATATAGTTTATATTTTTATGGAATTTGATGAAATTGAAAAATTTAGGTTTATTCAATATAAATTTTTGAAGAGTTTATTAAAATTATGGGTATTCAATATCAATTTTTATAGAGTCCTAAAGTATTTAATCAAATGCGTTTTAAAAGTTTACAAAAGTCCTACAATATTTAAAAAGTCAATGGCTTTTATATAAAATGAACTTTTATAGACTTTTTGCCACTCATATAAATACAAACTCTCCAATGGACAAATTCTCGTTCTATAAGTTAAGACAATACTTAATTTGACTAAAATCTTTCATATAAAATTTCCTTCTTCATGAAGAAATAAATTTTCTCAAGCTCTTTGGAATCCCAATGATGTTCATATCATCTACATATACAATAACAAATAACAAAGTCAATTTGCGACTTCTTAATCAACAAACAATAACATAACTCGTTATTTATATAACCGTACTTTAGGAGGTATTATCTCATACAGTACCATATACATTTGATTTCTTTAGACCAAACAACAACCTTTATAGTTTAATACTATACATATTGTGGGTATCATTTACACCTATATTAAGAGTCTCAAGTCCATTTGGGACTTATGTAAATATTTGCATTTAATGACTTATATAAATATGCAATCACAACATCCCTTACGCACATATCAAGCCATTATTTAATTGCTAGACTGATCAGATAATAAAAAGCTATACAATCATAAAAAGAGAATAAGTCACATTGAAATTGATGTTGAGTCTCTATGAAAGCCCTTTGGGCAACCACTTGCTTTATATATAACCATCTTATTGCATTATCTTATAAAAATTATGTATCTAATAGGGATCACATTATTAGATGTTCCAACTACCGTCCAAAATATTGCGCTTATTTAGTAAGTCTTATTCAACCTTATTGCTTACTATCACTTAAATCTAATTAGAATACTTTTGGCATTCGATGATGGATTTCAACTTTGGATCAAGATTTTCTCTTGAGATAACAAGATTACTAAGAGACAAATATGTTATTGACAATAAATATTTTTCAATCAAATCGATCTCCTGTGTTGACATAGTAAAATGCAACTTAATGTCAATATTAACTAAATTCTTATCATTCCCCAAGACAATAGGAGTTGGCCATTCCATCTTTTCAGGATTGTTGCCTGATACAGTTGCTTTAAATTGACCAAGATTGCTCTCTTCAGAAGTAATCTCTTTATAAGGTGCATATAGTGAAAAATTTTTATTTGCAACTTTTCTTTTTCCGTGGATTCACGACGTGTCTGCAAGAATATGAGACTTTGTCACTCATTTTAGATCAATAAATTCATTTAGCAGTTCAGTTGCTAACCCTTGTAAGTATATAATTTTTAGAACTTCAAGTTCAATATTGACTAGTATGGGAATCTAAATAATTCAACGGGTCTCTTTTCAGAAAATTTCACTACATTCATTCATAAGTTTCAAGCTTTCTCACCCTAATGTTGTGAAATATGCCTCATCATAAATTCAATAAAAAAATGAGAAGAAAATAAATCACCCTTGTGGGGCTCCAAATACATAATACTTAATAAAAATTCATTACCCACGTCTGTTAAGGGCTCATTTAATTATAATAAGGTGGTTCAATATATATGACATAATCGAAAAAAATAAGAGATGGATAACATTAAATTCACTCCCACATACAAACTAAATAAGAGAATATTTCTAATATACTTTAGGATAAATTTGGATCAAAGATGTAGTGTGTAAAATCGCATGTCCCCAAACTATAAGGTAAGAAACAATGGTCTAGTAAGCAACTTCATATGCTTAATCAAATATGTAACTAAACCATTATGCCTATAAATATTAGGCATAGCATGCTCAATATCAATATCAATAGCCAAACAATTATCATTGAAGCCTTAGGATGTACACTAGTATTATCTAACAAGATCAATTGGATTTGATAATGTGAGAATAAAGCGCCAATAGATAATAGGTCTATATATGTCTATTTCGTTGAAACATCAATCATAATCCTAAAATATCATAAGCCTAAAAGGTAGGTAGATCGGCTAATAAACATTCCCTTAGATCTATAGCAAAAATGTAAGGGATTCTACACCCACTTTAGTATGATACAACCATATAATAAATTTACACTTAGCACCATATACAAAATCAATGAGTGAATAAAACCCATGATATTTTAAAATATAATTATCCAAGTTTCAATAATCCAACACATAATATTGGATTGTGAACTTCAGGTTTTTCACAACATGTATATTGGGCATATAATACAACCATGATGAGAATGAAAGAAACTTTTCAATAATTTACTTCAGCTAACCAACTTTCTAGGTTGTATATAAATATTTTTCGTTCCATTTTAATGTGCAAATTTCAATAATTTACTTCTGACAAATAATCGTCTAGTTACATAATATGCTGCGAGACAAATTATTATGTTCTCCTTAAATGTTAAATGTTGGATTATACATAGTATAATGAACAAATATAAGAAAACATGTAAATAAATTTACAGTTCATGGCTAAACATACACTAAATAAAAATTTGTAGGCTTCAAGTTTCATGCTTAGCTTTAGATTTTGAACTATTTTTGGTTCATATCAAGTGGGAGTAGTATCATATGATTGAGCTACATCAGATATGAACTTATATATAAAATGGGTTTCTTTTCTCTCCAAGTTTTTTTATAATAAAGACCAAGATCATTTGAGGATTGCAGCAAGACAACTGATCTTTCTTACTAAATACTCTAAATTCATGTAGTAGTGTCTATACCAAATTTAATCAAACTACTAAAGTCGCTTGTGTTCAAATATATATATACATTAAGCACTCAAATTACATAATTTCTTCTAGAAATATGTAATTGTTACGAACTCTTCTCTATCATATATATTTGCCATTACAATTATCCACATGATGTAAATATAAACAATACAATTAAAAGGTAATTCAAATTATGTGGTTATGCACAAATAAATTATTTCCCATGGAGTTCAAATAGTCAAAATCGAATAATTTTAAACTCTCTTAGGGACAAAATCAAATAGTCATGCAAACGTAAGTTATGCAACAGATCACATGTAAGATTCATATAGAAAGCTAGCATAGAATAGGTTTTGCATTTCAACACATAAAGCAACGAATCAAATACAATTTAATAAAATATATGTATATGCTAAGCATCGGAAGCATGAGATTGTACTTCGAAACAAAATATTGCAGTAAGGGTCTTTGCCCAAAAACATTTAACGCATGGGTCGAAATCAATTTAATCGCATGGAATCAAACATAAGAAATTCATCATGCCCACAGATATATATATATATATATATATATATTATTATTGGTTTGGACCGTTATTATATAACCATTTACTTATTGAGGCCATAACAATACAAATAAATAGAATTGTTTTATAAGAACTTAATTTTCTTGCGCCCAATAGATATATTAAGAAACATGTACACCATTAACATGCAGGTAACAAAAAATACATGCACCCACATATATATTAATATAGAAAGTGCACAGCTACAGTTCAGGAAACAAGTGCTTTTTGTTTGCGTTTATTATTAATTAACACAATTAACATATAAAGCTTGTCCATCCATTGGCAATCCTAGAAAAGGGACCTTAAATTTTAAACCATCCAGAAACACAGACATAGGTAGAGAGATAGAGGCCCTTATTAACTTAATGTGATCTAGATAGAGATGCATGTAATATGGTTCATCAGAAGAAACAATGCAATACGGAATAAACATAATACATGCCACATATAAAGAAAAATGATGAGAGAGCAAACCCATATTGCCAAAATATTGTATACTTTTCACCTTTTCAACAGTTGTGATTCAACAAGTGTAAGTGGGCTTCATTTGAGATTTGAGGTTGAATTTATTTTATCAAGTCGCACTAAATCGCCCCTGGAAAAACAGATTTCAACGCAAACACCCACTCTTTAATTTCTGACATGTATGCAACTGCATGACAATCTTTTCGTTGTTCCTTTAAGCAAACCTTCTATCTCAACAAATTGCCAATAATCCTCGGTGGATCCAATAAACGCTAAGATTTCGTGTGTACCTATACCTTAATTTCAAGTGCTTGAAAAACACCTATGGCTTGTAGTATGCATGAAAAATATTGGAAGAGTAATCTGCATATAAGGATTTTAAATGCTATGTCAATTGCTATTTTGTATGTACTGTAGAACAATAGTACTGATAGTATATTATAAATTAAATAATAAACACTAAGGAAAAGATAAGTAGAAAGAGAGATAGAGATGAAAAATTGGGATCTCTTATTATTATCTTAACTTTAACATCTCCTTATATAGATTATGTAAACCATATAAATATTATGTAGTCCATTAATTATATTTTTAATTATGGTTTTAATAATATTAAGTGCTAAATTCTGATTGGTCAATTTAATTAAAGTCAACTAGGATTTTACCGTTTGATGGGAACGGTTATTATTTACCTATTTAATAAAAACTGGTCCTCTCTCTCACCCTACTCACTTCTCTTACGCTTCCTCCATCAGAAAGAAGGATTACTAAAGGGATAGAGGAGAGAAATCAAATTTCTCCGTAGACAAAGCTTTGTTGGTTTATTTTAGATCTGGATCTAAATAATCTCATGGATAAAGGTATGTAATCATATTTTTGTGTTCTGGTGAAAACATAGAATTCTAAGATCTGTATAAAAGTATTATTGTAATTATGTTTGTGTAATAAATTATGCTTACATGTGGTATCAGAGCGCATGGTTTGGAATTCTCTGAATTTTCCTATTAAAGATTTTATGTAAATTCCTCATAATTATTTTGTTGTTTTTCTGGGTTATTCTAAAAGTACCGAAAAACTTATTTTTCACTGTGCCGCACACATATACACATATGCCTGTTGTATTTACGTGTTCTATCAGTTTTATGTTTACTCATGTATTGATTATTAAATTAATTAATTCATTGTTTTGTCTTATATAAAATGCATGCATATGTGTAAAGTTTAAAATTGATTTGCTATTACCGAACCCACCTGCATGAAATCTAATAACATGTATGGCCCCACATCCATTGAAACTATTACTCTTTTAATATAATGTGACAGTGGGCATATGCATTACCGAATGGAATTTAAAATTTATTTATGCATGTGTATGAATGATGTGATTTTGACAGTAAAGTGCTTGATGATTATATTTTACTGGATTTGGTTTAATATGTATATATATTATTAAGAGTACCTTATGTATGTACATTAAGAATATATATATATATATTAAATTTTAAGATGGCCATTAAGTTGTAGCCTATGAATGTGTAATTAATATAAATAGTATATTATTTGTGCAATATTAATATTCATATTTATGATAGTTTGTAAGTCACCAAAGTGGCCAAACTCTAAAGTTTTATGAATATTAAATTATAAAATATTTTATTCAATTATTCATGGTTTTGTGGATGCTTATAAAGAAAATGATATAATAAATTCATGAATATTTGAAGTTCACTAGTTATAAAATATCTAAGGATTGCTCAAAGGTTAATCAGTTAATTTTATAATTTATGAACATGAAGTGTTAATTTATATACTTAAAGTGAATGTGTTTAGTATATTCAAAGATAGCTAGCATATTTGGTTGAGGTATATTTAATTAACAATTAAATAATATGAAATTAGCATCATTATTGTAATTATGGTATGTCTAGAATCACTCAAAGAAGATTTTAGATATACATTAAAGGTTTTATGTGGAATAACTATTTATTTGAATCTGATTTAAGTGTTAAATTTTATGACTCAAAGCATTAATGTGTGAACATTTTATTATATTTTGTAGTTTCTGTTCCTGTTAACTTTAATTCGCTTGTCTCATCTGTTCCATCCTTTAATGGATTAAACTATTTTGACTGGTGTGAACGAGTCCAATTTCACCTTGGTGTGTTGGATCTTGATTTGACACTCCAAGTTGAGAAACCAGCTGTTATTACTATTTCAAGCACTACTGATGAAAAATCTTTCTATAAAACTTGGGTAAGATCGAACAGATTGGACTTAATATTTATGCGAATGACTGTTGCTACCAACATTAAGACGACTTTTCCCAAAAACTAAAGTTGCTAAAGAATTTATAAAATTTGTGAAAGAGCGTTTCCAAACTGCTAATAAGTCACTTGCGAGGACATTAATGACTACTTTAACTATCATGAAATTTGATGATTCTCGTAACATGCATGAACATGTCATTGAAATGACAAATATAGCAGCAAGATTAAAAACGTTGGGAATGAAAGTTGATGAATTTTTCCTAATACAGTTCATTATTAATTCTTTGCCTCTTGAGCAATATGGATTATTCCAAATGAATTATAGCACTATAAAGGACAAATGGAATGTGAATGAATTGACCAGTATGCTTGTTCAAGAGGAGACAAGACTTAAGAATCAAGGGACTCATACCATTAATTTGGTAGGTCATTAAGGAGCTGGAAAGAAGCCCAAAAAAAATTATGGCAAAGGCAAGGGCAAACGAGGACCACTTAAAGTCAATAAATCTTCTAATCAAGTTCAAAAGAAGGAACATAAAGGTGATAGATGGTTTTTCTACAAGAAACTCGAGCATTATCAGAAAGATTGCCTGAAACATAAAGCTTGGTTCGAAAAGAAAGGTGAGCCTAGTGCTTTAGTATGTTTCGAATCTAATTTGGCTGAAGTTCCTTATAATACTTGGTGGATTGATTCTGGATGTATCACTCATGTTTCGAATACCTTGCAGGGATTCCTTACAACCCAAACCACAAACCTAAATGAACAATTTGTTTTTATGGGGAATTGTGTCAAAGCTCTAGTTGAAGCCGTTGGAACTTATTGTCTGATTTTAGATACTGGACATCATTTAGATTTGTTTCAGAAACTTTATGTACCTTCTATTTCCCGTAATTTAGTTTCTTTATCTAACTTTGATACCATTGGATATACTTTTAAATTTGGGAATGAATGTTTCAGTTTATTTAAAAATAATTACCTTATTGGTTCTAGTGTTCTTTATGATGGCCTGTATAAGTTTAATCTTGATAATCTTTTTGTTAAAACCTTATTAACCCTGCATCATAACGTTGGTACTAAACGTGGTTTAATTAATGAAAGTTCAGCTTTCTTGTGGCACAAACGTTTAGGTCATATTTTCAAAGAAAGACTCCAAAGACTAGAAAAGAATGAAATTTTACCAGATTTGGACTTTGCTGATTTTAGTGTATGTGTGGATTGTATTAAGGGAAAACAAACCAAACACACAAAGAAAGGAGCCACAAGAAGCACTCAGCTTCTTGAAATTATACACACTGATATATGTGGGCCTTTTGCTATTCCATCTTTTACTGGAGAAAAGTATTTCATCACATTTATTGATGACTTTTCACGTTATGGATATGTCTACTTATTGCATGAAAAGACTCAAGCAATAAATGCCTTAGAAGTGTTTATTCGTGAGGCAGAAAAACAATTAGACAGAAAGGTAAAAATAGTTAGATTTGATCGAGGTGGTGAATTTTATGACAAATATAATGAATCAGGACAATGCCCAGGTCCATTTGCTAAATTTCTTGAAAAGCATAGTACATGTGCTTAATACACTATGCCAGGTACACCACAACAAAATGGTGTAGCAGAAAGACGCAATCGTACATTAATAGATATAGTTAGGAGTGTGTTAAGTAATTCGTCTTTACCCTTATTATTGTGGATGCATACGTTAAGAACCGCCGTTTATTTGTTAAATAGGGTTCCTAATAAGGCAGTTCCAAAGACTCCTTTTGAATTGTGGACAAGAAGGAAACCTAGTTTAAGGCACCTGCATGTTTGGGGTTCTCTGAAGTAAGAATTTTATAATCTACATGAAAAGAAATTGAATGCAAAAACAATCAGTGGTTTTTTCATTAGTTATCCAGAAAAGTCTAAAGGGTATAGATTTTATTGTCCTAATCATAGTACAAGAATTGTTGA
Source organism: Rhamnella rubrinervis (assembly GCA_007844105.2). Taxonomy (NCBI): domain Eukaryota; kingdom Viridiplantae; phylum Streptophyta; class Magnoliopsida; order Rosales; family Rhamnaceae; genus Rhamnella; species Rhamnella rubrinervis. The sequence goes on along the minus strand of CM017575.2, from coordinate 5,184,844 downwards.
AACTGAAAATGATAGGTTCATTGAAAATGGTGAAACCAGTGGGAGTGTTAAAAAACCACACAATGTGGTTATTAAAGAAATAAAAGTTCATGTGCCTTTACTTGCAACTTCTTTAAATCTTGTTATTCCTGTAGTTGTAGAACAGTTTAACAATTTATAGAAACAACAAATAAATGATCAAACACTCTATGGAGAGCCTGTGGTTAATGAACCTATTGAACCTGCAATTAACTTTCCAGTTGTAGAACAACCATAATAAACAATATTAAGAAGGTCTCAAAGACCTAGAAAGCCAGCTGTTTCTAATGATTATGTGGTATATCTACAAGAGTCGGAATTTGACTTTGGAATTAAGGATAATCCAGTTTCATTTTCACAAGCTGTTGAAAGGGTTAATTCTACTAAATGGATTAATGCCATGAAAGAGGAGTTAAAATCCATGGAGCAGAATAAAGTCTGGGATTTGATTAAATTGCCTGAAGGTTGTAAAAGAGTCAGGTCTAAGTGGGTCTTTAAGACCAAACATGACTAATGGCAATGTTGAAAGGTATAAAGCCAGACTTATTGCTAAAGGTTATACTCAGAAAGATGACATTGATTATAAGAAGACCTTTTAACCTGTTTCAAGGAAAGACTCCTTTATAATTATTATGGCATTAGTGGCTCATTATGATTTAGAGTTACATCAAATGGATGTGAAAACTGTCTTTCTTAATGGTGATTTAGAAGAAGAAGTCTATATGGACCAACCTGAAGGCTTTTCTGATAAAGGGAAGGAAGATATGATGTGTAAACTTAAGAGATCAATATATGGACTTAAACTCAAGTGATCAATTCATCATATCATTTGGATTTAAGAAAAACATCATTGATCGATGTATATATCTAAATATCAGTGGGAGTAAATTCATATTTTTGGTACTTTATGTTGATGATATCTTGTTAGCTACTAATGATCTTGGTTTAATGCATGACACCAAGAAATTTCTCTCTAAGAATTTTGAAATGAAAGATATGGGAGAAGCTATTTATGTGATAGGAATTGAAATATTCCGTGACAAGTCACAAGGACTATTAAACTTATCTTAGAAAACTTATATTAATAATAAGGTCTTGGAGAGATTTAATATGAAAAATTATTCTGCAAGTATAGTTCCAATTCAGAAGGGAGATAAATTTTATCTTAATCAATGTCCAAAGAATGAATTGGAACATAAGCAAATGGAAAATGTTCCTTATGCATCGATTGTTGGAAGCCTAATGTATGCTCAAACTTGTACCAGACCAGACATTAACTTTTCTATCAGTATGCTGGGCAGGTATCAAAGTAATCCTGGATTGGATCACTGGAAGGCTGCAGAGAAAGCTTTGAGATACCTATAAGGTACTAAGGATCACATGCTCACCTATAGGAAATCTGATCAACTTGAAGTGATTGGATATTTAGATTTAGATTATGCCGGTTGTATTCATACCAGAAAGTCCACTTTTGGCTATCTATTAGCTGGAGAAGCTATTTCTTGGAAGAGTACGAAACAGTCCATCATTGCTGCGTCCACTATGGAAGTTGAATTTTTAGCATGCTTTGAGACTACAATTCAAGGATTATGGTTGCGGAACTTTATTTTGCGACTTGGAGTTGTCGACAGCATTGCCAACTGAAAATTTATTATGACAATTCTATAGCAATTTTCTTTTCGAAGAACGACAAGTATTCTAAGGGTGCTACACATATGGAATTAAAATACTTGTCTGTTAAAGAAGAAGTTCAGAAACAAATAGTGTCAATTCAACATATTAGCACAAATTACATGGTTGTAGATCCTTTGACGGAAAGATTGGCACCGAAAGTCTTTAATGAACATGTTGAAAGGATGGGTATTATGGGATACCATTATTGAAATTTACGATGTTTGTATTTTGACATTGTGAGCTCGCTTATGTTTTTGTTTCTGTTAATCCTATTTTTTATATAGTATACATTTATGAGATTGATTATGTTAAATAGGATTTGTCTTGAAACAAGACATTATTGTTGGACCATCATTGTGTTTTTTATGTATGGATCATATTGAATGAAGTGCTAGTACTGTAGTATATGGAAGGAATTATGTCGTTTATAAAGACGTGAAACCGCCACGACTCGTATTAGTATCTTTATTTAATTATAATATATAATATGATCAACATTCAAAGAATTTAGCAAATTTATGCGCATAATGTTTATTTATTATACCATGATATAATGTTTTAATTAATGAGCCAAGTGGGAGAATGTAAACCATATAAAATATTATTTGACCCATTAATTATATTTTTAATTATGGTTTTTATAATATTAAGTGCTAAATTTTGATTGATCAATTTAATTAAAAGCCAACTAGGGTTTTACTGTTTGATAGAAATGATTATTATTTATCTATTTAATAGAAACTGGTCCTCTCTCTCGCCCTATTCGTCTGTCTTACGCTTCTTCCATCAGAAACCAGGATTATTAAAGGGACAGAGGAGAGAAATCAAGTTTCTCCGTAGGCAAAGCTTTGTTGGTTTATGTTAGATTTGGATCTGACTAATCTCATGGATCAAGGTATGTAATCCTATTTTGTGTTCTGGTGAAAATATAGAATTCTAAGATCTGTATAAAAGTATTATTGTAATTATGTTTGTGTAATAAATTATGCTAACAGATTAATGTTAAGATTTACTGATACATGTACAAATAGAATGTATCTACCTTCAGGTCGAACACTTGGAAACCTCTCTTATCCATAATAGTTTTTGTAATATCCATATTAAAGATCATATTTTATAACACACATCATTTTATTTGCTTGCAAATTTATAACAATAAAATTCATTTACTTGCAAAAGATGTAGTGTATCAATTACTAATGATAAACACTACACGGAGAATTGTTAAATTTAATTTTAGTATACTGTAAGTTTAACTTGATGCAAACTTAATTGTATAGAAAATAGAAACTTTAAGACGAAAGTAAGCAAGGAATATTAACTATAATTACAAATGAAATAAACTTGGATTTTTATAATAAACCTCCCCAGTTCAAACAAATTAAATCAAAGAAATTAACTAAGAGGTAAACTAAAATGTTGCTTGCAGTCAGACAGACTCAATTTTCTCAAATAATGACGTAGTGCAGAAATTTTCTATTCAGTTTTCTTGCACAGTTACAATTGAAGTGTTTCAAATATGGGAGAAATTTTGTCACACTTTCATTACAAAACTGAAGGTAATGGATATACAGTTTAAAAGTTGACCTAGTATTAAGCTGCTGATTGGCAGGAGGGATTAAAGAAGGGATTGAGGAAGGGAGAGAGAGGTGGATGAATAAGAGATGTGGTGGTTGTTGGTACGCAGAAGGGAAGAGTGGAGGAAGATAATGAGAAGAAGGATAGAGAATCCGTCCTATACTCTCCAAAACAATCTCTCCTTGGATGGATTGATTCTTTAAGATCAATCACTGTAGTTGCACAAATTAAGGTAGGTGGTGCCGATATCATCACAAAAGAAATAAAGCAATATTTTTAAAAATAAAAGTAATATCACATATACCGGATCATAAAAGTTTCCAGTATATTCCTAGTTAGATCATGAAAGAGTATTTGCTATTTTTCTTTTCATTTTTTTTTTCTGTAAACTTTTTTTTTTTTTGTTTTTTTTTTGCTTCTTTATTTTTTATTAAAAAAAATAATAAACACCGGTAGCCATATTTAACGGTTTGACACTAAAATGCAATAATTTGTTCATTGAGGTAACAATTGAACATTTAAAATTAACGTATTAAATTAAATATTTGGAAACAGGCATCTGAATTCTGTTAAAGTTAGTGGGGGATTCTAAAATTCCCAGATAAAGAGAAACTTTTGTGTGTGTGGATAAATATTTAAGTGAGGAAAATGAGGGCTCAAAGAAATTAAATTCCCTTTGAGAAATTGGTTGGAAGAAAGTGTTTCCTATCTAATACGATGTCATTCTCAGATTCCATATGAGGCAGTTTTTGCATATTTTTCAAAAGACAATTAATTTTCTGCTCATGACTTGTTTTTAACGCACACATTATTTTAATTACTTTTAAGTCCTGAAATTCTCAATACAAATAAAAGCAGAGGAAACTAATTTCTACAAAAAACTTATTATCGGGAAACCCTGACAGTACTTGTCAAAGAAGAAACTCCAATCAATATTTAACAATGAAATGAAGCTTGGAAAATGCTAGGTAGAACTTGAGGCTACAAAAAAAGTCCTGAGGTTAATATAAAGTTTTTAGGTTATGATCGATTGACCTACAACTTTTGTTTTCAACAACCTATACGTCTCTCTGCATGCTACTGTAGATTCAACAATTTAATGAAAAACAATGCAAGAAATTATTCTAACTAATCAGATAATTGTATTAAAAAAATATTAAACAATTTCTAGTAAGTTTTTTTTTTTTTTTTTTTAAAAAAAACTTCCATTTAGTATTATAAGTTCCTCATACTATAAACTATTTAAAAGAAAATTTATATATATATAAAATGGTATTTGAAAAAGAAGAAAGAAAAAGAAAAACAGTTTATTGGCATCGAGGAAAAATGAAAATTAGTTCTCATTAATTCTTCAAGAAAATAGTACTTAAAATTAAAAAAACAATGTTGCAATATGATAAGATTTTAAATTTCATATGGATGAAATAGTTGTATATGTTTATGAGAATTTAAAAAATTTTGTATTTGTATTTTTATAATTTTACAAGTGTATAAATGACTCTAGCTAAGGTTTAAAGCTAGATACAAAGCAGATTCTAGTGAGAATTTGTTCAATGAAGAAAATATTATGTAAATAGAAAATAGGTTGACTAGTTCCATTAGTTAAGTTGCTGAAAATTGTATCTTTCTAAACCTAAATATCTCAAATCTATGACTGACCCTTTAGTTCATTCACACAATATATAGTAATGCAAATTGTCTGTAGTTGTCATATTAAAATTAGATCTAGATCAGATGCATAAGTTGGTCATTTACAATGCACTTGCATCATATTTGGAAAGGTTTTCATCATCCTTAAGGCAATTGGGCCTGGCCCCTGCCTAGCTTGTTGATTCTCGGCCTAAATGGGGCTGGGATTCCCTACCTAATCGAGTTGATAGGGTGGGATCCTGGCAAAAATAATTTTCCAGGGGCAGGGCATAATATCCCCAGAATTGCCCTATATATATATATATATATATATATATATATATATATATATATATTATATTTACATATAATATAGTATTTTTTTTTTAAAAAAAAAAAAGCCAAATGGGGCATAGGGCGGCGATATCACTGTCTTGCCCCGTGGTAGGGAATTCCCTCCCCGCCTCAACTCCCCATAATTAGGGATTAAGGTGAGGATGGGTTGAGAAAATCTTCGGCTCTCCCATGCCCCGCCTCGCCCCGTTGCCAACCCTAATCATCTATTCTATACATAGGACTCCCATCATATCCATATGACCAACTTTTACGACCAAATAAAGATTGATATGACAACTAGAATTCATCAACCCAAGCAAATTTTGTATCTTAACAGTATGAGAATGAAATAAAGGAGCAATCATAGAAAGAATAATGTTGAGGGAAAGAATCTTACATTTTTCATCAACTCTAACAGTCGAACTGGTCAACCTAGACCACTTCCTTTTGCAAAATGTTTTCTTTTGTGACAAATATTCTCTTAGAATATGCTAATCCATCTAACTTAAAACCTTAACCAAAGCAATTTGGTTGCAACCAAAGATCACAATCGAGAATATCAATTTCACACAAAACTAGCTTTGGTGTCCACCGAAGTGGTTCGATTGCCATTGAATGTTATTTAGGTATATATTGAAGTAACATCGTTTTCAACTAAAGTTACTAAACCACTACTTGTTAAACTAAAAACTGAATCTAGTCCAGTACTTTTACATTTCTTATTATCTTTAAGTGAAATGAATATGTCCATGATTTCGTGGAATTGATGAAATCATGGGCATATGATTCACTTAAAGATAACTAAGAACTATATACAAAATTTGATAATCTAAACTCTAAATTTACATTTCTTATCACCTTTAAGTGAGTCATATTTATCCATGGTTTCGTAAAATTTGAGTTCCATGAAACTATGAACAAATATGATTCCCATAAAGATATAATAAGAATTATTTCAGTGTGGATTTGATCTAGCCCACTTCCTTTTGATTTTATCTGCTCTATTCCTAAAAATTAATTATTACAAAGTTACAAACCATGAGTGATTAAATGAATAATGAGAAACTTCAGTGTCAAACAAAGTAAATTCGATTTCAACCGAATCATGTAATTTACATGGCAAACCCACTTTGGTGTCCTCCGAAGTAAACTCAGTGTATCACCAAAGCCCTAAGCAGCATTTCAAAGTCAGTGAACGTGGGCTTCAGTACAAACAGAACATCTTCTATGTCCACCAAAAGATGCTTCCGTTACGCACATCACAAGTTCTTTAGAATTCAGTGCCTCACAAATTATCACATTCGCTTAAAGAAATTTTTTTTGTTGAAGTTAATACAATAAGTCTCAGTCCGACCCACAAATTATAACATTCTCTTTAAAAAAAATTCATTAGATTTTTTATAATTAAATAGATAATAAATTATTAAACTAAATAGTCATGGCTTGTTTGATCCAATCGGATATTCAGGAATTATTATATAAAACAAGAAAGCAGACGTTGTATATACATCTAAAGCAATATGAAAAATTCCAAAAAGCTAACTGTATGCTACAGCACAGACGAAAAAAATTAAAATAATAATTTATTTCATCTAATTTAATTGCAATTAACACATATACAAATGCTAAATAGTAAGAGTTGGATATATTTGATGTGTTAAATTCTTATATAATAAAATTATATCATAACCAATTAAAATTTTTAATAAAGTTTTGAATTTTTATTAATGTAGAGAGAAAAAAGGGAGAGCTTAGATAGATAATTAGAGACAAAGTAGAGAGAAAAATAAAGAGAGAAATTAAAATTTATTACATTTTATGGTGGCCTTGGTAATGTTAGTTCAAATTACGTGCTTAAGCTCTTAAACCGCAGAATCGCAGATCTTAATGGCCGTAAAATGTAGCTTTAAAATTATCTTTGTACTCTCTCTTCTCAACATCTTTAATGTGTATTTAGAAAACCATGTATACCAAGAGAAAAGTGTTTAGTAAAAGAGAAACAAAATAAGATGAATAGTAACCGTCAAGATAATTGGTTATCAAAATGTTCGTAAATTATGTTTAAGATTCTTTTTTTTTTTAAATTGCTCTTTTTTTCTGAAAACTTTTTCCTATTTATTTACAAACCCCAGCATCTAGAGGAAGAAAACTTAAGTTCTTTCCCATCTCCTTTACAGCTTCGTAAAAATGTGGTCATCCAACCTGAACAAAAATGCTACATATATTTGCAAAATACTAAAGAGGCACTAATAAAACTCTTAAACTCCCCAAAACTCAGAAGCTTAAAACGACTCTCTCTTTCTTATCCGAAGGTAAGCAAGACAACAAGAAAGGTTTTAAGCAAAACTCGCAGGTTTCACCAGCTATGGTCCCCATTCCAGAAAGTTCAGATTGTTACTCTTTGCCATTTCCCTAGGTTTTTGGTTTCCACTTGATTCTTGATGGAATGGTTTGGTTTAGCCCGCCCTGCTCTGCATTGAAATGAAAGACTGCTGTTCCTTTTCAATATTCCTCCTTGCCTAGTCATGCTTTCAAACTCGCTCAAAGACACTTCGAATTTAAGAGCGAAGCACTAGGCTCATATGAAAAAAGAAAGAGAGGGCCTATCTAGGATTCCCTAAGCCAATACCTGGAGAGGGACCACTTTCAAACGAAACAGTAAGGAGATCCTTAGCTTGTTGGAGGGGAAAGGAGATACGATTGTAAGCATAGCATTTAAGGACTAGTGATAGAGCACAATGATAGCATCATTATCTTTATGAATATTATATTGGTTCCCTAATTGTAGTCTCTCCATAACTCATAGTTATTGTATCTGTTATCTTTGACCCATGTTCTATAATACAGCCTAAATTAGTGAAACTAATGTAGCACCCCCTTACCTAAGCCTAAGTTCCCGAATAATGTATGATTACTATAAATTTTTTTTTTCCTTTTTAAATTTGATTTGTTGAAAATGTTTTTTGGATAAAGTCACAACAAAACCAAAACATTCATTTACTCTTTGAGATCATTTTGCAAACCACACCGTAAACAGTAATACTTTAAAATAAATTCAAAGTTTACACACCCACACTATAAAGAAAAATAGTATTTAAAAATACATAATATCATTGCCCAAAATATCAAACCAAATGTGGAAGAACATGGTACCACGCTGCGCACTCCAGTTCGCACCCCACCAAGTCTCACTGTGAAGTTTTGGACTTACTTGCCATACAAGACAAATAACTATGAATGAAAAACACTCAGTGAGTAACCATATGCATATGTCAATGCCATGTTATGTAGTATAACATTGTACACCTAAAATCATCATTTTCCCCCTTTTATTTTAAATCAAATAGCTCGGTGGTATACTCCGTTTGGACAACCCACCGCTATGTGTGATCACTGATTCACAAAACTATTACATAGGGTTTAAACCATGCACTATCATTGTTCAACCATTTTCAAAACACAAAATCTCAAAGAAAAATCCTTCATTTCACATAAAACAATAAACATCATGAATTACTCCATGCAAATGAATGCTCATGCCACAATGCACAAGTAATACCAGTAAAGCAACAAAACATATAATTACCAAACCATCCCATCCGACAGCAATAATTACCGAAATGCTCCCGCTCAATCAACAATTATAAATCGCCAAACACACTGATGTAATTACTGAAAAGCCATTGGCCACTTCGATAATTACCAAGTTAACCTCGAGTTCATGGATAATTACCAAAATACCTCTCAATAGGTAAATAGTTAATTACCACCCTACCCTTGGTTATATAGCAGTCAGTAACCATTCTCCAACCAAACATATATAATATACAACCAACCCACATATGTATATCCATCCATATACACATTTATATATGCATATATATACATATATACATAAATACATATATAAAAATACACATATAAATATACATTCACATACATATACATATACACAAATACATATATGCACACCCATATATGTATACAATATTTTATACACATATATATGTACACAAACACAATTTATATATATATATATATATACATACACCAATGCCAAATTATAATCAATGTGTACATAATAAATAAATACTTATTTTAATACATAACCCTTTACAAAATACACTTTTGTATATTGATTAAATACATACATAAAATACATGTATTTTGTAAAATATAAATATATTTATAACTATACAAACCATTGTATAAATAATAATTTAAATAAATTATAAATAGGGTTTTTGAATAGATACATATATATATATAAATTAATAATCAAATAAATAATTATATATATATAATAAAATAACTTGGTTTAATAAAGATAAAATATTTTCGACTTTACCTCTTATATGAAAAATGATGAAAATACCCTCTATAATTTCAAAAATTACATTTATGTCCCCACATGTCAAATGACCAAAATGCCTTTGAACTTTTTAAAAATTTCATTTGTGTCCTCACATGCAAAATGACCAAAACACCTATGATCAATTTCAAAAATTCTATTTGTATCCCATGCATGCAAAATGACCAAATTACCCTTATAATTTTTAAAAATATCCAAAATACCCTTTATATGTGAAAAGACCAAAATATTCTCACATGTAAAAATTTGACATAGCTTTCCCACACATAGCCAGCCCCATACACAAGCTTAAACACATTGATTTCTTCATCAATTCATCAAATTAAGCAAGCATAACACTAAATCCATCAATCAATTCCTTGAAATCATACTTTAATCCATTAATTTCATACTTTGATTCACAATTTCCACAAAAACCTAAACCCAAACAATTGCAAATTTAACCAATAAGCTCAATACAAATGAAATTAAGCCCAAACCATCATCACAACACTTGATTGCAACAATTTATCAACTAAAATCACATGGTTATATGAAAATTTACAAAGTATGGTTCCCTACTTTTCTTCCAAGCAAGCAAGCACCCAAACTAAGCCTTGAAAAACCACCAAAACAATACCAAAGAACTTCCCCAAGTGGTTGGCCCTACTTTGAATTTCACTTTGAAAAATCCTTGAATTTTGCAACTTATCTCACTTTCTCTCTCTAGAACTTTGCTTCTCCCTCTAAGTTGCAATTGAAAGCATGAACAATGTGAAAGGAAAACGAAGAGTTGGCCAACACAAATAAAAAGCCAATTGACAACTTAATTTAATAATAAATTAAAGTAAAAAGGTAAAAGATATTTAACTTTATTATTAAAATAATGAATAGTAAAAGTCAAACTTGGTCAAACTTTGACCAATGGTAAAATAGGTAGAAAAAGTCTCTCGACTCTTCATAGGGTACTCTCGGCCCTCACAAAATGCCTGAAGGATTGAAAAGCTGCTTGTTTCTGTGAAAAAGGTGAAACCCAATTAAACCGAAAATGTGTCCGAAAATCGATACTTTCGAAAATAATAGCTTGGTTATTACAATCAGCTTGTGTATATTCATTTTGTATCCACCACTGTCAATACACAAGAAAATATACACAGCATTATCAACTCTGTTTATGGTATCAGAGCCCACTATATCGTGAATAGAGTTCTACCAGCTCTAGCCATCTCTATATTCTACTCATCCTACGATGGACACCTCTCAAGCCTCTGTTGCAACACGAAAAGCTTCAGTAACTATCTTTGAATCAATGCTGGTTTCAACACATGAACAATACAACTTAAGGTAATTCTCTCTCTATCAATGGAAATCTAATCTCTCTCAATGCTACTTCTCAGATTCCCTTCAAACTTGCTAAGAATGTAGGCAATTATGCGTCCTGGAAGTCACAAATGACAAATCTGTTATTTAGCTATAGTCTTCTTGGATTTGTTGATGGAACCGATACTTGTCCATCGGTAATTGATCGAGTTATCCTCTCTGGACTTATCAGGATCGTCTTATCCTTCTTGGTATTCAAGCAACGGTCCATAACACGGTCAGTCCAACAATAAATGGGTGCACAACGTCTGCAAATGCATGGAACAAATTGGAATCTAGTTTTGCTAATCAATCTAATACAAGAATGCTCTCCATCATTTATTCACTTATGAAAAATAGGAAGGAAGGAAAAACGGTGATAGCTTATATGAGCAGAGTCAAAAGTTTAGTTGATGATCTAGCACTTATTGGTCATCCTCTAAATGATGCCCAAATCATGTCTTATGATTTGAATAGCTTAAGTGATGAATTCAAAGAGCTTACATCAACAGCATGTGTGCGTGATATACCAATCACTTTTGAAGATCTTTACGAAAAACTACTTGATGAGGAATTGATTTGCACTTAAGGGGAATGAAAGGAGGATGAGCTACTGGTCATAGCTCAATTAGCTAAAAAAGGTTGTGGCGGACATGGCAATCATCGAGATGGACGTAGTAGACCCCATGGTAGCTACGTTTCTTATGCGCACAGCTCAGGAAGCAATAAAAATGGACAACACTTCTAGCTAGCTCATATATAACACCATCGACATCAATCCTCTCACGGACATAGCATAAATTTTAAACAATTTCAGTCATACGCACCCAGCTGGAACTCCACTGGCTATCATGGAAATCACAGTCATCAACATCAATCCCGCACAATCTGTCAATTGTGCGATAAACTAGGACACACTGCCAAACACTGTCACTCACATGGACAACCTTCTTCATACTTTTCTCAACCTTAAGCTAATCTCACTAAAGGTGAATCTACTAACTCTAACAACAATTGGGATCTTGACTCAAGTGCAACCCATTATTAGAAAATTAAAGGGTCAAAGCAAATTAACAACTAAAGTATATTGAGAAAATTAAAATAAAATGGACACAAATATTTTACATGAAAAACCTCCTCAAAGGAATTGGGGTAAAAACCACAGGCAAGTGTAGGAGGATTTCACTATTGTAAAATGGAAATTATAACACCTTCTCTCTAAATACAAAAAGAAAATAATGATATTCTTTATTGCATATAGGAGAAACAAATATTTCTCACAATTATGGAAAAACCTTCTCTAAGGAGAAACTAGTATTTTCTCTTTTGAGAAAAACTATTATGGAGAGAAAACTAAAGGATTTTGGGATTACTCTCGGATGATCTAAACTAGGAGGAGAGGGGGGGCTATTTATAAGAGAGTTTGCCCCTTCTCTCCCTTTCTTCTTCTTATACTTTTCTTATGTCAAAGCTACTGGCTCCTTTTTGTCAAATTGAAGCAGCCATCAAAGTTATCATTAGAGGCCAATAAATTCGGTGCCTTCAATTTTGACATTAATCATGACATTTTTCCCACTTAATGTCAAAATTGATAATATTCCACTCTTTTTAAAATTTGTCATTCCATGCTTGCTTATGTATTTATTAGGTCATATAAGGATCTACACTATATGAACTTGTTAATGTTGATTGACTTGGTATCAGATTTGCTAGGTTCTCATTAGTGAGTATCTTTTGCATATCTACACATCCATCTTTTACTACTTCTCTAACAAAGTGATATTGAACTCCTATATGCTTAGTTCTTAAATTTAAAGACTAGATTTCTTGCAATATATAAGACACTCTAACTATCACAAAACAAAGTGATATTCTCCAGTTTGTGTCCAAGCTCCTTCAATAACCTTTGTATCCAAATAGCTTCCTTACAAGCTTATGTAGCTGCCATATATTCTGCTTCTATTGTAGATAAAGCCAAAACTATTTGCAGTTTTGAAACCTAGCTTATAAATCCTCCTTTAAGTGTAAATACATAGCCAAGGCATAAATTTTCTTTTATCGAGATCTACAAAATTCGAATCAATATAACCCTTAACAATTAAATCTAATCTTCCATAACATAATAGAGCATCTAAGGTTCCTTTAATGTATTTCAGAATCCTCTTCACAGTATTCCAATGCTCTCTTTCAGAATTCGCCATAAAACGACTAACCGCTCTCACTGCTTGTACAATGTCTAGTCTTGTACATATCATAGCAAACATTAAGCTTCCCACTACTAATGTATACGGTACTCGAAACATCTTCATCCTCTCTACTTTATTGCTAGAACTCAAATTGGAAGATATCTTGAAATTAACAGAGGTAAAAATTGGCTTACAATCTTACATATTGTAGCCCCGCAAGATTTTCCTTAGATAATTCTTTTGAGAAAACCAAATCTTCCTATTCTTTCTATCTCGGTGAATTTGGATCCCTAGAATCTTATTTTTCGGACTCAAGTCCTTCATATCAAACTCCGTAACCAACTATGCCTTCAATTCTTAGATTCGATCTTTATTGGGCCTGCTAACAACATGTCATCCAAATACAATAACAAAATAATGAAATCATTATCACCAACAAATCTTTTGTAATATATACAATGGTCTGAATTGAGTCTATTGTACTTGAGGCTTATTATGAAGGAATTAAGTATCATGTACCAATATCTCGACGCATGTTTGAGACCATACAGAGATTTGTTCAACCTGCAAATCAAGTTCTCCTTGCTTCTTTCAGCAAAACCTTCGAGTTACAGCATGTAGATTTCTTATTCAAGCTCTCCATGAAAAAATGCAGTTTTAACATTCAACTGCTATAAGTGTAAATCAAATGTAGCACACATAGCTACGACTATACTTACAGTTGTAAGTCGAACCACTGGAAAAAATATCTCAGTAAAATCAATCCCTCTTTTTGAGCATATCCTTTCACCACAAATCATGCACGATACTGTTGTACTTGATCATTGTTATATCGTTTGATCTTATAGAGCTATTTATTATCAATGACTTTTCTTCCATGTGGTGACGGTACTAATTCCCAAGTCTTGTTCTATTGTAAACCTTCAATTTTTTCTTACATTGTTGTCATCCACAAATATAGATCTGAGCTACTTGTAGCTTCATGGAAAGTTGATGGCTCTCCATCCTCTGTTAAAAGACTGTCTGCAACGTTGCTTTCCATATCATACTCCGAGTGCCAAGCTAGCGGTCTTCTCTCACGAGTTAACTGACGAACTTCTAGAGCCTCGGACTCAACTTGTTTTTGTACCTCGTTCTCTGGTGCTGCTTCAGAAGAGTTTGAATTTTCTTCCACCTGTATTGTTGTAGTCTCTGAATGTTTCTTTGACGTGCTATCATTTTCATCTTTTTGCAATAGTTGATCCTCTACAAAGATGACATCCTGTTGATAATAACCTTGTGGATAATGGGATCCCGCAGGTGATACCCCTTCACACCATCAGCATACCCTAAAAATATACACATTCTGGATTTTGGATCCAATTTTGCTCTTTCTTAGGTGTTATACATCACATATACAGGACATCCAAATGAATGTAAATGTGAGTAATCAGTTGTCTTACTAGTCCACATCTCCATCGGTGTTTTCAACTAAATCGTTGTTGAAGGCAATCAATTTATCATATAACATGCGGTATTGGCTGCTTCTGCCTAGAATGAATTGGGTTGTCCTGCAGTCCTCAACATAGATCTTATAATTTCTGCAAGAGTTCTATTCATTCACTCTGTCACACCATTTTGATGTGGAGTGTATGCAACCGTGAACTATCTTTTAATACCTTCTTGCTTACAAAATACAAGAAACTCACCGTTTGTATACTCTCTTCCATTATCTGTCCTTAAACACTTGATCTTTTTTCCATATTCAAGTTCCACATGCGCTTTAAAGTCTTTAAATACTATAAACACATATGAAATTTTCTTAATTAGGTACACCGATAATCTTCTGGAGTAATCATCAACAAAAGACACAAAGTATTTTACTCCTCCTAGGGATATCTCCGATGATTCCCAAACATCAAAATATATCAAGTCTAGAATGCATTTACTTCTAGTAATAGATCTATTAAAATTTAATCTATGATGCTTACTTGTAACACAAAGCTCATAAAAGGGTAAAGATACATTTGTAAGTCCATGAAGTAGCCTTTGATCGGAGAGAATTTTCAAACCACGTTCAAACATGTGACCTAATTTAAGGTGCCACATAATTGTTGACTCTTCTCTTTTTCTACTTGACGTGACATACACATCTGACTCCTCTAATGTTTCTCCTTTAAGCATGTCTAGATTTACACTGAACTTTTCCACCTTCATCACCACAAGCGCACCTTTAACAACTTTTATGATCTCATTTTCAATATGGATTTTACATTCAAGATCATCTATTTGTCCTAAGGACAATAGATTTTTTTTTAGGCTTTTGATATATCGTACCCCTTGAATAGTGTGAACTGTACCATCATGCATTTTTATCTTAACAGTACCACTACCAGCAATCTCTAAGGTATGATCATCACTCATGAATACAGATCCTTCTAAGATAGGCTTATAGTTGCGAAACCATTCTCTTTTAGAGGTCATGTTTCCTGAATTTAAAAACCAAACATCAGCAAAACTTTTTCTGCCTTCAACAATCATTGTTGCCTCACTGTAAAGAACTTTACTATCACTTAAGGTACTTGCCACATTTCCTTGAGCTTTTGATGACTCAGGATCTCCACTCTTCTTGAGAAGCCAAGACTCTTTCTTGACATGCCCTTTTTTGCCACAATTGTAGCATTTGATATTCTTCTTATTTCTTGATTTCGATCTACCATAATTTTGAGTCTCATTGAAGCCACGTTCCGTCAATCTTCCTCTTATCACTATCAGTGCTTCCGCTTGCTACAAACTTGACTGCCTGTCTTCCTTATTTTTGCGCCTACTTTCTCCTTCCAAAATTGCTGCTGTAATAATGTTGAAAACTAGACTATTTGAATTGTTTGTCAGGTTGATGATAAGTTGATCATACGAGTAAAGTAGACTTTGAAATAGAAACTCTACACATTCAACTGAATCTATTGTATAACTCATCGATGTGAGTTATGAAAATAAAGTATTTAGAGTGTTGATATGGTCGGTTACCAATGTGGACTCCACCATTCAAAGAGTATATAATTTTCTTTTTAAGAAAATTTTATTGTGTAATGACTTAGCCTCGTACAATCTTGTCAAAGTATTTCATATCTCTTTTACCGTCTTTTTCTCCGCCACGGTGGATAACACTTCATTGGCTAATGATAAGTGCATATTAGCAATTACTTTGCCATCCATCTTGTACCACATCCTGTCATTGGTGATCTTCATGGGCCAATCTCCAATTGCTGCTAAACAATTATCTTTCTTCAAAATTACTTTTGGCTTCATTTTCCATAATGAGAAGTTAGTCCTATTGAACTTTTCCACATGGAACTTTGTTGTCATTGTTGATGACAATCTGCTTTACACTCAAATTGGATTGCACTATTTCATAGTATACATGAACAGTACTGTATACATGAACAGTACCGCATACTTAAAATAGTACCGTATACATGAATAGTACTGTGAATAATTTCGTAACCTGAAAGCTCTAATACCATTGCTAGAAAATTGGGTTAAAGCAGATTAGCAACTAAAGTAAATTGAAAAAATTAAAATAAAATGAACACAAATATTTTACATGGAAAACCCCTTCAAAGAAATTGAGGTAAAAACCACAGGCAAGTGTAGGAAGATTTTACTATTGTAAAATGGAAATTAAAACTTCTTCTTTCCAAATACAAAAAGAAAATAATAATATTCTTTCTTGCATATAGAAGAAACAAATCTTTCACACAATTTTGGAAAAACCTTCTCTAAGGAGAAATTAGTATTTTCTCTCTTGAGAAAAACTAAAGAAATACTAATATGAAAAGAAAACTAAAGAATTTTGGAATTGCTCTCGGATGATCTAAACTAGGAGGAGAGGGGGGCTATTTATAAGAGAGTTTGCCCCCTCTCTCTCTCCCTTTCTTCTTCTTCTCCTTTTCTTTTGTCAAAACTTGTGGCTTTTTTATGTCAAATTTTAGCAGCCATCAAAGTCATCATTGGAGGCCACTGAAGTCGGTGCCTCCAATTTTGACATTAATCATGACACCCATCACATTACCTCTGATCTTTAGAATCTTTCCATGCACTCAGACTATGTTGGTAACAAGGAAATTGTTGTCGGTAACGGTAATGGTATTTCTATCTCTTATGTTAGTTCCTCTATTGTTGCTTCTCCTATTGCCTCTTTCACTTTGGACAATGTTTTGAGTGTACAAATGATTAAAAAAAACTTAATATTTGTTTCACAATTTTGTAAACAAAATAACACATTAATTGAATTTTTTCCCACTTATTTTCTTATGAAGGATTTGAATACGGGGGCATCCTTGGCGAAAGGCCGGAGTAAACATAATTTGTATGAGATGTCACCTTCTTCACTGCCCAATAACTTATCCAACCTCAAACCATCTACTTCAATTGTTCTCTCCTACCATGTGTGGCACCAGCATCTTAGACATCCTTCCCTTTCAATTCAACATGAAATTCTAGTAAACAATAACATCCCTTTCTCTACTACTTCTATTAAAGATGTATGTGACTCTTGTATGAGTAACAAAAGTTACAAACTATCTTTCAAAAGTTCGTCTCTCAACTGTGATAAACTTTACCAAATTATTTATTCTGATTTTTGGGGCCCTGCCTCAGTAATTTCATATGGAAACTTTTGCTATTATGTTATTTTTATTGATTATTTCACTAAATATACTTGGTTGTGTCCTCTCAAGTTAAAATCTAAGGTGTTTATTATTTTTGAAAAATTTTATAACCTTATTACCAAATATTTCCAAACCTTAATCAAAACCTTATACACTAACATGGAGGTGAATACAAAGGCTTCTCCTTTTTTTAAAAACACAGTATTCAGCATCTTACCACCCCACCTCACATACTCGAACACATTGGGTCCGCTGAACACAAACACCAGCATATTGTTGAAATGAGACTCACTCTTCTTCATAATGCAGATGTTCCCCTTCGTTTTTTGTCACATGCCTTTCAATGTGCAGCTTATTTGATTAATCATATGCCAACTCTAGTTCTTAATCATACCACTTCATATACAAAATTATTTGGTAACAATCTCACTTACATTTCTCTATGCATATTTGGTTGTCTATGCTATACTTGGTTTCGGCCATATACCAAACAAAAGCTAGAATCATGCTCACATCCATGTGTATACCTTGGATTCTCTATTCCTCATCATTCTTTTTTGTGTTTGGATCTTCCTTCCAACTATATCTTTATCTCACATCATGTAGTCTTCTTTGAGCATATCCTCCCTTATATAATAAAAGCCTAACCTGATCTATGTCTCACTACCCAAACTTCTTTAAATACACTTCCACGTTTTTAGGCCCACAAATGGATCGAGCTTCCTTTCCTTCCCCTAATACTTCAAACTCCTTTTCTACCCATCTTCACCACTCTACGGGTTGTCTATGCTCTAGGCTCCACTAAGGCTAACCCAATTTCATCTCCTTCACAAGTACGATGCTCTTCCCCATCCCCATCTTCACATGAAACCCATAATCAATTCCATACCCATGTCACCCTTTCTCCACGTGCAGAATCTAACCTGTCTCCTAAACATGTTATTCCACCTACTCATGTAAACCCAAACCCACTTGGTGCCATCCTGACCAACAACCTACTCCCCCACCTTTTGTTTCTTGTGATGACCCACCTCCTATGCCACCTTCTTTAACCCGTATGCTCACCCACGCTCAAAATAATATTCACAAACTAAAAAAATATTTTTTTCTTACCACGTCCACATCTCTACACTCTCCTATTAATGAACCCACTTCCTTCACCCAAGCCAACAATTTTGATCATTGAAGTAAGGCCATGCAAGAAGAATTCCATGCTCTTCAAAACAACAACACTTGGTATCTCATTCCAGCTTCCCCTACTCAAAATACTATCGGGTGTAAATGGGTTTATAGGATTAAAAAGAATCTTGATGGCTCCATTGCTCGACACAAAGCCCGCCTTGCAGCTAATGGGTTTCATCAACACCCCGACATTAACTTCACAAAAACTTTTAGCCTAGTTGTCAAACCTACAACTATTCGCATTGTTCTTACCCTTGCTATAACTCGAGGTTGGATTTTACATCAGCTAGATGACAATAACACCTTCTTATAGGATACCTTTTCTAAATATGTTTATATGCAACAACTTTAAGGTTTTGTCAAAGTTTCCAACTCATGTCTACAAATTACACAAAGCCATCTATGGTCTCAAGCAAGTCCTTTGGGCATGGTACAATGAGCTACAATCTTTTCTCCTCACTTATTGCTTTACCAACTGTAAGAGTGACACGTCTTTATTCATCTATGTTAAGGGCCCTTGCACCGTGTACTTACTTGTCTACATGGATAACATTATTCTCACAGGTAATGATTCTACCACTCTTCAAACATTCACCAACCAGCTCTCCAATCAGTTTTCCCTCAGGGAACTTAGACAGCTTAGCTATTTCTTTGGTGTTGATACAACTCAGACTTCAAATGGTTTGTTCCTATCTCAATGCAGGTACATACTGGATCTTCTTCAAAGAACCAATATGCATGAAGCCAAGGCAGTCAGTACTCCGCTCTCTCCATCTAAAAAACTTCAACTTGACAATGGATCTCCACAACATGACCTAACTGAGTATCGGCAAGTACTGGGATCTTTTCAATATCTCTCTTATCAGACCAGATGTCAACTTTGATGCCAACAAATTAGCTTAGTTCATGCACCGTTTGACATCTAAACATTAGATGGCTGTTAAAGGGATCCTTTGGTACCTCAAAGGCACCTCACATTAATGCATCTTTCTTTTAGCTAAATCTCCACTTTCCCTCCATGCATTTGTCGATGTCAACACTCGCCATTCAACCTCTGCGTATATTGTGTTTCTAGGCTCCAATCCTATTAATTGGACATTAAAGAAACAAACAAAAATTGCTTGCCCCTCAATAGAAGGTGAATACCATGCCATTGCAGCTGTAATAGCTGAGGTGAACTGGCTCACCCATCTGTTCATGAGATAGGCCTCTCACTTCCCGCAACACCCACTATTTACTGTGATAATATTGGTGCTACTTATTTATGATCTAATCCAGTTTTTCACTCCCTCATGAAGCATGTTGCAATAGACTTCCACTTTGTACGAGATCAGGTCACTCGCAAATTACTTTGTATTCCTCATGTCCACACAATTGATCAACTTGCTCACTCCCTCACCAAACCGCTAGCTCGGGCACCATTTGTCCTTCATCGGTCTAAGCTTAGCATCCTTCCCGGACCCTTGCGCTTGCTGGAGCATAATAGAGGACAATGATAGTATCATTATCTTTATGAATACTATCTTGGTTCCCTAATTGTAGTCTCTCCATAACTCACAGTTATCGTGTCTATTACCTATGACCTATGTCCTAGAATACAGTCTAAATTAGTGAAACTAGCTTGTATATATTCATTTTGTATTCACCACTGTTAATACATAAGAAAATATACACAACATTATCAACTCTGTTTAACCAGCAGCACTGGTTGTATAAGAGACAGAAAGAAATCTACGCCGGAAAAGCAAAGATAAAATTACAAGTAGGAGAAATATTGACCTTCACAAAGGCACTACCTTTGGCATCAACACAAAAACTTTTATTTTGAGCAATAGTAGAGAGGCTTACTCTTAACATCTAAAATTATCCAACATTCCAAAGAAGAAGATAAAATGACCTTGATCCTTCTGGGTTAATGACAATCAAAAGATTTATGCTTTTAACTGATTGTGTAAAGTAGTTTCTTGTACATAATTTCCCGTACCAAAAATAACCATCAATTAGAAATGGATAAATCAGCACAAATTTAGTATAAGTTCATTGTATTAACATGTTAATATATACACACACATATAAAAGTACTTTGGTGGAGTAATGAGGAAGCTTCAGGTAATTAGCACATGTCATGACACATTGGAAAATAATCATCTGCGAATTCTGAATTGAAAGCTAAACATTCAATCCTATTGGTAGTATCCAGAGAATCAAACTAAATTTGAAATGAAAAGAAACCAAAAATTTACAAATATAAGAACAAGAAATGAAACCAACAATTTACAAATATAGAAATGAGAAATAAAAATCTATACTACATCATCACCAGAAACAATTATAAACCACTAGCCTCAAATAACAAAACCCATAAATGTTATAGACACAAATTTAGAAGACATTTGACGCTAGAAAAATTGTACAAATTTTGGTTTCAGTATTGCTAGACCACCAGTGAGAGTGTAGGTGCACAAGTAACAAACTGGAGAAATCCCACTGCTACTACGGTATGGACTCTCATACAACCCTTAGTAACTTTAAAAAAAAAAAAATCATAGGGATTTATAAAAAAATTAAGCTAAAAAATTCATATCCAAAAAGCACATTTCTAGATCTAAGAAGGGTTACATTAACATTCACAGGGTTGTTTGCAATGTAACCATGGTCAAATTTTCTATGCTCAAGGAACCAACATATTTAAAAATAAATAAATAATAACACATGAACACTATGAAAATTAAAGGTGATTTGCCAAAGAAGTTACACAACTGACCTCACCATGCTGGACTCGAGGCCAAAGATTTTCTTCCACAATCTATTCACTAACTAAACCAAATTAGGAACTAGAAATGATATGCACACAAAGAACTGACCTATGTTAAAACCAAAAGCAGATCCATTCCAAATTGCTGAAGCTCAGGTTGATCATTCAATAACTTCCAAATGATAGATCTCTTATAATTTACAAAATTCCAAAAATATGTTATCTTCTTGCTATTTGTAAATTTCAGTAGGTAGAATTAGTTTGACTTTGATCATATATACTTTGTATTCAGAAGAAAGAGACAAAACTAGATATAAATGTTTAGAAATAGAAGAATGATTAGTAAAAAGCTAGGAGTTGGACCAAGTTTCACGTGATATTTTACAACAAAAAATAAATCATATTTAACTATATCAATTATTTAAAAAAAAAATCATTCGAAGACAACATAGCTAAAACTAAAACAGTGTAACAAAGGACATTCATTCTATTTGGCAACGAAGAGTGGTCATTTAGGTCATTGATCAGCTTTTTCTTCTGTTCATAAGGCATCGAATAAATTGTTAAGATAGTACATCTGTAAAAACAATTGGTTGTGAAGGTGTTGTGATAGAAAGCACCATCTGTAAAAACAATTGTTAAGATGAAGTTGCTCCAATGCATGAAATGAGATGTCCATAACAAATAGCTGAATTGCAGAGTGACAAAAACTCCTAGAGCACAATTTTTAATTTCTAATTTATACTTGAATCATTTTTATTCTGTATTGTTCATATATGGTTTCCTACATTATTTGCCTATTAGTATTAAAGAGCTTCCTTCATGTAAAGTATGAAGTAGGCAGTGGCACCCAGGCCCATCTTCCAATACTTTTTGGTGGATTAGACAAAACTTAGTTCAGATTAAAACATTAACATCACCCCAGTTAACACTGTTAGGAATTTCATAAGGTGGGCAATATATGTCAATTATTACACATATTTTATTGTCCAAAATTAAAGCCTGATGAAGTGATCTAATAAACTTTTAAAACAAGACTTATGAAATAACGTATATATAATATGATATATTTAATTTAATTAATGTGTACAAATTCATTTTTACCCTTGGTATTGTTTTAAAGGGTTAATAATATTTAAGGGTAATTTAGCATTTCCATTATTAAAATTTTTAAATTAAAAGGTTATCGTAACTAGATTTATACAATCAACGATTCTCTATTTTCTTCTCATCGATTACAAGAACTAGTTTTATAGTGCCTTCGTAAAAAATCTAGAAGCACCGAACCTAAAAATTTTCACCTCAAAATACCAAATTCTGCATCAATTTAAGTATTATGGACACATGTTAGTGTTTCTGTAACAAAATATATATATATATATATATATATATATATATATTATGCCTAATGATTTACATGCATTTGATCTAATTGGTATCAGAGCTAGTCTTGTTAGATCATTAGGTTAATATGTTTTCTGCTTTACCCATATTGGATTAGGGTAAAATTATGGAAAATTAAAATTTAATTAAAAAAAAGAGTACGGGTCTAACCCGATTTATGTAAAATTTTGAAAGTAAGGTTTTTTTGGTGAAATTGAGACTTGGGTGTTGTAAAACATTAAAATTGCGGCTAAATTAAACATATTTTAGAGTGAAATTTGTCAAAAAAGAAATGAATTTCAAGTTTCTTTTGAAATCCTTTGGACTGAAACTTTTTTGCTTTTGGAATAGGATTTCTAGATAGTTTTTGGAGAAATTTTCAAGTGAGTTTTGTTCCTTAGAAAATCGAGAGCAAAATCCTACCAACCCCGTTGAAAACAATGGCTAGAAATATCATTTACAGGCGGGTTAGGAAGTTGGGTCAACCCACAAGCCGACTGCAGGTTGGAGGCAACATGTCGTCTAGCTTGGACAACATGTGGTATCCATACAATGTCGTCCAGCTTGGACAACACGTCGTTCGCTGATGTCAATGCCAGGTCAATGCTAACGTCAATGCCACATCAACAGGTAAAATAATAATAAAAAAAGATTTTGTTTACATACTTACCTAAGGTGCCTATATTGACAATACTGTGTATTATATATTTATTTATTTTATAATTAATTTGTTAAACTAATATGTTGCCAAAGTAACCTCTGTTAGTTAAAAATAAAATTGTTTTAAAATAAATAAATTTTCTATGCCTATGATAAAATAGTCAGCCCAAAAGAGAATTACTTTAGGCCAGATGTAGGATATGAATAGTATAAATGTGAGATAAATAGGGAATAATATAGATATTAATAGGGAATATCATTAACCTCCCCTGAGGTTAGACTTAAATACAAGTACACCCCAGTAACATCGTTTTTTGCTTATAGCCTCCCTCGCAGTGAATTGGAATATGTTAACTTTAACACTTAAAAGGGTATATAAGTCATTCCATCTTATTTTTTATATATTTTTAAAAAAAAAATAATTAACTGTTTATCACCTATATTTTAATTTTATTTTTACTTCATTTATATCTCACTCACCAAATATCACACGTGGTATAAAAAGATTTATTCTTTTTTTTCCTTTTTTTTTCTTTTTCTTTCTCGTCTCTCTAGTTTTCTCTTTCATTTTGAGACTTTCAAACCCAACCATGCCATCTCTGATTTGCGTGGGTCACAAAGAGCACAAGGAAATTGTGGGCCAACTGGATTTTTCACCATTCTCTCTTTTTCCTTCTTTTTTCTTTTTATTTGTCTCATTTCTGGCTCTCATAGCAGCAACCTCCTTCCTGGAAAAATTTTAATTTTTCAATTTTTTTACTTTCCTCTCACTTGTCCCCATACATACCTATTGGAAAATTGACCTTGAGTGCTAAAATTTTTCTGGAAAAACTGCTCCTCTGACTGCTATCCTCCGACTAAGTTGCAAATAAGTTTTTGAAATTTTTGAAAAAATTACAAAATAAAGCTCATTGAAAAGGAAAACTCTCTCCATGGACAAGATTGAAAAGGGAAAAAACAAATTTATAATTTATGTATGGGTTTGCAGGTTGTGGAGAAAAAGAAAAACTTTTTTATCATTTTTATATGGATTTGCAGGTTGTGGAGAAAAGGAATTTTTTTTTTTTTTTGTAATTTTTGTATACGACTGAGAAGAGAAAAAAGAAAAGGAACAAGAAGCAATGGCAAAGAGAAAAAAAATGAAAAAAGGAAGGGAAGAAGAAGCGATGGAGAAGAGGGGAAAAGAAAAGGAAAAAGAAAGGAAAAAGAAAAGCAACGGAGAAGAGAAAAAAAAAAGAACGGAGATGAAAAAAAAAGAAAAAAATTATTTAATTATCAAATTATATATATTTTTATATGCTACGTGTTATAGTATAATTAGGACCACGTGTACTTTAAACATTAAAATTAATTATTAACTTATATATTTTTATAGTATCATGGTCATTTTCTAATTGGTACATATGTATATTTATTTTAGGTATTTCCTTAGTTGTTCAAGGGTATATAAGTCATTTTACATAATTACAACTGCACTTGTTAGTCAACCAGTTCAAACCGTTAACTTTAACACCGTCAGGTGTAGTATTTGCATAATTTCAATGTTGCTAGGTGCTAACTATATTTACCCCTAACATCAAGGGTAGTCCATATAATTTACTTTATGCATATAATATGCCAGTCTAAAGAAAGACATATTATTAGGCTATTATTAAATTATCTGCATTTGTGCTACGATTGAGAGTACCGTTTACAAGTTGTTATTTATGTCCAAAGACTAAATGTAATGTTGTGCTTGGTATCTTGTGATTCATGTGTATGTATGTTTTATATTTAAATATCATTTAAGTATATATACATGTTTTGGTATTAATTGTGAGCCTTTTATGTTATATCTGAATGCAGCATCTATTATTTCTGCTAATGTTAACAACATTCATGTGCTTAATGGCATAAATTTTAAAAAATGGAAGGATCATGTGATGATGGTACTTGGATGTATAGATCTAGATCATGTGATTAGGGTTGATTCTCTTGCAGCTCTGACAGATCAAAGTACTCTTGATCATAGAATGGCATATGACAAGTAGAGAGAGATCTAATCGCATGAGTGTACCAGAGCCCATCAAGGGTTCTATTTTTAATGAGGATGATGCTAGAAATTTTATGAATCAACTTGCCGATAAGTTTACGGCAAATGAAAAGATTGGAAGAAGCACTATACTATCAAAACTTTTTTCTATGAGGTATAAAGGAAAAGGAAATGTCTGTGGGTACATCTTAGATATGTTCAATCTTGTTTCAAGATTGAGGGGTCTTAAGTTACAGTTGTCTAAAGAAATTCTAGTACACCTTGTCTTGATCTCTTTTCCTATACAGTTTGACACTTTTAAAGTTAGCTACAAAACTCAAAAAGATAAGTGGACTCTGAATGAGTTTATAGCACAATGTGTACAAGACAAGGAGAGACTGAAGAATGACAAGGTTGAGAGTGCTCATTTGGCATTTACCTCAAAAAATCTAAGCAATAAGAAAAGAAAGAGGACAAACTATAAAGGAAAGGATCTTATGGACCCAGAAGCTTCAAGGCATAAGGAGCATAAGAAACATGATTTGGTATTTACATATTTCTTCTGTAAAAAGAAAGGCCATATGAAGAAAGATTGCTTCAAGTACGCTAATTGACATGTAAAGAAAGGTATGCTTCTCAACTTTATTAGTTCAAAAGTTAATTTGGTTGTAGTACCTAATGACACTTAATGGATAAATATTGGTGTTATTACTCATATAAGTGTAACTATGCAGGGTTGTCTAAGGAGTCGACTGCCAAATGATGATGAAAAATACATTTATACGAGTAATGGTAAGAAGGTAAAGGTGGAAGTTATTGGAGATATTCAATTTGTTCTTAGGACAAGTTTTACATTAATTTGGAAAAATACTTTTGTTGTGAAATCTAATCATGGTGGCCAATACTATGGCAGATATGACGGATCAGGTGAATAACATCCAGGGCCTTTTGCGAGGTACCTAACAGAGTGTGGTATAGTCCCTCAATACACCATGTCAGGTATTCTAAGTCAAAATAGTATAGCTAAGTGGAGAAACCGAACCCTTCAAGACGTAGTAAGAAGTATGATTAGTCACTTTTCTTTACCGGATTCATAATAAGGTGAGACAATAAAGACTGTAATTTATATTCTCAACTGAGTACCTTGTAAAGCAATTGAAAATACCCCATATGAGTTATGTACGGGTAAGAAGTCTATATTAGGCATCCACATGTATGGGGATGTCTAGCTGAGGTAAGGCCCTATAAGCTTAATGAAAGAAAATTGGACTCAAGAACTGTCAGCTTCTATTTTGTAGGATACTCTAAAAAATCAAAAGGGTTCAAGTTTTATGATCCTAAAAGTAGGTATTTCTTCAAAATGGATATTGCCAAGCTCATGGAGGACAATGGGAGCACAGAAGTAAGAGACACTGTATCTGAAAAGGAGTGTATGGACATTCTGACCACAGTCACTACAGTAACTATAGATGGGGATCAAGTAACCATTCCTGATGTCATTCAAATTGCAATTCCAAATACTATTGTCAATAATGATGTTCATATATCGCCTCAAACACAGTTAGAGGCTCCTCTCATTCAAGTTGAGGCATCTCATCCAGAAATAGTGGAAGTAGCTCAACAATCTCAATTAAAAGTGCTAATACAACAATCTACTAGAGATAAGAGAAAAAGCAATTTCATATGATTATGTAGTCTTTTTTTAGGAGCATGAGTTTGATATGGATTGGAGGACGATCCAACGTCTTTCAATCAAGTTAAACAGTGCACTAACTTTGACAAGTGGATTAAAGTTATGCATGAAGAGTTGAAATCCATGGAAGATAATGGCGTATGAGATCTTGTCAAATTTCCTAAAGGAGATAAACCAATTGGTTGTAAGTGGTTATTCAAAATCAAACAGGATTTGAAAGGCAATGTCGAAAGGTATAAGGCACGCGTAGTCTCCAAAGGCTTCACACAAAAGGAAGGCATAGATTATAAAGAGACTTTCTCTCCAATTTCAATAAAAGATTCATTCAAGAAAATAATGGCACTTGTAGTTCATTATGATTTGGAATTACATCAGATGGATGTAAAGACAATGTTTCTCAATGGTGACATTGATGAGACAATTTACATGGTGCAATCGGAGAATTTTGAGTCAAATGATTCAAAAAGCCTTGTATGCAAACTTAAGAAGTCCATTTATGTAATAACTCGTACCTAGGAAGAATCTTAAAGAAATCTTTTTTTACCGAAGTTTGACTGTAATATCTGCTTACTTTATGCACAGTTAACTTTTGGTCAAAGTCAACACATGGACCACTGACTGTCGGGTCAAGGTCTGGTGTTGGTTGAGTGGGACTGAGTGGTATGTGATCTTCTGTGTATTATGTGTGTTTGTTTCCTTTTATAGTAAAGTCAAAGTTTTGGTCAAGGTCAAAGTCAACAGTCAACAGTGTGATGACTGGGACTCTCTTTTCTTGACCCTTAACTGTGTATGTGGCAAGTTTGATTTTAATGTGGTCTTGCTTTGTAAAAAGGGGGACTACATGCAAGACCAAGTTTGAATTTGATCAAGCTTGGGTCAGTAGGCTAGTTTGGCCCCACCCCTTTGAAACTCTTAATCCTTCCATTATAAAAGTAATATGTTGGCTGAAAATAAATCCTATTTTTCCTAGTGTTGCCGTCCACCATAGAGAGAAAGAGAGAGGAGAGTATTTTGGAGAGAAGAAAGATAAGGAGGCAAGGAGAAAGGGCTAGTTTTCAAGCTTGTTCAAAATGTTTCCTTCAAAGCACCAAGGAAAAGGAAGGAGGAAGAGGCCGGCCATATTTCCAACTGCTGGAAGGAGGTTCTTGGCTTGCATTCTCAAGGGTTTTAGTGGGGTTTTAGCTAATCTAAGGTAAGACCCAAACTCTACTTGTGTTTGCTAGTGTTTGGTAGTGTATTAGTGTGTTTGTGACCTAGATCTACCCTCTTTATATATTTTCTACATGGATATACTTAGGACCACTTAAAAATTTATGAGGTGGGCTGTTTCAAATGGGTTTTTTTTTTAAAAAAAATTAATCAAAGCCCTAATCTTGTGTGGTGGTAGGGTCCCTTTTGCATCTAGTGTTTTGATTTGAAAATGTGTACTGTGAATCAGGAAATTCCTGAAATTTTTGTAGACTTTGGATCAAAACTGGCATTTGGGTATTTGTTCAAAAATTCTGAAATTTTAATTTCATATACTTGAGTATCTTGTGATCATGCTCGTTTTTTAATTTTGGCAATCGGAGTTTAAATGAGGGAGAAAGAATTGTTTTAAAATTACTTGATGGGTAGATGTTTTGGGAGAACCCTACACCATAACCCATGGGTTTGGTGATATTTCAGGGCCTTCTATTTTTACTAATTTTTTATTCACATTTTTCTCTTTTAATTCATTAAGTTGTGGTTATTTGATTTTGAAATTTCCCCATTTGGAGTTAAATTCAGGATTCTATAAATTTTACAATTTTTTCTGTTTTTGTTGGAAAATTCTGAAACTGTAACTGTTTGTGACATGATTTTGTATATAGTTTTAAGCTAGGTTAAATGTTGTTTATTGCTGAAAATTTTGGACTAAAGTGAGCTGTACATGACCAGCTATTTGTATGGTTTTAATAAACTAAGTAAAGACATTAATGTGACTAGTTTAGGACTTGGATTTAAATCAATTTCATGACTACTTTGTCTAAAACTAACTTTGATATTTATTTAGCTTTGTAAACTAATAAAGTATGATATTTTATACTTCTTATGTTGGTTGATGTAGTGAGGCTCCAATTTATTTATAAAGTATGGTTGCTGGAATTTGAGTTAAGTATGATTATATTTGCTTTCCTTTACAAATAGAATGCTATTTGAAAATGATTTCTTTAAAAATAAATGGGTCTATTCGCATGGATATATTTGCATATAGTAAATAATAACTTGAGTTATTAGAATTAATTGATACCTATGATTTTGCATGATAAACTTATATATATATATATATATAAGTATTTAAATGCATGTGTTGTCTTGCATATGAGAGTTAATTATGTTTGAAGCTATATATATTGATGACATGGGAATGGTGTTTGCTAGCTATGGCATAAATATAAGCATGCATTGCAATCCATCATGGAAATTTTGTTATACGCAAGAAAAATTATTTTCTTGTCAACTCACGTTTTAATGGTTATGCATTGTATAGACATGGTCATGAACTCATAGGCTTTTAAAGCTATAATGAATAGAGCACATGTGTTCAAGTTTGTGAATCGTTTAGTAGAGGTCCCACTAACTAGTAAGTGGAGAGATTGGATTCTCGCATGCGCTCACATGCGAGCGTATTGGTGCGTGTAGAGGTTGTAACCCCGGCACTTGCATGACGCAGATGCAAGCGGGTTTCATCCCCACTCATGTCATTTTCTCTAATCGATTAAATGTGTAAGGATTTCCTTGAAAGTATGCATGTGTGCTGCTTTAGGAAGTTAGAATTGCCGACGGATAACTAGCTCCAGCATAACTAAAATTTACACAAAAAGAAAAGTCCTACATATAAGAGTTTTTAAAAGTTATTACATAAATGGTTGTTTTAAAAGAGAAACAAACAAAAGGTTTTCATGATTGTTGACTTTCTAATAGCATTGTACATGCATGTTGGGAACCTATTAAGTATTTTTCACTCACTCCTGTTTGTTTATTGTGTTTAGGTAATTCTGAACCCTAACCGAGCAGTTTGGCAATAACATGGCCGACCGGCAGAGGGTGGCAACAGTACAAATTAGTTCTGTAGTTTTATTTCGTTTAATAATACTAAAACTCTGATAGAGATACAATTAAGTTTATTTACGTTGTAGGTATTGTGTAAATAACCGTATTTTTCGGGGTTTAGAAATATTTTGATTTTGCTATTAATATTAACGATTTAAATTTTATCCTAAAGAGTAAAGAAAATTTTTATTCAGTTTTCTGGCTATGTGTCAAAAGGAAATTTTCTTTATATTATTATTTTGTATCGCCTTTTTGAAGTGACATCTCTTTATTTGGGTCTTCGGGCTCGGATAAAGGGGTGTTACATTGACTTTTTAGAAAAGTTAGCAAGCCCAAAGTTGACTTCTTTTATGTGTAATTTTTTTTATTTTGACTTTGGTACCATAGCGTAAAGCTCGTCGGTACAAGTTCATAGACATGCGGTACATTTAAATCGGGATTATAGTTTAAACGTTATAGTAAATAGAAGGCAGTGGCAAAATTGTAATTTTGCTAAGTTTTAAAAATATCTTTCTTTTTTTCTTTTCTTTTCTTTTTCCCATATTTCTTTTTCTTCTCTTGCCAGATAGCCTCTCCCTCTCTGTTTTTCTTCTTTCTGGGCTCACACACAGGTGACCGACAGAGGACAAAACACTGCAATACCGTTGTTCGCTGTCGCGGGACCTCAACACCCACACCAACCAACTCGCCAGCTACCAACGTACCATCGCCGGCCGGCCACGTTTCTATTTGTCACCGACGAACATCAAATTAGGTGAAAACCCACTCTTCTTCCTCCTTTCGTCGGATTTTGGAGAGATTTCCGACATAAGGAGGGTGCTTTCCTCATGTATTTGAGCTCTTGAGTTCGATTTTGACGTCCCTTTTACCTAAAAGCTTCTCATTTGTTTAGGAATCCAAAAACCATTTGGTTACCGCCACTTTTCGATCAATTTCTGACCACCTCAGTTGTCATCCGGTCAAATTGAATGTATATTATTACTTTTATTTGATATATAATATGCTAATTTTGATTGAGATTTTTTTAAAAAAAAAAAAACACCTCAATTTGGGTGTTTGGGGTATTGTAAGAATTTTAAAGTTTGGGCCCCATAATAAGTATTTATGATTAATATTAACAAAAGAGGCACATACCAAACCAATTAGCTATGTTCACCACCAATATCATATGAATCTAGCATCTTCGTTTAATTGTATAGCTCCTACTGTATTTTGTTGTGCTAAACTTTATCTAAATTTGTGGATTGGTCAATGCATGAAAGAAATTAAGTACTGAAGGCTAAGGGTGTAGGAATCTCAATTAACACAGAAGGAGAATATTCAAAGGATAATAATTAGGCACGAGCTACACTTGATAAGGATTTTATTTAGACTAAGGAAGCGAGCCAAATCATGTACCCCTTTCCATTAGCATTTTTTCATAGAACTATAGGATAATGGAAAATTCAAAAGCAATTAGAGTATTAGGAAGGTTAGTTAAAAATCATAATCTCTCATGAAGATTCCTTATGAAAACTAAAAGTAACCGAGAAAAGATGAAAGCTCTAGGATGTAAGTTAGGGTACCAAAAGGATGAAATTATAGAAGCCAAAGGTTCTACTAGAGGGTTGGCTTTCTTCAGGAAATGTGAATTTCATTTAGAGTGTCAATAGAGCACAAAGAGAGTTTTGTGTTTTAAAGCTTTTAATGCATATAAAAGTAAAGTGTATATCTTAATAGGATATCAAGGCACCCCCTATATCTGAGAGAAGAAAGTTTTTGGGGATGATATGGAGAGTATTGTTAATAATTATATTTGAATATTTCTTATAGCAGGTGGGAAGGTTAGATCTTGGGTTTTATGAAAGCAAATTTATTTGGAAAAACAACAACAAATGTAAGTCTTTTTTAAGAAAGATGCTTGATTGAGCAGTGGTAACTCAAGAGTGGCTTCAAGAGAATCTAAATGCTTTAGTTCATTACCTCTTGTTGGAGGAATCAGATCACCTTCCTATTTTGATTTAAACTTTTGTTGAAGAAGCATATATGAAGAGACCTTTCTAATTTTCAAGACTTGGACTAAAGTTTCATCTTACTTTCAAATAGTAAAAGAGGCTTAGATTAAAGGAGACAAACCTAGTATGGCGTCTCACAAATTAGTCAAAAGTCTTTGTGCTACAACTAGAGTTTTGAAAAAATGGAATAAAAGTCACTTTGACATTGTTACTATCAAAATTCAAG
This sequence comes from Rhamnella rubrinervis, assembly GCA_007844105.2. Lineage (NCBI taxonomy): Eukaryota > Viridiplantae > Streptophyta > Magnoliopsida > Rosales > Rhamnaceae > Rhamnella > Rhamnella rubrinervis. Next base: position 5,152,085 of record CM017575.2, on the reverse strand, counting down.
AATTAGAGACAGAGCTGGATCAACTTCAATGTTTAGATGGAGATCATGGAGCCGAGCAAGATAGATTAAAAAATGAATTAAAATTCACAGTGATAGGTGGGAGTCTATCCTCAAGCAGAAATTAAGAGAATTATGGCTTTGAGAAGAGAATTGAAACATGAAATTCTTCCACACTAGCTTTGTCATCAAAAAACGTCATAACAAGATTCTTTATCTAAAGGACAATGGAGGGTAGATCAATAGTCAACAGGGAATCAAGAATTACTATGCTGATTGTTTCCATGAGCTACTTAAATTTAGTCACCCCACTATTCCTAAAGGTCTTAAAGGGCTGGAGGAGAGTTATATAAGTAAACAATAATGAATAGGAGAGTTATATAAGTAAACAATAACAAATTAATGAACATTCCTTCAAGGGATGAGATAAAAGAGAGTATTTAGAGTTTACATCCTCTAAAATCTCCAAGACCGGATGGATTTTCATGCTTTTTTATCGTAGCTATTGGGAGGTCATGAAATACAGAGTTATTTATTTTGCTTAAGAATGCTTTAAGCTCAAAACGATCCCTGGCACTATAAACCGAATGTTCTTATTGCTAATTCAAAAAGTTTAATACGACAAACTTCAATCAATTTCACTCTATCATAAATCATAACTCAGAAATCATAATTGTGAAGAATTATATCACCCCATCAAGGGTCGTTCATGAAGGATTGTTGGATCGCCGAGAACACGGTAATAGCCTAAGAAATTATTCATAAAATCAATAAGCATAAAAGTAAAAGAGGATTGATGGTGATGATGGATATATAGAAGGTGTATGCCTTAGGGTTTCTCTCAGTTGTTCAAAGAATTAATTGGTAGCTACCTTAATTTAGTAACTTTTTCCATCATTTTGAATGGTAATATATCTTAATCGTTTATTCCTGGTCAAAATCTAAGGCAAGGGGATACTTTCTCACCTTATCTTTTTATTTTCTACTCAGAATTGCATTATAAGTTATTGATTAGGAAGGAAAGGGATGAAAACATCTATGGTATCAAAATAAGATGCAATGCTCCCCTAATTTCACACCTCTTATATGTAGACGACTTACTACTTGCTTGTCATGCTTCAGATTAAGGAAGTTGCCTTTATGATGGAGAGTTTTAAGAAATACTACTATTGGTCAGGATAGGAAGTGAATTTTAAAAAAAATCAAGTATTCTCTTTTCCAAGGCAACAAACAAAATATTAAGAAGGGATATAAAGCGGATTACAAGACTTAAAAGCATGCATCAAGGAACCTTGTAGTTGGGAAATGCTTTTATCAGTAGTAATTCTAAAGTGAAAGAATTTGCGAGACTAAAAGAGCGAGTCTAACAAAGGTTAGACAATTGGAATAATCAACTTCAGTCTAAAGCAGGGAAAGCAAGTCTAATTAAATCAGTCATACAAGTAATACCAAACTACACAATGTCAGCTTTCAAAATTCTAACATCGGTATGCAAAAAGCTTGATTCCACTACTAAAGGATTTTAGTGGGGAGTAAGGCTTGGACAGCAACATTATTTAGCTTTAAGAGCTTGAAAAGATATATGTAAACCCAAGTTTATTGGTGGTTTGGGATTTAGGATTTTTAAGAATATAAATCTAGCTCTTCTTTCTAAGCTTGGGTGGAAGTTGGTCTCGAGGTAGAAAAGTCTTTGGACTGAGATCCTACCTGCTAAATATTTAAGAGGATATACTTTTTTTATTATAAGCTTAAAAGGGGAGCTTCTTATGTGTGGAAGGGGATTTTAAGCTCAAAAGATTGTTTAATCAACAATGTTAGATTTTAGATTAGAGATGATAGTACAATTAGTTTGAAGGTTCCCTAGGTACCAAGATTACTCCTCTCCAAACTTACTCAAAGGAATTTAGATGCCTTCGAAGATGAAAGTGAGAGATCTTAAAAAAGTGGATTTGAATGATTGGTCTGAGAAAGTGTCGAGAAATATTTTTTATCCTATTTTAGTATAGGCAATCATGAAGATTAACTGGCCAGGGATTTACAGTAAGGATAAGCTTCTATAAGTTGGGAATAAAATGATAATTTTTCTATTCAAGGAGTGTTATATGGATTTTTTCATGATGACTTTAAGATGACTGGAGGAGGGCTATAGGATAAGCTATGGAAGGTGAAACTTAATGAGAGATTTAAATTGTTCTTATGGAGAATATTTGTAGGTGTGCTTCCTTTGAATTAAGTTATTTATCAAATGACTGGAAGAGACACAAAAAAAGCCCTTTATATGGCATTGAAGAGAGAGTGTCATTTATTTTTTAAAAAACTATAAAGCTACTAAAGGACTGGTGTTCTCAAATTTATAGGGTGTCGTTTAGATGCTTGGAATTATTCAAATATTTCATATTTGATTGGTTTTTGCATGGATCCTCTGAAGGAGGCTTTGATTAATGGAATACAGAAGGAATCTATGACTATTTTTTTAGCTTGTTTGTTTTATTACACATGAAGCTTTAGGAATGAAGTTGTGCATGCTGAAAAGAGAAAGTTGATGAATTTTGTGCATATTTTAAATGATAGATTTTCTTAATGTTTGGATGAAGGAATAGGAAAAGTGTGCCAAGAAAATATCTATGGTTTCGGGCCAGCAACTGATTGGTATAAGGCCAATATTGATCCAACATTTAAAATGAAAAAATAGCCTTGACTATGGTCTTGAGAGATAGTTAAGGAAAATTCTTGTTTCTTGCTACCAAACCGGATAGAGCTTCTACCCCAAATGAAGCTGAATTCAAAGCTTTAATATGGATATTTGCTTTGTCAAAAGAGAAGAATTGGAATAATATTGTGTGCTCTTCGGATGCTTTGAATATCATTGATAAAGTTCATTCCCATTCTAACCATTGTCAATGGGAAACTAGATATTTAGTTAGTTACTATAAAAGTATGTTGAGTAAGTAAGGTTAGAGTCTATCATAGAATGCTAAAAGCTCAAATTTGGCAGTAGATTTAGAGTTAAATTTACTCTTAGTACTACTGAATGTTTTCAGTTTCCTTCTTTTGACCTCTTATTTCCTATCTTGGATAATTGCATTTTAGGTGGTGTTTACCAAGACTAGTTTAGTAATAGTCTTAGGTTGTAAGCCTTTTTTTAGGCCTCCTTTTATATTTAATGAAGTTTTTATTTATTAAAAAAATTAATATTTTAATCTAATATTAGAGATGACAATATCTATATTAACATTTCACTATAGCAACACTATTATAGCATTTTTTTTTACTGAAGATGTGCTCGCAATCATTTTTAAAAACTATAAAAAAAAATAATTAACAAATGATGCCAGCACATCTAAAAAATTAAAAATTGATTTGATTGACCATTGAAATGCCCACTTCATCCTTCTAAAAATCAAATTTAATTAATATTTTTTTTATTTCTCTTTGACCGTTTCCTTTTCTTTTCTCGTCTCCCTTTTCTTTCTTTCTTTTTCTTTTTCTATTTCTTTCTCTCTACCTCATGACATGCAACTCCTTCTCATACCAGTAACTCCTGACAAAACCCCTCATTAATCATCTTTTCCTCTTCTGCGTCGTTGTCGTCTTTTTCAGTTTATCAATCGTTGCCTCATTACCCTTCCGAAGCATAGTGGTGAGCTTCAACTCACTGCTTCTCTCCCCTGCGGCACTTGCTTTCTCTCTTACCTCCCACCATAGAAACTTCTGCTCCTAGAATTAAAGGAATTGTCTATGCAGTAAATATGAGTGGGTGTCGCAGCTCCAACCAATTATGAGAGGAATGTGGTCTTGAGTTGGAGGATTAGAAGAGCATGTTGTTTAAAAAGGTAAAGCCAACATCAATCCCTTCTTCGATCTAGTCCAAAGAGTTTGTTTAGGATCCTAAAGGAGATGATGGAAATACTAACTTGTTGAGACGTTAATTTCTTTGATTTAGTTGTTTAGGTATTACCCAAATGCAACTATGGCAGTGGCTTTATTTCTTGTTTTTGTGGGTTTCTTTTAATTTTAAGCCACAAATTGTTTGTTTGGAGTTTGACAAAAAAAAATTGTTTATTTCGATTGGGAGATTATCATGTGCAGATAATTGTCACATTTATCTGGGAAGCAATTTGTTTTGCTAATCCAATGTATGCAACATCTTAGGAATTCAATTTGTTGGATTTAAATAAAAATTAATGATTTTTTTAAAATTTTGCTGACTAAATTCGCAGCTTATTAAAAATTCAGTTTGTTTGGTATTTAAATAATAACTATATTAAAAATCTCAACTTGTTTGTTGAAACAATTAGATAAAAATGGATTTGATAGTTTTTATTTAAATAAAATAAATTTTGAGTACTTTTTTGCTTCACAAATTCCTTTCTACGGAAAGAAAATGTAGAAGCAGCTTTTAGTAATAGTGATGCGTTTTTTCCCCTTTATCTGAAGCTTTTCTATTGGCTATGGAATGAGGAGATGGTGCGGATGATGGAGAAAACCGGAGAGATTAAAGCTCTATTTGGTATGAAGGAGAGGGAAAGGGAGAGGGAAGGATGGAGTGTAGTGAGGAGAGGAAGAGGTTGAAAGAGTGAATGGCTTGCATTAATCCTTTAGGTTGTTTAGTATGATGGAAAGAAAGAAGAGTATAAAGGATTAAAATGTAATTAAAAATTTATTAGTTAGTTATAAAGACTCTCTCTCCTTCAATCCTTTCAATATTAACGGGAGTGTTTTTAATGGATTTGCTATCCATCCTCAAACTCATTCCCTCCATTAATCTCTCCTACCAAACAACCACTACATCTCAAATCCCTCCACCACTCCCTCTCCCTCCATCAACCCTTCCACCAATCTCCTCTACCAAACAGAGCATAAAGTGAAGGAAGGAGTGAGAGTGGTTTGGTTGATGGGTAGACAAAGAATATTAGGGTAGGGTAGACGCGAGTTTTACAAAATGTAAAAAATTTTATTATTATTTAATAAATGAATAAAAAATTCTTTATCCTTTGACCATTTAAACTAACATAATATAATCGATAAAAGATGAGTTTCTGACAAATTTCAAAACTAATGATAAAAAAACTGTAATTATACCAAACTTAAATGGTTTTTGTGATTTCAATCCTTAAAAATCCAAAATTTTTGTTTTTATAAGAAAAAGAGAAAATAAAATTATTTTCTAAGTCTAAGGGCTGGCCTCCTCTTTAGTAACCCTCAAGTGTCACATGTATATAATTAGTCTGATTTTAGGAAGGTATATTCAATATTAACTTAAATATTTGGTAGCTTTTTATTAAGTGGAGAGCTTTTTATACAAAAGATAAAATTCTATAAAGTCTACATAAATTTTTAGATTGATAGAGATATTTTAATTTTTTTTTTCAAAAGCATTTAACATTAAAGTCTTTAAAAATTTATGTGTTTTAAAAGGGCACTTGACATTTTAAATATTACTAAAATTTATAAAATATCTTAATTAAATACCTCATAAATTTTAAAAACTTATTTAGAGTTTATAAAAGTCTAAACCTAAGTGAAGACCTACAAATGCCCAATTCCCTAAAATGGAATTCAAATTGAAAAGTCGTATTGCAATCCTTACAAGCAAAATCCAATAATATATCCATTGTATTTCACATTTTTATTAAAAATTTCAATTTTTTATTTTTTATTTTATAGAAAAGAGACCTCTTTATAAAAAGTTACCAAGTACGTCCATGTAAACCTCAAGCCCCACACTAAGAGCATCTCTAAAGTATATTTTATTTTATCCATACTCTCTATTTTAAATAGTAAAGCATATAAAACTGAGTTCCAATAAGCTTTTTATTTTTAAAATCAAAATATAGAATGAAATTTGACTCTATGAAAAGCCAAAACTATTTTATACTTTATAATTAATGCACTTCCATTAAATTTTACATAATTTCCTATTAGTATTCCCATTTATATTTGTAACACTAAATATAAGATTAATTTTTTACCTTTTATTAAAAAAATTAGTAGTCATAATTGTCCATTAAAATTGACAAATTAAAGATGGGATAGAAAGTTTATTAGAATTGTTCAGCAAATTTAACTCAAAAAACAGTTTTCCAAGGAACCTTCAAGAAAAACCCATTTGAGAGTGATCTCAAACCAAAAAATCCATTTAAGAGTGACATTCTTTGTCTCTCTCAAACCAAGAAAGAAGCCATTTGAGAGTGACACTCTCTATTCTCTCTTAAACCAAGAAAAAAACTAAGAAGCTATTTGTTTCCCAAGAAAATAACTAAATGACTATTGCCCCTGCTCGCTTCAGTTTTGAGCGTGTTATAACATTGGATGTGTGATTATGAAATATGCCTGTATAAGTTAGTGCATGAGGGTCATCGGCCCAGAATATTATTATTATTAGGAGCTAGAACCTTGTAATTAGTGTAATTAGTGTGTTTTAATTTTCAATTTTATTATTTTTAATTTTCAATTTTATTTCTTTTAATTCCTCCAATTTATGTAAGTTACTCTTTTGAAAGCGTATAAAAAGACATCATTCCATCTTCTTCCACACACTGTTCTTCAACATTATTATCTTATGTTTATAACTTTCGAATTTTTCTCTTCCAAAAATTTTAATTTTCTTGTTTTAATTTGGATAATGTGACATATAGACTTGGTTAATCATCCATCTGTGAGCGTGCTCATAATGAATATTGGCTAGAGTTTTGGGGTCGTATATTGGAGTCTTTATAGACCGCCAGAACCTATATGTTGAGAGGCTATATAGGCTTTAGGACAACATCTTTGATGTGCTTCTCTATCCAAGCCTATTTTACTATTTTCTGAACAATATTCTTTCTTTTCTTTTATACTAGTTTATAGAATATATATTCATAGTATATGTTTAAGTTTTAAATCATTTTGATTAAAATATAGACTATATTTTACTAATATTTTCCAACAGAAATTATTTGGATGTTTTCGTTGAATTAGTGAAATGATCCAGACGCTAATCACAAGCTGCAACAGAGGCACTCACAAACCTTGAGAAATGCATTTAAGTCCGTAAATAGCTTCAATTTAGTTTGGCTCATAGGAAAGCAATCTATCAGAGTGTTATGGTCTTGTACTAGCAGAGGTACCATCGAGTTAGTCATGCGATCAAGGTTCAAAATGTTTTAAAACTACATTGCCTTAATAGCATGAGGTAATTAATAGCATGAGGTAGTGGATTGACTTGATTGTCCAATGGCAGATTCGGGCATTAGGTGGACCCCATCACGATACTGTCCATAATGGTTGTAGCAAACTCTTTATAAATGGTCATAATCCTTAATTGAGAGAAAGGTAAGAAGAAAAATATAATTTTCTTTGTGTTTTTATTGTTTTTCTTGGAACCGAAGACAATCTTTTGTGGAGTTTTTTATTTGGGTATCTTGGCAATTTGGTATTTTGATTTTGCATTGCGTTTTTGTATAGCCTGTAACTAGTAGATTCTTTGTTTGTATTTTCTTCTAGTTTTCATTCATTATAACTTTTTGGGTTAATTACATATAGCACTCTTATATTTTAAGGCCTGTATCAATATGATCCCTATATTTTTAATTTGATCAATATCCACCCTTGCACTTTGTTAAAGTGTGAAATAAGTCATTCCGTTAACAATCCCGGTTAAACTCAACATTTATTAATGCCACATCATCATTTTACTAAAGTAAAACAAAAAAATCTCTTAAATCGTCCCTTCCACTTACCACACACCTCTGCACGAAACGACCACCATGGCCATCATCCACCTTCATCCCACTACACCATCACATTTTGACAAAACAACAAATTGATAATTTAAACCCCAAAAATTGAACTCATCATCTTCTATTACAAAAAAGTCAAGCTTATACAATGTTTTTAATTGCATAAATATAACAAATTCTATTACCCTAGCATTCAAAGTGTAACTGGTACTCAGCGGCTTAAAAAAGGAAGATTATATAGGCAGGGTTGAAGCTTTCTTTAGTGCCTATGGCGGTAACCCATATTCCAAGAGTACTTCCCTACCTTGCATGCTTCTTGGACAAAGGACTGCGTAGAGGGAGGGACTCATTCGGCTGGAGCATAAGCATGGTGTGGATTTTGGGAGGTGATTTAAAATATTTTTCTGTAATAGAAGGATGATGGGTTCGATTTATAGGTTTATATTACCAATTTGCCTTTTCATTAAACTATGATGGTGTAGTGGGATGAAGGTGGACGGTGGTCGTGGTGGTCATTTAGTGCAGAGGTGTATGGTGAGTGAAAAGGACAATTTAAGAGATTTTTTTTTTACTTTAGTACAATGATGTGACATTGATACATATTAAATTTAACAAAGATTATTAACAGAAGGACTTATTTGACACTTTAACAAAGTGTAAAGGTGGACATTAATCAAATTAAAAATATAAGAATCAAATTGACACGGACCTTAAAATGTAAGGGTGTTATATATAATTAGCCCTAACTTTTTTATTGAATTTTGATTAGTAATGAGTAAAACTTTTTCTCATAGTTGCCTTTATTGAAGTAGTTTCCCATCAATGTCTGCCAAAGTACAATTTCGTAAGTAAGTAATTATAGTTGCCGTTATTTATGGTATATGTTGTGTAAGCAATTGGAGAGTACAGAACAAGTTCCTTTTTTAAGGGAAAAAAATATTTTACAAGAGATTTTTCGGTTTGAAGAATCTGTTGAAGAATTTAACCAAGTCTACTTAGCCAACAACACCTCTAATTCAATTCCCTCTACCTCCTTTAACGAGGCACGTTGGATCCCTCCCCAACAAGGTTGGATAAAGGTAAATATAGATGTTGCTTTCAAAGATGGACATGCTACTTTGGCTATGATTGTTTGGGACAGTAGTGGTAAGCTCATTTATGCTGCTTTGAAGTTGAACACTTGTAATTCTTCCCATATGGTGGAAATTTTAGTTGTTGATTGGGCTTCTCTGTATGCTCATCAATATCATTGGCAAAATGTTTCGTGGATTTGTGATACTTTGGAAGTGGTCAAAGAGGTGAATAGCTCTGCTGAGCCAGCTGCTTGGGATTCAATTTATTTTGTAAAGGATATCAAACAAAGATTCTCTTCTTCCACATGGTTTTTGGATTGGAGTCCTAGAACTTCTAATAGGGTTGCTGATCTCATTGCTAAGTTTTCTTTGTCTTCTGCTATTTGTATCTCAGCAAATGAATTTTCTTTTGGTAATTTCCCTTGTGACATTATTAACCAGTTGTTATGTGAACAGGTTAGTTTGTTCCTGTAGTTCTTTTAGGGACCTTTTTTTGTGTTTAGCATTTGTTTCTCAATGCAAAATATTTTTCACCAAAAAACAAAAATTCCTTTGTGAAATAAGCCATCCAAAAATGTGGTTATTCTCTAAAAATAAAGTGAGTAATTTGGGGAATACCAAACAGTGAAATGTATGTGAGTTATAAAGCCATTTTGGGTCAAGCAGTACAACTATATTTGATAAGGTGCCAGCCTCAAAAGATGACTTTGATGAATATATATATATATATAACATAAGAGAGTTGGAAGGGGGTGAAGCACAACTAGAAATACCCCTCTTCCCTTCAATTTAGGGCATCCCTTCAATCTCATCTCTTTAAGAGCATCTTATTTGAAAGCAATTTCATTTTAAGAGAGTTTCTCTTTCATTTCCAAATGAAAGTTTACAAAGAGAGAAAATTAGTTTTTTCTTTATAATGGTGTTTCCTTAGATTTATGAGAGGGTTGTTTGTCCTTTATTCAAGAGAGAGTGTCGTTGTTCTCTCTTGGTATTTAAAGAGAAAGTGTTGTAACTTTTTTTTTAGTGAGATCTCCCAAGTTTGTCCATGATTTTTTCCCCCAATTTGTTTAAGGGTTATCCACGTAAAATATTTATGTCTATTTTATCTTTAATTTTCTCATTTCTACTTTAGTTGTTTATCTGCTTTAACCCATAATTTCCTAACAGTGGTATCAGAGCTTTCAGGTTGTGAATACTATTTACAGTACTATTCATGTATATGATACGGTTTAAGTATATGGCTACTGTTCACGTATACGGTAAAATAGTGTAATCCGGTTTAAGTGAGAAGCAAATCGTCATTAATAATGACAACAAAGTTCGATGTTGAGAAATTCAATGGGACTAACTTCTCGTTTTGGAAAATGAAGGTAAAGGCAATTTTGAGGAAAGATAATTGTTTGGCAGCAATTGGAGATCAGCCCGTGGAGATCACCATTGATGGCAAGAGATGGATGGCAACGCAATTGCTAATTTGCACGTAGCACTAAACGGTGGAGTGTTATCTAGTGTGGCAAAGAAAAAGACGGCAAATGAGATATGGGATACTTTGACAAGATTGTACGAGGCCAAGTCATTACACAACAAAATCTTCTTAAAATATACTCTTCGAATGGTACGGTTGTAACAAAAAAGGGCATGTCAAGAAGAAGTGTTGGTTTCTCAAGAAAAATGGAGATCCCGAGTCATCAAAGGTTCAGGGGCAAGTGGCAAGTACCTCAAATAATGGTGAGGCAACTACAATTGCTGAGGGTAAAAAACGTTTTATTGATGTTTGGATTTTAAATTCAGGAGCTATATGGCACATGACCTCTATGAGATAACGGTTTCACAACTATAAGCCTATCTCAGGAGGATTTGTATTCATGGGTGATGATTATGACTTGGAGATCGCTGGTATTGGTACTGTCAAGATAAAAATATATAATGGTACAGTTCACACTATTCAGGAGATATGACATATCAAAGGTTTAAAGAAAAATCTATTGTCCTTAGAATAAATAAATGCTCTTGAATGTAAGACCCATATTGAAAATGGGATCATGAAGATTGTCAAAGGTGCTTGTGGTGATGAAAGCAGAAAAGATCGGTGCAAATCTATACATGCTTAAAGGGGAAATACTAGAGGAAGTTGATGTGTGTGTCGCATTGAGTAGTAAAGAAGAAAAGTCAACAATGATATGGCACCTCAAATTAGGCCACATGTCAAAAAAAGGATTGAAGATTCTCTTCGACAGAAAACTGCTTCCGAGGCTCAAATTAGTAAGTCTACCTTTCTGTGAGTATTATGTTACAAGTAAATAGTGTAGATTAAAATTTAGCAGATCTGATGCTAGAAGTAAATGCATTCTAGACTTGATTTATTCTGATATCTGGGAATCACCGGAAATATCCTTAGGAGCAGCAAAGTATTTTGTGTCTTTCATTAATGATTACTCTAAAAGATGTTGGGTGTACCTCATTAAGAAGTCAAATATCTTTTCAGTATTCAAAAACTTCAAAGCACAGATGGAACTTGAATTTGGGAAGAAGATCAAGTGTTTGAGGACGGACAATGGAGGAGAGTACACAAGCAACGAGTTTCTTATATTTTGTAAGCAAGAAGGTATTAAAAGACAGTTCACAGTTGCATACACTCCATAGCAAAATGAAGTGGTAGATCAGATGAATAGGATCCTTGCAAAAAGGATAAGAGCTATGTTGAGGACTGCAAGTCAACCCAATTCATTATGGGCAAAAACAACCAATAGCGTCTGTTATGTGATAAATCGGTCGCCTTCAATGGCGATTGAGTTGACAACATCGATGGAGATGTGGACTGGTAAGCCAACTGATTACTCTAGTTTACATTCATTTGAATATTATGTATATGTGATGTATAATACCTAAGAAAGAACAAAATTGGATCCGAAATTCAGAAGGTATATATTCTTAGGATATGTTGATGGTGTGAAAGGGTATCGCCTGTGAGATCCCACTACCTATATGGTTATTATCATCAGTGATGTCATCTTTGTAGAAGATTAACAATTGCAAAAAGATAAAAATGATAACACGTCAAAGAAAAGTTCAGAAACTACAACAATACAGGTGGAAGAAGATTCAGACTTTTTTGAAGCAGTATCAGAGTACGAAGTACAAGAACAAGTTGAGTTTGAGGTTCCAAAAGTTTGTCGATCAACTCATGAGAAAAGACCGCCATCTTGGCACTCGGAGTATGTTATGGAAAGCAACATTGCATACTGCCTTCTAACAGAGGATGGAAAGCCATCAACTTTCCACGAAGCTACAAATAGCTCAAATGTATCTTTATAAATGATATCAATGCAAAAAGAAATTGAGGTTTTACACAAGAACAAGACTTGAAAATTAGTACCGTTACCAAATGGAAGAAAAGTCATTGGTAATATATGGGTATAAGATCAAGCAAGGTAGCAATGATCAAGTAGAACGGTATTGTGTATGATTGGTAGTGAAAGGATACGATCCAAAAGAGGGTATTGATTTCAATAAGATATTTTTCCTAATAGTTCGACTTACGACTATGAGAATAGTCCTAGCTATGTGTGCAACATTTGATTTACACTTTGAGAAGTTGGATGTTAAAACTGCATTTTTTCATGAAGAGCTTAAAGAAGAAATTTACATGCTACAATTAGAGGGTTTTGCTAAAACAGGCAAGGAGAACTTGGTTTGTAAGTTGAACAAATCTCTGTGTGGTCCCAAACAAGCGCCGAAATATTGGTACAAAAGATTTGATTCTTTCATAATAAGCCTTAGGTACAATAAGCTCAGTTTAAATCATTATACATATTACAAAATATTTGATATTGATAATGATTTCATTATTTTATTATTGTACATGAATGACATATTGTTGGCAAGCCCTAATTAAGATCGAGTCCAAGAATTGAAGGCGCTGTTAGCTAGGAAGTTTGACATGAAGGACTTGGAACCAGCAAATAAGATTCTAGAGATGCAAATTCACCGAGACAGAAATAACAGGAAGATTTGGCTTTCTTAAAAGAGCTATCTAAGGAAGATCTTGCGACGTTTCAACATGCAAGATTATAAGCCAATTTCTACTCCACTTCCTATTAATTTCAAATTATCCTCCAAGATGAGTCCCAACAGTGAAGCAGAAGGGATGGAGATGTCTCAAGTACCATATGCATCAGCAGTGGGAAGCCTAATGTTCACTTAATATGTACAAGACAAGACATTGCACAAGCAGTATGAGCGGCTAGTCGTTTTATGATGAATCCTGGAAGAGGGTATTAGAATACTGTCAAGAGGATTCTGAGATACATTAGAGGAACCTCATATGATGCATTATGTTATGGAAGATCAAATTTAACTATTAGGGGTTATGTTGATTCAGATTTTGCGGGAGATCTTGACAATAAAAAATCTACTATTGACTATGTATTTACACTTGTAGGAGGAGTTGTAAGCTGCATTTCAAAACTATAAACTGTTGTGGTGATATCTACGACAGAACTAGAATATATAGTGGCTACACAAGCATGCAAGGAAGCTGTTTGTATACAAAGGTTATTGGAGGAGCTCGGGCACAAACAGGAGAAGATCACTCTATTTTGTGACAGTCAGAGTGTCTTACATTGCAAGAAATTCAGTCTTTCATTCAAGGACAAAGTACATAGGTGTTCAATATCACTATGTTTGAAAAGCAGTAGAAGATGGATATGTAGATATGTAAAAGATGCACACCAGTGAGAACCTAGCAAACGTAATGACCAAGCCAATCAACACTAATAAGTTTGTATGGTGTAGATCCTCGTACGGTGTAACAGAAACAAAAGCAAGTATGAAATTGGCAAATATAAAGAAGAGTGGAAGATTATATAAAAGTGACTTTAAGTGGGAGAATGTGAGCTATAAAGCCACTTTGGGTCAAGCAGTACAGCTATATTTGATAAGGTGCCAACCTCAAAAGATGACTTTGATAAATATATATATATATATATATATATATATATATATATGTAACATAAGAGAGTTGGAAAGGGGGTGAGACACAACTATAAATACCCCTCATTCCCTTTAGTTTAGGGCATCCTTTCAATCCCATCTTTTCAAGAACATCTCATTTCAGAGTAATTTCATTTGAAGAGAGTTTCTCCTCCATTTCCAAGAGAGAGTTTACAAAGAGAGAAAATTAATTTCTCATTTGTAGTGGTGTTTTCTTAGATTTGTGAGAGTGTTGTTTCTCCTTTACTTAAGAGAGAGTGTCATTGTTCTCTCCTTGTATTTAGAGATAAAGTGTTGTAATCTTTGTTTGTTATAGTGAGATCTCCCAAATTTGCCCGTGGTTTTTACCCCAATTTATTTAGGTTCCATGTAAAATATTTGTGTTCATTTTATCTTTAATTTTCTCATTTCTATTTTAGTTGCTAATTTGCTTTGACTCATAATTTCATAATACTATACACACATGTTTAATTATGTTCCTACATATGTTATAAAAATAAAATATAATGACTATACTTGCTATCTGTCAGCCAATACCTTGGCTGAGTACAAAAGGTGGTGGCGAAGTGGCCCTGTTATTGTAGATATGGCATAATAAAAGCAATTAAAAATGCCTACAAAATAAGCAAATATATTATTAAGAATCAATAAAAGAATTTTATATTACTCCTCCATAAAATTGTTAAAATTTCATATCTAATTTTGACTTAAGATCAGCACCAATCTTTATGTCCTTTTAGTTTGAATCAATATTCATAAAACAAGATGTCTAATTTATACTAAATAATATTTAGTTGGACAATGTCGCTCTAAAAACTGGAATCCTTGTATATAGTGACCTCATTCTAGTTTTGTTTCATACTATTTCCACAATCTTTTATATATGTATACATACTTAAATTCTAGAGTGATAGATAAGGATGCATTTACTTGGAGCTTGAACTGAATGTTTGAACTTTTGGTTTTACCATTTCTATGAACATGTTTCTTCACATGCATATTCTCGCTTACTATCCTTCTTAGTACACGACATGAAATTAAATAGGATATTATTATAAGGCCTCTTAGCATTTGGTTAAATTTTGGTCAACATGTATGATTTTGGAAAACTATATCAAACTCCTATGAGTTTAATTTCTATTATTTAAGTTAATCAATGAAAGGTATATATATAACTACACTTTTTATAAGAAAATAAAAATATCACATGGAAAATTAAATTAAAAAAGAAATTGATTTTTTTTACACTTTCCTCACTTTCTCTCTCTTCTCTCTTTTTCCCTCATCGTCACCAACGAAGACAACCACATCAACAAGCACAACTTTTGGAACTTTTCATCTGCGGCTGTCGTAGCCTTGGCGAGGCCTTGCATCGCATTAGCAAATGCACGATGATGACTAAGATCAAAAGGGAGGCTGGCATGGAGAACCTCATCAAGGTAAGGTCGTTGATCAAGAATATAGATGACGACAAGATCTTTACCTTTGCCAAGAAGATTGTTGCATTGTATGACCTCATAATGTAGATAAAGCAACTCGGGAGGCTTCTATGGCCTAGGGATTGCAACAGAATAGGGCTGGATTAGAGATTCCCTGGTCTGGGATGTCTGTTCCCCACCCATTGTCTCATTACCAATATAAAAAAGAAAAAAAAATTGAAATTTGCAAATCTGATTGAGTGCATTTACAAAAATAAAAAAATAAAAGTAAACAAAAAAAATTTTAAAGATCTAAAAGATATAATATGAAATTAGAAGATCTAAGAGCATTTAAAAAAAAAGAAAAGAAGAAGAAGCAGAACTTGAAGATTGAAGAGATAAAGCGTAGAAACTTAAAGATTTGAGAGAGAGAAAGTAAAAAATTAGCAGATTTAAAAGCATTTATAAAGGGTAGATCAGAACCAAAAGTGGGAGAACGGGTTTGATTTTAAAGCTTAGAAAGCTGGATTTAATGCCTCTATCGTTGGTCTTATGAGTGGGAGCGTTAGAAAGGAGGGTGACGTTGCTGGTGTCATAAGTGAGAGCCAGAGGGGAGGGTGATGTTGTCGATGCCATGAGTGAGAGAGGCAAAGAAGAGGATGACATGATCAGTGTCGTGAGTGCAAGAGCCAGTTAGAAGGTGGTGCGAAAGTGAAAACGAAAGAGAAAAAAGGTTGTGACAATGGGTGGGTGTGTAATAATTAAAAAATATAGGGTTAGTGGGTGGATTATAATTAGTAATAAAATAAAGAGCGATATACATCCAACTTTCTTGAGATTTGATTTAATTTTAGTAAGTTTAAAAAATTATGTCAGAACTTTCTGGTATTAGTTAAAATATCATATCGTCTCCTAGAATTAATATCCGCTAATTAAAATGTTTTACCTCTCTTATGTGGCAAACATGACATTTTTACCCTTAAATATATAAAATATTTATTTAGAAATTTTAAAATATAATATTAAATTAAAATATTAATTTAAAACTATATAATTTGAAAAGTAAAATAATTTTTTTTCATAAACAAATTTATCATTTTTTTTATTTTTTTTTCTCTCCTCTCCCTCACCTTCACTTAGGTGTATTCATCAGTTGAAATTCAATCATTTTTGGCAATAACCAAACCAATCCAATATTGATCGTTTTTTTAATTTTACAATCCAATCCAATTGAAATTTCAAATCCAATCCAATCTCATCTAATCTAATAGTGATCGGTTTGGATTGATTGTTTCAATTGGTTTTGGATTGGATTGATTATTAACTAATCCAATCGAATCTTAAACAAGAAAACAACATTAAAAAAAAAACCAACGTTATTAAATTGTTACAAATTCTAAGTAAATAACACAATTACAATTAAAATAGCAAATTAATCTCAGCATCCATACAGTAGCTAATTAATCTATTTGTTTCAGTACACACAACACAATCACACATGAACTAACAGTCATTAAATACTCTTTAATCATCCAGCAAGCAGCATTGAACAGTTATAATATGATAATAGCTTCAGTAAGCTTCTTGTAGTTTTAAATAATCTAATAAATTTCTTATGAAGATCAAGTTGGTAAGCAGCCAATAATTAGGATTCATAAACAAATACATATTAAGATAAACAAATATTATCACCTCTTCATCTTAGTCTTCTTAGGCTCTTACAGATCTGGTAGTGTTTCTTTGGAAGAAAGACTAAAAAAGAAGGTGAAAAAAATTAATGTAATTAGAAAAATAAATAAAAGAAACAATATCTTTAAACAAAAAAAAACCAAATTAATATTAAATAAATTCACCAATTTTTAAATTACCTGATTCAATCTTTTCAATTTCATCTAATGACTCACGAATATCAATAATTTTTTAACTCCTCAACCAATTTTGTAAATAAATAAGTGTTTCCATTGTTTTTGGAGATAATGAACTCCGAAATGGATCAAGTATACGATCACCGGTGCTAAAAGCTTATTTGGAAGAAACAATGGACATTGAAATGGCCAAAACATGTTGTGCAATTTGAGACAATATTTTGTACTTAGAAGTATTAACCTTCCACCATGCCAAAATATTAAAGTTTGGATTTTTAGGATCCTCACAAGCCTCTATCAAATACCGATCCACTTTAGTTTTACTTTCTATTCCATCAATCTCCATAACAACTCTCATATAACCAAAAGTAAATTAAACATCAGGATCTACTTCGCTATCAACCTCCAAATCATTTTCATTGTCTAACTTATCAGTATTTTGTGCATATGAACCATCACGCATAGTTAAGTAACAAGCATATAAATTATGCAGTGTGCCTTTTACAAATGCTATCATATCTTTGCTAACTTGTTCACCATACAATATATCAAAACAATATTTCAAAAACTGTTCTTTATATCGTAGATCAAGTCAAACAGCAACAAACAATAAAATGTTAATAGTTTTGTAGTTTCCCCAATACTTGTCATATTTCTTCTTCATATTTTCAGTTATTGACTTGAGAAAAGGATCTCTACTATTACTCCAAGATTGCAATTGTGTATGAACCAAATAAAGTTGACGCAAAAACAAATTTGCAGTAACATATAAAGAACTTGAAAATTTTAATATTGCTTTATAAAATGTTCTCAAAATTTTATAAATGCTCGAGTAACTTCTCAATCTTCATAATTAGGTGCTCATTTGTTCCCACCCACAAAAAACTCACAAATATATTATGCATCTTGCTCCTTTAGCCGATCAAAAGCCTTTTCAAATTTTTTAGCAACTTCTAACATTAATAAAGTTGAATTCCATCGTGTAGGAACATATAGACATACAAGTTTCTTGCAATAAATTCTTTCTTACTCAGCATAAGCCTTGAATTTTAGCATCCTTGATGGAGAACCCTAACATATCTTACCACATTACGAATTTTACTAATTGACTCATGATAATCCTTCAAACCTTCATAAACAATCAAATTTAAAATATGAGCACAACACCTAATATGCATGAATTCTCCTTTCATGATTGACTTATTCCAATTATTTACATTCTTGGTCAAGTATCCAATTGCACCATCATTAGAGCTTGCATTATCTATTGTCACTGTGAAGATCCTATCAATACCCCAATCCAACAAACACAGCTCAATTGTCTTCCTAATGTGTTCCCCTTTATGACTTGTAACTTGACAAAAATTTATGATTTTTTTTTTATAAATTCCAATCACAATCAATATAATGGGTAGTAAGACACATATAGTTAAGATTTTGCACAGATGTCTAAGTATTCGTAGTGAGGTAAACTCTTTGAGTTGTTTTCTGTAAAATATCTCTTAAATTCTGTTTCTGTCCCACATAAAGTTTCAAACAAATTTAGGTTCTAAAGTCTCTTAATACGAGATGGCACTTCAAATTTAGGTTCTAAAGTCTTGGAATAAAACCTAAAAGCTTCACCTTCAACAAATCTAAATGACAATTCATCAACAATCACCATCCTACAAATAGCTTCTCTACATGCCTCTACACTAAATGTAGAAGCAACAAGTTTGCCTCCCTCTTCCCTACTCTTTTTAGGTTGAAAGAATAAAGTTTTTGTTTCTTGTTGTCTCTATTTAGATATGCTATACATTGATTAGCCAAATGAGTCAACAAGTTTGATGTCCCATTTTTCTTACTTCCAAAAGCATAATTCTTATGACAACAATTACATTTAGTCTTAGGATTATTTGCATCATCAACTATTTTAATAAAATATTGTTATGCCATTGAAGGAGGTCTACAAGGCTTTCTCTTACCTAATTGTGGCAATTGAGAAGAGGGTGCATCATTGCTAATATTAGATGTAGAAGTATTACTTGCTATGAGTGTAAGAGGTTGACTTATTATAGTTGACTCACTCATATTTGTAGCAGCTTCTTCATTACATACCGGAGAAGTCATCTATTCAAAAAATAAATACTAAAAACTGTTAAAATTATATTAAAAATCATATAATATTAAAGTTTTGGATATATATATATATAATATATAATCAGAAAAACATATAAATTAGTGAGAGAAATTACCGAGTAAGATTAAGATGGTGTGGAAGCTGTGATGATATTTATTGGGATGGAAAATATAATCTAAAAAAAAAAAGAAAAAAAACTTAGTTTTTAAAATATAGAACAATCCCACTACAGGTAGTTTCACAAAAACATTAAATGTAAGTTTCCACCACATTATAATACAATCAATCTTATAACCTTACAAAAGAATGAAACTTAGATACCAAATCATTTAAAACATAAGCCTCCCAAAGCCATTCAAATATTATTGTATCTAAGTCAATATTTACTTGTGGGTTTTCATCTTCCAAGGAAATGATGTCACCTAATGAATCAACAAGTTTCTTACTAGTTTCCTTCTTCTCTAATATAATATATATTTAGTTATTTAGAGATAATAATAAAAGAAAGTGAAAAATAAAATTTCCATAACAAAGTCTAGCATGTGAAAGTAATCATTACTAACTACTTTGAATTAGCATGCATCAATTATATTTAACTATCCTTAATATTCTTTTCCTTAGTTGTTGGCTTCTTAATTTTTACTTTATTATGCTTGTCATTCTACTATTGAGTCAATGCTCTTTTTCAAATAAATGAGTATCATTCCACTAGCCTTTATACTTCTTGGAATGTAATTAAGGTAATGATGAGTGACAGATATAAATTTGGTCAGACCCTATGCTTGAAGAAGGGAAGATTTCAAAAGCTGTCATAAATTTCCTGCATATTACCTTCGGGTTAATAGCAAGAGTTGTTCAGCTTTTGTGTGCTTACTTCTTTAAATTAAAGAGCATGCAGTGCTACCTATTCCTTCTGTGTCGTTTCGTGACTTTGCTGAAATTCTAGAGAGGTAGAAGAAGAGAGGGTTGCATTGAATTTGGGTGACAAGCGATGGCTTATGCTGAAATTCTAGAAAGGTAGAAGAAGAGAGCGTTGACAGGGTTGCGTTGGCGACGGTGTGAGAGATTGAAAGACAATGAATGTCTTTAGGCCTTAAGGTTATAATAAAAAATATTTAAAAAATAATATATTGTAGATAGTTTAATAAAATGGGATTTGTAAGAAAAATGTCTCGAATCCATAACCTCTAGTACAAGAAGCCAACCATAGACTATTGTTTCACTAGTCATATATTAGACAATTAATATATATATATATATATATATAATTAATATATAATACTATTGGATCGGTTCGGTTGTATTTTTTTAGCTTAAACCGACAACCGATCCAATCTAATTGGATTTGAAAAATAGAAATCCAATCCAATTTAATTTTATTGGATTTATCCAATAAAATTGGATTGGATCAGTTTTGATTGGATTGGATTGGTTGATTTGATTAAATTTTGAACACCCCTATTCTTCTTTTCTCTATTTTTCTCACCCTCACCCTCACATTTTTCTCTTTTATTCTTTCTTATCTTTTTTTTTCTTCTCTCTCTTCTTCCTCACATTCACCCCAATCCTTCTTTTCTCTCTTCATCATCCTCATATTTTTTCTCTCTCCTCTCCCCCAGCCCCCACCTTCAATCATTTCTTTTTCCCTCCTCTCATCTTTTTCACCCTCACCACTTTCTCTTTGTTTTTTTTCCTCTTCCCTTTCCTTTTTCTCTCTTCTTCTCTATATTCTCAAATCTCTCTTCTCCATTAGTGTCTTTTCTTTATAAACAAACACTAATAACCCATATATCTAAACCCATTGAAACCCAAATACAAAAACCATTAATTTATAATGAAAGATTATGAATGGAGAATAACAAAAACAAATATGGTAAAAGCTTGAAGACCTTTCTCATTAGAGTTTTGTTATCTGAGTTTATTCAAATAGAAAGAGAATATGAAAAAAAAAAGAGAACAAAAATAAAATTTTATTTTTATGATTTAAAAATTAATAAAATGACACATATCAATCAGTGAGGACAGGAGAAGAGAGAGGAGAAAGAGAAGACAATATTAATTTAATTTTATAAGCATTAATATTGTTTTGTTTAATTTAATTTGAATTGGGGTGAATTTCAAGTTAGGTGCTTTGTTATAGTCGAAGCCCTTTTGGAGATAGGTCTATTTCTCGTTCGGAAAGAAACTTCAATAAAAGAGTAAGTCCTGTAGAGTTAGGCTTTAGCGGGTCTTGAAGTTTCTAAAAAAAAAAATCAAGATGTCATCCGGATATGCCCTTACAGCTCAAGACTCCTTCCTTTAGAGATTCTAGTACTGGTCCAAAGTTACCAAGCACCCAAGTTCAGGACTTCCTTGCACCACAACACCTCCTAAGGTTTTTTATGTTGTTAATAGTGAGATGAGCTGGAAGTGTCTCCGGGCTAGAAGATTTTCATCCTATCATAGATGTAAAGTATACCTAGCAACAAACACGAGAGCACACGAACACAATAATAGCATTTCAATAGTTTAAAATCACACCTACAAGAAAGGATAGAAACTCTCAAGGAGGAATAATTTATGAGAGCAAAAGTTATAAACTTTCAGTTAATAAATTGCAAGTCATAGATTTAAACAAAATAATAAACACCAAATAAGAAGCTTTTGTTAAAATGGACAAAATAATATTATTTTGGACCTATATTTAAAACCATAAATAATCATAGCTCTCAAGAAACCATAGATTTTAAGACCAATAAAATATCTTTTGTGAAAATGACAAAAATAGCATAAAGAAAAGAATAAAAAAGACTTGTTTGAGCACAACTCCAAGAAATAACTTTTCATGAAAACTTTTATGCAAAATACTCTTAAAAGACATCGTCTCCCTCTCTAAACTACACGTACAAGGGGTATTTATAGAAGGAGAACAAGAAGGATGGATGAGAGATAGAGGGGGTATTCTACTTACATAATTCAAAAAGACCCAAGACAAAAGAAATGGCTTCCTTTTATAGTAAAAAACCTTCATCTTGCTCACTTAGTCACTTTAGAGGCATTCCCCTTTTGGAAACTAACCAAGAAAATCCAAAAGTATTCTTAGAGGTTTTACTTAAGATAGCTTATCACGTAGGAAGCAATAAATCTCAATAACGAATGCAGATAGTAACCTCTAAGGTGATTCACATGGGTGTACTATGTCAACCTCCAAAAATGAAGATTGAAGACCCTTTTGGGAAAATATTGCCTTTAAGATTTGCCTTTTTTGATAAAAGACACGTGAATGTTCTTAGTAGAGGGAGAAAAAACAAAATAGAATGAAGAAATTGGAGAGACAATAGAGAGAAGATACAGAAAAAAGCAAGATAGAAAAATATCTTGAAAAAAGAGCTTTGTTGCTTTTATATGCTGGATAAAAGAATAGTCTTAATCAAGCTTCACTTGTTCTCTTTTCTAAAAAAAACTTAGAAAGTACATCTGGAGAAAAGTATGTCTAGAGGAAAATACATCTAGAGAGAAGTACGCTTCAAGAGAACACTAAGAGTTGAAAATTTCACTTTGAAAAATTAAGACTCAGGGAAGGAAAAGACTTAACTTATAAGATACTTTTTGTTTAAATAAAGTAAATATATTTTAGATTAAAACCAAGTATAAGAATAATAAAAGAGAGGAAAATAAGCTTATACAATAATTAATTTTTCTTTTTGCCCTTATTGGGTTTAAGTACGAAGAGATAAAAATTTGAGTTTTGTAAAACCATTAGGCCCTAAGCAAGTGGGTTTAACAAATATAAAATAAGTTCAAATAATACTTAATAAATAATAAAAATGGCTTCCAAAATTATTAACTTATAGATTTAGGGTAATTTATTCAGAGTATTGGGCTCAAAACCACCCAGTGGACTGGCCTAATATAAATAAATTAGCCTAAATCCTACTCTATAGTTTTTGTGCTAACCATACCATACCCCATTAAAAAGCCTTATAAATGATTTAGGCTTATTTTCTTATTAAAGTTAGTACATAAGTGTCCTACAGACTTAGTAGGTTACTAATTCCAAACCAGTCACTAACAATTTTAAATGACATATTTGTCCTTTTGCTGATAATTTATACAGTAAAAAACCAACGGTGGGAGTTTGATGATATTTCTCAAACATGTATAGATTGATTAAAAATTGATCAAACCTTAAAGTATTATATAATAATAGTCTTAAAATAAATATAAAGTATTTAATATATTAAAAAATATTTTATATATATATACATACAAGGCAAGGATAGTGTTCCTTAGACCCACCCCGTCCTTACCTCGGAGCAAAAATTTTTTACCCGACTTAGCCCCATTACCCCAGCTAAATAGGAATCTAATCCCACCGCGTCCTTGCCTCGAAGCAAAATTTTTTTACCCAGCTTAGTCCTATTGGCCCAACTAAATAGGAATCCTCGGCCCGCTCGAGGCATGAGAGGTGGGTTATTTTGCCTCCTCTATTATGACCTCGTGATGTAGATTAAGCAACTCGAGAGGCTTCTAGTGGATTTCATGATCGGTGGAGTCGCTACACTTGCATATGCAGCCTGGATGTTCTTGCAAAGGTGAGTTATGGATTGAGGGAGGCTATATTGAAGGAGACTATGGTAGGGAGTAACCTTAATATGATAATTGGTTATTGAGGTCCAAAGTCTTCTTTTTGTTTGGCATTTGTGTTATGTCATTCTTATATGCACATAAAAAATAATATACTTTTATTAGAATGAATAATCTTTTTGTAATTCTGCAACTATTTTTGTTGGAATATGAAGGTCTTTGTTGTTAAGAAGCTCATAAGCTTCAAATGGATTGTATAGTCTTGAAGTTCAAGTCTTTTCTTTTCTTTTTTTTAGTGAAAAAAAAAAGAGTCTCAATGTGAAAATCATTAGTTTAAGAATCAATTAGAAGATATAAATTATTTACTATTCCGTCTGTATAACCTTGTAGATGTCCAAAACAGCAGGCCCGCATCCCTATTAGTTGCCCTACTTGACACTTAGTAAGGTTGAGTACACTTAAGACACTGCACGGGCATACCAAGACTCGAACCCTAACTCTGCAAGTATGAAGGTCCTATTGATTTTCTTCCATTGTATCAAACCTCTAGATACTCTAATTTATTATTAATATTATAAGATTGGCTAGAACATATTTTTTTTAGAAGGAAGGTGAAAGTTGTCATGCTAAACTTTGCCTCCAAATGTATTTTCCATGTAGCAGAGTAGTGTTATTTCACATCGGGATTTGGGTGTCTTCAGGCTCAACAGATGGATTTTTTTTGTGTGTGAAAGGGTTTAACATATGAAATCGAATCGAGTGAATGGGAGAAAACAAACAAAGAGGAGGAGCGAGAAAGAGAAGAAGGAGAGAGAGACATCATACTAAGAGGGAGAAAGAGAGAAGTGAGAGAAAAAAGAACAAATTATTTTTAAAAATATATTTTATATAAAATTTTATATTTTCAAATTAATATGCTATTTTATTTTTTAAAATTTTTTATATAAATATTTAATAGACATTAAAGATAAAAATGTCATTTTTATATATTATATAGGAGAGATAAAAAAATTTAACTAACAGATATTAAATATAAATAGCAGAATAGTATTTTTAAAAACTATATAAGTAATATAAAATAAATCCAAATTAAATAATACATATAGGGCACGTTTGGTATGCTGTATTGTATTGGTTTGTATTGTATTAATCTATATTGTATTAACTGGATTGTATTAGCATGTATTATTTATTGTATTCCAAAATAATTTAGTTATTATACTATAATATTATAACATCACCATATAATATAAACCCAAGAGGAATGGTGTATAATCTAATTTATATTTTTCACATAAAAATATATCCTTATATTATATAATACACTCTATTAATTTTATCAAATATAAAATAATATTATATAATACTACTAAATACTATCCCACCCCTATAATACACCCTACCAATCATGGCCATAGTCATAGGCGCATTGGGTAAGACGGGATAATTTTGCCAGAACTAAGTAAAGTCTAGTGTTAGTGTTTGGCAGGTGCTGTGACTAAATGGCCTGGGGGAAAAATTAATGAAGGTAGATTATTTTTTGTCTTAGTTTCTGACCCTCCAAAGTTAATGGGTCTAGCTAGGACTTCTCATTCTAGCATATTCGACTCTCTGATCTCTTATCAACACTCATTTCTCGCTCTCAGAAATCGATCACCGAAAGGATCTCATCACCCACCTTAGATCGTCCATCTCGACTGGGATGGCTAGGCGGCACTTGAAGAGGTAGCGAATTATCAGATCCTGTGACTCAGGGTTGAAGGGGTAGAACTGAGGTTAATATGTATGGCTCCAGGCTTATATAAAGACGTGGGTGTGATAGGTTTTTTGTGGTAATTGCTAGGTTAGAGTTAGGGTTGGGGTGTAGAGTGGAAGAATCTTCATTTTCTGATGAGGACTATGAGGGTGAGGAAGACAAAGAACACAATTGGAAGATGATGATTTCAAGGAGAGGAAAAGAGGGGTTGTCTTGTGGGTTGGGAATGGATAGCTGAGATTAGGTTTAGTGAGTGATGATTGAGGGATGTGGACTCAAATCTCAGCTTGGGTCCATCTGCAGCCTTTTCTAGTCCGAAAGTGCCACATCTGAGAACAACCTACGAAGGTACTTTGTAAATTTCTTGATTCTATTATGTATTTCTTAGAAAGTTCTTATTTTTCTTTTGCTTTTGTGTGGTTGCTCTGAAAACTGATAAACATTAAGAAAAAGTTATGAATTTTATTTTCCATTTTTTTGGTTTTGTGTTCAATTTTCTCAGGAATTTAAATGGGAAAATAATTTAATTTTGATTCTCTTTCGTTTCCTGAATTTATTGTACTTTCTTTATCAGCAACGAAATTAGTTTTGTGGGATTGGTTTTTATCAATTTTTTTTTTCTAATTTATTGGTGTTGCTAATGTGGGAGATTAGATGATAGTAGAAGCTTGAGGAAGAGAATGGTAGAAGATGAGGAAAGGAAAAATAGGACTGGGTGTAATTGGGTCTTTGTTTTGGTCATTCTTGTTTGTTTGTAAATCAATATTGTATTGAAGTTTTTAGGTAGAAATTGGTTGCATTGCACTTGTACTCTCGATTTTGATAGGAAATAAATTATGAATGTTAGTTTTTTTGCTATTGATAGTTTCATATAATAGTTAATCATTTGAAAATTTACCAAGTAAACAAAGCTGATTAAATATTTGGGACAAAGTTGTGATTAACTAGGAAAAAGGAAAATTCTATTAGCTTTACTTAGCATATTTTGGATGCCAGTTTTTTTACTATTGATAGTTTCATATGGTAGTTAATCATTTGAAAATTTACCAGGTAGACAAAGTTGATCAAATATTTAGGACAAAGTTGTAATTAACTAGGAAAAAGGAAAATAGTTGAAACTGTAAAACTCTTAGGTAGAAGACAAAGTGAGAGAGAGAGAGACTGTGAAAAGAAGCTTTTGTATTCTATCCCAATGAATTCCACAGTGCTCCTGCCTATATAATAACTAAGCAACCAACTCAACTTATGAAACATTACCACGTATTAAATAATCTGTTACATGTAAGCTAACTAAACCAACTAGCATTAACTAACTAGAAGCTGCTGCAGAAGCTAAATGTGCTTCAACTCTCTCCCTCAAGCTAAACAGGGAGATACTGAGATTGAGCTTGTCAAGAAGAAATTGAAACCGAGTGCAAGCTAGAGGCTTTGTCATAATATCTATTGTTTGTTCTTCTATAAGTACATACCGCACCTCAAGCAACCCTTGTAGAACCTTATCTCTAATAAAATGTATATCAATTTCAATGTGTTTAGTCCTTGTATGAGCAACTGATTAGATGCTAAACATGCTTCCCCCACATTGTCACACCAAATTACTAGTTTAGTGTGCTGATCAATATGAAGCTCATGACAAAGTGACTGTAACCAAGCAATCTCTGAGGCTGTATAAGCTAGAGATCTATACTCGGACTCTGTGCTTGATCTTACAATAACTTGTTGCTTCTTAGAGCTTCAAGAAATAAGACTGCGCCCTAAATATATACAATAGCCCCCTATTGACCATCGATCATCCAAGGATCCTGCCCAATCAGCATCTGAAAAGCTAATGAGACATTGCTCTATAGTTGGTTGAATATGAATACCTAAAGTCAAGGTGCCTTTGAGATATCGAAACACTCTTTTGCATGCTTGCCAATGAGTATCAGTACGACAATGGAGATATTAACTAAGCTTACTCACTATAAATGCAATATCCGGCCTAGTCATACTCAGATACTATAGACTATCAACAACACTTCTGTAAAGAGTGTGATCTGACAAAAGAGTCCCCGAGGTACAAGACA
The DNA here is from genome assembly GCA_007844105.2 of Rhamnella rubrinervis. Classification (NCBI taxonomy): domain Eukaryota; kingdom Viridiplantae; phylum Streptophyta; class Magnoliopsida; order Rosales; family Rhamnaceae; genus Rhamnella; species Rhamnella rubrinervis. The sequence continues at coordinate 5,124,512 of CM017575.2, read as the reverse complement.
ACTTTGTGCTTATATTGGCTGAAGTAGTACAAGGCTTGCAGTGTAGCATATGAGTCTTAGTCGAAATATCATATATATACCTAGACTGAGTGAGGTAAAGACCAGAGGCATCTCTATATGCTTCTAACCCAAGGAAATAATGCAAGTCTCCAAGATCTTTAAGAGAAAATGAAGTATTAAGATCAGATATCACCTTAGTAACCAAACCAGCATCTGAACCTGTAATTAAAATATCATCGACATAGACCAAAAGTGCTAGAAAAGCTGAATCATGATTGCAGACAAATAAAGACGCATATGCTCTTAATTCATGAAAACCCCACTTTAATAATGTGTGTTTGAGCTTGTCAAACCAGGCCCTAAGGGCCTGCTTAAGACCATACAAATCTTTAACCAATTTGCAAACATATGCTGGATGTTCAGGATCCTAAAAACCCTCGGGTTGACTCATATAAACAGTTTCTGCCAATTCACCATTTAAAAAGGCATTGTTGACATATAAATTGCTTAATAATCCAACCCTTTGTGATAGCCAATGAAAGAACAATTCGAACTGTTTGAGGCTTCACTACTAGGCTGAAACTTTCATTGTAATCAATCCCAAGATTTTGATGAAATCCCTTGGCAACAAACCTAGCTTTGTATCTTGAGATACTCTCATTTGCATTTCTCTTAAGTTTGAAGACCCATTTTTTACCTACAACATTGTAGGAAGGATGACGAGGCACTAGGAGCCAAGTTTTATTGTGACATAAGGCATGAAACTCACTTTCCATGGCTTTCCTCCACTCGAGTGAAGTTAAGGCTTCTTTGACAGTTGCTGGTTCCGAAAGTTGAGCTGTGAGACCAGCAAAGTATTTGGGATTGGGTTTGATAATACCCTTCTGCAATTTGGTAGCCATTCGAGTTATAGATGGTGGAGGGATTAAAGCAACATGAGGCATGCTAGGAGAGCTAGAAGTAGTTGCATCATGATCTGTGTTAATTGAGTGTAAATCAGAAATTGTTGTTGTATCATGAGGAGATGAGATGGTGGCTTCAAAAAGTGAAGAAAAAGGAATAAGTGTAGTCAAATTTGACAAACTATAAAGGGAAGGTGCCACAGGAGAATGAATAGGAGACTGAGGTGAACTGTGTAACTGAAAGGAAACACAGACTCATTAAAAATGACATGACGTTAGATATAAATTCGTCCAGAAGGATTAAGACATTTGAATCCTTTATGCAAAGGACTATAGCCAATAAAAGTGCATTGGACAGAATAGAGTTCAAGTTTCCTGTGATTATAAGGTCTTAGATAAGGATAGCAAGCACAGCCAAAGACCTTCAAAGTGAGTAATCAAATGTGGAATGATGTAGAAGAGAATAAGGAATGCTGTTACTGATTGTTGTGGAAGGTAACCTATTAATAAGGAAATTGGCAATTTGAAAAGCTTTTAGCTAGAATCGAAGTGGCATAGAAACTTGTTTGAGGAGTGAGAGACCAAGTTCTACTATTGTCTGATGTTTTCGTTCAGTCCTTACATTTTGTTTGGAAGTGTAAGGACAGGTCAACCTAAGTTCAATGCCATGTTTTTGAAAAAGATGATATAAAGGTTGAAATTCAATCCCTCCATCTGTCTAAAATTTCTTAATGGTAGTATTAAACTGATTCTCAACGTAGACTTTAAAAATTGAAAATATAGAAGAAACTTCTGACTTTCTTTTGAAAGGGTACAACCATCCAAATCGTGAAAAATCATCAACAAAGATGATGTAATAACTATGACCAGATGTGGATGGTACATGTACTGAACCCCAGAGATCAAAATGAATTAAGTCAAGAGGATGAGTACTTTGTGAATCAGAAAGAAGGAAGGGCAGTGCATGCAATTTGCCAATAGTGCAGGAATTACAAAAATCAAAGCCAGATTTTATTGACACTAGAAAATTACAATTTGTAATGACTCGATTAAGCACATGAGAGGAAGGATGTCCCAATCTCCTATGCCATAGTTCTAATGACACAGGTTTATTTACAGACATTTTATTCAGAAGTAAATCAACTGAAAAACAAGAATCAGTCTCATTGGAAACAATAGCATCAGACTTATTTTGAAAACTAGAACACGAAAAGGACTGTGAATTACAATTCTTAGACAATACACCAGTAGTGGCACCTAAACTGTACTTGGAAGAACCAATTTGAGATGACCGAAGCAAATCATCACTTGAAGTGGTAGTGAAAGATGACAGAAAAGCTGTAGAAATGCAAGAAGATGGAAGGTGATAAAGACCATATCTAAGAACTCCTTGGAGCAACAGCATCCCTATAACTTTGTCCTTGATTACACAAATATCATTCACAAACTCAATCAACACATTACATTCAGTAACTAATCTAGCTACACTAAGCAAATTCTTTGTAATTTGTGTGACATAAAGCACATTATGTAGAATTAATGGCTTGGAACGAGTGTGAAGAACGACATTACCAGTGTGAAAGATACATAGTCCATTTCCATCACCCACAACTAATGAATCTTGACCACCATACGCTGAGGCTAGAGAAAGAGCACTATAGTCATGTGTAACATGAGAAGATGCATCATTGTCAATGTACCATGAAGGATCCTCACGATTATCAGATCGAACTGCAAAAGCTGAGGGATTAGTTGGCGGTGGAAGAGTAATTGGAAATGAACCATGAGAGTAGTCAGGAATGAGGTAAGGAGAAACCAAGCCAGGTGAGCCAAGATTCGAGGCAGTGGCAGTGAATGCCATATTTTTGCTCTGAGTAGATGGATGGCTTAGTTGAAAATTCTTATCAAACCTATGGTAGCAGTAATGAGCAAGATGTCCTGGTTTATTACAGATTTGCCAATAGACACGATTACCATGGCCTCTACCTCTACCTCTTCCTTGAGAACCATAGTGGTGACCAAAATTAGTATTTACATTGTTCTTGGAGCCTCTTTGACCAGAATTTGTTGAATTAGAGACAAAATTGACTGTTTGATTCTTAGTTGCAACAAGTTGTGCGAGAACCGTGGACAATCGAAGTTCTTGGTTTAGCAACAGAGCTTGAACATCCTGAAGAGAAAAGGATCCAGGCGTAGTAGTAATACTTGACACTACCGAATCATATTCTGAACTTACACCAGCCAAAAGCACTTGAATTTGTACCTTCTCAGTCACAAAGTGACCAGCAGCAGTGAGTTGGTCTGAAATCTTCTTCACCTTAGAGAAAAACTTTGTCATTGATGAACCAGATTTCTTCGAATTGTGCAATTGAATCTGAAGCTGTAAAATTCCGGACTCAGATGGTGAAGCGTAGAAATCTTCGAGTGCCTTCCATGATTGGTGAGCAGTGGTGCATCCAATTAGCTGATTCATTACTTCTTCTGTGATGGAGGAGTACATCAGCTACTGGATGAACTCGTCTTGACTTTTCCAATATTCAACCTCTTTAAGACTTGTAGGATCAGTGGGATCAAGCTCTGGACATGGCAGCGATCCATTCAAGAAACCTAGAAGCTTGTGTCCTCGGATTGCCGATAGAAATTGGGATTTCCACACAAGATAGTTGTTGAAGTCCAATCGTATAGGCAGTGTGAAATTAAATTGAACTAGAGGCTTAGAAGAGAGACGTCGTGAACCAACAGCCGAAAGAGAGGACGATGATGATGGACCTATCACCATTGATACTCAATCTGATACCAAGCTGAAACTGTAAAACTCTTAGGTAGAAGACAAAGTTAGAGAAAGAGAGAGAGAAACTGTGAAAAAAAGCTTCTGTATTCTATCCCAATTAATTCCATAGTGTTCCTACCTATATAATAACTAAGCAACCAACTCAACCTATGAAACATTACCACATATTAAACAATCTGTTACATGTAAACTAACTAAACCAGCTAGCATTAACTAACTAGAAGCTGCGTCAGAAGCTAAATATGCCTCAACTAAAATTCTATTAACTTTACTTAGCATATTGATCAATTTGACTAATCCTGAGATGCAGCTTGGTTTCCAAAGAAAATTGAAGAACAATAATAGAAATCAAATATTTGGGACTTGTGTATTTCATAAACTGAGCAATGTGAAACTAATAAACTTGAATATTAGTTTTTATTAGCAAGTCTTATTTTTCTGTTAACAGATTTCTAATAACCTATTTTGTTAGATTTCAAATGAGTTTCCATGTCACATTGATGAGTTAGGATTACCTTGTGAATTTTAGTATTATAACTTGTTACCTTTTTCCCTTCTTGATAGGTATAAATATTCTAAATCTCATTATCTATAAACTTCAATAGATTCTTTTTGCAATGTGGCGATTGTAGTTGGAATATGTAATTGAGAGACTCAAAATTTATAAACATGTACACACATAAGTAAATCATTTTTGTCTCTTTATTTATAATGTTCTCTTTGGTTATTTGCATGTATATGCAGATTGGTGTTGTTGTTCCTGTTGTTATGGCATTAGATTATACAATTGGCTTGGCATGCCAAGGATTGTATGAGGACCACCAAGACAATACTACCTTTATTAATTAAATTTTCAAGTTGTATATTTTAGCAACCTTAATCCATAAGGAAGGAGATGATTGTGAGTGAAAATGTACAATGTTCATTACTTAATCACTGTCAACCATTATTATTTCAATTTGGTGATTCTTGAAGATGTTTTTTTTTTTTTTGTAATTTGCTGAGTATAGCAAAACCTATTTGACTATAATTTTAATTTTAAATATGGAATGAATGGCTTTGAACATTTTCTTTACAACAATAAGTATTATTACATGTGTAAAAAAAAATAAAAAATGAGAGACTATTCAAGCATTACAGGTTAATAATGCCGGTGAAAAGTATATTTGTTGCGAGAAATGCTAAGTTTAAAGCCAAAAAAAAAAATCTTTTTAGCAAGATGAGTTTAACTTCAAGCATAATTCGTTGCTTATAATGACTTATTTCTATTTAATTTGTTATTTTTAGATGAAATATTACATAACTATATTAAAAATTTATTTACAAATTATATTAGAGAAAAATATGACCAAAAAACCTTTATTTTTAATATAAATAGAAATTTTAAACTATACTGTAAGAATATATATATTAAATAAAAAAAATTAATAGTTCAATTCAGTGCGCATCAAATACATAACTTTTATAATTTTATCTGGGATGGCACCAAACACAAAACCATATTAATTATCCTAGTTCTAATATGGATTAAATTAATCTAATTTAAATTTAAAAATTAATTATATTTAATTCTACGTATCAAACGCAGCTATAAGAGTTAAGGTAGAGTTCGATAAATTTATATTGAACATATTGCTTATCTTATTACATTATTGAAAAACGTGCGTAAGAGTCCGAATGGGCAAATATTATAGGAACCTTTTGTTCAATAAAAATAAATATCATAGAACCTGAACTTTTAAGTCTTTTTTTTTTTAATGAAAGAACCTGAACTTAGTTAATTGATTATATACATTTCAATTTTATTTAAATATAAAATTTTCCATGAAATTACTGTTTTGGATCGAGACTAATAATAGAGTTGCATTTGCCAACTTAGTAAAATAGATAAATAAAGCTATACAACATGTGGGTGAGTTTCTGTGTTTGATGCCATTGTTGCAGCCTTGGAGGTAAAGCTTAGGGGTTACGTATTTGACGCCATGAAGCTTCCTTCTCTTTTGAGACAGCAAAGAGTTTTATGAAGAAAAAATAATAATAAATTGAAGGCAAAAACTGAATATAATAAGATACCTAAACTTTTATCTAAAAAAAAAGAAGAAGATGAATTGATATTTATAATCTAAGACATAGTTATTAATTTATTAATTAAATGCTTTAGTTTACAAATAATGCCACTTTGAGTTGAGAAATATATTATGTAATTTTGGCATTTTTTAATTTATTATTCAGACTTAATCTGGTAATTAATGTCTAAATATAATACAATTTTTTATTCTTACTTTTTGTTTGAGAGAGAAAAAACTCTTTATAAAAAAAAAAGAGAGAGAGAGAGAAAACTCATAAAAGTGGCTTTAAAACAATTACATGAATAACATGTTGTCAATAATGACTGGCTTGGTTGAAACCTCAAAGAGTATATGGTCTTAATTAATAGTATCCCAAGCAATAAATGCTAATAATAATATTATCATTATCAAATTTTAGTATTAGTATGTATGTAAATACTAAATTAAAATTTTAATGCTAAATAACAGAAGAGCACTATGCTACAAATATAACAAGGTCAAATTTTATATTTTTAAATGACTCTTTTAAAATTATTTTATTATTATCTTAATTTTTTAATCAAGTTTATCAATTTATGATATTTTAAGAATATATATATTGTAAGATTTAATTATTGTAGAAAATCTATATAAAAAAATTATAGAACAGGAATTGTTTTAAATATTTTTATAATGAAAAGATGATCATATTTATACTTCTATATTATATTTAAAAGGCAATACTATTTTGCATTTAGAGGTGTGACCTAACAGAAATAAAGTCAGTCGTTTCATCATATTTACTTATGAAAGTAAATCTCGTTATTATTTTAAATATACTCAACCTTGAAACGCCAATAAAGGGAGATCTAAATGTAAATCAACAGCTCTCAACTCTTATAAACTTACAAAATTAAAATAAAAAAAAAAATTATATTCAACCAACCGCAAATATCCAAAATTCTCAAAGGAAAAAATATAGAAAAATAAAAAAAAGAAGCAGAAAATTAAGGATTTGGGGCTGTCAAAGTCACACCGAAAAATCTGATTATGAGAGGAGGTTGGGGGTACCGTAATGGGTTTTTGACATAGTTGCAGGGGTGAAAATGTCAATTTAAAAGGATATCGGTTGGGTCGGGTCACAACCCAGTTCCCACTCCATCAACTTACCCAAGCTGCCTCCATTTTCGTCTGCCATGATTTGTCGAGAAGAAGAATCCGATGTAAATGTATTGGGGTCGGTGGAATTAGATCTGATTATGGTTTTTTTCTCATAAAAAAAAAGGCAATATCGATAGAAAGAAAGAAAAAAGTATATTACATGTACGTATAATGTGTACGTGTATGTAAGTATATTTATTCATTTACGTTTTTTGTTTACTACCATTTGTATTTTTTTAATAAATACACAAAAAGAAAAAGAAAGATATATATACAAAAAAAAAAAAAAAGAGAATGATATATTATTGTTTAAATACTTAATTAATTTAAGTGTGGGATTTGTAATTATTATTTTTTTATTTTTTTGCATATAAACTTGAAATTACTTTTTTGTAAAAGGACATAACTAAACTATTATTTAATAAAGTTGTTATTAGTATTGAACTTTTATTTATATATATATAAAATAAAAGAAGGATGCCACTTTTTGTCTGATTGAATTTTTTATTATAATAACATAAGAACTTAGGAATAATAATGCTATCTTTATGTCAAATTTAGCATCAAAGATAGCTTTACTATAATTTGCTATAAAAATAACTTTCTTATTGGAATATAAAATGTGAATAGCAATGCCGCCCACTTTTGAAATCCTAAGGTGCTCTAAGACCAATATGGCAATTGAAATATATCAAATTATTTTATATTTTAGGCATTAACAAAAACTATATTTCATGTAATTGTTTTATTCTCTTTTTGAAATTTTTGAAAAACTTTAAAAGTTCGAAGTTCAATTTTAACTTTGAAATTTCAACTTTAACTTCAAAATTTTGATTTTTAAATCCTAAAATAAAAACTATTGTTTATAATTTTTAAGTTGCTTTGAAAATTTCGAACTAACCTTATAAAGACATAGTTACAAATAATTTGATGTGCTAACTCATATTTACTTTCTAAACACATAAATCTTGATTAGAGAAAACTTGAAATCAGCTAATAATTACTTCTACCTCTTTTATTTTAAATGCCATAAATTATAAATAAAAAAAGCCATTTAAACATTATTTAACATTTTCAACAATGTGACAAATGAACCAATCACAAACATTTGGCAACTTGTGTTTTCCTTCCAATTTGAAAAACCTCAAAATAAATATAGCAAAATGATAGAAAAAGATGAGTGAAAATTAGTAAAGGGAATGAGATTTTGATAATCAAGGATGTTTTTGAATTTTAATAAAGAAATTAAATGAAAATTTAATTTTAAATAAACATAAATCCATTGTTACCCCTTCAACCAGACATTTTAATAAAGGATTTTTGGATATTATAACTGAATCCGTAATAATAAAAAATAATAATTTTTTATAAAATTAAAATTTTGGCTTAAAATTACCCTTGTACTTCAGAAAGTGTAAAATGAATAGATAATTAAAATTTTAACTAATACAATAGTAATCACACATACTTTCACATGACTACCCACCACCACACATACTTGTGTCATCTTCTTCTTCTCTTCCTCTTCTCCTTGTCGTCGTCGTCGCTCCACCATCAAATTAGTGGTTAATATATGTATTTCATTTTATATTTTTTTCCTTAACTTATATTGGGTAGATGATTTTTAAATATGTTTTTGGAAGATTTTTAGGTTCATAAGAGATTTTTTATGGAAAAAAATAAACTGTAAAAATTCACATGTGTTGAGATATTTTGCATCAGCTAGGAAGAAATTCATTACACAATGGTGCCCCCACCACTAGGGCATAGGTGGGGTACTACCAAAGAAACAGTGCCTCCACTATCAAGTTGTTAGTGGGGCACCATCGGCATCTGTACTGTTTACTGAGTTTCTTCAATAGTACACGTGAAATTTTTCAATATATGTGAATTTCCACATTTAATTTTTTTTTATCAAAATTTCATATGAAATTTCAAATTCTCCCAAATTTATCTCAAAAAATTATTAAACTATTTGAAATTAAGGAACAAAAATTCAAAATAAAATACATATAATAACTTACAAATATTTATATAGTTGTTATAACTTGATTTGTTGAAGAAGAAAGAAATGCCTTTGATCAAATTTCATATTATATATACAACTTTTCTAAATCTTTACATATAAGACATATTTAAGATGTAATAAATTAATTATTATTGTATATGCTATTTATATTTAATATAAAAATAATAATTAAATAAAAATATTAATAAATTAATTAAAATTTTAATTCCTATAAAAAAAATTCTAAAAATTTATGATACCTTAACACGAACCATGGACTGGGTTTTTTACATCAATAACCCAATTTCATTAAGGTTTTTTAAAAATATTATATTTTAATAAATTATATAAAAATAGCCTAAAAGTCAATAATAGTCAAATTCTGTAATCTTTTACACCAATTTTACCCTTGTATTTTGAAAAAGAAGAGAGAAAACCATCGCACATCGTCGTAGATCTAGTTAGCATCGTCGTTGGTCTGTGGAGATCTCTGTCATCCATTGCTACAGATTCAAGTGAAAATGTCGTGTCGTTGGTCCATGAAGTCATCGTACATCACGATCTCCACTCAAGTTCACGATCTCATTGAAATTTGCTAAACAAAGAGGAACGGATGTCAGGCACCTGGTACTGCGCCTGACATTGGGCCTGAGATCTCGGGTTCGATCGTGGTGAAAAGAAGTGTACCATAAACTATTATAGAAAAACCAGAGATTACTATAAAAAAACTATAAAAAAAAAATCATAGAAAAACCATAGACGTTTATCGAAAAATATAAAGAACAATATTAAATCAGAGGAACGAATGTCAGGTGCCTGGTACTGTGCCTGACGTTGGGCCTGAGATCTCGGGTTCGATTATGGTGAAGAGAAGTGTACCATAGACTATTATAGAAAAACCATAAATAACCATAGAAAAATCATAGATAAACAACCGAAAAATATAGAGAACAATATTAAATTGGAGGAACGAATGTCAGGCGCCTGGTACTGCGCCTGACGTTGTGCCTAAGATCTCGAGTTCAATCGTGGTGAAGAGAATTGTACCATAGACTATTATAGAAAAACTACAGATTGCCATAAAAAAATCATAGAAAGCCACAGACAAACAACCGGAAAACATAGAGAATAATATTAAATCGTGAAAATATAGAAAATCATAGAGAAATTATAATGAAGTTATAGAAATCATAGAAGACATAAAGCAACTTGAAAAAACTACATAGAAACCATAGAAACTTTATAAAAAAAAAATAGAAAATTAATAGAAAATATATATAAAAAAGCAGATGATGTTATAAATCTACAATAGATATCCACAGTGAACTAAAAGAAGACGAAGATGGAGAAGAAAATTTTATAAAAAACTAAAGATAGAGAATAAACAGAATGAGAAGAAAAAAAGAAGGGAAATGAGAAGAAAATGAGAAGAGAAAAAATTAAAAGCAGAGTAAAAGAATAATTTTAAATGATAAATTTTAATTTTTAAATTATTTTTATATAATTTATTAAAATATAATATTTTTAAAAAATTTTAATAAAATTGGGTTATTAATGTAAAAAACCCGATGGACTGAGACATTTAAAAAACAATTTAACAAATAATTACAAGACAAAAAAACCAAAGCCCAAGGCGCGATTCAGAACCGACGTTGGAGACCCGGACTACAAATGGGCCTGGCGTCCACTTGGCAACCTTATTATGCCCGATAGAGACGGACGTACCGGGAAATATTCACCGTCTTATATAATATATATATAATAAATTTTTTTACTAGCAAAAATATTAAACTGAAAAATATACATTATTTAATTAAAAGAAAAAATGAGAAATGAATGTATATATACATAAAGGTCTCCTTCTATTCGCCTTTATTCTGTTGTCACATTTTAGGGTTTCTTTTTTCATTCAACTTCTCTCTACTTTGAAAAAATAAAATTGGAATTTTTAATCACAATTCTCACTGAAAGTGAAATACAGTATTGGATTTTGCCCGTGTGTGTTGTAATTCCCCTCTTCAATTTGAGCAATTGAGGTGTTGAATGTTAGCTGTTGTGGAGTGAAGAGGTATCTAGGGTTTCGAATTTTGAGGGATTGGCTAGTTAGCTGGGTTTGTACTAAGCTTGGATTTTTTTTTTCTCGATTTTTGGGAATCTTTGGTTGAGTGTGTGATACGCAGATGCAGAAGGTAATCGGATCGGATACGGTGTGATCGCCGCTCGGTGGCGAGCCGAGTAATCCAATTGAGGGGGTTGGGGTTCTTGTATGGAAACTCGGAGCCGGAAGCGGGCGGAGGCCTCCTCAGCAGCCCCTTCATCGTCATCGTCCGGACCCACCACTCGTTCCAGCAAGCGTGCTCGTCTCTCAGCAACTTCGTCTTCGTCGTCGAACCCCGTCACAACAACATCCGCACCAGTTTCCACCCGCTCTCGCACTTCTAGGACCGTCCAGGAACCTTTGCCCTCATCCTCTCCTATGGACTCTACTAATGAATCATCTGGGTCTCGTGGACGCGATCGCCGTTCAAAGAATTCGGACAAGGATGGCTCCGATAAAGGGAAGGAGAAGGAGCATGAGGTTAGGGTTAGGGATAGGGAAAGAGATAGAGATAGAGATACAGAACGGAATTTGGGATTGAATATGGAGAGTGGAGGTAATGGTGATGACGATGATAATGACAGCGAAGGGGGTGTGGGTATTTTGCATCAAAATTTGACTTCCGCGAGTAGTGCCCTTCAAGGGCTTCTTCGGAAGATTGGGGCTGGATTGGATGACTTGCTGCCATCTTCGGCCATTGGGTCGGCGTCTTCGTCACACCAGAGTGGGAGGCTAAAGAAGATACTTTCTGGGTTGCGAGCTGATGGCGAAGAAGGGAGGCAGGTTGAGGCTCTGACGCAGCTCTGTGAGATGCTTTCCATTGGGACTGAGGAATCTCTCAGTACGTTTTCGGTGGATTCATTTGTTCCTGTTCTTGTGGGGTTACTTAACCACGAGAGCAATCCCGATATAATGCTTCTTGCTGCCAGGGCACTTACTCATCTGTGTGACGTGCTCCCATCATCTTGTGCTGCTGTGGTTCATTACGGTGCAGTTTCTTGCTTTTGTGCAAGGTTGCTAACTATAGAGTATATGGACTTAGCAGAACAGGTTGGTCTTTGCCATGCATTGATATTTATGTTGCTTGAAGGGAGAACATATTTATGTTGAATCGTCAGTGTTAAATTATTGTAATACTTTTCATTTTCCAGTGTACTTTGAATTTATTTAGTTTATGCAGCATTTTCACCTTCTGCATTTTGATTTTGTTGTTATGATTTGAACAGTCTCTGCAAGCTCTAAAGAAAATATCTCAGGAGCATCCAACTGCCTGTCTACGTGCTGGTGCTCTTATGGCTGTGCTTTCATATCTGGATTTCTTCTCCACTGGAGTTCAGGTAGTCCAATTTTAGTGAAATTTCTAAAATGTTAAGTTGGTTATGCATTTGGCGAGGAGCTTTTGTGAATTTCTGGACCTTATCAAGTGATTGGTTTTCAGCGTGTGGCATTATCTACTGCTGCAAATATGTGCAAGAAACTTCCCTCAGATGCAGCCGACTTTGTGATGGAAGCTGTCCCACTATTGACTAACCTCCTTCAGTATCATGATTCAAAGGTAATGTCATTGGCTTCTACTATTTCCATTTAAAGGCGATGAGTTTGCTATAGGTATTGTTTTCTTAAACATCTTGGCTGCTTCGTGATGTTATAGGTGTTGGAGCATGCTTCTGTTTGTTTGACTCGAATTGCTGAAGCATTTGCAGCCTCTCCTGATAAACTAGATGAGCTATGTAATCACGGACTAGTTACCCAAGCCGCATCTCTTATATCAACCAGCAATCCGGGAGGGGGACAGACTTCTCTCAGCACACCTACTTATACAGTAAGTCCAATCTTTGTATCCGAAATATATGCTGATGTAAAAGGTTTCAAGTTCTGACTTCAGCATGCATGCAGGGATTAATCCGACTTCTTTCAACTTGTGCAAGTGGGTCTCCACTGGGAACCAAAACTTTACTTCTTCTTGGGATCAGTGGCATTCTTAAAGATATCCTATCTGGTTCCGGCATTGCTGCTAATTCATCAGTTTCACCTGCTTTAAGCAGACCGCCAGAGCAGGTATTTTCTGTTCTATTCGACTTTTAAACAATTTTGGGTTTTCCTGAAGTTTTTCACTTTTGTGATGTATTCTGCTATTTAATGCTCCTAATTATCATATTGGCATTTAGTTAAGGTAGAATTACTTTCATGGTAAGGACGTTATTTATATTCTGGGTTGTGAGTACGTTGATGGTAAGTGGTCTTCTTAGATATAGTAAAATGAATCTCCTGTTTCGTTTCCATAAGAGGCACATAGCTAGCCTTTGACTTGCAATTTCATGTGACATAAGTTTTCAGCTTCTTATTAACTGGATCATGGTCAAATGTAATTTTTTTAAATGTCATCCTATGTAAATAAGTATTAAATGTTTGTATTTTGGACCTATGGTATTTACAGAATGAGTTGGTGTTGTGACTTTTTTTGTGAAAGTAGTGACAGATTGGCTGTGATAATTGGGATGATGTTACTTTTTATTCTGAACTAAGTTTTGTTTGATCCACTGGAAAGCCTTGGAAGAGGGGTCTAGGGTGTCACTATCTACTTTATACCCACAGAAAGAAAGCACTTTTTGAATAGGCACATCTGTACGAAACCATATATGTACATTCTAAGATGAAAAGGAACAAGTACTAATCAAGGGATCCTGCTAATGAGGTGATCAGAAAATGAAGTTGTTATCTAGGAGTTTTACTATTTGTTATGGAGACCTTTTTTACGAAATGTTACAGCTTCGTCAGCAGATGATGCTTTGTATCTCAAGACCTTCACTTCTAATTATTTTTTTACACATCTACTCTCTTAAGGATTAATTCAATGCCTTATAAAAAAAAAGAAAAATTTGAGCAATGATATACCTAAATGTCCTCCCTCCATTCCTTTGTTTTGCTATCTCTGAGTTACTAGTTTTCTTTTTTTTTTTTTTCTATAAAAATGGAAATAGCACTACAAAGTATTTTTTATGATTTATGATTTGAAGTAAAATTCAGTTGGAACTTTGTCCAAATTGTGGTTTTTGAATGGTTGGTATCCATAGAAAGTTTAGCTTGTTTTTGGCGTTGTCTTCATTTCAGAAGCCAATACTTCTATTCTTCTTTTTTGTTGGTCGTTCTTCTTTTTGTAAACATTTATATCGATTTTTGTCTCTTTTTTCTGTGGATACATTTTCCTTTTAAGTCTAACTAATTCTACCTACTGCATTTTCCAACTTTACAAGTCCCTTGAAGACTTAATTGTTTTTGAAATGAAATGAATCACATGAACGCTGTTATTTGGAGCATGAGCCATATTTTCTTGCTTAGTACTCAATGGAATCTGATACGATGTGCAGTGGACACAAATTTACATTATTAAGTCATCCTTGTTATTGAGTGCTGTCTCTGCTTAACCAGTGCTTAATACTACCTAGCTACATTGTACTTCCAGCAACAAAGCAGGAAATTTCATTAAGTAAAGAGAAAAGAATGCCCCCTCTTGATTAGCCAGTTTCCAAGAAAGAGGGGTAGCTCCTGCATCCATTCCTGTACACATACACATATCGGTGTGGGCAGCTGTGTCACGAATAAAAAGAAATAGATATCTGGCTTCACAGTTCTCTGAAAGCTAGATAAGCATAAAATTGTATGCAGGTTCCATAATGTAGTTCGTAGATGACTAGATTTATGGTTATGCACTTGGGTGTGTATTGTAGAGTGGTTCATGTGTTATTTTCAATGGGTAGTGCTGTAAACTCTGTAAACTTTACATGGCTATCTTTCTTTGTTTCTTTCATGTTCCTCACTAATTATCATGTATATATGTTTAAGAGCCTAGACTTTAGTTCTATTTGATATTTGAATTGGAAGTTGATCAGGACAAATCCAGAAGTTGTATTTCACATAAGCAAATGGATGGATCATGGAATACAATTATTTGAATCTTATAGATTTTATTTCTCTGGTTCTCATTTTACTGAATAGATTTTTGAGATAGTCAACCTTGCAAATGAGCTTCTTCCCCCGCTACCACAAGGAACCATCTCCCTTCCAGCTAGTTTCAATATCTTTATGAAAGGACCTGTTGCGAAGAAACCTTCGGCTAGCAGTTCTGTGAAACCAGAAGACTCAAATGGAAATGTTGCCCTTGCCGAGGTCTCAGCTCGTGAGAAGTTATTGAATGATCAGCCTGAGCTGCTTCAGCAATTTGGAATGGATCTGCTTCCGGTTTTAATACAGGTTAGTTCTTGGTGCACATAATCATTTATAGTTTCTAATTTGGTGTAGTTAATGAATGATTGCTTTTTCTTTCATGCAGATTTATGGTTCTAGTGTTAATGGCCCTGTACGCCATAAATGTCTCTCTGTTATTGGAAAATTGATGTATTTTAGCACTGCAGAGATGATCCAATCTTTATTAAGTGTGACAAACATATCAAGGTATTCAATCATACTCTAGGTTTTCATCACTTAATTTGCTTCCATTGCAAGTATACTAGTGAACTTATGTTTGCTATATTATTTGTCCCTAGCTTTTTGGCTGGTGTTTTAGCATGGAAAGATCCACATGTATTGGTTCCCGCCCTCCAAATTGCTGAAATTCTTATGGAAAAGCTTCCTGCGACTTTCTCTAAGATGTTTATTAGAGAAGGTGTGGTTCATGCTGTGGACCAGCTTATCTTAGCTGGTACACCAAACACAGTTCCTTCCCAAGGATCTTCTGCAGAGAAAGATAATGATTCTGCGACTGGATGTTCATCACGTTCTAGGCGTTATCGACGGCGCAGTGGTAACTCTAATCCAGATGGAAATTCATTGGAAGAATCTAAAAATTCTACCTCCGTAAATGTTGGTTCACCTCCTGGTTCAGTAGAGATCCCATCTGTTAATTCCAATCTCCGTTTGGCAGTCAGTGCATGTGCTAAAGCTTTTAAGGACAAGTATTTCCCTTCGGATTCTGGGGCTGTTGAAGTTGGAGTTACAGATGATCTATTGCATTTAAAGAATCTCTGCTTAAAGTTGAATGCTGGTGTTGATGACCAAAAGACTAAAGCCAAAGGAAAATCCAAAGCTTCTGGGCCTCGCCTGGTTGATAGTTCTGCAAATAAGGAGGAGTATTTGGTTGGGGTTATATCTGAGATGCTTGCTGAACTAAGCAAAGGGGATGGTGTATCCACTTTTGAGTTCATTGGCAGTGGTGTTGTTGCAGCCTTGCTAAACTATTTCTCTTGTGGGCACTTCTCCAAGGATAGAATTTCGGAAGCTAACCTCCCCAAGCTTCGACAACAAGCACTTAGAAGGTTTAAGGCCTTTGTTGCTGTTGCCCTTCCTTTCGGTATTAACGAGGGGAGTATGACTCCTATGACTGTCCTAGTTCAGAAGCTTCAAAATGCTCTGTCTTCATTAGAACGTTTCCCTGTTGTGCTAAGCCATTCAGCAAGGTCATCCGGTGGAAGTGCACGGCTCTCTTCTGGACTTAGTGCATTATCTCAACCATTTAAGTTGCGACTTTGCCGAGCCCAAGGGGAAAAATCACTCCGCGATTATTCTTCAAATGTTGTATTGATTGATCCATTGGCAAGCTTAGCTGCTGTGGAAGAATTTCTTTGGCCTCGAGTTCAGCGTGGTGAATCTGGTCAGAAGCCTTCAGCATCTGGTGGGAACTCGGAATCTGGAACAACACCTCCAGGTGCTGGCGCGTCATCTCCTTCTACTTCAACTCCTGCTTCTGCCACTCGTCGTCTTTCTACTCGATCCAGAACATCTGTCAATATAGGAGATGCAGCTAGAAAAGACCCACCACCAGAGAAAAGTGCGAGCTCATCAAAAGGAAAGGGTAAAGCCGTTTTGAAGCCCTCCCAAGAGGATGCACGAGGACCTCAAACAAGAAATGCTGCACGTAGGAGAGCAGCTGTAGATAAAGATGCTCAAATGAAACCTGTGAATGGGGACACTACTTCTGAGGTTTGTTAAGATATTGAACATTGCAGCATTAAAAAGAATTATTGGCACCATGTTCATGATGCGTTGATAAGATTTAGTTTAAAAGTAACAGGACACTAGAAGTTGTAATTTCCAATTATGTGTTTAATGTGTTCTTTTGGTTTATTGAAAAAGAGCAAAAACATAAGCTAGATTTTAGTTTCATTCCTAACATTGATGTTGTTCAACATTTTGTTTGACATTTGAATCTAAGTCTGTGTTGATCAAGTGCAGATGCAAGTTCTTTCTCTCTCTCACACACACATATACCCATGCTCTCTCTTATGCTTGATTTTAGACATTCCTCTGTAATATGTAGAATTTGGTTAATTTTTAAGTTAAACTTGTGGGTATTATGATTTGTAAGTAACTGAAATTTTGGTGTTAGTGAATCTGCTTTCTGGCTGTACTCTTGGTTTAGAGTCTCATTTATAGTTTCTTCTTGTTTTCTCTTGATTGTGTTCCCTGTTTTGTTGTTTATACTTTTCGTTAAATGCCATGTTTTGTTTTGTAGGATGAGGAATTGGATATATCTCCTGTTGAGATTGATGATGCATTGGTAATCGAGGATGATGATATCTCTGATGATGAAGATGATGACCATGATGATGTACGTAATCAAAGTTCATTGGCTAACAGCAAATTAAGATAGCATAATATGTGTATTTGCGCGTAACGACGCCTCTTTTTATTTGACAACTTCTCTGGGTCAATTGTTTTTGTAGGTGCTAAGAGATGATTCTCTTCCTGTTTGCATGCCTGACAAAGTACATGATGTTAAATTGGGTGACTCAGCTGAAGAAAGTACTGCTGCGCAAACTAGTGATAGTCAGTCTAACCCAGCTTCTGGCTCTAGTAGCAGAGCTGCTATAGTTAAGGGATCAGACTCCACTGACCACAGGAGTGGTAATTCTTATGGTTCAAGGGGCGGAATGTCATTTGCTGCTGCTGCCATGGCTGGGCTTGGATCTGCTAATGGCAGAGGTATCCGGGGAGGTCGAGATCGACAAGGACGCCCTCTCTTTAATAGTCCTAGTGATCCTCCAAAGTTGATCTTTACTTCAGGTGGAAAGCAGCTAAATAGGCATTTGACCATCTATCAGGCCATTCAACGTCAACTTGTGGTGGATGAGGATGACGATGAGCGTTATGCTGGCAGTGATTTTGTATCCAGTGATGGGAGCAGGTTGTGGACTGACATTTACACCATCACATACCAGAGGGTAGACAGTCAAGGTGATAGGGCTTCTGTTGGAGGATCAAGTTCTATTAGCACTTCAAAATCTACTAAATTGGCATCTGCTTCGAATTCTAACTCTGATGCACAATTGCATCGGATGTCACTTTTGGATAGCATTTTGCAGGGTGAACTTCCTTGTGATTTGGAAAAATCAAATCCTACTTATAATATATTGGCTCTACTACGTGTTCTAGAGGGCTTGAACCAACTTGCACCTCGTTTAAGAGCCCAGATAGTTTCAAACAATTTTGCTGAGGGGAAAGTTTCAAGTCTAGATGACTTGAGCACCACTGGTGCTAGGGTTTCTCCTGAGGAATTTGTTAATAGTAAGCTGACTCCAAAATTAGCTCGACAAATTCAAGATGCCCTTGCATTGTGCAGTGGTAGTCTTCCCTCTTGGTGTTATCAGTTGACAAAATCATGTCCATTTTTGTTCCCATTTGAGACTCGAAGACAGTATTTTTATTCAACTGCTTTTGGATTATCTCGTGCATTGTATCGTCTTCAGCAGCAGCAGGGTGCTGATGGTCATGGATCAGCAAGTGAAAGAGAGGTGAGGGTTGGTAGATTACAGCGCCAAAAAGTTCGTGTTTCTCGAAACCGCATTTTGGATTCTGCTGCAAAAGTGATGGAGATGTATTCCAGTCAAAAGGCTGTGCTAGAAGTTGAGTATTTTGGTGAAGTAGGCACTGGGCTGGGTCCTACACTTGAGTTCTACACACTTTTGAGTCATGATCTACAAAAAGTAGGACTTGATATGTGGAGGTCAAATTTATCAATTGATAAATCTTCAATGGAAATTGATGGAAATGAACAGAAAGATGGGAAAGGCAATGCTGGCAGTGGTGACATTATCCAAGCTCCTCTTGGGTTGTTCCCTCGTCCATGGTCTCCAAATGCTGATGCTTCTGATGGTAGTCAATTTTCTAAAGTGATGGAGTATTTCCGGTTGGTTGGGCGTGTAATGGCCAAAGCTCTTCAGGATGGGCGGCTATTGGACTTACCACTGTCAACTGCATTTTACAAAATTGTGCTTGGCCAGGTAAGCTAATTGCATAATATGACCTTTTTTATTTGTTAATGTAATTTGGAGATTTGTTTTGATTTAAACATTCAACCTTCAATTTGTTTCAGGAGCTTGATTTACATGATATTCTTTCCTTCGACGCCGAATTAGGGAAGACATTGCAAGAACTGCATGTTCTTGTTTGCCGGAAACAACATTTAGAATCTGATAGTGATATTTCTAATGCCATTGATGACTTATGTTTTCGTGGGACTCCAATTGAAGACCTCTGCTTAGATTTCACACTTCCGGGTTATCCAGACTATGTTTTGAAACCAGGAGATGAAAATGTATAGAAAGCAACTTCTGATGTCGCTATGTGCTTTTGTTGTCCATATAGAGTTTATGACTTATTTTGTTAAATTTTCAGGTTGATATTAACAACTTGGAGGAATACATATCCTTGGTTGTTGATGCAACTGTCAAGACTGGAATTCAGCGGCAAATGGAAGCATTTAGGGCAGGTTTCAATCAGGTTAAATATCTGTTCTTATCTTTTTGAGTTTCTAATTAGGAGAAGATTATGTTTCTTGATTGTTTCCTGTAGTAGTCCAATTTATTTGTTTAGTTAGTCATTCTTCTATGAGGTCCCTTGGATGTTCTGCCATGTTAGTTGGCATTCTTTGCTGTAAGACTCTGCAAAATAAGTTCATATGGTTCTAAATTAGCTCCGTCTGCATATCCCTTTGGATGCCATAACATAGGAATTGCTTCATTAATTCTTAAATAATGATGCTGAGTTGAAGCTAGTTAGCATATGGCACCATAATAGATATCTCTCCTGGGTCTTAGCGTTGCAGAGGTTTTGAACTGAAGGTGCAGTTCTTAATAGGATTTTTATCTATCCATATTGGTTATTTTGGTACAACGCTGAAACTCCAAATGTATTTTGAACTACCACACTCTAAGACAGCTTAGTTGCATCTTGAACTTAATTCCTTTTTTCCCCATCTATACCCATTCATCTTCTGTATTTGAATGAGGGCGTAATTTTCCCTTTGTTGGTGTTTTATGGTGATATGTGTATTAGTCATGGTGTAGGTGATGCCAAATACATTATTAGTCATGGTGTAGGTGATGCCAAATACATTATTAGTCATGGTGTAGGTGATACCAAATACATTGTGGTGGCTGATACCTTTACTGAAGCTGGCCAGCCTACTGCAGATGTGATTGGTTTATTTTGATGGTATGGTCAACGAAATTTGAAGGTGTGATTGGTAAATTAGGATGTAAGACTGGCATTTTGACAAGTGAGTCAATAGTGTCTTAGGGAAAACTAGGAGTGAGTTTACTTCTTGGAGATGAATGTCTGAAGTCATTGATAAAGAAAACAAAACAGGGGCACTTTTCTTTTTTGGCCTGAAAGATTTTAACCTTCCCAAGTTTGGGAAATAGCAGGGTCAGGGCATATTTGCAGAGTTCTTTTTTTTTCCCTATATATATATATATATATATGAAAATGAAACGCTAGTGTTTGCTCATAGCATGGTTTTCCCTCTCATCCTCTTCATTATTTTTATCATCTGCTGGTAATTTTTTGTCAATTTCATTTCAATCTCACTCTTCTGCTGCATGACAATTAGGTCTTTGACATTGCGTCTTTACAAATATTCACTCCACACGAGTTGGATTATCTACTTTGTGGTCGTAGAGAGATGTGGGAGGTATTTTTTTCTTCAGCTGTGTAATTTCTTTGCCAGATCACCTTATTAAACATTCATGGTTCTCATGTGTGTCGTTTTTTTAATATGCAGTCGGAGACACTTGCTGATCATATAAAATTTGATCATGGTTACACTGCAAAGAGCCCTGCAATTGTTAATGTATATTCCCTTACTGGATTTAGAAAGGCGTGCTTTTGATATGAATATTTTAGCTTTGTTTTTTATTGATCCTATGGTTTATTGTTTGTGATGTTTAGTTGCTAGAGATTATGGGAGAGTTCTCACCAGAACAGCAACGAGCTTTCTGCCAGTTTGTTACTGGTGCACCTAGACTTCCACCTGGTGGTCTGGCAGTACTGAATCCAAAATTGACAATAGTGAGAAAGGTATGTTACAACTTTCTCAGCGTTGTATGTATTTTTACAATTGTGTCTATATGATGGATGGCTTTTGTTACATACAGCTAGTAGTTTTTAATTGTTTCCAGAGATGTCGTGGCATAGATTTTTGTTTTCTGTTTTTATATTTCTAAAAAATTGTTGGTTTCAATATACTTCACATTAAATTTGATTCCCTGGATACTACAATTGGATTGAATGTTTAGTTTTGAAATATGGGTCTGTTTTAATTATCGTTTTATGCTGGAGAAGACTCGAATATAACCACTATTGACTTCAAATTGTTCAAGTAAATCTAATACAAGTAAGATGGTGTTGCAGAATTAAACTCCAATGGCATCTCCTCAATGACTTCTATTCTACATATGAATTATTAGATTCTTATCAATAATTCCTTTCTCTAAAAAAATATTTAAAAAATTCTGATATTTTTTATTGCATGAGAGTAATGCTTGCATGTGTTGTTGGTGCAGCTTTCATCCACTGCAGTTACTGCTGCTGCCAATGGGACTGGGCCTTCAGAATCAGCTGATGATGACTTGCCTAGTGTCATGACATGTGCTAATTACCTGAAGCTTCCTCCTTACTCTACCAAGGTACTTCTATATGTGTGTTTGTGTGTGTGTGTGTGTGTGTGAATGCATGTATGTTGCTTGTTATCCATTTATGACTGATGGTTATTTTTGGTACAGGAAATGATGTTCAAGAAACTACTATATGCAATCAGCGAAGGGCAGGGATCTTTTGATTTGTCATGAGATTTTTTGGAACTAACAAAATTGACCTTGTGTATATTAAGTTACAAGAATCAGGGTCATTTTTATCTTCTTCTTTGCCTTGTTGGATAATTTTGATGTTGAAAGTAAGCCTCTACTATATTTGCTCAAAATAAAGGCTTCTTTGTTGCTGCCCGTTTAGGCTGGTGGCTTTGTGAAGGTCAGTAATTTCTCCATCAACAACTTCATTTTGCTTTCTCAATTCAAGATTTGTGTGTCTTTCTGAGTTTAAGAGTTCTATTACTGTCTCATTGATATTTTTGTAGAATAGAGTAAATTTTATTCGCAATTTTTTTTTTCCAGGTTGGATGGCCACATTTTTAAGAAGCTGTAAAGGAGACAGGAAAGGACTTTTTTTTCATTTTTATTGCTTTTTTTTTAGATGCAGGTGATTGTAAATAAGTAGGAAATTTTCAATTTTTTTTGGGGGTTTATCCTTTTTTATCAACTCATTGGCTGTTAGAATATACATGTATTTCTTAAAATGATGAAAGGGAAAAAACAAATAATTGAAATATTTGTTATGTCTTTTAGTTTATTCTCTTGTTATTTTGCCCGAATTTTACTTTTAGTTGTAATTTTTTTGCGGTTAATATTTACCTTCTCTCTTTATTTTATTTTATTTTATAAATAAAATCATACTTTCTCATGTCATGTGAATTATATAGTAGAGCCGATAATTTTAGGTTGTAGTTGTATTATTTCATGCGACAGAATTAAAAGAAACAATGGTCGTGTGTGGGACTTAAACAAATCGTAGAGGAGAGCATGACTTAAAAAACAATGTAGGAAAATCAACGAGACATTGTTCAAAATGAGCATGGATGGTTTTGTAATTGACCTTTGCATGGATTAGTGCATGAGAAAACACCCGATTTTGTTTTAAAATTTGTAGGGTAAATAATTTTGTGACACAAAAGTTCTCTGCTTCCATAATGAATGAATAAAAAAATAAGTTATGTTAAGCTTATCAAGAAGTTCCACTAAAATTGTTTATTAATTTTCATGATTAATTTATTGGGAAAAATTCCTTGGAATCCCATCAGCTTTGGCATGAATACATTTGCACACCCTTGTTTTTTAAAATTATAAAAAATACCCCAAACAGTGGATATTTTTGGATGTTAACCAGAAAAATTATTAAAATGTCCATTTTACCCTTTTAATTAAATTTTAATTTTTTTTTCTTTCTCTTTCCTTTCCCCCTCACTTTTTCCGGACAAACTCAAAATGTCATGGATCCCAAATTTGGAGCTTTTCACAAAACTCAACCAAAATTAGTATATAATATACCAAATGAAAGCCCATAAGACAAAGAATAAAAAATATGTCTTCAATTTTATCAGAAAATATACAAGGTGGCTAGAATTTGACCGGAAAGTGGCGGCACCAAAAGGGGTTTTTGAAATTCTAGATGAACGATAAGTTTTTATGTAAAAGAGAGGTCAAAATCGAAATCAAGGGGTCAAAAACATGAGAAAAGCACACTCCTTCACCGAAAATCTCACTGAAATCTAGCGAAAGGAGGAGAGCGAGGGTACACAAGTTCGCAAGTTGGTAGTTGTGGGCGGTGAGATCCGCGCGACGGCGGTGCTGCGTGTTTTTTCTCCGTTGACCATCTGTGAGCGCGCCTAGAAAAGGAATAGAGGGGGAGAGGGACTTTCGGGCGTGAGAAGAAAAGAAAATTGGAAAAAAAAAGAAAAAGAAAAAAATTAATGCTACATGTCAGTTTTTTATTATTGTATTATATGTATATTTTTTAATTTAAAATTTTTAATTGTATTATATATATATTTTTGAATTAAATTAAAATATATATATAAATATACATCAAAAGACAATACTACTCTTTGACTGTTAAATCTAACTTAAATGAATTAACGGATGGTGTGTTTGTGATTTTTTAAAAAAACTATGGTAATTAAGTGTAATTATGGTAAACTTAAAGGGATATTTATGATATTTGCCCTTAATTTATTACATGCTAATAAGAGGTGAGGTGAACATTAAATGGAAGCTAGTAAAACATTTCTATACTAGTATCTCATCAATTGGTAAGCAATCTTGTGCAATAATATCATATTGGTAAACAATTTCGATAAAAAAATTTGGTGTGCCTAGCATCATTGAATATATATATATATATATCTTAGAACAATAATGCTTATCATAGGGCTGGTTCAATCTTAAAAGAGACCTTAGGCAAGAAAAAAAAAAGGTCTTAATTATATATAATTTTTTAATAAATTTTATATGATATTTAAAAATAAATACTATTAAATAAATTTATATTAATAAACAATAAACAGTTATTTAAAATTTATTTTTCTTGAGATGCAAAGGTATAAACTTTTTCTTTTTTCTTTTTAAAAAAAAAACATTTCGGGATTGATATTTTCTAATAGACATTATAATAATTAAAACAAAAAACAACAAATAAATAGTAAAAAAAATATACGTAAAGAAAGTATAAAAGCTATAAAATAATAGAACTTGGTTTTTATTGTTACAATAGTCAAAGCCTAGCCTTGTAGAGTAAGAATTTATCATTGAGAGAAAGATAGAGAGCAAATAATAATTTTAAAATTTGACTTAAAAATAAAGTTTGAAAAAGATGAAGAGGATGAGAAAAAAAATAATGTAAAAAAGATTGAGAGAATAATTAAATATTTACCTTTTTAAAAAATTATTAAATTAGTATTAAATATTTTATCTTTTCCAAAATATTCTATTTTTATTTTGACATTTTAAATATATATCTATTATTGGAATATATTATATAATTATATATTTATAATATACTTACTATATAAAAAAAATAATAAAATTTGGGGCCTTGGTAATCTAGGGGTCTTAGGCCACCACCTTGGTGGCTTTACCATAAAACCGATATTGGCTTATCAAGAAGTTTTATCTTATCAACTAATATGACATTAATGTAATAATGTGTTATTAGATCCATTTAATTATCTTTTATTATAAGATATTAAATTGTCAAATAATAATACGTCTCCACACCAACTATGGTGTAAATTGGTAGACAATCTTGGTAAGTCTAATATTCTCTATTCTAGTCTTTTTTATCCTAAATGCTGTCAATTGGTTGACAATCTTGATAAGTCTAATTAGGGGTGTTCAAAAAAACCGAAAACCGCGGTAACCGACCGGACCGACCGTGAAAAAATTGAATTTTTCAGTAACCGCCGGCGGCCGGTCGGTTAACCGATTGCCATATATTATACACGGTCGGTTTTGGTGCCGGATTTTCAAAACCGCCGGTAACCGAAACCGACCGCCTAATTTTTTATTTTTATTTTTTATTTTATTATAAATAAATTAAGTTAACTTATATAAAAAAAATATTTTATTTTTATTTTTTACTATAATATATTTAAATTTTTATTTAATTTTAGATTATTTATCTTACTTATTTATATTTATTGTATTTATTATATATATTTTTATATTATATTCTATTAATTTTTTTATAAATATATATATAATAAAAAAACCGAAAAACGACCGTAACCGACCAAAAAACCGCTCGGTCGGTTATGGTCGGTTATGTTGGTAAAAAAAAACTCGGTTAAAAAAACCGACCGACCGTAAAATTTCGATTAAAAAACCGACACCGATCAAAACCGACCGATGCACACCCCTAAGTCTAATATTCTCTATTCTAAAATGAGATTACATTAAGGACATGTTTGAAATAATATATTGTGGGATAGGATAGTATTATATAATATTATCTCATATTTAGCAAAACAAGTAGGGGGTGTATTATATAATACAATAATATACATTTATGTGGGAAACATGGGCATAATTATACTCCACTCTCCTTTGGGTTTCAATTATACAATATTATTCAATGTTATGATATTATAATATAACAACTGAATTATTTTAAAATTATTTTTATATATGTACAGTATAATACAAGTTAATACAATTCAACTAATATAATATAAATAAATATAATGCAAATTAATACTATACATGCTAATACAATATAACATAACGTGGCCTAAAAGACTATAGATCATTGGATTTAGTCAAAGTTATAATCAATGTTTTGATGTATATATATATATATATATATATTGTACGTTTCAAGTCAAATCTAACTGACCTAACATTTATATAATAGCTTGATCTGTTGATTTAATTGTGTGTATATTACACCACCATTTGAATTCGATTAGATGTATAATATATTAGATAGACTAAAACCCTCTAAAAAAAAATAAAAAAACAAACTGTCATCACATTTTTAGAATCAAGTATTAGAACCCCGGTCAATGAAATAAACAATAGTGGAGTAGGGACATCAATTTGATACGGCCCCAACCTGTTCTGTCTTGCCTTAAATGTGGCGGGATTCCCCACTTACCTGTGTTGACATGGCAAAGCCAGGGCAAAAAAATTTACTTTCCAACCCCATATATATATATATATATATTAGTATTTATGAATCTTTTATTATTTTTAAGTGTAATTATGTAATTTGATATTTATTAGTTATTGTAGTTTATTTTTTACATATATTTTAAATTATATTTTAAATATAACATATTAATATTAAAAAAAAAAAAGATATAGGGCGGGAGAACCCAATTAGCCTGCCCAGGCCTCCATAAACCGATATTAGGACGGAGATTGGGTACAAAAACCCAATGGGGTAAGCTAAGAAGGGGCACCCCCACTCCGCCCCACCCCATTGTTATTCCTTTGGTAAAGATTATATCAATTGATTAAAAATTCAAGAGTGATTTTCAAAATTACAAATTGTTTATGAAAATCTAATAAAAGTTTAATTCAATGATATGTCAAAAAAATCTAGCAACTGATACGTGCATTGTTCGTGCGTGGGACTACACTGGGTTAGTCAGACAACATAGACTCATGCTTGGAGCATGGAAGAATATGTTAGACTGAGTGTGTGCAGTGGATGGGTTAATGCCTTTTAATTAGTTTTTTTTTTTTGTGAATATTACTGCATTAAGCACAAAAAACGCTTAGAGACCTGAGCTTACAGAGAAAGCTAGCCATCCTTAGAGTCCTGAAGGATTTGCTGCTCAAAAATAACAGGAATAACATCCTTGCTAACATCAAAATTAACAAAAGCACAGGAATTTCTTTAAGTGTGAAGCGAAGAGCGGGGATTCTTGGGTTTGGAAGGGGATCCTCAGTATTAAAAAGGTGATTTTCAAAGGAAGTTGCTTCAAATTAGGGGACGGCCTTTCAATAAACCCTTTGAATCATCCTTGGGTTCCTTGGCTGGAGAATAAAATTCCTATGAAAAGAGATGGAGCAGAGGACATTCCTTGCTTAAATGTGGCTGATTTTTTTCAGGTTAATTCAAGAAGCTGGAATGAAGAGCTTCTGAGGGATCATTTCGAACCCCACAGTGTCCAGCAGATTCTGAAATTGGAGTTGCCGTTTAATCCTAGACAAGATAAGCTCTTGTGGACAAGTAGCACGTATGGGATTTTCACTGTTAAAAGTACGTTTATGGCAGATAAGGATTTTAATACAGTGGTTGATGGTGATGATTTGTGGAGGAAGCTATGGAAGACGAAACTACATCCTCGTCTGAAATTGTTCCTTTGGAGGATCCTTGCAGGTTGCATACCTTCACGTAAGAGGTTAGAATCTGTTCTTAACCTTTCTGATCTTGATTGCTCCTCTTGCGAAGGCAAGGTTGAGACTGTGGAACATATTTTTTGTAAATGTCATGTTATCAGAGCTATTACTTTCGGAAGTAGATGGGGAATCAATTGGGGTCGGTTGAACTGTCATGATACTTACTCTCTTATTAGTTTTTGTTTGAACCCGATTGGCTTTGAGAAGGTGGGAGACAAGGTTAAGGCCTCTCACATCCTAGTCCTTGCTATGTACACTGCATGGCGGTATAGAAATGATGTTTTATTCAGAGGGAATAAGGAAATTGGAAGGGCTATTATCTCTTTTGAAACTGCCGTTGAAGAGTATGAGAAGATTTTTACTTTGGATCAAGCTTTGAGTGACAGGACTGAAAGCTCCTCTTTCCCGTTCCCATCCAGATTTCCCTCAGATGTTTTGATTATTAATACTGATATAGCTGTGAATGCTGGAGGTACAGCCTTTTCCATGGTAGTTCGAAATTCTAAAGGAGAGCTCATCTCCCTTGCGTCGAAGCTCATGCCAGTTTTGAAGCCGAACACTGCTGAATTGAAGGTGTTGGAGTGGGCTAGTGAAGTGGCTGTTCAAGATAACCTGCTGAATATCTATTGGTTTTGTGACTCTCAATCTGTAGTGCATGTGGTTAACGATGCTCGAGAGCCGACTTCCTGGTTTAGCTTCAATGATCTGCTAAGTATTAGAAGCAAGTTCTGTGGGAGACAATGGTCTCTGTTTTGGATTAGTAGAAAAAGTAATCAGCCTTTTAATTAGTTTTGTTATGGTTATGTGTTCCTATTTATTTGTATTGTTATTGGTTGTCTTTCTCTAAACGTGGTGTTGTTATTTCCTTTTCAGTGTGCTAGGCTATAAATATAGCCAACCAGTTAATAATAAAAAGGGATTATCAAGAAAATTATCAACCCAGATTGTTCCTCTCTCCTTTTGTCTTCTCTTCTATAACAAATTACCCAACTATCTCTGCTTCTTCTCTTATTTGTCAAATTCATTCTTATCAGCAACTTAATTCATATTAATCAGTCACTTAAACCAGAAAAATGAATGCGATTCTCTTTGGTTTTAGAAGCTGGGTTGGATATCTGTTTACTCAAAAAAAAATAAAAGCTGGGTTGGATATATGTATACTACACTGGGCTCCATGAGGATATGCATGGGATTAAATATAGAACCAACAAGTGGTGGTAATTAATTAAAACTTTCAAGGGATTAGATCTTGATCTTTGGACATTATTATGATTGGTGGATTTATTGCTACCTGTTCATCAATTTGCAACTGGGTTTTCCTTTGTCTAAGAAAGCCAGGTGTACGTTTTGATTTGATGTTGAACAATATATTATTAATTTCCATAGGAAATTTGATCTTGGGTGTGATTGATTTGTTTGATTCTTGACCTCAAAAAGGTTGCTCTGGGGCTAGCTTCTCAATGGAAAATTTCTCTCTCAGCCAAAAAGAAAATAAATAAACAAATGATGTTTTTTTTGGTGAATAAAATAAATAAATGATGTGATATGGAAGTTATGGCCACATTTCATGTCTCACATACACCCCATTGTGTAATTTTGAACGCTTCATGAGGTTTTTAGTAGTTTATGTGAGTAATTAGTGTAATATCATATTCTAAACTACTAAAAATTCTTATATATGAGTCGATAAATTTGATTTATTGGGAGTTAATTTATTTTTATATATTTTACTTTAAATACCAATGGAAACTGAAAAGTAACAAAATAAATAAATAAAGGACAATTTACTCATGCCTCACGTCATACGCCTGCCTATATTCGCTTGTACTATTTTATAGTTCACCTTATTCTGTCAATTTTTAGGAACAAATTGCGCTGTATATTCTAGTGGCTTTTACTAGCATTCATGCAACCTTCTGTAAAGAAGCAATGGATGCATTTTCCGCAGTAAAATAATTGAGAGTGGTAAACTTTTCAGTCACTGGATGAGTATTCAAAGAAAAAAAAAATTAAAAGAAAAAGATTGAATATAAATCATGAATCTGAGTACTCCAAATTACCACAAATAAAAGAATATTCAAATCTTGAAGAGCTTTCCCTGGACTTGAAACAAGTTTCGACTTGGTTATTTCATTAATCACCCCCACCTCTAAAGCTCTTTCTCTTTCTGTCTACCACATTTTCATGGTTTTCAGCAGCCAAACCCCACAACTTTTATTTTCTCATTTTCCTTTCACATAGAGCACTTTACTTGGATAGCAAGTATCTTCTGAATATTGGGGCAACCATCTTTGTTCTTGTCGAAAATCTCTCTCTTCATTGGCACTGAACAGTCAGTTTTCCCTAAGCAGTGCTGCTCAACAATTTGCTTGGACAGAGGAGAGTCGCATTTCCCCAAGAAGAAATTTCCACAGGTTCCGATAGGATCGCCGAAGCTCGCAAACTCGACGGCCACGATCTTCTTGTGGTTCGGACATTTCAGGTGAGCCGCTGGTTCAACCATCTCCACAATGGGTCTGATCTTGCTTTCCTCTCTTGCCCATGACTTCACATGTGGCGGATAATACTCTGTTATGTAACTACAGATTGTATCTCTGTTTACTGTCAGTATCTCTATGTCTTTGGGGTCTCCTCTCTCTTCCTCCAATACAATAAGCAGGTTATCTTTTTCCTTTAGGAATGATCTTGGAATATGGTACCTGATAGCATATAATGCAAAACATTCAGTGTGTGAATGTGTATGTCTGTGCGTGAGCTTGTGTGTGTGTTTTTACTTACTCTGACTGACTAGGCCTTCCAAGAGGAGAGAGGTAGGACATCCAGTAACGACCAATGCTTTTCTCATTAACCCAAACCATTCCTTTTCCCATTCCATTCATTCGGATAACAACAGGGTCATTGCCTGGTGGAGTTTCAAATTCTGTCTGCACAGCAACAAAAATTTTGCAAAACAGACATCAGGTTTGTTTCAAACAAATCTCTAGATTAACAATGAAACTTTTTTATGGTGTAATACATATATATATATATATATATGTATATATATGTATGTATGTATATATTACCTTGAACCATGTGAGACCCACTTGAGGTCCATCTTTCACTTTGTCCCAAGAAACCTTCTTGGATCCCTCCTCAGTGAAAACTTGGTTCTTTTCTCCAGTCAAACCAACCTGCCAAGAAAACCAATGAGCATTTTGAATTACTAATCAATTTAATCATACCCCTTTTATAAACTGTACATTAATGAGAAAAAACTCACAAACCTGATGTCCCCAACCATTTGAAGTTAGATCAATTGTTCCAGTGTTCAAACCTAAGATCACTATGGCACGAGGACCCGCAAACCTATGCTCCATGTAAGCTCCGCTATCCTTCAATGATTTTAAACAAATAAATTTCAGTTCCATATACATACGAGTAACTAGAAAAGTCTATATATATATATATATATGTAATGCAAAGTCATGAGCTTTTTTACTGGAAGTCCAACTGTCATGCCCAACAGTTGTATATGGTTCTTTCCAGGCTTGAGGTTGACAGCTTTCTGGAATACGAAACTCTTCTCGTCATGGCTTCCATGTGCACATCCTGAATACACAATTATTAACTTAGCTTCCTAACAAGTATTTATACGTATGCATGTATGTAAGCGCAAGTTCCTGTGTGCTTACCAACATATTCCCCGTTTATAAATGCTGCGAGTGCATGGCCAAGACTGGAAACACGAAGAACTGGAAGGATATTAGGCCTCATTGGTAAGTCCCGAACACCCAGTTCAATGCTGGAATCAAAATTTAAACATGAAAAAATTATTCAGTGATCAGTAAAGGCTGCTTTGTTTCGCAAAATTACATTGGAATTATCACATTTTATTTAACCCAGCAATGTTATGATATTTTTTCCTGTAGCTAACCCTCTTTTGAACCATGTAAAATTGCCACTAGTAAAACAGATTAGAACTTGATATGTTAGGAACTGAGTCAAACTATGAATATCAAATTAATCTTGCTCACAGATGTTGGTAAAATATGGATGTTACTTACGTTGTGACAAACCAACCATAATCTGTGGTATCTTTAAGCAGGCCATAGAGCTCTTGTGGTATTCTATTATCAGCAGGCAATTGCTGGGCGGTTGGAATGGATTCTGGGGACATCTTCCATTCAAGATTGCTCGAATCCTTCGTTGGAACATAGTTTCTTGCATTATGTTGGGACACAATCTGTTATACATAGACACAAGCGAAAACATCCTTAGAGAACATTCCCAGATTTTAGAGCCTACTTCCCAGATTATATATATATATATATATATATATATATTTATATATATACAGGATGTACTTACTGTTTGAGTATTAAAGACCACAGTCTTGCAATCAGGAAGGATGCTAATGGACCTCGGCGGCAGGTAATACTCCTGACCCCTGAAACCTACAGTTTGTGCCATTTTTGAATGATTGTTTGTCAAGAAAGCAGCACATAGGTTTGATCCTGGCTTCTCATAGTACCGAACCTGCAACAATGCACATAATTAATTCAATTAGTCCATCCATCCAAACACTACCTTAATCATCAACCTCCTTGTTTCATGCTAATTTTATGCTCAAGTTTAGAAACTTAATTACCTCTGTGTCTTTTCCCAGTCTTTGCACTCCAGTGGACCCCCAAAGCAAAGCCTTCTTGCATAGATTCAAAGCCTTGTGCAAGTCCTTAAGATGACTCCATTTTGGGTCTCTCTGCAAACCTGTAACAAGCAAATGTTATGCATATCAACAAAGACCTCAATATAGATTACTGGGAAATTAATTAACTTAATTCAGAGTAGTCCACTTAGTTATGGAAGATTAATTAACACAAAAAGAAAAAATTCTTTAATTTACCATATTCATCAAGGGGAGCTTCATCGTAATAGCGAGTTGTTGTGAAAACGGCACTTGTTCTACCGATGTTGGTACCACCATGGTACTGCATTGTAGATATAAATTTATTAAGATTACAAGTATATCTAATTTTGCATTATACATTAAGAAGCAAATATTAATCTTTTGTTTAATTAGATTAGTAGTTTTTTACTCTCTAAACTACGTACCATGTAGTAGTTGGCAAGAGTTCCATTCTTTGAGAAGAAACGAGCAACTGAGAAAGCAATATCTTCTGCTGCTCTTTGTGAAGGAGGGTCTCCAAATACTCTATACCTGTTATGTAAATCACAAACAAAAATAAATAAATAAATAAATAAATAATAATAGTGATCAGCATTATTATTACATTAATGAATTACTTTCAATTAAATTATAATTCACTTTTGTGAATAATTAATAATATAAATAAACTCACTGAGCAGTCCAGTTCTCAGTCCATATAGAAGGCTTATAGGGCTTGTTAGGTCCTGTGAATGTATCACCGCATTGCCTTCCGTTGCACGTATTTATCTGCACAATTTTGCAGGTAATGCTAATTAGCTAGATTTAAATTAATGTCATATATATATATATATATACACGTGTACACACACACACATACACACAAGAATGATAAATACAAACTCTAATTCTAGCTTTGGATAATACATGTATATATGCATATATATATATATATATATATATATATATATTGTATACACACTTACAACTGGATCAGGAGCATCCTTTTGCTTGCACATAACCCATGGAACACCAGTTTTCAATCCCACTGCCATGTTTGCTGCCCACTGGACATATTTGGTTCCCAATTCTCTATATGCTAGTTGGATATGGTTATACTCATTCTCAATCTGTCTCCCATGAAAATGTACAACATAATCAACTACTTATATTAAAGAAAAAATAACCAAAATAAAAATTATTAGAAACTGAAAATCAAACCTGTGCCAGAATGATAGGGCCTCCATCAGAAGCGAATAGGTTTTCATTTTTCATCTTGTCTATGATCATCTTCACGTACTTTTTCATGTGGTACTTCAGAATTCAACAAGAAGTTGATCAATAAAACTCTAATTAAGAATAGTAGTAGAGCTAGCTAGCTAATAAATTTTCTTTAGATTTTAATCATATGAATCATACGAACTCAAATCACTTATCCTCTTTTTTATTCTCCATTTAAAATTTAACACATGATTGAGAGTTCGAATTGTATTGGGTTAATTAATTAGACACCTTGAATGGTGGATTATCAGAACGGTAAATGATGTTTGGGACCTCTCTCAGCCAATATGGAAGACCTCTGAAAATAAAAATAATAATATTTAGAAAGAGAAACAAATGATGAAGCAAATACTAATATTTTAATTTCCAAATATCATATGTACCCGTGGTTCCATTCGGCTTGGATGAAAGGGCCAACCCTAAGTGTCACATACATTCCACTATCTCCAATCAGCTTAATGAACTTCACCAAATCATAGTTTCCTTCGAAGTTGTACTACACAAAATTACACCACAACACCCATAAAAATAAATCATCAATAACCAATTCGAAGCCCTCTAAGCCATGTACAAAATATATATATATATATATATATATATACATATAATATTGTCATACCTGGCCTTGTATAGGCTCATGAACGTTCCAGAACACATAAGTCTGAATCACATTCAGACCTCCATGTTTAGCCTTGTTAATAAGGTCCGGCCACATCTGCAAGTAGAAAACATTAATGAAAATGAAAATGGGTGATGATTAAATTTTAGGAAAACTGACTATGAAATTAGATTAAAAAGTATATATATCAATATATGTTACATCTGGGGTGCTACGAGGATAATGAATAGAACCGGAGAACAAAAGCTCTCGTTTGCCATTGATAATCAACGATCTTCCGTCGTAAACCACACCCTTCAATTGCTTCTCATTAGAGCCAAAAGTAGAAGAAACAAAAACAGAAAGAATGGTAATAATCAAAAGCTTAATTATACTAGTACTACTAGTACTAGGTAAACCCATTGTTGTTGCTGCTGTTGTTGTGTGCATGTGTATGTGTTTATGTGTTTCTAACTCTCTCCCAATTAAAAAAAAATGTAACACACTGCCTCCTTTAGATGGAGGTAAAACACAAAGAAGAAAAAAATAAAAAGAGTCTGAGACTACTCCATAAAAGACTGCTACTATAGAGGAGGTGAAAAAAGAAGGTGTAAATATAAGGATCCAGAGGCAAAAACGGAACCAGTTCTTGTGGGAATTTCAGTTTTGATCTATAGGCTCGCGTTGCTCTGTGAGTTAGTATATTTCTCTGTACAATTATTTTAATTTTGGAATTTTTTTTTTTTTTACTTTGTTTTTTTTGCTATATTTGGATGACAGAAGGTACCTATTCTTTAGCTAATGGGTTTGAATGTTAAATCCATCTTTCTAACCATATTCATATCCATTTCATTTTATTTTTTCCTTTATTATAAAAATAATCTTTTTAATTAGGATCAATTACAGGATTTTGTACGTGGAACATTTCCTATTATACATAAATTTAGAGATATTTTAATGAAAAATATTGGTTTTTTTGTTGGATCCAGCTATGAACGAAAAGTAGATTTGTATCCCATAGGATTAATAATGTTTGACTCATTAATTAGCATATCGTCCTCAATAATTGCCTTATATACACTCAGGTTTTAACTTTGTATTATATATTTTATCATGCTTATATATATATATATATATATATAACTACTAATTATATTAATAAATATATCATATATACGTTTTGAAGAAGTAAGATCATTTAATTTATTAATTGTGTAGTCCATGATATGTGCATTTATGTTATTTGAAATATAAACATATATGGTGAAGAAGAAAATATCATAATTTTTCATAGTTTAAAAATCAAAATGTTAAATTGTTATATCAGTAAGTTACTTGTAGTTGGATAATAATGCTATGTATTTTGTCCTAAAATATAAGGTAAACTTGAGTGGAAAAAAATAATATTGAACTATAAAATATCTACATAAATATCGACGTTCCAAAATATAAAAATATTGATAAAGATATATAAGAAAGAATACAAATTAAATTATGAAAATTAATAGAAAAAAAAATGTGATTCAAACTTCAGGAGTAGACGCCATTTATACTTGTGAATATTGTTCAAATATGACTTTTATTTGCTAGATCTGTATGTCAACCTTGTGAGAACATTATTAATGTTTGATAAAGATGATGATGTGGCGGATATGGTGGTGTAAAAATGGAAAGGTTTTTGTCAGACATAACCTATATTTATTATTTGTATTAAATTTAACCAAACTCCTAAAAAATAAAAATTAATTTTAGCCTAAAAATGAGATGCATTTACAAACTACAAGGAATAATTGGCCAACATGTGCCGTTAATACTGTGGACCTGTAGGTTCATTTTTTCTAATTAATTTTTTAGCCTTACAAACTTTTTTCATCTCAATTTTCGAACCAACTAGTGATCACGATGAATAGCAAAACTCTTTTTATTTATTTTATTTTTATTTTTGGTGAATTATATTTGTTAGCTAGCCAGAGCCGCCCCTAGGCAGGTAATGCAATTGCATAAGACCCTCAGTAATGAAGGCCATACCAAAATTTTTTAAACATATATAATATATTTATAAAATATATTTAATATAATAAAGTAATTAAAATTAAATATTTTAATAATACTCTATGACTCATATATATTTAAAATTTATATTTTAATAAATTACATTTTAACTTCTGTTATTTTTTTTTCTTTTTTTCTTTTTTCATTCGTTCTTTCTGTTGTTTCTTTTTGTTTCATTTTTTTTTTCTATTTGATATTTATTTTCATATCCGTATTTTATCAAGAGTATAGATTCTAACTATAGGCGTAGAGACAAAGTATTGAGAGTGACTCTAGTATGTTTGTTTTTATTTTATTTTTTTATGATTAATAATTTTATATGTGAATTTTATTTTAATATAAAAATACTTTTTCTATTAAGATTTTGTAAGAATAAAGAATTTAATATGTGTTATTTTCTTTGTTTTTTAATTGAACAATTAGGAGGCTGACTAATTAATTTCTCAAATTTGTATCAATAATTGAAATATTTTGTTGATTAGGATACTTCCAAGTTAAGTCCATCAAATTATTATACAGTTTTTTTTTCAATTAAAAAAGAAAAATATAAATTTTAACGGATTCTTATTCTTAAAATTTTATAGAGGAGAATATTTGTCTATCAATAGATTTAAGTGGAAATCTTTTATTAGGTTTTACTATTCTCTCAACTAATTTATAGTTGAATCTTGAATTTATTAATAATTATTGATAGGTTTAATCTGTCTATTAAAAAATATTTGTCTGGGCATGAAAAGAGAAAAAAATAAAATAAAACAAAATAAAGAGACCAAAAAAGCGATTGAAGTATTAGACTATATAAAAATGATGGATTGTTATTTTTTAAATATATCGATTGCTTATAGAATATTATTGACGATACATGTTATAGTTACATCTGCTGAGAGGAGCTTCTCAAAGTTGGAGTTGATAAAATCTTACCTTCAGTTAACAATGTCATAAGAAAAATTGAATGGATCGGCCAAGGTGTCCATTGAAAAAGAAATTGTAAGACAAATTGATTGTAATAATGTAACTACTGATTTTTATCAAAAAATATTAGAAGAATAAATTTAATATAGATTTTTAAGGATTTAGATGGTTATTTTTATAACTTTTTTTTTATATTTTTATTGAATATAAATTATTATTTATATTTATTATATATCTATACTTTAATCATATATATAGGCCCCACATTTTGGATTGGCATATGGCCCCTATGTATGGTGATGGAGTTCCATAAGGGAAGGGTTTCAAATGATGTGGAGGAATGATGGCAACTAAAGCAATATATCTCTCTTTTTTGAGCAAGTTGTTAGCAGCATTGGAATATCATTGATTGATCCTTATTCCTTGTAAGAAAATATGTAGAAAGAAAATTTATAAATTGCATTTGAATAGTACTCAATCGATTTCATCAAATTATAATATATAAAAAATTAAAAGGGGGGTTGTTTGACATTATACCAAAGTTTAAGGGAAAATTAATTATTTTTAAAAAAATGCAGGGGCAAATTGTCACAGGATAAAAGTTGATTGAAAAAAAAAAATAGAAGTCCTTATTTATAGTATTTATAGTGCATGAGCATAGTAGTCATGTCTGTAATTTAAAGATCCCAAACAATCTAACCAATTCAGTTTGGCTGTTTCTGGTTTCTTGTATCTTTCATTTTGATTATACTTGTTTTGGGCTAAATTACACCAAATCTTTCTAAACTTTCATATAGTTTATTCCCTTAAACTTTCAATTTCATCACATTGTTCTTTAAACTATATAATTTTATTCAATTTGCACCAATTAATAACTGCTATTTATTTTAGTGAATGGATAAATGCGTGTACGTTTCACATGACCTAATCTAAAAGGGTAAGCCTTGGAAAAAAAAAATTGCCTCTCTTTATTCTTTCATTCATTTTTCGGTCTGCACTTTTTTCTTCCTTTGTCATTCATGCACGTGGTCTTTTTTTCCCCTATTCTTTGTAACTTCAACAGAGTATCCCGTAGGTTTAATCTTCAAAAATTTATCATAAAATTTCCTTCTCGTCTGTACACAGTAATTTCGTGTGGGTGGTGTTGTGTTTTCAAAGTAGAAGAATTTCAAACAATGGAGCTTGTGATAGTTGATGATGACCTATCTAAGTGTGTTATGTAAATGCTTGCATGATTTGGGTGTTTGATAGTTTACATTTTATCTACTTGATTGAGTGAATCAAAACTAAATATAAAATTGCAATACTATCGGTAATGGGGCTATTGTACATGTAGTTGGCAATTGTAAATAATAATAATAATAATAATAATAATAATAATAATAATAATAATAATAATAATAATAATAAATAAAATAAATTGATAGTTATCACCATGTTGGAGTTATAAAAAATTGTATCTCATATTTGTTAATGGGTTTAGGAATATTTGGGATTAATTACAATTACTAATTAGGGTTTTTTAATGGTTTTTAGGGCTTTTGTTATTATGACTTTCGAAAGTGATTTCAAGATGAATAAATTGTTTACTTAACTCATATAAACAATTTGATAAATGATTTTTTGTATTCTATGAATTGCATATGTGTCAAATGAGTTGTATTGTAAATCTAGGTTCATAAATTTTATTTGAAACAAAACTTTTAGTATATAACTTAGTTGAATTGCATATGTATTAAGTAAGTTATAAAAAAAAGCTTGCATTTTTCTATACAAGGAAATTAACTAAAGGCCACTGAGGCCTTGCTTGTGGCTAAGTCAAATTATATATTTGATAAAATTATTTATTTTGAGCTAGCTATAGAAATAAAAAACATAGACTTAAAACCGATGACAAATAAACCATATGGAAGAAGCTTGCATAAAAGTGGACAATGTATTTAAGCCAACTAATTTACCTTTTCTAAAGGTTTTAATGGTCATGATACAAATCACTTTTAATAGTCTTTTTTTCCTAGTATATAACTGAGTAGAACTACATGTGTTAAGTGAGTTGTATAAAAAAACTTGCACTTTTCTATATAAAACTTGCTTGATATGCTACATAAACCTACATGTTTTCCATGCCATCAAAACTTCACGTATAAACTTGC
Organism: Rhamnella rubrinervis; assembly: GCA_007844105.2. Classification (NCBI taxonomy): domain Eukaryota; kingdom Viridiplantae; phylum Streptophyta; class Magnoliopsida; order Rosales; family Rhamnaceae; genus Rhamnella; species Rhamnella rubrinervis. Next base: position 5,085,070 of record CM017575.2, on the reverse strand, counting down.
ACTTTTCATTTTTAGTACATATTGTTTAGGGTCTTTATTATTTCATGCATGTATTTAATGTCTTGTTGCATCCTCTATAAGTTATTGAATCATCTGTTTAATTATTTTCTTTTTTTAATTATTTTATTTTACATTGAGTTTATGAATCAGTTTGATTTTCATATGTAATATATATTGTAAAACACATTACAGACCCTGAATCCACTTATTTTACTATCAAGATGCTTCATGGAGGTCAGGTGAATGGAAATAGCTATACTAAGGGTAAAATAGCTAGCTTATTATGATTACTGTAATACTGATAAAATGTCTACAATAGAGTTGGATTATATAAGTAAAAAGTTAGGGTACACTATACCATCTGGTTTTTATTATAAGGATAACAATTATGATTTTCAATTTGTTTTATATGATGGTTATATTTATGAAGCTTGTGAGGCATGCTTAAAGATAAAGAGTTTTAAAAGTGTTTTTGAAGGGTCCAAAAAATATTTGCATGGATAATGTTGAAACTGATGGTAATAATGCAAACAAAGTTGAAAAGAAAAATGAAGTTAGTGTTGAGGATGTAGAGGCCAAAGAAATTGAAGTTGAACATGAAGTTAATATCGATGTTGGGGTCAATGAGAAAACTGAAGTTCAAAATGAGGTGGATATGAAGGATGGAGTTAATGGAGGTGAGGGTGAGAATGTCAATTTTCTTTAAGAAGACTATATTATTAGAGATGATGTTAACCTATACGAAACTATTAGAGAGAAAACTAATAAGCTAGGTGTGGTGTAGACCACAATCAAGGGAAAAGTAAAGGTGTAGTAAAAGAGAATGATGTTGTTGAAGAAGTTCGGACCAACTGAGAAAAAAAAGAAAAGTTTAGTTAAAGAAAATATTTATGTTAGTAAAAATGTGAAAACTTGAAGTGATTTCGATAGTAGTAATGAAGATGGATTTAGAAGGCCTAAATACAAACAATTAGAGTTGAAACTAATATGCAAGATCTCACATTTACTATAGGCATGTTATTTACTACAACTTAAGAATTCAGGAAAGTTGTGAGAGAGTATGGAATAAAAAATGACATAACTTTCATTTCATCAAAAATGAAAGAGACATTGTTAGGGTGTGTGAAGCTGACGGATGCCCTTGGTAACTTTATACTTCTTTAGTAAACTTTAAAGAAAAGACAATGTAAGTGAAAATATAACAAAAGGATTATAAATGTGGTAAAGTTTTCTAGAATAATAATTTAACTTCTAGAATGCTAGTAACTAAATATGTGGAGAAGTTTAGATCTAATCCTGAAATACTAGTGAAAGCCTTCATAAATGATATTTACTATATGTAAACAGTAAGGTTTCAATTAGTTAAGCTTATAGATCAAAAGAAGGATTATTGTAGGCTCTCATATTCAACAATATGCCAAGCTGTGTGATTATTATCAAGAATTGAAGGAAAAACAACCCAAGTTCGGGTGTTATGATCAAAGTGGAGTTGAATGAAAAGTAAGAAGTAGTTTTTAAAAGAATATACATATGCCTACATGCATGCAATGATTTAACGCAAGTTGTAATACCTTTAGTTAGACTAGATGGCCATCATATTAAAGGGTCTCACCTTGGACAAGTTTTATCTGCAGTTGGGATTGAAGGAAACAATAAAATATTTTCAATTGCATATGCTATTGTTAAATCTAAGGGTAAAGGTAGCTAAAGTTGGTTTATTGATTTGTTATTAAGCATTTGTCAATCGTGAAGACTCATAATTGGACTCTCATCATTGATAAACAAAAGATAACAAATTCTATTGTGTTTTATATTTATTACAATTGATTTTTATTTATGTGAATAGGACCTTGTTTGTCTATATAAAAATTAATTTATTTGGTACTGTTAGTCTATTAAATTACTTAGAATTATCATTTTGGTATTGTTAGAGTATTGGAATTAAAAATTATTATGGGTAAATTTTATCCCCCTAGGTCTTGCCTTTGACCCCTATTCCGTAGACTAAAACTAATAATAAGGCCCACTTAAGGAATAGCTTAGGACCAATGGATGTTAAGCTAAAGCTCAGTCCACCCTTTAGAAATACCGAAAAAAGACCCAAATGTCCATCTAAGCTTGCCAACCTGTTGATTTCTTTCGAATAAGTGTGTCTAACATGCATTAAATGCCCTTCAGGTTGTAGTTGAGATGACAGAGCAAATATTACCTAAAATAGCAACTGCAGCAGCTATAACCTACCTAAATCAGATTTGCTTCCTTACACAAATAAAGAAAATCGACCTACCCAAACCTGAGAAAAGACCATAAGTTTTTTCGTCAGTTATGTCGTAGCCTAATATTTAACGAAAAAGATTTAACTATCATTCCACATGTCACTTCGAAAGAGGGCAAGTACAATTGTCCCGGCGTTATCGAGTCTTACTCCAGCCTCCTTTCACAACCTGTACCAAGTCTGAGCAAATCTCATGGAGCTCGAGGAAAGGCTAAGTGCCAACATCCCAAGAAAGTCCACACCATGTGTCGCCCATTTGAAGTTTCGGAAATGGCGACAAAAAAAAAAAAGACTAGAAAGAATTCTCTAAGATAAGCTAGCAAACTCCAAGGATAGGTAGGCTTAGTACCAGACTAGATGGAAGTATAGAAAGTCTTGGGAACACGAGGAGTTCAACTTTAGATACAGCTAGTACATTTCCAGTTTCCACATATAAAAAACCACCTTTTAGCCCAAGACTTAGGGTTAAATAGCCCTTCTACCACTTTGTTGATCTTCATATACTTGTAAGTATAGTAGTACCCAGGAGTACCTATAACCCTAAAAGAAAAGGTCATCCATAGAGCGTCTACTCTGGGTTCCTCTCTGTGCTCCTTTTGCCAGTGTATATATATGTCCCCAGTACAATCTACCAGGCGCTGGGGGAGAGTTGCACAGGGTAGAGAATGGCCTCTTAGAGGATTCTGTTTACAAAGGCAAGGAAAGGCACTCTGAGCCCACAATAGAAAGCATGGGTAGTGATGGCAATCTTACCCTACGAGATTGGTTCGGGACTTTATCCTGCTTGGGCACCTTAAGGGATACATCAAGGGCAATGTCGTACTCTCTCCTCATTGTTATAAGCTAGTTGATGGTGACAGATGACTAAATGAGGTCAATAACCCCTTTCTTATGTCCCACTATTTCCTCCTCCCTAGGCTCGCCTCCCTCCCCTAGCTTAGCCATTTCACCTGGCTTGGCATCCTCAGCCTAACCTTTCTCTTCAGCTCATTCTCGGCTAATTCCCGAAGGGTTTCCTCCTCTACACTTCCACTAAATACAGGGGTATCCCAACATAGTTTTGAGGACTCCCCAACCAAACTGACCTACCAGAAATGGGTTATAGTGGGGCCAACTCTTTCTCCTCAGATTCAACATCCAAGTTTAAACTTCTCCTCTTGGAGGCCTTAACAAACTCTAAGTACGGAGCACCCACTTAAGTGATTCTAGGGCTTGAACCCTGACTAACCGTAAAAGGGAAGATCACTTGAACTTCTGCCTCTCGCCTCCACTCATATTTCGGTGAAGGGAACCTAACCACTAAAGGAACAGGGTTCAACACAAGTCCTCCTCGTACTAATCAAAGCCCCAAGATAGGGTTGTCATCAAAAGATAAGGTACTAGAGAAAACCTTCATAAGCTCCAACTGGAAGCCACTACGGGGAACAAGGTTACTCTGAAGCCTCTGCCTACTGGTACGCACCATATTTGAAAAAAGAAACAGGTAAATGGGCAATAAAGTATCAGTTCGAGAAGGCACAGGTTAAAACCCTAAACTAAGAATTTCGGATAATGCTACCCCAAAAACCTAAAAGAACCAGTAACCTAAAGCCAACGTGGCTCGACATGTCGTACCAGTGGATCTGTCTCCCCTACAACCATGGGACATCCAAATCTAAAACTCGATGCCTATCTTTCACTCCCTCTCTTCATACCCACCACGTTTCCCTTCTAATAGGACATTCGTATACATGTAACAAGAACAAAATTATATAGGCTAGTCTATAGAAAAGGGAGAAAGGAAAAGAAAAGATTGCGAGAACTTGTTTGTCAAAGCACGAGGAGAGGTTGTCGTCGATGGGCTCCAGCAAACAATTAAAGGAAGATAGTGACAGAGAGAGGGAAAAGAAAATTTTTTAAAATTGGGGGCAATGTCGTGCAATGAGCAAAGGCTGGATATGCATAGATGTCAAAGGTAGAGGGAAAGTTTTCTCTTTTCTTTTGAATTTGTTTTATATTGAAGATGGTAGGGATCGCACCATATAGGCAACGTGGAAAGGTTAAGCCCAACCCACATGCCCCATGTCCTTCATAACCCCTAACCACATCCCTTACTGCCATGTATTAACCATCTGTCTACTCTACGAGTGCGAGCTTCTTGGAGCTCGACTTCTCAATGCTCAGGTCCGTCTTAGGCTGTGATGGAGTGTAAAAAAAACCTCAAGGGGATTACCTTATAATAATTGGCAGGCCTACCCATCTAAGAGCAGAGGCAAGGAGGCAGGCCATACTTTACCAGTAACGAACAAGCACCGCCTACTAGTACACACTGTCCTAGCCATATCTAAAGCCCAAGGCAAGCTTATACCTCGTCTAGCATTTTAGTCTTTACCTCCTTTTTATGTAGAAGGAAAGGACTAGGGAGCAACTATTATAGGTAAATTTCACCATTCTAGACCTTGTCTTGGACTTTTATTCTGTGGGCTGAAACTAATGATAAGGCCCACTCGGGGAACAGCTCAGGACCAACGGATGTTAAGTTAAAACTTAATACACCCTTTGGGAATATCAAAAAAAGACTCAAATGCCCATTTGAGCTTGCCAACCTGTTGATTCCTTTCGGATAAGTGTATCTATCATGCATTAAGTGTCTTTCAGGTGGTAGTTGAGATGGCTGAGTAAGCATTACCTAAAATAGCAACTGCAGTAACTATAACCTACCTAAATAATGTTTACTCCCTTGCATGAATAAGGAAAATCAACTTGCCCAACCTGAGAAAAGACCATAAGTCTTCTGGTCAACCATGTTCCGGCCTATTGTTCATCGAAAAGTTCAACCACCCTTCCATATGTTACTTCAGAAGAGGGCAAATACAATTGCCCCGGCATCAACAGGTTTGACTCCAGCCTTCCCTCATAGCCTATACTAAGTCTGAGCAAATCTTGTGGAGCTCAAGGAAAAGCTAAATGACAACATCCCAGGAAAGCCCACGTCATGTATTGTCCATTTGAAGTTTCATTCCCCAAGTATAAAAGGTAATAACTAGTTATCTGAAAAGGGAACAAAAAAAAAAAAAAAAAGAGCACCAAAAAGAATTATTTGAGACAGGCTAGAACTAACACCCTCTCCTTCTCATCTCTCATTATTTTCTCCATTATTTTTTACTATATCAAGAATGGTGACTTGGGTGTCCGAGGGTATCCACCGATTTTCACACCGGTGCCACCACTTACCAGTTCTTGGTGGTCACAGGTAATCCCACTCACCCTAATTCTAACTTGTCGTTCTCCTAACCTAGTTAGTCTCCAACCCTTCCTCAACTGTGGTTGCCTTTGTATAATCCTACATTAGGGCCCATTATCTTTGAGCTCAAGTCCATAAAGTAAGAGCAAAAAATCAGCGATAACAAAAATAATTGGAATTAACATTGTGTTACTGTTAGTATGCTAGAATTACTTGGAATTAGCATTTTGTTACCTATATGTATATTATAATTAATTGGAATATGCATTTTTGTACTGTTTTGCATAAACGGACATTTGCTATATATTCACAATAGGATTGAATTACTCATTGTAAATTAAGCGTATACTATTTTTAATGTATATTTACATATCAAAATTTTAAAGCAACTTAGCTTAATTCTCAATAATGTTTAGACTTTAGAATGTGATGATATTTAAAGATCAATAATGTTTAGACTTTAGAATGTGATGATATTTAAAGATCATAGATTTTATATAATCATCCAACCAAATAATATATGTATGAAAAAAGTTTATGATGATTTTGCGTATGCGTGTGTGTGTTACTATGCTAATTGATTAACATAATATTATTGTTACAAATATAAACATAATATTATTACATTTCTTTGATAGGTTTAGTCCCCACAATTGAAGAACTATTGTCAAATTTGCATCACAGATATTGCTTTTGTCATTCATACAACAATTTCAAACAACAACACATGGGTTTAGTTATGAAAGAAATAGTTTGGAAGGCAACAACTTCCATAATTCAATTAAGGTTTAATGCAAAAATGAAAGAGTTGAAGAAAAGAATATGATGCAACATATGATTGGCTTGTTACTAAGCCTCCCATTCACTAGATCATATCACACTTTGGAGTAGGAGTAAAGTGTGACATATTATTCAACAATTTGTTTATTGGTCAATATTGCAATTATAGGGGCAAAAGATAAGCCATTATTGAGTACGTTGGATGATATTAGGGTGTACTAGATGAAAATGTTAAATGCTTGGAGACAGTACATGGAAAGGTGAACTGGTGATATTTTTTCTAACCCTTTCAAGATTTTAGAGAAAAATAAATATGAATCAACAGTTTGTATAGGCAAGTGGGTAGGATTGTCAAAGTTTGAGATTAAATGCATATATAGTGATCAATATGTAATTAATTTGGCATATTGTATGTTCATATAGGATATGAGAACTCACTAGCATACCATACTCATATGTGGTTGCAATCATCTATAAATATATATATATATATATATATATATATATATATATAGAACTTTGTATTTTTTTACATGAGTATTACAAGAAGTCAACTTATGAGCAGTCTATTAATTCATTATCAATCCTATGAATGGACAAGATTTGTATAGTAAGTCTAGACTGCCATTTATTCTACCTTCCAAGTATCATAAGCAACCTAGGAAGCCAAAAAGGATAAGGAGAAGAGAAATTGATGAACTTAGCAATGCCTATGTCAAGATGAGGAGGATGTCTACTATTGTGTTACGCACTAATATGATAAAGATGGTTACAATATTCCAGATAAAAATGCAAGCACCATCCTAAGGGAAATACATAAGCAAACAAGAAATAAGCACTGAAGAAGAAGAAATGAAAACCAAGTTAACAAAGATAAGTGCAATGAAATAGGAGATATTTGAAAATTTTGTTTTCAATTTTTGTACAAGAAGTATGTAGATTTGGTGAATTTTTTATGCGTGTTACTTTTTATGCTTGCGTATACTTATTGATATAGTGATATGTACATATCACCAACCATTTTTATGACAAATGGTGGTTGGGAAATGTATATAATTGTGTAATAGGCTAAGTTATTTAAATGACAAGTTATTAAGTTAACATTTATCTAGGATTTGTAACGACATTAATGTACTCATATATATATATATATATATATATATCTCAAAATTTATGATGCAATGCAATATTGATATTAATGGAAGTGCAGTATAAAAGTTAATGGTGCAATGCAATATCAATTGTAAAGCAAATGTGCTATATTCCAAAGATATATATTGGCCATGATAGATCATTACAAACCCCAAAAGAATAGTATCCCTTACAAACTCTAAATCAACAATATTCATTAGAAACCCTACAAGAACAATAGTCATTACATACACTAAACCGTATTACATAATTATTAATTATACTTAATAAATACAAATAAAACATCCAAGAAATCATATTACAATAACTAACAATAAGGGCTTCCCTTAGTCATTCTTTCCATACAAAAAAAAAAATCCACAAAATTGCTAAGCATAAACCCAACAAATTTTGTCTTCTTTGATGCAATCTAATTATATTTTGCATCTTGTTTCTTGCATTTATTAATTCAAAAATAAGATTCAGAAATAAAATGTTTTGACTTTTCATACATTGTACGATTAAACCACAAAAAAAAAAAATCCACATTCATTATTGTCATTTTCTTCCTATCCAAAAAAATTAAAAATATATATATAACTGAAATAAAGCATAAATCAAAAGAAGGTTAGTGTAAACCAACTTTTAAGTATTCAACAATTAAAGCTAATACAATTTATAGAGTAAATGTTAAGAGAATAAATTAAACATAAAAAAATTAATTATTAACCAAATGAAATCATCAAAGCACAACAAAGCCCCAAAATTGAAATAACAATTTTTATAAAAATAAATTTAAAACGTACTTAACTCTTCAAAGCTCATTCTCAAAATTTAAACAACTATTGTTAGCAAAATAAACCCTAAATCTTCTAACTCTTCAAAACCCATCAAAATACCAAATATTCATGTTCAATTGTTAATAAAAGATATTGTAAACTAACTCAACTCCTCAAAACTCATCAAAACCTTAAAATTAAACAACAATTGTTCAAAAAGTGACAAAAATTTCGGATTGCTTACTCTATATTTTGCACAGCCATAAAACTTCTTTCCAAGATTAAAATTTGTCCAATTGGTATGAAACTTTAGGTTCCATCGTTGATCACATTCAGTTCTAAAATTTCTCCATCTCAGAAAAAAAAATGGATTGTTGATGTCAAAATTTGTTTGTTTTTAACACTACCCCTCAAATTAAGTCATGTGAAATGCATGTGTATAATTAGTCATTATCAATTGGTGTAAATTAAACGAAATTATATAGTTCATGGGTAATGTGATAAAGTTGAAAGTTTAAAAAGTAAATTGCAAAGTACACTTAAATTTAGGAGGGCTCGATATAATTTTCCCCTTGTTTTGGTTCCTAATCCCCATATATTCAAAACCAAAAGAAATGACAGAGCTTACAAAGTTGATTCTTTTTTTGTTTCAAAGTATATGTATCAAATCCAAACCCATCCCAAAAAATAAACACATTATGGTTCTTAGTTTGGAAGCCTAATTCAAGTTACTTAAAAGATCACAACCATCCGACCAATTCAGATTGGGTTTCTTCTTTCTTGTTTCATTTTAATCAAGTTCGTGTGAGTTATGAGTATTGTTATTCCACACAACTTTTATTAGAATGCAATCCATATGGCATGCTTTTATCTAGTAAGCAATAATCTACATCCTAAATTGGAACCTATATTATTAGATCATATTGCTTCACAGATTGTGATGTTAAGCGTTATTCCAAACATATCACGCTAGATTCATGCAAGCATTTTTAGTTTGGGGGTACAAAGCATATTGGTAGACCTTGCCACATTGGATCTAACATGCAATGGAGATAGTGGAGATTTAATAAGTTCCCATGGTTCTATAGCTTAACAGTATATTTCTTATTTTTATTTTTGAATTAGCATATGCTTCTCACCAAACATTGTTCTAATCAGGTTTTAGCATAAGAATTGCGTTTTTTTATATAAATTTAACATGCTTGGATGTCCAGTGTCAACATTTTCTAACCAAATACAGTAAATTTTCATATTTAAAAAAAAATTTAAACCGAATATTATTCAAAACATAAACCAAAAAATTAACTGGCATATTACAAAGGAAAAGAAAATTAACTAGTGAAACCTAGAAGGTCATCTTACCTATTAAATTGTTGGAAGACAATTTAGAATTAAAAAGATAACATAAACCAAAAAATTAATTGACGTATTACAAAGGAAAAGAAATTTAACTATCTTGCTAAATCTAGAGGATCATCTTACATATTAAATTGCTGGAAGACAATTTAGAATTAGAAAGATAACATAAAACAAAAAACCAACGAAAGAATTAACAAATCGTATAAAGTATTACTTAATTAAAAATAAAAAATAAAAAAAAATAAAATAAAAAGCAATTTTGGGAATATTTAAACGCTAAACATCAGCTCAATCATCAACGGACTTCCAAATAAGAGGATGCTGTGATTGAAAGAAAAATTTAATAATTAAGAATGTTTCTTTAATTAGACAATCTTTTAGAATATTAGATTATTATCCTAATAACGTACCAAGAATAAGAATTTGAATTAAAATATTTACACAGAATAAGATATAAGAATTTTAAAAACATCTCCAATACATTTTTAATTGGTTAGCCAATAATCAAATTTAGCATTCAAATATACTCTTTTAATATCATAGTAAATGAGGATGGTGGGTTGAGCCCATCTTTATTTTAGTAACATACAATTTCTAACACCACAAATTAAATCTGAAAATAATAGGGAAAAAAAAGTTATAAATAGAAAGTGAGAGGGGTTAAACAAATATGATCATATGATTTCTAATAAATTACAAAATTAAGTAATAAAACTAAAGAAATCTGCTGAACTTGTCCAACAAATTTCAGTTTCTTTTTTTAAAAAATTTGTAGGATTTCTTATTATTTGACAAAAAGATCTCAGAATTCATTCCAGTGCCACTTGTTTTCAGAATAATATCTGAAAATATCAAATTCCACAATTGACTTGAGCAAGTATTTACAGGCTCTTATCAACAAGTAAATGGAAGGCAAAAAAGCCTTTGCCAATATGCAATATATAAATAAAAATTATGTTTAAACATTTATACTGGAACACTATGTAATTCAACTCATTTGTCTCTTTAAGTTAGTTGAATGTTATATGATAAATATAAAAAGAACACCTAGTATGAACACTTATATAAAACAGTTCTTCACCGTATCAGTCTGTTTTCTGTTTTCATCCACTGTAAAGGTTCTCAGAATTACCATTGCTCCTGGTGTGATCTTAATTTTGCCGTCTAGCAATCAGGCGCGGCTTCAGCTACACAAGCACGGTAATATCGCGAGTCAAAAAAAACAATGCAGAAACAAAAAGGGTTAAAATTAAAAATGGCACACTTAGGGTTCTAATTAGTGGAGAGTCATACCATTTCAATATACTTCAGTTGCTTTAGAACTTGCTCAGTTTCCAGTTCCTGAGCCAAACATAAACTAGGTAATATAATATGATAGGGAAGAAATCAATAATAAATCATTCAACAAAGTGTGGCTGTCTATTGCTTTGCGAAAGCAAAATTTTACCAATGACAAAAATTTGTAATAAAAATGATGCTGGGCATGGAATCTACACGTTAAAGGAAAAATGCCATTTCAATCCCCACATTCCATCTCTTTTATCTTCTCCTAATTAAAACCTCAAAAATTTTCAATGAGTGTTGCAATATTCAATCCAAAACCTATTAGCTTAAACAACTCTTAAACAACTTATATTTACTGCATGATGTTAAGCATTGAAGCTTTACTGCAAGTCCAACACATGCAAGTATCCTTACAACATTCTATTGTTTTAAGTATCAAGACTGTATACGTTGAGTCATATCCTGATAATAACTGTCTTTCCGAGATGCATTGCCACGATAAATGGTATAACCGTGAAGAATGTGATACCTGAGGCACAGCACAATCAGCATGTGTTGGATCCCAGAGGATGGAGCAGAAGCACTCCCACTTATCAGTTTGGGTTTCAAAAAGAGGAGCCCTGTCAAGTAGAAAATTCCAGCACGTTATGCGTCTTCAGCATAATCAACAAAAAAAGGTGAAAGACCAATATCAAATAGAGAGAGAGCTAGAGAGGGAATAATATTTCATCTTTTAATTATCCAGAAGCATTAAACCAAACAGCGTATGCAGTTTACATGAGAAAAATATATGAGAAATTACAATAACTTTAGTTTACATTTGGGAAAGTCGTAATACATGCACAAATATAAATGTTTTCATAGGAAAACTTATGCGAGATGCAAATTATTTTACATTTGAAAACATCTTTTATGTGGATAATCAGAATCCACACTTGAACCTTGAAGGAAAAGCGTCAATCATGTTAGATAAAAATTTGGTGATGTATAAAATGATTAAGGATTTCCGAAGGAACTCAACATTGTTTTGAAATTTGTCCCGAATCTTCCTTTCAGACTACCCTAGTTTGGTCTACATATGTTCCAATTTCCAAGTAGCTGTTTATCATTAAATCTGAACCCATCTAGCCTAACCCTGAAATAATGGCAGATTCATAGAAAAGATCACAAAATATGGGGCAAGCAACCTAGATCATCTGAACTCGATCATTAAACATAAAAGAGTATATTTTGCTTTACCTGCGCCACTTTCCACAGATAGTTCCATTTACACCATCCACAACCTCTCGACATTGAAGCCAATTACCTATAGAGCTGGGCTTAGAAGGCTTGTTGCAATTCCAATCCTGTAAAGAAAAAATGTGTCACTTCTCTAAGAAGTCCAAAAGTTCTTTAGCCAAGTTGGATAAGGCCTTACATGCAGACTAATACTCTCTGAAGGATCCATTTCCAATGGTTCACTAATGTAATCAGCATCACTAAACCAAATAAAAAAAAAGAAGGTATGAGTAACAATGCAAAAGATCAGAGTAAAAGATCATAAAGGCAGGTGATGAACAATATGCATTTTTTCTTAATGCAGGCATGCACACACACATTCACACAAGTCATTTTTACCAGCAGCAAAGATTCTTCACAAGAAGGAAACTAGAAAAAGCAAAAGAGTACTAAAAATCCAGCTTTAACTTACTACCAGTTTTCCCAAGTTATTCTTTTTCTCTTCCAAGCACATTCACTCAAGTCTAAACTTGCAAAAAAAGAACATGAAGCACAACTAATCTGTACCATCTGCAGTAACTGATCTCTATCGCATGGAATTCCTGTAAAACCTATCAACTTGAATAACAACAATATGAGAGAGAGAGAGAGAGAGAGACTTGGTTGTAGGTGAAACGATGATAACCAAGGTTACAACCATTGATATCCATATAAAAACCAATTTCATATTATTTCTATTATGTGATAGCCCAAGAAGAATTTACAGTCAGCACCCCGCTCAATCCATGTAGTCCACCATTTTTGCCTTCAATTTTCTTTCTATGTGAGGATAAGAAAATAATTGACCTTAGCTTCTTCTATGCATGAGGATTTTCTAAATAAATATCCATTCATAGAATATTCTTCTTCTCCTTCAATAAACTCCATGCCCAAAAATTTCCCTTGTATTCAACACCAGGACTACCTTGCCTAACTCCAGACTTCAACATCTCTTTCAAAAAGAATGAATATTAAAAAATGTATATGGCATGCAATAACAAAGATAGAAATTTTTTATTAAGAAGTAACATCTACCTGCAAGGAGAACCATATAATTTTTGCTACAAGCTCACTCATGATCTTTCTTATGGTTACATAAAATAGGAAACCTTAAAAGATAAAACTATGTACTTAAATAAACACACCTATTTGTTGGACCTGACCAATCAGGTACTTCTGCTTGAAAACCTTTACCAACCCGCACACCACTTGTATAAGGCTCAGCATCTCTCAACATTAACATTATAGGATTTGATTCACCTCTATATGATACATTTTTAACTCCGCTTGTGATATGTGGTGATTTTCTGTTGACCGTCTCCTTTAAAATTTTACACCTCTTTTTCAAGCAAGAATGACAAAACCATTCATCAATAGGTATTTGCTTTACACGGGGGTTGCAGCAAGACAAGTGAAAAGCTTCTTCACAATGATCACAAATAAGCAAGACTGTTGTGGTTTCTGAAATACCACAAATTTTGCATGACCGGCAGCATTTGTCACCATAACTGGTTTCGACATTTTCATTAGAAGCACTAGTCCTAGTCTTCCAAACTCCTATAAGCCCATGACTTCTAAGAATAGAGATGCAGAAATCCTTTTCCGATAGATGTTCTTGCATGTCCTCCTTAACTGTAGCACTAGAAGAGGAGCACTCACCAGTCTCATCAATTTCTGTCTTCATGGAAGATAAAACATGTTCCATATTTGACTTTGATGATGAACAACTATCATTTACACTGTCTACCTCTAAAATTCTTTGCACACTACTTTTAGGTGCTCTGTTACCTAGTGCTTCACCAACTGAATACCCATAAACAAATTCTGATTTTGGATTATGGGGTTCATTGTTGCATATAGGAGAAGACAACAAAGGAGCTTGAGCAACTTGAATTTCATGCTTAATCCGAGGACCAAAATTTTGATCCTTTGTTGCAATCAAAGGAGCATCGGAACTGACAACAGAAAAGCAATCACCACTTCTCCTTGTGATTTCAGGGACCTGTTCTGAAAGTATAGCAGCCGAATTCCCCCCTACCTTCCTGCGCTTATACACAAGATTATGTAGGTAGCTCTCTGGCATTGTACTGACAGTTGATAGCTGGGTAGAACTTAGAAAACCTAAAGAGCATGAAGAATCCGCATTCCTTTTTTCCTCTGTGATCAGGTCAATTTTTCTGCAGCAATCATGAGACTGATCATTGCATTTTGGACACATCTGCGAAGGTTCAGTACCAGGCATTGAATCACATAACAGATCTTGTTTCCCATGATTAGAAACAAAAAATAAAGCAGCTTCAATTGAACTAGGAAGGGAACTCTGTTTCAACATTTTCACCTGAAAAACAAGCTTACGAATTTCCAGTGAACATCACGAACTCTGAAATGAAGAAAATGATTCACTTCCTTTTATGCTTCAAACATGAGGTTCACACTAATAGAGGAGCAGCCTGAGAAATTTCCTCCACTTACTGTATTAACTTTCCAGATTCTTGCCAAAAATGAAAAATAAAATATCATCAAATTAAGAATAAATCTAGGCATCGTGTTCACTTTATATTTCTAATGAATTACAAAAGACGTCAATGGCAAACAAAGTTGAACCCAAAAAAATAAGAAAAGAGGTGAAAAAGAAGACACTTGTAATTCTCATGCAAATGGCACTCACAGTACCCAAGTCTTATAACCAGCATACTGCCACCTATAGTTCCATCTCCCAACTAACTTGGGGAGACCAAGTACAGAAGAGGTGAACAAGAGAAAAAAACACACATAAAAGAGAGACAGAGAGAGAAAGGACATAAAGGTAAAGCCTATTAGGAATTTAGAAAATTAAGAATGGAAGAAAATATGTTATGATTGAATGAGAGCATCCAACAACACAATTTCCTAATTTCTAAAAGATGGACAATTGCATCCACAGTTTGGAGATCACAATAACTAGAATATTACTTTCAATTCAAAACTATAAATTCAGTCATGATCCTCTTGACAGTTTAGCAGTTCATTTTAACCCTCAAACATGAGAATCTATCCCTCCACTCATCATATATCTGCTCACTGTTTAACTATATTGCTAAATCAATCCAAGTAAAGCTACTTTGTTCGGGGAAGATTACAAAATAACCCATACTGAAGAAAGAGAATTCCCTCTTTCATTCATAAAAATAGCGTGTGAAAAATACTTGATTGTACAGGTTGTCTAGTGTGAAATAAATAAATACTATATACAAATTATCTCATTTTCTAAGCTGAACGCACCATGTTAAGCTGTTAATCAATCCCAAAATCTTAAATTCAAAAGTGGGCCCTAATACGTGTATCAACGTACCACAATAGATATTAAATTTAACACTCCCCCTCACACGATGACCTGTCCAATAATGGGACATAAATTGGGTCTTATGCAACCCTCATGTGCAGGCCTGACTAATAACGCGACAGAAAATGGCCTTACATGTACAACACAATAATTTAACAGAGACTAGTAGAATTTGAATGCAAGATCATGTAGATAAAAAGGCTCTCATACCATGAAGAAAAACAATTCCTCTCTTTCATTATAAAGATAATCAATGAACAATTACATATGTATAGGTTCTCCACAGTTACAGAAAAGGAGATAAAACTATACTAATTCTAAGAGACCTCCTATTTACAGATCTACTTCCTAAAAATCTCTTGTACAAAATACACTCTAAACTAGATATGAAAATTAACTAAATGACAGCACACAATTCTTAATTAATACACATATTACATTCGTTAAGACATTACTTTGAAAGAAGTTAAAAAGTGATATGTGTTTACTTCCAATTTCACATTCTATTGAAGGTGGCAATTAGTTTTGAATTAATTATAGTTTTCATTAAGTTCTTTCATAATGGAAAAACATTAATCACCAAAATGCAATGCACATGTCACACACCTAGTAAGTACAAAAAGAACTAGAGCCCTTGTGTTAGATACCAAATTACACATCACATATCATTAGCAAAATTTTGGTCAACACAACAAATTTTCCATATGATTTAAACATAGATAACAACTCTACTAAATTCTCCAATAAGGCAAAATGAGCTTGAAAGTGCTCACTTCCAGGACTTCTTCCTAAACCCATTACAATACTTGCACTCTATGCATTTTTATCCTCTCTTTTAAATGCAGACTTTGAAAAATACCAATTGCATTAATAGTTTACCACTAGTTTCTTGCATGCAATGACATGCATAACTACTAAGTTACCATTGTTCCCAAAAGCGTAAGCTGTTAGGAGGATTCTAACACATCAGGCTTTGATACCAGTGTTAACTTACCACTATTCCAAAAAATTTAGCTATTAGGAAGTGGGCTCAACTATGTAATATCAAGTTAACAAGGTAGTTGATAATTTAATACCTTTTATTTTATAATACTCAGAAAAGTCTTAGTCCCAAAACGTTCACAATTGGTTCTATAATTTTTATGAAAATTACTTGGCATCCTTAGCATGAATTTTTCTCAGATTTTCTTCACAATTGGTTCTATATCCATCATTCCTACTCTACTCATCTTAGTTTTTTGTCCACCCTGATCCATTTTCAAACCATTCACTTAATTCAATTCAGCCTTCCATATGATTACATTATAAGATCTTCAGCAAACATGACTAAACCATCAATTGAAATGTACGCCCACTTCTAACTAATACAACACAATCATCTTAACAACGACATTCGAATACACGTGTTTTATTCCCATGTTGCTTATTTACTGCCCAACTTCTGTATCATAAAGCATAACCAACCTTATAGCATTCCCATAAACATTCCCTTCAACCTCATAGGTATCTTATAGCCACAAAACTACACATGCACTCCCCAAATATGTCCATTCACTTCCTCATGGACATTTCTCTCTTTATGGATTACCAAAAATACAATTGGTGATGCACTTGCAAATCTCTAAAAGCATTAACAAATATATTTGATTCAGTGCCTCTTCATAGAAGATGACATTGTCCCATATAATCAAAAAATTCATAATGTCTAAAGTTAAGTGCATTGTTTAATATGATGTACCTAAAAGCAGCCAAAAGAACAAAATTCGATCCTTGGGTGATGACGAAGATCACCCAGAAAACCAACAACTATCTCAAGCAACATGAAATCACCAAATAGCAATTGAACGAATACTAAAGATATTTATCCCAAATTTCCTCAGAAAACACCAAAGACCCTGAATTAAATCTGAACCTGCTAGAACACATACACGAACTAACAAAGAAACGAAAGACAGGCAAAAAGCTAACATGAAAAGCTTACCTGAAAAACTAGCAAAACGCTGTAGAAGATCTATAAAGTTCATGGAAAATTGAATAAAGAAAGAATCTATTGAGACAAGATAGAATGATTGATAAAATTGGAGTTAAATTTACTAAAACATCGTGATGCTTTAAGCCAGTAGGCGTCGCGGGGTTTGCTCTGGTGTAAGCGCCACCCACGGCTTCTCTCTCCTGTGTCTCTCTACTCTGTCTCTGCTTTCCTTCCTTCAGAATTTGTATGACTGATTATCAATTTATATTAAGTGCATTTTTTTTTTCTCCGTAAAAACAATGCATTAATTAATCGTTTTTTTTTTCTCTTTTTTTTTTTGTTAAAGTATTTTTTTTTTCTCTAACATAATATTTTGACGAGTACTATCTGTCACCGTTAATATGACAATGGATCCAGTATTTGACCCAAGACTATACTTGCTATGCAGATAGGACTATTAAAATTGAATTGGAATGGTCAGGTTTGATCTAAACTGAATAAATATTAACGATGTCATATAGTGCAATCTCTGACTAAATGTCGAACTAGTTATTTTGTATCTGGTGTAGGCATGACACGATAATATGATTCAAAAACAATACGTAATTAGCGGATTAGGGTATAATGTAAACGGGTTTGGGTTGACACGATTAACACAATTATTAAATAGATTATTTGCAGGTTAACTTGTTTAATTCGAAGTTAACCCGTTTAACATGATTATTAAGGTATAATACTCTAATGATGTTAACAATTAAGGTATAATTCATCTTTAAAAACTTTAATTATTTATTTTATAGTATTTTAAATTTAAAACTTAATTATCTAACTTGTAGTTTATAAAAAAAATATTTCAAATTAATTCAAATTCAATAAGGTAATATATCATATTTTGAAGTTTTGAAGTTTGGAGATGGAAGAAAGTTGTAAGCAATATTATATACATTATGTTGTTCTACTATGTTTTTATGAAAACTATATTAGATTTTATACATGTGTTGATTAAAATTGAATTGTATTGTCATTTAATTATTATAATTTGTAAAAATAATATGTATAAATTTGATATTAATTATGTGTTGTTATTCTATGGAAAAAAAATTAAATATTTTTAAGTTTTTTAAATGGGTGAATTATGCTAAATATATAATTTTTGTATAAATTGGTCAATTCCGTGTAAATGGGTCAATTCTGTATAACCAATTGTATTGGCCTAAATAATACATTTATTAAACGGGTTACACAGATTATCTGTTTATTAAATAGGTCGGGTTAGAGTTGAGGGATTCTGACACGATCAATAAATGAGTCGTGTTAAGGTTGAAGGTTTGTGACATCATTAATAAATAGGTTGACCACGACCTACCAACACGAATTGTCATCCCTAATTTGGTGTACACCAAATAATTATTTCTATTATTTAATATATATTATATATTACTATAATATAATTTAAAATTTATATTAAAAAATTTTATTTTTAATATTTTTCTATAAAATAATATTTTAATATTTTTTAAAAAAAATTATATTAGAGAAAAAACCGACGCTGTGGAAGATGAACAAGAGGGAGAGGTGGCCCGAAAGCAAGAGACAAAGTCAATAGATCGAAGAGAAGTGGAGTTATGTTCGTTCACGAAGAGTAAGGAGTAGTCTGAAATTCTAATCCATGACTTTTGGTAAATCAAAATAATAACATTAATTATTCGCTATCTAAGATTTTGCCAAACATGGCATAGAGGATTAAGATCATATCTAGAGTATGCCAAAAAATATGTGCTAATGCCAAATTTGATATGAGCATGTGTTTTTGGCACTCCAACATATGTCATTTAAATAACAAAAATAGTAAAGTCATTTTTAGTATTAAATGACATTGCTATTTTTAAAAATTGTGAAGTGAACCCAATTTCTAAAGAAAACTAACTAATTAAATTTAACATTTTTATTTTTGCATTGTATATTAAAGTACTATTATTAAATTTTGCCATTAACATCTTATGTTAATTTGTGTTGAAGAACAAATGTTAATATTAAAATTTAATAATGACAATGTTATTATAGTATTTTGGGCTAGATATATTCTTACTGCCGATTAAATTTCATCACATTATTATTATACTCACTAATTATAATCATCAATAATGATAAATATCAATGTTATAATATTTTGGGTAATGGGAAGACAACTTTAATTAAAACAGTAGTGCAGTCCATCCCCACATACACAATGTCCACTTTCAAGGTGCCAAAAAGCGTTTGTGAGGAAATGGATGTTGTGGTTAGGAAATTTTGGTGGGGTATCCAACCATAGATGCAGAGATTCCTTACACTTAAGTCTTGGACGCATATATACAGACCTAAGGTAGAAGGTGGTTTAGGTTTCAGCATTTTAATAAGGCAAATTTAGCTATTCTTGCCAAGTTAGGTTGGAGAGTGCCAAAAGGTGATGACATCTTATAGGCAAATATATTAAAAACAAAGTACTTGAAAGGAAAATCTTTCTTTAAGAGGGCAACTAAGCAAGATTTTTCCCCAGTTTGGCATGGAATCCTTTCTACAAAAACAATTCTTAAGAAAGGATGTTGTTTTAGAATTGGAGATGAAACTATAATTGACCTTTGGAATGATTTGTGGGTCCAGAGGATTCCAAATAATAGTCTTAGAGTGAAGTTAGGTGTGGAGATAAATAGATGGCTAAAAGTTAGTGATTTCTGAGGAAAAGGGGGAGACAATTGGAACCTGCAACTTCTTCATCAGTTTTTTGGGGAGGAAGATATCTCAGCTAACTGTAAGCTATCCTAGCATTCAGATGGAGGGAGCGGTAAACTTATATGGATACCTAATAATAATGGTTTTTCTGTTCGAAGTTGTTATGAGCTAAGTATTAAAGGTTTAAATCAGAATTATTCAAATCTGTGGGGGGAAATTATGGAAAATGAAACTTTATGAGAGACTTAAGATCTTTCTGTGGAGGCTGTTTGCTAATGTTCTGCTTACACGTGAATTGATTTACCAAAGGATTGGGAAAGGAGCGAGGAATTGCATTTTCTGTGATTGTCAAGAGGAGGCTGTCGTGCACATTTTAAAAGATTATCAGTTTGCTCAGCAGGTTGCCTTTGCTAGTAGGTGGGGCTTTAAATTGGAAAACCTCCAGATTGAGTCATAGGAGGATTTGGTTAGACTGTGTGTCCAACCCACCAATAGTTTATTAACAACAGAGACGAATAAAAATCTTTGTGGTTTGGTTCTGGTAAGTTTCTTTTTTTGTGTGTGGATGGCTCGAAATGAGAAGATCTACAAAGGGAAAAAACAAGTTTGTCAGGTTATTCAAGATCTCAATGTGACGGTGAAAGAGTTCCAAAGAATCAATTCCCAAGAAGAGGAGGAAGTAGAAAATGGAAATCAGATGGCGATTTCTTTTGGCTGGTCAGCTCCTGAGGAGGGATGGATAAAGGTGAATTTGGATGCAGCCTTCATCAAAGAAAAGGTAGCTTTGGCGTTCACTACTCAAGACTCTCGGGGTGATCTTCTCTGGTTGGAATCACACCTAGTAGAGTGTATTTCATCCCGAATGGTAGAGGTGGTGGCACTTGAATAGGGCATGTCCATAGCAAATTTATTGAATTTGGAGCATGTTATCTGGAATTCTGATACCTTGGAGGTGGTTAAAGAAGCTTTGTCGGAAGCAGACCCTTCGAGTTGGGATTCGTTCTACCATATGGTTGTCATTAAGTCCAGATTAAAGAAGCATTCTTGGAAACTGATTTAGAAAAGGAGAACTAAAAATAAAGTTGATGATGGTGTGGCTAGGCATACTTTAAACTCTGGAGATGTTTTATTTTGGAATGTGTCTGTTAGAGGGGAGATCCCTCCTTTTATTTCTAAACTGTTAGTTGATGATTGTAAGGAGTTTCAGATCACTCCTGTCTTGCCTCCTTTTGTCGGAGGTGGGTCTTTTTGTGCGTGCTAATGCATTTTCGTTTAACAAAAAAAATAATATTTTGGGTCATTAGGTATAGATTTGGTAATTTAGGTTATGTTATGACAACATGACCCAAAATGACACTAAGTTTCAGTTACTAATGTTTTCCAAATCAAATTTTTGTAACTATGTTTAATATGATTATTAAATTTTATATTTTTATAGGTTAACTTACATAATCCAAATTAGTCCGAAATAATTTGTTTAAATAAATGTGTCAAACACAATTCAAGCTAACACAGTTACAACCCATTTAAATTTAGATCGAAGTCACCAACTCATCATTAAAGTAAAGTATGATAAATAAATTACTTTATGAATTAAATAAATATTTAAGGTCATATTAGTAATTTTATTTATATATTCTATAAGAATATATTATTTATTTTGACTAAATTTGTGTCACATGCTATATAACCTATTTAATAAATGTGTTACAGGACTCATACAATCTATTTACTACACAAATTGAGATTAAGTTGAATGTGCATTTACAAATGCTAAAATTGCTTTTAAAAAACTTCAATTATATATTTGTCAAAAGGGAACTATCTAAACAAAAAAAACCTTAGTGGGTGTAATTAATTAAAAATTTTAAAAATTATTTTAAAATTAAAAAATTTAGGTGCATTCAATTAAAAATTTAAAAATCTTATAAAAGTGAGAGGGTATTTAATTAAGATTTTTATACACTTTAAAATTATGAAGTATTTAATTAAGACTTTTTATATGTTCAAAAAAAGTCTAAAGGTATTCAAAATATCATTGATATTTAAAACACTTATATTTTTAAAGATTTATCTTAAATCCTTAAAAAATAAATAAATAATCATAAGAAATCTCTTCCTCACCTTAAAGCTTTATATGCAAGTCTATAAAAATCAATAGAATTCTAAAAAAAAAAAAAATTTAAAATCACTCACTTACAAAATATATTTATATATATATATATATATATATATATATATATCTACAAAAATATTTGAAATTGAAGATTGAATACACTTAAATTTTTTTGTCATTTGAGGTTTTTTTACTAAAATACTATGATAAGAAAGCATTATTTATATGTAAACACATCCAAATAAATTATTAACAGTTTAATAAATAAATTGTGTTCGGAATGACCAATTCCAACCCATTTAGTAAATGGATTGGCACAAACAACTCGCTAAGAGCCTTTTCTTTCTCTCAACTTTAGCGATGGTAACAATTTATTTAAGGCAAATTCATATGTTGCTGTTATGAATAATATATTCCAATGTTATCAATTTTTTTGGATTTTGTGTTTACACTTTAAATGTTATGAGAATTATGGAGGTAAAATAGAGAATAAGGATTAAACTTTTTTTAAAAGTTTAAAATTGGGTAAAGTCATAAGATTTAGGGGAAAATACACTAACCAATCTTGATATTTGTCAAAATTAAGATGGTCATTCCTTATTAAAACAAAGCATTTGTGTCATTAAGCTTTTAATTGGTATGAGGAATAATTGGAGGGATTGGAGAATGGGAAATGGTAGAAGCATGAAGGGTATGGTGGTTGCTTGGTAGAATGAATGAATGAAAGGAGGGGATGAGAGGATGGATGAAGAATCAATCACAATCCCTCCAAATCAATCCTTCCAAAATTGAAGAATTATAGGAGGAGAGTTTTAATAACTAACTAATAAATTATAATTATATTTACATCTTTCATCTTCTCTTTCCTTTCTAACATATGAAATAATATGAGGGATCAATATAATTTATCATATCCTTTAACCTCTTCTAATGGATAGAATGAGGGAAAAGAATAAATATCTTCTTTTATTTGGTATGATAAGAAAGAATGAGTCTAAAAATAATTAGACAGTTAGACTATATTTGGCAGAAAAGATAGGAGGGGAAAAGATAGAAGGGGAAAGGGTGAAGGAAGTGGAATGAGGAAAATGATTAAACCAATCACTTCTCTATTTGGCATTGATAGTAGTTAATTTAAAATTAGTAGTCTATCAAGCCCATAGGGCACTTTTAGACTAATTCTAGTACAAAAATAAAAATAAAATTAGACCATTTAATGGAGCTTTTCAATGAGATATGGTTTAGATTAACAAAAAAAAAAGAGATATGGTTTAGTTCGTACAAAAGTTATGAAGTATAATTTAAATTAATTTATTTACACTGAACTAGGCCACTGGAAGGTTTTGAGTCTATAAGTTTGAATAAATTATTCTAAGTCTAGATGTTAGTAATTTTATAAGCCACCTCTTTATTATATATTGCTATTTATTTATTATTATTTATTAGTTGGACTTGATCCATTTAATTATTTATACTTATTTTATTTCATATTTATTAGACCTATTTGCTTGGGCCTCAAAAGTTTGCAAATTTAAATTTTATTTTTCCAAACCCACTGAGAAAGAAGGGAGAGAAATATTTGACTTTATTTTTAAATAAACTCAAATTTTTCTTATTTATTATTTTATTTGCTTTTAAGATAAAATATCTTAGTTTTAAATAATATTTTATTAAACAAAGCTTTCCTTATAAGATAAGCATTCATCTTTCCCGTGTCTTACATTTTCAAAAAATAAATATTCAATCATACTTTTTTGCATTTAAAAATCTCTCAATTTTACTCTAGATATACTTTTTTCTAAATGTACTTCTCTCCTAATACTCATCTTTTTCTCTAATACAACTCTTCAGATACCCTCCGGTATTTTTAAATAATATTTGACTTAGTTAAAAATTGCACCTTTTTTTTACACACTTTATAAAAGCTAACCCACCTTTTTCAAGATCATTTGTCTATTTTTCTATCTCTCTCCTTTCTTATTCCTTTTTTCTTTCCTTCTCTCTAACTTTCCAACATCACCACCAAGAATGTTCAACCTTTTTTGCCAAAAATAGTAAAACCAAAGGGGAATACACTCCAAGCTCACCAAGAAAAACTATTTATAAAAGCCACCTCTGTCTCAATCATGTGGAAGCTTTTTCTGAGGAAAATCATTAAGAAAGCCCAAAGATTTTATTGATTATTTTCCTTAAAAGAGAGCTCTTTAAGCATACCAAGGAGAAAAATAAAAGATCCAGTCATTTAGGGAAAGTTTCTCTTTTGTATTTTGTGTTTTTAAGTTTTATAAATAAAGATTTCTATTTATCTTCTACTCACTACCTGCTTCATCTCTATATAAACCCACTATTTAAAGTTTATAAGAGAGAACCATATTTTGAGGGAGCTATATGCTTAAAAAAAGATTTCTTATAAGATAAGAGTTTAAACTTTTTCATAATTTCTATGGTCTTTTTTACAAAAATAGATTTTATGTATCTTTTAAAAATATATTTCTTTTAAGCTTTCTCTTCTTGTTTTCTAAAAATCTCTTTAAGATATGTTTTTTCTAAGCTTGTGTTAAAAGAATCATAGTCAATCTGACTTGCGTTTCGGTATTTTCTCTTAGATATCTCTTTAGATGTATATGAAAAATGAGTTTTTATTATTTTCCTCTGAAAAATGTCTTGAAACAATGTTTATAAAAGTAAATGTAAACTAAGATTAGTTTTTTTGCATGACATTTTCTATAAAAAAAAATATATATATACATATCTTAGATCTAAGTTTGCGGAAGTGACTTTTTAGTACTTTCTTCCTTTTTTATATTTTTTTTCTTTATACTGCACTAAAATAATCATCTCACTTATATGTTTATATTGACATTTTTCATTACTACGAGTTTACATGGCAAAATACTTTTTTTATTTTCACTTATTTTAGTTTTTGGCTTGCAAATTTATTAACTTTAAGTGTTATAGCTTTTGCTTCCCTAATTCAAATATACTTAAAAGTCTCTTTCTTTCTCATGGAATATTTTGCTTAATTATTGTGAGATATTATTATATTTTCCTCTTATGAGTTGTGAAAAAATATTATATTATTTTGCTACGTGAATATTGTGTTGACTTTATAGACTGAACATATTATTTGTGCTTTTTTCTATTGTTTTGTTCTTATTTTAGAGACTTTAGATTTGAGACTAGAAATGACGCTCTTGACTAAAAGGCTCTCCTAACTCAACTCACCACAAACAAAATAAAGAACCTGAAAGACATCGTACTGCCATACAAGTAAGTCAAGCCTATCTTTGAAGGAAGCTTTTTTCACCTGGACAAATTTTGGTGTCTCCACAACTTATTCTGAAGGCCTATCTGCAAAGAAAACATATGGCTGCAAATTTGGACACTTAGTTACTTTGAATTATAACAAGACTTTTGGGATGAAAGCAACTTAAAATACAAGACTCTCCGAAGAAAAACATCTTCAAGCACACAAGACTTTCTGGAGGACTACCTTTACAGCTTTTAAGAGAATCACCTTCAAAGCATTTAAGACTCTCTAGAGGACTTCCTTCAAAGCACTCAAAAAGACAACCTTCAGAATATTTAAGACTCTATAAAAGACCACTCTCAAAGTATTCAAGATTATCCGAAGGACCACATCTCATAAGATTCAGTCTCTACTGAAGCCTCTCTCTAGAGAAAGTACAAACCCATCTTTATTACAACAACAGATAAGTACTTAGCCCAAATCCATCTCATACTGTTTGTGCTATTTTGTGTTTGTTTTAGGTACTATTTGAATTTGTGACAAGATTGGAATTTTCCTAACTCAAGAATCCTCTTGACTCAATATACCTTAAATAAGATAAAGAACCCAAGGGGGTGTATTGGTTTTGTACGAACAAGTTTAACTTATCTCTATACAGAAAGTCAGTGAAGTAAAATGCTTAAAAAATTTGGATCCATCAGGAGGATCCAAAACTTTATAGAGATCCATTTCTGGAGGACTCAATATTCTCAAGAGGCCTATCTCCAAATGACCCAAAACTTTCTAGAGGCCTATCTTCGGAGGATCTAAGACTCTCCCACAAGAAAGGCAAGCCCATTTTCAAATGATCTAAGTTTCAGTAAGTTTCTTCATAAGTATATCTCTAAATGGAATGCCCACAAGCTTATTTCTAGAAAGGTCACAATAACTTTTGAAACCTAACTTGAAATCCACCCTAACAAGTATATTAGATGTCAACATCCCTATCTATTTTGACTATGATGAATTTATATTCTTACTTACAACCAAGTATTGGGAAACTTTTTATGTTCTTACCTACAACCAAGGATGTTTGGGAAACAGTCCGTGAGACATACTTAGATTTAGAGGACTCATCACAAATCTATGAGATCAAAACTCAAATATGGAAGATGAAGCAAGAGGATCATGAGGCGACAAAATAGTATATTAAAATGAAGGCATCCTAGCAAGAATTTGATATACTTACAGAAGAGACTTAACATGTGCTGGGGACAATGTGAAACATATAAAGAAGCTGGAGGACGAGCGTGTTTATCAATTCCTTATTGGTTTAAACAAAACAGTGGATAATGTAAGGAGTAGAACACTTAAACAAAAAGTCTTTACCATCCACCCATAAAGTTTTATAAAAAATAAGGCGAGAAGAGAATCGACGTCGAGTAATGTTAAAGCAACATGTGTCACCTGGTTCTAGTAAAGTTAAAGTGTTGGACTTGGTCTCAATAAGAGCTAGAGCTACTCAAACCTCTTAAACAATTAATTAAGGCAACCAGGCCCAAATCAGATAAGAAGCAAACTTTGGTGTGAGCACTGCCACAAGCATGGGCATGTAAAAGATACTTTCTGGATTTTACATGGGAGGCCTACTGATTGAAAGCCCAGACAAGCTAGAAAACAACAAATCAATGGGTTATCAAGCTGCAACCGCATCATCTAAGATGACCCAAAATGTGAATCAAAGCTCACGACATGCACTACCTTCCCCATCTAACAATGTTTTCAACTCAGATCAATTGGATCAAATTTTTAAAACATTTTCTAACTTTCAATCATCTGATAATTTTGTTTCTATTGGATCTCTGGCTCACAAAGGTACTTATTCTCATGCCTTGAGTACTTCTAGATCTCGAATGCTTAGATTATAGACTCTGGAGATCAAACCATATGACTGATGCCTCTCACCTTTACACCTCGTATACTCCATGTGTCGACAATATAAAAGTAAGGATTATTGATGTTTCATCGTCCTCTATGGCTGGAAAAGGAAAATCCAGCTCACAAAGTCTATAACACTTGATCATGTACTTCATGTTCCTAATTTGGCCTATAATTTGTTATCAGTCAATCAATTAACAAAAATCTCAAATTGTTCTATTAACTTGTTTCTTTCTTATTGCATTTTTCAAGAGTTGTCCTTGGGGACGACGATTGGCAATGCTATGGAAAATAAGGGTCTTTACTATTTTAAGGAATCCACTGCGAGTAAACAAAGTTAATTGACTATATGTGGTTCTGTGTCATTAGTTAGGAATAATGATTTACAGTTATGACACTTTAGAATGGGTCATTCCAATTAACAGTATCTTAAACATTTGTTTCCATCATTATTTTTGAATAAAAAGTCAATTGAGTTTCAATATGAATTTTGTGAACTTGCCAAACATACTCATTCTACTATTCCATCTTCAAACTACAAACCTTTAAAGCTTTTTACAATGATTCATAGTGACTTATAAGGACTTTCTAGTATTCTAAATCGTACTCAAACAAAATGGTTTGTTTCGTTCATTGATGATCATATTGTTTATGTTGGATGTACCTCTTAAAAGAAAAATATATGTGCATACTAATTTCATTAATTTCTTTTCCATGACCCAAACACAGTTCCAAAAAAAAAATTCAAATTCTTCGAACTAACAATAGAACAAAATATTTTAATTCTCTCCTCAGTGACTTTCTTCTTCGAGAAAGTTTCGTACATCAGAGTACTTATATTGATACACCACAATAGGACGGTATTGTTGAGTGTAAGAATCGACATCTTCTTGAGGTTACCAGACCCTTATTGTTCACAACTAATATGTTAACCATATAATGGAGTGATGCATTGTTAATTGCCATTTATCTGATTAACCGCATGCCTAGTCGAGTCATAGGACACTCAACTCTTCTCCAAAAATTCCAATCTTGTTTCCCTCATTTGCTTCTAGTTTAATGATTTACCTTTGCGAGTCTTTGGCTGTACAATTTTTGTTCACTTCATTCCTCATCTTCGAACCAAACTTGCCTCTCATGCTATCAAGTGTGTCTTTCTCTATTACTCTTTTACTTAAAAGGGTTACAAATGTTATGATCCAATGACCTGAAAAAGTTTCATGAGTATGGATGTCAGCTTTTTTGAGCTAACTAAATTTTTTTCTTAGTCTTCAATTCAGGGGAGAATGTAATGAATATCAATCAGTTTCTACACCATCTTTGGTCTTCCTTGATACTGACATTGAGTTCTCAAGTGTCAAAAGTGGGTTACCATCTTCTACTGTACCTATAGACAAACCAGACTCGGAAGATCTAATACCAAATATTGGTGATAAAAATAAAGACAAATAGTTAATTATTAACTCCAAGAAACCAAAACCTCTAAATGGTATTAACCTTATATCCAAGGCACCAAGGCTGTTTGAACCAGGTACAGTTCCAGATGTTATTAAGCCTTCTTCATCTCATTCAAGTCCAAGTACTCCTACTTTTATTGTTTCTGATGATCTTGATTTGTCTATTGCTTTAAAAAAAAAAAAAGCCTAAGTCATGCACCCTTCATCCTATCTCTAACTTTGTATCCAATAATACTTTATTATCTAGTTTTCATTCTTTTACCAGTAATTTAGACAACACAGAGATTTTGAATTTTCTTGGTGAAGCCTTATAGTCTTATAATTGAAGATAGTAATTCTGAATGAAATGCAGGCTCTTAAAAGAATGGTATATTGGATGTTGTGAAGTTGCCAAAAAGAAAGAGACATGTAGGATGTAAATGGATCTTTATTGTTAAATACAGATCTGTTGCATCTATTGAGAGGTATAAGGCTCAATTGGTTGTAAGAGTTCAGCCAAACTTATGGCATTGATTACATAGAAACATTTGCTCCGATGGCTAAGTTGAACACAATTCGGGTTCTTTTATCATTGGCGGTTAATTTAGATTGGTCAATTCAACAATTAGACATAAAAAAATGCTTTCTTAAGTGGTCACTCGAAAGAAGAGGTGTACGTCACATTGCCTCTTGGGTTCACTAGGAAGGGCAATGAAAATCTAGTTTAGAAGTTGAAGAAGTCTTTGTATGGTCTTAAACAGTTACCGAAAGGTTGGTTTGACTTATTTGCAAAAGTGTTGAAGGGGTAAGGTATCGACAAAGACAGTTAGTACACATTATGTTTTTTAATCTTATCAGCCATGGAAAAAAGACAATTTTAATTATTTATGTTGATGACATCATTATCAATGGAAATGATTTAGAGGAGAGATGAAAGGGAATTTTGGCATCAAAATTTGAAATTGAAGATTTTGGGCATCTGCATTCCTTCCTAGGCGTGGAAATTTGCTCGATTAAGGAAGGGTATAAGTGTATCATAGAGGAAATACATTCTAGTTCTACTGACTGAAATAGGGATGCTTGGCTACAAATCTTGTGATACTCCAATTATTTCAGGAAACAAAGTGGAAGAGATTGGAAAATTAGTTGAGAAAGAAAGATATTAGAGGCTAATTGGGAAACTGATCTATATGTCTTACACTAGACTTGATATTGCATTTGCAGTCAATATGGTAAGTCAACATATACATTCACTAAGGATTCTCATCTTCAAGCTGTGTATAGGATACTCAGATATCTTAAAAGATCTCCCGATAGAGGTTTATTTTTTAAGAAGAATGATGGTAGGGAGATTAAGGTTTTACTCAGATATGCTGATTGAGTAGGTTCTAGAGAAGATCGGAGATCAACAACAGGATATTGTACTTTTGTGTGGAAAATCTGGTAACTTGGTGAAGTAAGAAACAAAAAGTGGTGGCTAAAAATAGTACAAAAGCCGAATTTAGAGCTATGACACAAGGAATTTATGAAGGACTTTGGTTAAGAAAGTTGTTAGAGGAACTATAAGTAACATTGGAGTTTCCTATCAAGCTTTGTTGGATAATAAAGTAGCAATTAATATCTAGGGGCGGGCATTATACCCCTGAACCCGTCAAAACCGTCCCGACCTGACCCGTTTGGTGTGGGTTAAGTTGATTTTTTTTTATGGGTCTCGGGTTTAATCGGATTTTTTAACTGAAAAAATGGGTGGGTCGGTGCGGTTAGCGAGTAAGTAGTTTGAACCCGTACCAATCCAACCCGGGCCGAAACCTCATCAAAAATAATAAGAAATAGTTTTAATTTACTAAAATCTTAGGGTTTGCCTGACTCCTATCCTTCAGCTCAACACACCGTCTCTACTCCCAGCCTTTCTCTCGCCGCCGTTGTTACTCCACTTGGCCATCGCTGTTCCTAATCTCCCAGCTCACGCCGCCTCCAATCTTTAGGTAAGTATTTGATTATTTCCCAATTCAAATGTTTAGACTGTATTTCTCATGCTTCAATGTCACCCCTAATCTTATAATCATCCTCTTTTTATAGGTAATTAGTGATGATGACTCGAATCTTGGTCTTAGCCAAGGCTTTAAGAATGTCAGAGTCGACATCATAAAGACAGATGTGGTTAATCTTGCTAAAACTTAGAAGACTTTGTGCCATAAAATTGTGTTTCTCCCTCAGTGGAGAATTTCTCATTATATAGTCAGTATACAAGCTTAACTCTAGCCTATAAAATAGCTAAAATAAATACAAGCTGATTTCTATCCTATAAACTAGCTAAACTACCATATACAAAACTATACAGCTAGAAAATAAGAGGAAATAAAAGATAAAGCTGTAAGGCATGAAATCTGGCATTTATCAGTTGGCTTTAAATGCTTTTAAAAGCATGAAATCTGGTATTTATCAGCTGGCTTTAAATGGCCAGCTAATTAACATCCCCATCAAATTCATGCTGGTAAATCTACAAGCATCAATTTGTTAACTAGAAAATGATGTCGCTGACGAGTCATGGATTTGGTAAAGATGTCTGCAATCTGTAAAGCTATAGATATATGTGGGAGGGTGATAATCTGTCGTTCAAAGGCCTCACGGATGGAGTGGCAGACAACCTCTATGTGCTTTGTTCGTTCGTGGTAAACAGGATTGGCAGCAATTTGGATTGCACTACTATTGTCAGCATGTAATGGAGTAGGGTGAACTTAGGGAAAACCAAGCTCTATAAGTAGACCACGCAACCAAATGATCTCAGAGCATGCAGCAAACATTACGCGGTATTCGGCCTCAGTAGAGGACTTGGAGACAGAGTCTTGCTTCTTGCAATTCCAAGAAATAAGAGCATCACCAAGAAACATACACCATCCAGTAGTAGATTTCCTAGTGTCTAGACAACCAGCCCAATCAGTATCGCTGAAGGCTTATAGCTGAAGCGAAGATCCGATAGGGAAGAATAAGCCACGATTAGGGGTGCCATGGATGTATCGAATAATGTGTTGAACTGCTGATAAGTGGAGATGTCGAGGGGCTTACATGAACTTGTTGACAGTGTGAACAGCATAAGAGATGTCTAGTCGGGTGATAGTGAGATAAATGAGATTTCCAACCAGCTTCCGATAAAGAGTAGGATTTTTTAGAAGCTCCCTTTCGTCACGTCGATATTTCACATTAATTTCCATGGGGGTTTCAACAGAAGAAGTGTCTGTGAGTCCTGCTAATTGAATCAAATCTTGGATATACTTATGTTGATTCAAGGAGAGACCTTGTTGCTGATAATGCACCTCTAATCCCAAGAAGTAGGTTAGGTGGCCAAGGTCTTTCATGTGGAAGGTAGAATGTAATAATTTCTGAATTTTTGAGATGGCCTCCAAATCAGAACCAGTGATAACGATATCATCCACGTAAACAAGAAGAACAACTATCCCCTTAGGTGTCCTTTGTAGAAAGAGAGAGGAGTCATACTAACTCTGAGTGAAAGAAAAGCCTAGGAGCATGGAATGAAACTTTTCAAACCATACTCTCGGTGCTTACTTTAAACCATACAAAGAACGTTTTAGTTTACAAATATCATGTAAACTTCATGTAAACTTCCTCCTTGAGATCACCATGTAAAAATGCATTATTGACATCCATTTGATGTAAGGACCATGCTTGAGATGCAGCAATAGCTAGGATGGTTCGCATGGTTGTCATCTTGGCAACCGGTGCGAAGGTCTCATCATAATCTAGGTCATGCTCTTGCTTGTTGCCAAACACCACCAACCTAGCCTTGTAACGATCTAT
This sequence comes from Rhamnella rubrinervis, assembly GCA_007844105.2. Taxonomy (NCBI): domain Eukaryota; kingdom Viridiplantae; phylum Streptophyta; class Magnoliopsida; order Rosales; family Rhamnaceae; genus Rhamnella; species Rhamnella rubrinervis. Next base: position 5,052,441 of record CM017575.2, on the reverse strand, counting down.
TGATCTATCGGAACGAAGCTTGATAGAAAACACGAACTTACTGCCAGGAGGTTTCATAGATGGGAGACACGGAACAACATCCCAAGTCTGGTTTTCTTCAAGTGCAAGTAATTATGTTTCAATAGCTTTCCTCCAACACTCATGTTCCATTACCTATTTATAAGATGAAGGAATAGAAGTAGAAGACAAGGTGGTTGTCAAGGATAAAGGAGGGGTAAAATCAAACCTATCTGGGGGTCTTCGAACCCGAATACTGTGTCTGAGAAGAGCTGGTTCAGTTACTAGAACGGGATCAGCAATTGGAGAATGATCTTGAGAGGGCTCGGAAGGGGCAGTAATCTGTTTTAGTTTGTTGGATGAGCATCGCTGATACACTAGAAGAGGCTTAGAAGTGGTCAGAAATTAAGGCAAAATAGAATATAAAGGAGAAGAATGAGTAGAGTGGTCGGGGTAAGTGGGAAAGAAATATTGGTTTTCTAAAAAACTCACATTCCTAGAAAACTTTTATAGTGCACAGAGTATCCTGGAAAAGCACATTGTACTGATTGAGCTGTGAATTTGTGCGTTCATATGCAGGAAGGTGAACATAGCTAACACAACCAAAGGTACGAAGATTAGAATAATTTGAGGTGTGACCAAATAATCTAGTAAAAGGAAAGACATGACTCAAGGAGGGAGAAGGCAATTTGTTAATGAGTTATAAAGCAGTGGAGAGAGCTTCACACCAAAACCAAGAGGGTACAGATGATTCTAATAAGAGAATGCAGACAATATTTAGAAGGTGACTTTCAGCCACCCCATTTTGTTGGGGAGTTTAAGGACAAGACCGCTGAGATATTATGCCATTAGTTTGCAGAAATTCCTGAAACAAATGAGACATATACTCTCCCCCATTGTCAGAATGAAGAATTTTGATTTTGGCAGAAAATTATGTCTGAATATGTGCAAGAAAATCTTAAAAACAGAAAATACGTCATTTTTGGAATGCAAGAAATAGATCCATGTGAAACAACGATAGTCATCAATAAAAGTAACGAAGTACTTGTAATTAGTATGAAAAATAGCTGGTGCAATACCCCACACATCACTATGTATTAGATCAAAAGGTTGTACTACATTTGGTGTGTGAGTTGGAAAAGGCAAAATTTTTCTTTTGCCAAGCCAACAGGAATTGCAATCAAATTGTACTGTACTAAGAGAAGGTGAATCTTTATTCCCAAGTAAACCAGATTTTAACAAGTCATGGAGTAAACTAGAATTTGGATGTCTAAGACGTTTATGCCATGCACGGTAATCAACATGAGCGGAATTTCAAGTAACAAGAGGCAAAGAGCAACACGAAGATAAAGAGAATTAAAGAGGGAAAAGACGTCCTACTTTAGGCTCCCTAGCGATCATCTTCCCTGATTGTTGATCCTGCACAACACAACCAGATTTAGAGAATTCCACTTTACAATCATTGTCAACCAATTGACCGACAAAAACAAGACTAGTAGTAAGGTCAGGAGAGACAAAGACATCAGTTAAAGAAGTTGAAATATCACCAGTGGCTGTGATAGGTAAATGGTTTCCATTTGCTATATGAATCTTGAGATTTCCAGAATAGGTGTTTACGTTGGAAAGGAATTTAGTATTGTTTGTCATATGATTGGAAGCTTCAGAATCAAAATACCAAGGAGGTGATGTAGAGAAGGGTTTACCTAAGAGTCCTAGAGCAGAAAATGCTGAAATTATCATTTGTTAAATCATTTCAGGAGCCACGGGTTGAACAGAGACAGGAGCACTTTGTGTCGAAGAAGCTGTATTCACAGAACTACCAGTACTAAAAGAACCAACAGATGCTATATATACTGTTTTAGATTTCTTTAGTGGTCGAATAGGACATTCCTTTATGATATGGTCATCCTTTTTGCAATAGTTGCAGAATTTTTTGGAACAATTTGAAGCATAATATCCAAATCCTTTGCAACAAAAGCACTGAACATTGCTCATATCCTGGCCTCTTGGCTTGCCTTATACTGCATATGCCACGGTAATAGATGTAGATCTACGCTGTTCCATGGTAGTTTGGGTGAGAAGATGCTGCTCCTCACGAAATAAATCGTTGAGGCATGCATCCAAAGAGGGAACAAGTTCTCGATTCATAAGATTAGATCGGGTGGCTTCAAATTCATATCTTAATTTCATAAGAAATTAATCCCTCTTAGTAATTTCATGGACAGATTAAACAGAACTAAGACCTTCAAGAGGTATGGTGGCATACACTATATCAGTATATTCAGCCCAAAGATTCATGAAGTTAGAGTAAATATCAGAGATAGAAAGACTATCCTGTTGAAGAGTGGCCAATTCATTTTCAAGTTGGAACCGACGAGCAGTGTTGTGTTGACTGTAGAGCTTCTGAAGATAATTCCACATCTTGGTTGCATTCTTGTAGGATCTAAGGTTCAAAATAATATTGGATTCGACAGATCCTAGAATCCATGCCTTGACTTGATTATCTTTGACCTCCTATCTGGCATACTGATCCTTGTCCTTTTCGTTGTCAGGGACAGGGTTGCTTCCATCAATATGTCCCCAAAAATCTCTGCCTTTGACAAAAAATCTCAAAGTGAAACGCCTAGGCTGAGTAGTTTTTTCTATTGAAATGAATCAAGAAGTTTTCAAATTTGTCTGAAAACATGAGGTCTAGAAAACTTGATACAAAAAAAATAACCGAGAATAAGATACTAAAATAGGGCTGAGTTGGACTTGAGAAGGAAAAAAAAAACATGTGAGAAGTAAGAATTGTGGCTCTGATTCCATGATAAAACTTAGAAGACTTTGTGCCATAAAATTGTGTTTCTCCCTCAGTGGAGAATTTCTCATTATATAGTCAGTATACAAGCTTAACTCTAGCCTATAAAATAGCTAAAATAAATACAAGCTGATTTCTATCCTATAAACTAACTAAACTACCATATACAAAACTATACAGCTAGAAATTAAGAGAAAATAAAAGATAAAGCTATAAGGCATGAAATCTAGCATTTATCAGCTGGCTTTAAATGCTTTTAAAAGCATGAAATCTGGTATTTATCAGCTGGCTTTAAATGCTTTAAATGGCTAGCTAATTAACAGATCTTCTGGGCTTGGAGAAACGAAATGAGGTCCAAAGGTGATAGAGGATTGGAAACGTCGACACCAATGTTGTCTTGGTTTTGATTTTGCTACTTAATCTCGGTGACTAGTGGGGAAGACTTAGTTGCAAACCCATCAAAAAAAAATCAGAAACAAAATAAAGGTTGGTGCTTTGCTTTTTTTTAGGGTCGATGGTGATTTTTCAAAGTGAGATTTTTGTGGTCATTACCTTGTGAAAATGTGGAAAGTAGTCCTCTACTTCTGCTTCAGCTAAAGATCCTTACATTATCTTCTCAAATTTTTCTTCTAATTTTTTTATTCTTCTTCTTTCTTAGCCTTTCTAGATTTGGATTGCTGAGACAAAGAGACCTACCTCCCTACAGTAGGAAGAAGGATCAAGGAAGAAGACAGCAACACCAAAACGGCCTCGTGTGGTATTAAGGTTGCTAATGAATTTTGTAGCTCATAATTTTGAATTGATTTGTTTTACTTCGAATCATTTCTTTCTTTCTTTCTTTTGTAAATATCTAATCTAGTGGCTTTTACAGTAACTGGTGAGTGAGATGATAAATATCTGACTGCCACAGCAAACAACCACTTTGCGCATATCATTTGGATGATTGGATCCATCCTTCATTCCTTCCTAGCTGCTTAGATTAAGGTACTCTCTCTCTCTCTCTCTGGTTTTTTTTTCTTTTCTGTGTCTATGATTCTGAATTATCCTAGGTAAAATTCAAAATTGGTGTTTGATTATTTTTCTTTTGTTTGATCCCTGTAGTTTCGTGGCTTTGATGTGTTAGACCCCACAAAAATTATTAATTGATTAATTAATTAATCGTGTTATATTTGTTTTTATAAGAGAGAGAGAGTGAGAAAAAAAGATGAGTATACTGTGACATCACATTCTAAAATTGCAAATGTTTCTAAAAAAGTTTAACTACATTAATATATACATATACACATTGTTTTGTTAACTTGAACGACATTATTTCAAATAGGTTTTTATTATATATGGAAGTAATATTGGAATGCTTCCTTAATAAGACTCTTAATAAAACTCGTGCGTCGTTTAAATATATAATCTGAAAAGAAAATAAGTTAATGTTCAAATATTTTCCCTTTTAAAACTAAATTATTAGATAGCCAGTTTATTAATTAATGTTATTATTTGGCATTAATTATTAAAAATATTTATATTTTCCCACTTAATTAAGAAATGAAATAACCATTGTTATCGATGCATGTCATTTCCTTCAAAACTATACTACATATATATATATATATATATATATTTATAATGTTTGATGACACATACAAAAAGCATTCACTATCACAATATATGACTAGACATTTGAGTAGATGTATGAAGCAGCAACTTGGTTTTATTGCATCTCTTTGTATAATAAGGGTTGCTGCACTATATCTGTATTTTTTAGTAAGAGATGTTTTTTAATCTCTTTCTTTGTATGTCATTTTAACCGTTCTAACAACCTTCTATCCATTTAAGATTTTGTAATAGAAAATGTTGCATTCTTATGAGTTTATTTCTTTAGACATGGTACTTTGTTACTTTATTATTGTTGTTGTTCCACTGCTTTAATATTCTAGTTAGTTTTTTATTTTGAATATTGTTGTTCCACTGGTTTATACATTATGTGATTCCTCATTTTGAGTTATTTGTCATAATTGGTTGCATTCTTTACACTGTTGCAGGTTCATTGGCATTTCTTTCACTTTTTTTGTTCAGTTTGGCTTGTTAGAGTCATAAACCGAAATTGTGGTTTATTTCTTTCAGGTTTGACCCCACACTTAGCCTTTGTAGCTAGTACATAAACCGAAATTGTGGCTAAACTGTTATGGGAATATATGGATGATGAAGTTGTGTGACTTGTAATGCTATTTGATTTTTGGGAATATATGGATGATGAAGTCTGCTGTTTGATTTTTGTAATTTTGTGTTGCTTTATTTTGTCTTTTGAGAATTGAAACTTGCTGTTTATTGTTGTTGGTTGTTTGGTATATATGAATATGGATAAAGATAGTGATATTGAAGCTTCCAATCAATCTCAATCCACAACAAATTCACAAATTCTTACTGCATCTCTTCCTCCAATTGCACCATCAACTTTAGGAAAGAGGAAACCTATTAGGACAGCTTCTACTGTGTGGAAACACTTTACTAAAATAGAAAATTCAGATCCTCGTGACCCTAGGTGTAAATGCAACTATTGTAAGAGGGATTATTCATGAGTACCTTGAAGAATCATTTGAATAATCAATGTAAATTGTATGCTAGTAGAATGGAGGATAAAAAACAAAAGATATTAACTTTTCAAGAACAAAATGAAAGTGGTGGGAGCAATTTGCTAGCTATGAGCTTTAGTAAGGAAACATGTAGGATTGCATGTGCAAAGATGATAATATTGGATGAGCTGCCTTTTAGTTTTGTAAAGGCCAAGGGTTTTAGACACTTTTGTAGTGTAGCATGTCCTAAGTTTGATTATCCATCACGTATGGCTGTTCTTAAAGATATTTATCAGTTGGATTTGGATGAGAAATTATTGTTGAAAAAAGTCTTTTCAAATGGTCAAAGGGTTTCTCTTACAACTGATACATGGACTTCCATTCAAAACATAAATTATATGTCTCTAATTGCACATTATGTTGATTCTGATTGCGTGCTTCATAAACAGATGTTGAATTTTTGTGTGATTCCAAATCATAAGGGGGAAACAATTGACAAGGTTCTTGTTTCTTGTTTGAATGAATAGGGTATTGGGAGTGTGTGTACAATTACCATTGATAATGCATCAGCAAATGACACAGCTATTAATTATGTTACAAGGAAGTTGAATGGTTGGAATAATGGATGTGTTTTGAAGGGTGAATATTTGCATATGAGGTATTGTGCACATATTGTTAATTTAATTGTAAGTGAGGGGTTAAGGGAAGCACACGACTCTATTGTTAGTATTCGTAATGCTGTTAAATTTGTTAGATCTTCTCCTTCTAGGATGCAAAGATTTCGCGAGTATGGAAGTCAATAAAAAATTAATTGCAAATCTTTTGTGTTCTTAGATGTTCCAACTAGGTGGAATTCTATTTATTTAATGTTGAAAGCTGCTTTGAAGTTTAAGAAAGCTTTTAAGAGGTTGGAAGAGGACGATGCGCAATACTTCAATTACTTTAAGGAGGATGATGGTAGGACAAGAAGGGGTGGACCACCTTCTTCTTTAGATTGGAAGAATGCTTCGGTTTTTGTCATTTTCCTTAAAAGTTTTTATGATGTAACATTGAAGTTTAGTTCTTCATTGCATGTTACTTCTAATATCTATCTTCATGAAATATAGAATCTTGTCCAAGTTAGCAAGAGATGTTTTTGGAATTCAAGTTTTTACAGTGGTATCCGAAAGTGCTTTTAATATGAGAGGAAGAATCCTATATCTCTTTCGTAGTTCATTAACCTCTAGGATAGTAGAAGTTTTAATGTACTCCCAAAATTGGCTTAAAGCTTCATCGGATATGGACAGATTCTTAATTGAAGATGTGGAGTTTTATGAAAAATTGGATGAAGGTAATATTACTAAATATACCTAATGTATACTATTATTAATTCTTTTTTATACCTAATGTAATGTTAATTTAAGTTTTTTTTTTTTTTTTTTAGAGATTTTGGATTCATTAAAGGCAAAAGTAAATGAAGATCTTGTTAAGACTACATGACTCATTACTTTTCTAAAATTTGAGGTAAGTTTAATTTATAGTTCAACAGGTGCTTAATAACATATTAATATTCTTTACTTTTTAAATTTTTCTTTGCTATAGGAATTGAGCTTAAATGGGGTGGAAGATGCAAAAAGCAAGTGATACACGCTTTGGTTGAAAATTTGAATGAATGTGTTCATTTTAATTTGACTGTGTTCTTTGAATGAATGATTGTGATACACACTGGATGATTTGGTTGCTTTTAAATTTAATTTTAATAGTTGGATGATTGTATTAATTTTAAATTTTTATTTATTTGATCTTGGATGACTGTAATATGTTTAATTGCTTTATTTATATTTATGATTTACGTGCTTGAGTTAGACTTTTTGATGCTTGTGTTATGATGTTTTATTTGTGTTAAAATTTCTTTTATAATTTATTGATATTATAAAATGCTAAATTGTTGGGTTTCTTTTAATTATATTCTATATTTTTTTTCTTTAACTTGTTGAGTTTATTTTTTTCAACTAACAAAACAAATCAATCAGTCATTATGTATAGGTTATTTTAAAGTAACATTGAAGTTGTTTATACGATTGTTATAATAAAATAGGCCATTTTGAGTTTTGAGTTTATTAGGTTGCCAATGAACAGTCAAAATTTTGAATGAGTAAAATTTAAAATGGGCTTTCTTTTATAGAAAATTTAATGTTAAAACGGGCTTTTAAAAAAAATTAATTGGGCTGAACACAGGCCCAAACTGATCAACCCGCCCAAACCGACCCATCCAAAAAAAAATTAATTAGGCTGGGTTTTAGGTTCAAATTCGGTTATAATTGAGTTCAAAAATTTTCTAACCGACTGTGGGCCGATTCTGTTCGATTAGGCCCAAAATTGAGCCCACCTGAACCGTGTCCACCCCTATTAATATCTCACATAATCCAGTCCAATATGATTGTACAAATCATATTGAGGTAAATAAACATTTCATCAAGGAAAAAGTGGAGAGTGGGACGATCTATATCACCTATGTACTAACCAACAAGCAAACAGTAGATATATTTACTAAGGGGTTTTCACAACAAATGTTTGATGATTTCACTAGCAAGTTGGAGCTAATTAACATTTACCATCCAACTTAAAAGGGGGTGTCAACATCCCTCTCTATTTTGACTATGATGCATTTATGTTGTATTAGTTAGGAAAGTTAGAACTAGATTTTTTGTATAATTGCTATTATTTTGTAATTAGTTTTTTATTTTTCTTGCTTACCTTATTTAGTATTTTTCTCTTGTGTATATGTATTAGGATTGTAATTGATCATTATTCATAGAGGAATACAGAATACATTTTTCCCTTCTTTTTTTGTTTTTTCACTAGGAAAGGAGTGGAAAATGAATTAAAGTGTAATTATTAGTTATTCAAGCTCTTTCATTTTCAATCCTTCCAATATTGGAGGGTTGTTTTAAAGGGATTTAGACGGATTTTCCATCTCCTTTCTCTATCAATCTTCATATTAAATAACCACCATAACTTTCATTCCTTCATCATTCCCTCGCCTTTTTTCATCCCTCAATTGGTACTTCCTATCAAACAAAAGTTTAAAATAAAATTATAAATTAGGTTAGTTATATAAGGCACCCTACACTTTAAAGGGTATATCAATCTAGTTTCTATATTTTATTTTGAATCAATTTAGTTATTGTATTTCAAGAAAGTGTCAAATAACTCACATTGTTAAAATTTTCTATTAATATTTAACAAATATTGTCTCATTAGCGTCATGTGACAAAAATTTAAAGGAAACTTTGCATCTTAATTTGGAGCTTTAGCCAACCTATTTTTTGTCTTCTTAATTGAACCAACGAAACCCTATAACCATAAGAGGACACTCATGAGTCTTAGCCTCTGTTTGGTATAAGGGATTGAGAGAGGAGAGGGATCAATAGAGGGATTGCGGGTATAGTGGTTATTTGATATTAGGGATGTATGGAAGGATAGGATAGGGGAAAATTTGTTTTGTGAATAGGGTTGAATTAAGCACAAAAAACACTCAGTGAATTGAGCTTAAGAAAAAGACAACCAGCCTAGTGAACTTTGCTATTAGATCAACAAGCTTATTATTGTTTCTACTAATCTAGAACAAAGACCTCTATCTTCTAACAAACTTACTTCTAACATTTAATAAATCATTGAAACCAAACCAGGAAGTCATTTTTCTATCGTTATCAACCTCCTGAACTACAGATTGAGAGTCACAAAACAAATACACCATCTACATACTTTTATGGATAGCCACTTTAGAAGCCCACTCTAGGGCCTTCTGTTAGTTATAACAATAAACAGGTATATAAAATAATAGAAATTTCATAGAAATATGAAAAACAAAAACTAAATTAAAACTGATTTTATCGAAGACTAAAACATACCAAAACGTGATGATTTTGAACTACAGCTTCCCTTGTTGATCCGAGGCCTGTGAACCACAGTGTCCTTAAGACGATTTCGCTCCACAGGTGGTTGTGATCTTCGTAGCGATCGTCTCCCAGGATACAACGGATCTTCGAGAGTTCTAGACAGTGCACCTTCCAAACTCTCTTCCACGAACTTGAATTCAGCTTTCGTTTGATCACCACAATACTGACTCAAAAACATACTATTCTCTTTTTCCGAAAAAAATATACCCATGTATGTCATTTGAAAACTCAAAACCCTTGTAAACCAGTGGTCAATTGGTTACAACACAATAAAAAAATAACTCATTTTTGTAACGTTTACAAAATTGAAAAATCTTTAAAAACAAAACCGTTACAATTCATTCACATTAAATAAAAACGTTACAAAACCGTTTAAATTTCCAACAATCCCCCACATGAATGAATTGTACACAACTCTTTATACTCGATCCTGGTGATAGAGTTCTACGGTCGGAACCTGCATAGGATAGGTAGGTTTTACCTTTTGAACCTTCCCTTGTCAGAATATATTTACTCTACTGACTGTAGACAATGTTCTTGAACCTTACTATCGTTTATGTAAAGATGATATACTTCACACAGGATTCCTTCCTGGCATTCTTCAGTTCTCACTGTTATGTCCGTTTTGGCCATGGACATCTTCCCTGGTTCTGCAAGAGTTTCTAAAGAATTGTGCTCAACCAATTCTCCTTTGGAGCAGCCCATCTTCTCTCTTACATAGGTGACTCTTTTACTAAGAGTATCCCGCTATACTCTTCTCGGATTTCCCGATGCATAAGAATCATTAAAATCTTTAGCTTATCCTCATCTTCAACGGGTATTACTGTTTCATCGTAGGAATGGACAGGAGGTGAAAACCCCCACAGTGATTTAAACTAGTCTTTATGATTTGGTTGTCCCTTTGAACCTAGATCTTGGGATCTCCAGTCAATTAGGTTGGGTTTCCATCGTATTGACTTTTCAATTTTATGGGCTTTAGTCCCATTCCTCTCGATGATTTCTCAATTAACTCTCGATTTAACCATTAGGTTAGCGGATCCGCAATATTATTCTTTGACCTTACATAGTCAACAAAGATAACTCCAATTGAGATTAATTATCTAACGGTATTATGTCTTTGACGTATATGTCTAGACTTACCATTATACATCACATTTTGTGCCCTTCCTATCGCTGACTAACTATCACAATGAATAGAAACAGTCGGCATAGGCTTAGGCCACCTAGGATTATCCTCTAAGAAATGGCGTAGCCATTCAGCCTCTTCACCACACTTATCCAGAGCAATAAATTCTGATTCCATTATGGATCGGGCTATAACCGTTTGTTTTGAGGATTTCCATGATATTGCTGCACCTACTAGTGTGAACACATACCCACTAGTCGATTTTGAATTCTTTACATCAAATATCCAGTTGGCATCACTGTATCCTTCTAATACAGTTGGATATCGAGTATAGTGCAATCCGTAATCACGAGTATATCATAAGTATCTTAATACTCTTATGATCTCTTTCCAATGTTCACCATTTGGATTATTCGTGTACCTACTTAGTTTACTAATCGCGTAGGCTATATCTGGTCTTATACAACTCATTAAGTACATTAGGCTCCCAATCACCCTAGAATACTCCAACTGAGAAACACATTCTCCTTTGTTCTTTGACAAGTGAAGACTCACATCTAGAGGTGTTCTAGCCATACCAGAATCATCTTTACTGAACTTATCCAGTATTTTGTCCACATAATGTGATTGACTCAGTATTAGTCCATCAGGGGTTCTTATGATTTTCACCCCTAAAATCACATCTACAAGTCCCATGTCCTTCATGTTGAACCTTGTGCTCAACATTATTTTGGTAGACTTGACTATCTCATCATCACTACCCACAATGAGCATGTCATCAATATACAGACATAAAATGACATAGTCATTTTCTGTATTCTTGACGTATATACATTTGTCACACTCATTGATTTTAAATCCATTGGCCAGCACCACACTATCAAACTTTTGATGCCATTGTTTCGGTGCTTGTTTAAGACCATACAGGGACTTTACCAATTCTAGACTTTCTTTTCGTCTGGAGTCAAAACTCTGTTGCTCCATGTAGATCTCTTCATCCGATCTCCATTTAGAAAAGTCGTCTTTACATCCATTTGATGTACTTTAAGATTTCGAAACGCAGCAATGGCTAATACCATTCGTACAGAAGTTATTCTCGTCACAGGAGAATACGTGTCAAAATAATCAAGGCCTTCCTTTTATTTATAACCTTTAATTACAAGTCTCGCCTTGTATTTATCAATTGTTCCATCTGCTTTCATTTTCCTTTTGAAAATCCACTTGTACCCTAGTGGTTTACTACCCGGAGGAAGATCCACTAGTTCCCATGTATGGTTTTGCAAAATGGAATCAATTTCATTTTTAATGGCTTCTTTCCACAAAGAGCCTTCCAGAGAGTTCACAGCCTCTTTATAACTTTGAGGTTCACTTTCCAGTATATAAGTCAGAAAATCTGGACCAAAGGATTTTTCTATCCTTATTCTCTTGCTGCGTCGAGGCTCATCTTTAACCTCTTCTTCTTGTTCTTGTTCTTGGTCCTGACTATCTTTATTCATAGTCTCGTATGTTCGTTTAGACGAACTTGGTCCCTCTTTAGACTTACATGGAAAAACGTGTTCAAAAAACTACGCATTCCTTGATTTCATAATCGTATTCTTGTGTACATCGGGGATTTCTGACTTATACACAAGAAATCAATATGCACTACTATTTTGCGCATAGCCAATAAAAATGCAATCAACGGTCTTAGGACCTATCTTCACCTTCTTCGGTGTTGGAACCGCCACTTTGGCAAGACACCCCTACATTCGTAGGTATTTATAGGAAGGTTGTCTTCCTTTCCACAGATCATACGGTGTCTTTTGTTTATTCTTTCGGGGCACCTTATTTAAAAGGTAATTTGCCGATAAAACGGCTTCCTCCACATGTTCTGAAGTAACCCAGAGCTTATTAGCATTGCATTCATCATCAATTTCAAGGTGCGATTCTTACGCTCAGCCACACCATTTGACTGAGGTGAATATGATGGTGTAACTTCATGTCTAATCCTATGTTGTTCACAGTAATCACCAAACGGTGTTACATACTCACCACCACGATCGATTCTTATCAACTTCATTTTCTTATTGAGTTGATTTTTAACTTCAGTTTTATAGAGAATGAATTTCTCTAAAGCTTCATCCTTGCTTTTAAGGAAATACACATAGCAAAATTTCGTGCTATCATCGACAAAAGTAATAAAATACTTATTGCCACCCCTTGTTGGTGCAAATTTTAGATCACATATCTTTGACTTTAGATGTCAAACGTCGCATAATTCCCCATGAACAACTTCTCTCCACTATCAACTGGGTTGAAGGAAGTGAACATCTTCTTGTCCGAGTAAACATGGCAGGTTGCACCAGTACCGATCTACCATTCTTTTGGGTTTGACCCAACCAGGTTCACTTCAGAGACTACAGCACAGAGGTTCAAGTCATCAACCTCTTGAGTGATTTCCTCCATCACATTTGCCTCTTTGTTCTTTTTCCTTTTCGACACTCTACAGTAGGCCGCTTTGTGACCCATTTTGTCACAGTTGAAGCACTTCCCTTGGAATTTCTATTTCTTGGAAATGGTTCCTTTAGGTCCAAGGTTAAACTTTGTCCATGTTCAAGTACATTGGCCTTCACCTCAGCTTGGGATGAATACCTCCTCTCAGAACGTCTGTTGTCTTCTTCAATGCGAAGTCTAATAATCAGTTCCTCGACATTCATCTCCTTTCTCGTGTGCTTGAGCTAGTTCTTGAAGTCCTTCCACCAAGGAGGCAGCTTCTCAATAATTGCCGCAACAAGGAAGGCTTCACTCAGAATCATCCCTTCAGAATGAATTTCATGTAGAATCAACTGAAATTCCTGAACTTGACTAACCACAGTCTTGGAGTCCACCATCTTATAATCTAGGAATTTGCCCACGACAAATTTCTTGGTACCCGCATCCTCGGTCTTATATTTCATTTCCAGGGACTCTCACAGTTCCTTAGCTATCTCTTGACAAATACATTGTACAGTGTGACGCTAGACTTTCAACACATAGTTCCGGCTATGTGTAGTCGAGTTCTTCCACACGTCAAACGCCATAAGTGAATTTCTATCGTCTTTATTCGTCTTCAGTGGATTCTCAGTTTAAAAAAAACCTCGTAAGGTTCAATATGGTCAGGTAGAACATCATATTGTATTCCCACCTCTTGAAATTCAGTCCACTGAACTTCACCAGTCTCTCTGCATGGTTCACCGAAATTGTCACAGCTGGTGTTGACACTTGTGCCACAGAGACGGGAGTAGGCATTTGTGCCACAAAAACAGTTGTTGGCACTTGTACCCTAGGGTTAGATTATTCCCCCACATTGGCCATATTTCCAATTATAAATAACAAAAAACCATTAATTTATTGCTTCAAAATTGCAATAAAATAATTATTAAACATTGAGAAAAATATTAAAGTTTTTCAAAAAATATTTTCTCTCCGATGACGCCATCACCACGCCGGCCAAGATCGCTACAAGCAACATCACGCCACCTCACTGCCACGTCCGCGCCTAGTCGGCCATGCAAGTGCCTGAGAAGACCAAGACACGCGGCCAAGCCCACAGGCGTGCCTAGCCCACACATGAGCCCAACCCACACGTGAGCCTAGCCCAGAGGTTCACAAGCCCAAGCGTACAAGCAAGCAAGTGCACGGCCCAGCCCGCAAACACAGCCCACAATCTTGTGAGCCTAGCTCAGCGGGCCTGGCCAGCGAGCCCAGACCTCACGGCCCAGAGCCAACCTACCAACCCAAGAGCCTATGCCCCATCAAGGCCATGCCCAGCGCCCCACAAGCACAAGCCCAATTAGCACCAGCCCACATTTTCCTTCCTTACACCTAAACAACGTCGTTTAGGTTGTCTTCAACCTTCAGTTGGATCCACATGACCCATTTCTCTCAGCATGACCCGGTTTCATACCCGGTCTGAAAAATTGACTTTCCGGCCGTCGATCACAGGCGGACCCATGCCAAATCCATCGGTACAAAATGTGCAATTAAACCATCAACTCAAAAAATTAAATTTATCAATCAAAACTAATAAACCTAAAAGTGAAGCTTACGGGTTCACAAGCAGATGCAAAACCAAATTTTTTTTCATTTAAATCTTGTCCACTTTTGGACTTTAACCTGTAGCAGATATAATCACACAGCAAATGTATACATATGTATACAAATAAAATACAAGCAAAACAATTAACATTAAAATTCTCTTTTCCCAGTATTTATTTAAAACTAATGTACAAAACAGATAGCACCAAAACCAGATTGTCCTCACATAAATAATATATATGTATTTAATTTAATCGGAAAAAGCATGCAATAAACACAAACGAACAAAACAAATAAACCTATTCAATGATATGAAAACAGAGGATAAGAATCTGTCTTAAGATTGTTTAACAAAAACTATGAACAGGAAAAAAAAACAAATGGAAATTAGACATTATGACATACGTACCAAAACCAATGCATTAGCATAGAATAAACAATAAAATTCATCATTCGGATAGAACAATAAAGAACCTGTTCAAAAAGTTAGTACAAATATATATACAAATATAATTCTGCAAATTAAACCAAAGAAATAATTTTTCTTCCCTTAAACTATGACCTGTTCATTGTTAGTGGAGTAAAACAGAGTCGGAATCGTTTTAAGATTGTTAGTTATAACAATAAACAGGTATATTAAATAATAGAAATTTCATAGAAATATGAAAAACAAGAAATAAATCAAAACTGATTTTATCGAAGACTAAAACATACCAAAACATGTTGATTTTGAACTACAGCTTCACTTGTTGATCCGAGGCCTGTGAACCACAGTGTCCTTAAGACGATTTCGCTCCACAAGTGCTTGTGATCTTCGTAGCGATCGTCTCCCAGGATACAACGGATCTTCGAGAGTTCTGGACAGTGCACCTTCCAAACTCTCTTCCACGAACTTGAATTCAGCCTTCGTTCTATCACTAGAATACTGACTCAAAAATATACTATTCTCTTTTTCTGAAAAAAATATACTCATGTATGTCATTTGAAAGCTCAAAAGCCTTGTAAACCAGTGGCCAATTGGTTACAAGACAATAAAAAAACAATTCATTTTTGTAACGTTTACAAAACTGAAAAATCTTTAAAAACAAAACCGTTACAATTCATTCACATTAAATAAAAACATTACAAAACCGTTTAAATTTCCAACACCTTCAACTCAGCAAGTTCGAATTCATATCTGACATAAGTTTCGAAGCTAGAAAAGTCAGATCTCCTTTAAAGTTTCAAATTACCATGGCATAAGCTATCCCTCCAAATTCAACAGGTATATTAGTATTAATGATCAAGACGTTTGAGGGAAAACTAGTAGGAAATTGAAAACATGGGCCTTCAATCCTATCAATAAAAATCTAGTCCAATGCAAAGACCTTCTCATAATCTTCAACAACATTTTCAAAGGAGAAGATAACTCTTATTATATCGTTAATTCCTCTAAACAAAATATCGTTTCGATAATACCAAGCAATATAAATTGCAAGAACCAAAATGTGAGAGACCTTTATCTTGTTCCCTACATTTTCAAAACCTTGCAGGTTTAACCAGAAATTAATTAAGGAGTAAGTATCATGGCAGTTGAGACAATCTAATTTGATACCCCATTTACTTAAAAAAGTAATAGCTCTACTTATATGAAACTTACAAACAATATATTCCACAATCTTAACACTACCTTCACAAAAAAAAAAAGTTAATTTCTAGAAGGTTTAAAAACGAGGCAAACCTCTTTCAAGATAGTATACACCCTTCAAGGATCCTCCAGAGAAAAAGTTTCAAGTGAGGATGTAGTTTTGTCTTCCACAACTTATCACCAACATATTTCTTATTGAAGTCCTTATCCACCATAAACGCACTTTTAACACTGAATATCCACGAGTTACTTCCTGTCCATAAAAGATTATCTTGCCTAGGATTACACGGTCATTCCAATTTCAATATCTCATGGACACTATAATAATCAAATTGATCTCTCAAAAGCTCTTCATTATAGTTTCTTGGGTTTATTTGTAAAAAATCTATCATATTTAAACAGAATATGTCCTCTATTCCATCTTGTTTCAAAGGTGCTTTATTCTCAATCCAAGGAACCCAAGGATGAACCATGGGTTAATTAAAATAATATCCCCCAGTTGGAAACAGCTTCCCTTGAAAATCACCTTTTTTGTATTAAGGATACTCCTCCAAGCTTAAGAGTCATCTTTTTTCACTTCACACTTAAAAAAATCCACATATCACAAGTACCTCGCTTTTAAAAGTTCAAATCATAAACTCTTCTCCCCATTGGCAAGCTTCCACCCAAGCTTAGAAAGAAGTGTAGTATTAAAATCCTAATAAGATTTAAAACTGAATCCCCCTCCATCTTTTGGCTTGCATAGCTCCTTTCAGATTTAAAGAGCTAAATATCTTGTTTTTTCTTACTTAGACCCTCACCAGAAATGACAAACAATTGAATCCATATCTTTACAAACTCCTTCAGGGATTCTAAATGTCAACATTGTGTAAACCAAAGAGGGAAAAGCCACAGACTTGATAAAAGTCGCTTTCCCTACCTTAGATAATAGCCTTCCTTGCTAACTTTCCAAACAAAGTTGGAGTCTCTCCTTAATCTTTTTATAATCCTTAATTTTACTTCTAGTAATTAGGGAATTACTCATGTATATTGAATTATCTTCTATTCTCTTAAAACCAAGAATAGATTTAATAAGTCTTACTTGATCCCTATCACAATTGGGAGAGAATCTCATACTTGACTTCTCTTTAATCACCTTTTGATTTGACTAAAAATAAAATTTATCAAGATAACTTCCAATTGCCAAAGCGTTTTGAACATTGGCTTTGCTTGTTATAATAATATCATTTGTAAACAAAAGATGTGTGACCAGTCTAGCTCCCCCATTGATCTTGACTTCCTATAAACTTCCTTTATCCACTTTTTAATTGATCAATCTCATTAAAACTTTAGCAGGTAAAATGAAAAAACAATAAATAGGTTCTCCTTGATGAATACCTCTTCTTGGAATGATTTTATTAAAGTAGCCCCCATTTAATAGTAAATTGAACTCTACAGAGCTTATACAACTGGATACAATTCTCTGAAACTTGTAGAAAGCCAAGAGCCTCCATAATTTTCATTAAAAAAATGTCATTCCAACTTGTCATAAGCCTTTTTCAAATCTATTTTGATCATCATAAGGTCATTCCTCCCTTTATATTTTTATTTTATGATACAATTAATGGGCAATAATGGAATTCTTAGTAATCCATCTTCCACTAAAAAAAGCTCCTTAGTAAGGCGAGATTATTTTGGACAGAATCTTTGTTATCACTTTGTATGCAAATTTGCATAAGTTGATTGACTTAAAGTGATTAAAATTTGACACCTATTTGGTCTTAGGGATTAATCAAATGAGAGTTTGATTTAGATTTCTACTGATATTCTTCACCCTGAAGCATTCTTAAACCATATTCACCATCTACTCTCTAACTATCATACAATGAGTCCTATAAAAATCTCTAGAAAAACCATCTGGACTTTGAGCCTTTAGGGGATGAAGACTCCATAAACCAGCTCTAATTTCTTCTTCCTCCGATATGTACATAAGTAATTCATTCTCTTCCTCACTAATGCAATGCGGCATAATTTCAAAAATCTCATATGAAGCCAAGATATCAATCGAAGTAAAAAGAGACTTAAACTCCTTGATAAAATATTGACCAATTTCCTTAGTCTCAGTGATGCAAATATCTTCATCTCTAGTAGTGTCAACTTTATTTCTCCTCCTCCTAATAATGATACTCACATGAAAGAACTTTGAATTTCAATCCCCTTCCCTAAGCTAAAGCTCTCTATTTTTATTTTTGGATGACTTCTATTCTCATCCTCTGTTCTTGGATTTTCCCTATTAGGACTCGTTCGTGACAATTTTGATCCTGATTAGTATCTTGAAGAAAGACTAATTTCTATTGAAGCTCCTTAATTTTCACATTTGCAAAGCCGAAATGCTCTTTATTCCAATTTTTTTTAAAGCTTTCGCAGTATAGGCCAGCCTTTTGAGAATTTTATGTGACTCTATTCCAAAGCTAGCCTCACCGAGCCAAGCTCTCCTAACCACTTTAAAGAAATTTTTATTTAGAGACCAAGCTTTGAAATATCTAAAGAGTTTGTTGCATAAACCTTCTCCTCCCATCGTACTCAAAAGAATTGGGTTATGATCCAAAGATTCTACATTGAGATGTAATACCTTGGACTTTGGATAAAGTGTCGCCCAAGAACCAGTTGCACACGCCCTGTCTAATCGTTCTTTGATACAAAATCTACCACATTGATTCTTAAACCATGTAAACTTGCACCTAATAAACCCCAAATCTATAAAGGCAGAATCATCCAGGAATTCCTTAAGAAAAAGTTTCCTTTTTCCAATTGGTCTACCTTCAAATTTTTCTGAATCTAATTTAATTTCAATTAGATTGCCTATGATACACCACGGAAGCCTTTTAGAAGCCAACATCAAAATAAGATTTTCTCAAAATAAATATTTTTTTACGATAATAAGGTGGTCCATAGCAGGCTATTAATTTCCACACTGTCTCCCCTTAAAACTTCAAGCTCCACATTGTAATTCCACATGAGGATTAAACCTCCAGCGTTTCCATTTGCTTCGATGATATAGAAATTCTAGTACCTCAATTGTTTACACAAGATCTCAGTTTTTTCATGATTACTCTTCGTTTACAGAAGAAAAACACATTGAGGTTTATTTTTCCAAACTAAAGCCCTAAGATTATTGATCATCGGAGGACGACCAATCCTCCTACAATTCTAAGATAAGATCTTTAGATTTAGGGGGGCATGTTGGGATATGCCTCCTCAGTCCTCTGAAAAACCTATTGAGAAGATAATACAAAACTTTTAGAACTCTCTCCTCTTTCTCTTTCCCCTTTCTAAAATCTAACTTCTTTTTTTTCAGTCTCTTCTACATGTTGAAACTTGTTGGTTTCTCAAACTAAGAGAAGGGTTTTGACTTATTGAACCCTTTCTCCCCTCTTCCTCTCTTCTCTAAGATCTAATTCTGATTGGAGAAGGATTTTTTCCTCCATGAAGAGAATCCGAGCTATAAATCTTCAGGCTCGAGACTCTTTCTTGAATCTTCATCTTCAACGTTCTGTAAGACCACTTTTAAAAAATAATTTTCTTTTTTAAAACAGCTTTCCTCTAGCCCTCAACCTAGTCTTTTCCTTTGAGTACTGTACCTGGCCCAAAACCTGCACAGTTCATCAGCTCATAGCCTACATCTTTGGACTCCTCATTGTCTAACTCACCCAATGCCTGATGGGTTCTTCTCCTCTCTTAGGCCGACTAAGACATTGATAAAGTTTGAGGCCCACTCAGTTAAAACTTCCTAATTAAAATTATATTCCCTCCACTTCATAGGAGAATGGATGGAAATCTATTCCAATCCCTCAAATATTAAAAAGATTATATGAGAAAGAATTTTAACAACTAACTAACAAATTTATAATTATATTTAATTTCTTTATAATCTCTTTTCTTCTTAACATACCAAATAATATGAGGGATCAATATAATCCACTCTATCCTTTGACCTCCCGCTCCCCCAACACTAACCCCTCTTCATCCTTCTCGTTCCTCGTCTTTCCTACAAGACATAACTTTTAGTATGCATGAAAATTTTGCAAAAGCATTGTACCGCATCTACTTTCAAGAAGGAATTATTTTGCCTAGGTACACAAGAGTAGATATAGGAGGGTCTAAGTGATGGTATTAGGTGAATTTTCATTTATGATTGCTAGCCTATGTATAGATCTAATCAGCTTCTCTCCAAGTTTTAAACCTTAAACTTTTTATGTTATGATTGATAAGAAAGAAAAAAAAAATCAAGGATGAATAATAGCTCATGGTCACCCTCCTATGGCCTTGGCAAAAAAAAGAATCATTATTTAAGGCTACCTAAATTGAAACATACGGTTTTGTAATTTGTTTTTATAAACAAAATATTTACAAACTTTCGATCTATTCAAGGCTTGTGTTGATATGGCACATTCAATTAAATATTAACAAAAAAATTTAACAGGAGGAGTTATTTGACACTTCCTTATAGTACAAGGACTAAATTAACTCAAAATAAAATATAAAGACTAAATTAACACACCCTATAAAGTACATGGGTACTTTATATAATTAACTTTTATGAATTTATTAGTTAGCTATTTAAACCTTCTCTCGTCTAATCTTTCTAATATTCAAAGGATTTGAATAGATTCTCTATCCATCCTTCTATTCAATCTCTCTATTCATCTCTCCTACTAAATAATCATAATACTCTCTATACTTTGACCACTCACTCTCCCTTCCTCCATTAATCTTTCATATCAAAATATATTTACTCCATTTAAACGATAGTTTTGCCCAATTCTATTTCCATCCAAATTTATAAATAAACCTCTCACCTTTTGTTAACTTACAAGGACATTCATTGTCATAAAAAAAAAGGTTTTTAAAATTGGATTTTCATTATAATACTTTATAGTTGGAGATTTTGTAAAACTATCATTATATTTTTAGAATTACACTACAACTCCTTCACATTTCATTATTGTTTCCATTTAACCATATCATCTAATAAAATCTTAGTCAACCTCTATACATTTGAAAAATGACACTTTCAATCCTCTTACATATAAAATTTTTAATTATTTTTTCAATATTTTTTTGCAGTCAAATAACATTGTTAAACATACTTTTTAGGTTAAAGTTTTTATTTTTTTTCTTATTTTTTAAATTAACATACATTTTATTAAAGAAAGGCAAATTAGTTAAATTTTAACATCGCTAGTTATTGTTATGTAAAGTGGGTTAAATTGAAATAAAAGTGAAGTGTGAGAGGCTATAATGTAATTTCTTAGTCCCTAAACTTTTTTCTTTTTTTGTAATTTATTGAAATGTCCACACGCTTAATAATTATTATAAAAATACTTCTTTTAAAAAATACTCTTAAACCCTAATACTCACAACTGTATCATTATTTTTCTTATTTTTTTTTACCTTTTTTGTTTCTTCATTTTCTACTCCTATGACTTTTGTTAATTTTGTGGCATATATATTTTTTTTTATAAAACTACATTGATTTATAAGCATTTTGATTTTTAATTCAAGTAATTTCGTTAAATATTGAATGGGATGTAATTTTTATAAGTTTTTAAACTATCTAGACTCTATTATTCTTTCTTTTTTTTTTTTTTATACTTTTGTTTTTCTTACCTACTCTCATGATTTTTTTCCTTAATTTTTCAATTGCATAAAATTATGTTATGTTATGAGCATTTTAGTTTTTTAATCAAGTCATTTTAATAAAAATTGGAGATATGATTTTTACAACATTGTTAGTTTTTCTGAAATATTTATAAATTACTCTCTCATTTTTGGCGAGTCTAAAAAAAATTAGCAACAAAAGTACATTGATATTTGTCCATCTGGGAAACTATTATATTTTTGCAATCTAATAGCGAAATTATAGTTCTCTCTATCTAATAGCTATCCTTATGATGATTAAAATTCTACTCAATATTCTTGTCAACCGATAGCAAATCTTGTTGTCCTACAACAAGTAAAATTTAAAAGAACTTTGACAACTTAGTGGAATTTCTTTATCGTCTAACGGTGAGTTTTACTATAAATTGGCTAGAACTATATCATGGGTAGGAGAATGACGACGACTTACATCAAAGAGGTTCGACCTAACAATTCTCTTGCGTATAGTTAACAATTGCTTCCTCTTAAAAGTTATTTGTTATTGCTAATGAATTAATTAGAAGGGTGAAAAGAGAACATAAAGGATAAACCCAAAAAAGAATATGTGGGTATTTGTAGTGAAACTCATATTTGAATATTTAAATAAAAAAAATACATGAATATAAAAGGTTTTGATTCAATACTATTTAAGAAAAAAAAAAGTTAAAAAGAAAATGTAGAAGAAAATATATTATTTATGAAAAAAAAGAAATGCATAAAAAAGAAGAGAGAGATGAAAGATCTATGTATATTTTAAATAATGAGAATATTTAAAAAAAAAATAGTGAATACTTTTGTAAAAAAAATATAAAACATAAATATTTTTTAAAAAATTAATGAGCACTGGATATTTAACCAAATTATTATTATTATTTTAAGTTTCTATCCCTAAACTACAAATTTTTTTACTCTTATCCTTCTTTATTTTTCCGTCGGTTAGTTGTCAGTTTTTGCACATGCACCAATATTTCAGGCAGCTGACGTCTTTGCATATTCCCCCAAATTGAACACATTATTGCACTTTGACACCTAAAGTGAACATGTTAATGCATTTTGGTTCTTTAAGTAATTTTATTAGCCTTTGGTTCCAAAATTAATGTTTTCAGCTATTGATTAAACTTACTTCTTGTCATTTTGCAGGTACACCCATTTTAAATGACAACTAATACCATTTCACGTGTAGTAATATTTTTAAAATATTAATTAAAAATTTAAAACCTACCCTTAAATATACAAAAATTTTAAAAATTTATAGTATCAAAATTACTAATATAATATATAAAATATATGTTATAAACTAATATAAAAATAATATATTTTATAAATTATATAAAATATTCACAATCTTTCGCATACATTCTTGGCTTTTTAAAATTTTGCCGATACTCCCCGATTCATAAATTCTCGTTCCTTTAAAAAAACCATGGAATGGTGTTATATTTTAGCAAAAATGACAATGATATCTTTATTTAAAAAATCTTAATTGAAAGCATGAAAAAGAACAGTGCTCGACTACTTTGTTTGAATTTTTTAATTTAAAATTACATTATTTATTGAGTTAAGAAAAAAGTTGCTTAATAATAAGAGTATAACTGTCATATTTGCTAAATTTTAACACAATTAAATTCCTTTTTCTTTTCTTTTTTTTATCAAAGGGAAATTTCTGAAAAGAAAATAAAAAATTGTAGATGGAGTATCTGCAATTTTTGGAAAAACCAAGAATTATGATAGAGGGGGAATTTCCTAAAATATAATTATGAAAATGTTGACTGAATAATTTTTTATGTAAATGGGATATCAAATTGTGCCTCTCTAAAATTTATTGCAAGAATTTGACAGTATAATATTATAACTAATAAATATAATATATTAATAGTATATGGTAATTAATTAATTAATATTTAACGTTATTTAAAAAAATTTGGTTAATAATACAAGCTATGCAACAAAATGCAATAACATATTCAATTTAAGGATCAAAATGCAACAACGTGTTTAGTTTAGGAATCATAGTGGAACATGACATATGAAATCAGGTCAATTATCCTTGGCAAAATGGGAGCACATGCAAAACAGGTTAACAAACTTATGGTAGTTTGAAGAATGACCAAAAGTGTTAAAAATTTGCAATTTAGAGACAAAAATTAGAAAAAAAAAATACTTTAAGGACCAAAATATAAATGAGTGTATAATTTAGAGACCAACGACACTATTAACCATTTCGACAAATAGTGTTGTAATTTTGCAAAATAGTTAAAACTAGGGGGTTATTTTGAAATATTTTCTTTTAAAAATAAAAATAAAATGATGTCGTAATAATTTATAAAAAAATATAGTGTGTCGAAATAAATTATCAATTTTAAAAGAAATGTAATATAAATAGTGGAAACCAACAAGTTCAAAATAATATAACATGTTATTGGATAAAAAAATTATAATAAATTTAAACATTTAATATTTAGGATTAGTAATGATTATTTCAACTATCCAACATATTTGAGGCATTTTTGACATTTAGGAATACTTAGATGCTTAAAAAAATTCCATTAGTTAACTCAACAGTTGATTAACAAATGATAAGTGAGTGTACGTTATTTTCAATTTTAAGGGTGACTATTGTATTTATTTTAAATCATAGGTGGTTTGTGTAATTTTAACAAAAACCAAAGGCAAAAAATATATTTACTATTTTCCCCTAATATTTTTTTAGAAAGGCATATCTTCCTCAGGGTTATTCGGTGTTATGTCCAAATACATTTGAATTTTTTTTATCTACTTTTTTTTATAATAATTATTTTATTATAAAATTATAAAAATACTCTTGATAATTATAACTTCTTAATTTTTCTTTTAACTAGTTCATTATAATAAATTTGGTAGATGCCGATCATATTCAGCAAATTCTTAGAAAATTCGGTAATGTTGAATTGTTTTTTTAAAAAAAAACTTTGGAGTAAAAATAATTAAAATTCTAAAATAAAACATATCTAAGAAGATAAATACCAATATAAGATAAATATAATAATCTTTATCTTTTTATTTTGTTAGCAATCTTTTACATAAACTAAGCAATTTTTTTTTTCTAAAAATTTGTTGAATTAATTGTCTGACAAATTTCTTTATCATCTGCCAAATTTCTTCGTCAGTTGCCGAGTTTTTTCATCATCTTAAAATTCTAAAATAAAATATATCTAAAATAAAGAAAATATATATCCAAGATAAAATAGTAATCTTATTTTTTTTTATCTTGTTGGCAATCTTTTATGAAAACTAAAAAATTATTTGTTATATTTTCTAAAAATTTACCGAATTAATTTATAATGAATTTCTTCATCATTAGTTCATCTTTCGTCCGATAAATTTCTCTATCAACCGCCGAATTAGTTCTGTCATCTAATGAATTTCTTCATCATCTATTCGGCAGATATTTTGGAAATTTGATAACGTTTGATTGTTTACCCAAAAAAATTATGATATAAGAATAATTAAAATTTTAAAATAAAATATATCTAAAATTAAAATGATAAATATCTAAGATAATAATTTTACTTTTATCTTGTTTACGTTGTAAAAAAAAAGTTTTTTAAAAAAATCAGGATAAAATATAAATATGTTTGCTTTTTTAAAAAACATATGTGGATTGTGTGAGTTTGGGGTTTTTAATATATTATATATCATAATTATTGATTGAATAATAACAACAAAAAAAAAAAACAGAAAGGAGAGCGTACAAAGGAAAAGGAAAAGAAAGAGTGAATGTAAAAATCTGAAGGTATTTTTTATTTTTCAACAGCTTATCAAAATTTTAATTTTACGAAAATTAGACAGAAATATTTAAAAAGTTGACATGACGCCTAATACTCCGCTCTTGATTTTAGGGAATTAAAAAAAAAACTTTTATGTTTCCCTCCAAAAATAGATTAAGGCGGCAAAAGCCAAAACAAAAATGAACAGCAAGAAGAGCAAATCAAAATCTCATTCTCACACACACGCAGACGAAGACGATAGAGCCAGCCACCAATCCATGTCAAACCGCCAAGACGACCTTGATCTCCTTCTCTCTCTTCAAGACCGGGTTTTGGAAACCCCTCCTGGTTCTCCTTCCACTATTCGTTCTCATTCACCAGGTACCTTCTTTCTTTCCTCCCAAATTTTCGAGGCAGATTTTTAGTCTTGTATCGTGCGATTGCTCATTTTTTATTTGTCTCGTGAAAATTCGATACTGGTTCTATCAAAATTTTAAAAAATTTGATCTGGGTCTGTCTCGATTGACTGCATTTTGCAGGTTACCTTTCCGATGAGGGATCGCCAAGGAGAAGAGAGCAGGCGGACATGTCCGTCTTTAGGGATGCTGTTCAGGACTGCCTCGATTACGAGCCCACCCCAGTAATAAAACCTGGAAAACTGAACAGGCCCAAGGCTTCCAGTGATCCTGAGGTCGAGAGGTTTTCGGGTTTGCGAATTAGGTGCATTTCTTGCTTTTTCCTTGATTTACTTTGAGAAGGAAAATTTAAACCAATGTTTACTTTGTTTTGTTTTTGTTTTCTTTTGGGTTTAGGAACCAGTTGGTAACTCCTGCAGAGCTTAACGACCGGTTTTCAGACATTCGTTTTGTTCGATTGTCAACTATAAAGTATATACATGCTCTTCACATCCCTGTATATTTACGTTTTGATACGCTATGATTTTGGAGTAATCTTATTCTCTTTCTACAAAAAAAAAGTGATTTGATTTCTTTTGTAACTAGAGAATTACTTCCAGAATGCTAATTACATGAGTTTGGATTTACTACATTTCTTCGTGAGTTGTGATTTGGCACATTTGGGCCTTGTAGGAATTTGTTGGTTGGGGATACAATTTCTGGTTGTTGGGCAACTGTTGGAGTGGTGACTGAGAAGGGAATTCCAAGGACCAGTTCTACGGGAAAGAGCTATTGTATTTGGAAAATTGGTTGTTTAGATGAAAATACAGTTTCTGTATTCTTGTTCGGTGATGCTTACGAGAAGAACCGCAAAGAGAATGCTGGAACAGTGTTTGCATTGTTCAATTGCAGTGTGCGCAAGGATGCTGTGGTATTGACTTTTCTTGTATTTGATGTTCTTGTTATCCTCTTTATCCTCGTTTCTTGTAAATTGTTATAAAGAATCAAATTGCCTATTTTCTTATGCAGGGTTCAGGTTTTTCTTTGAGTGTATACTCGCCTGATCAAGTACTAAAGATGGGTACTTCAGTGGACTATGGAGTTTGCAAAGGAAAAAGGAAGGATAGGATGGCTTGTACAGCAGTCATAAACAAGTATGTTGTACGAACTCCTTGCAGTTATATGTATGTTGAGGAATATAGTGTTTTAGTGGCAGCTAAAGGAATTTGTAACTTTGATTGGCTATTAAAGAAGCCGACATAACAAGTAACAGTTGTAAAACCTTACAAGTTCTAAGACGGGCCAAGTTTTTCTGGAATACTGGACCTCAGAATCATAGTTAACCCAAACAAACTTAGTAACACAAAGAAGCAAGCAAAATATGTTTCTCTGTCATATCCAGAGAAGGAAAGACATTAGATACTTTTCTTATCAGAAAATAGATTTGAATGAATATAAAGTCACCTTCCTTGTGAAGGTGATTTCCTTGTGTCCTGTTTGAGTAAATGTAGTATGGTTACTTCAATCACTTGATTTTTTCCTTGTGTGTATTTCTTTTTCGTAATGTAAATATATATTGATTTTTTTTTTATCTATTTTAACACTCGGTGTTCTATTCTTTCAGGCGCCGTGGGATATATTGTAAATATCATAAATCAGTAAGCATGATTTTACATTGTCTCTCTCTTGTTTGGTCCCAAAACCTGTCCTTAGTTCAAACTTGATGATTGTTAACTCTATGTTTTATTCTAATAGAGAGAATCACAAAGATATACCACAATGCGAACTGAGCTCAGGGGAGGGTAGGTGGTTATTGTATAGCTTTATTTGATCCTGCATAATCTACTATTCACATTTGTGGTTAGGAAATTATCCTTGTTATTCGTTCTAGCTTCGTCCTATTGGTGTGATGTAACCTGTAATGTTTTCCTTGTTCACAGGAACATAGGAACAGTATTTAGGGATCCTCTAAAGTCAGAAGGGATTTATTTGGTCGATCCTCTGGCCGACAAAACAAATTTAAATAAACCCAAGCAGCCAAAGAAACTATTGTCTGTTGAAGGACTCAAAAAAGCGTTAAGGTTTGGTATTTATAACTCAATATGCTTAGCCTAATTTGATTTATTCACCATCTTATAGTTTAAACTGGGACTGTAGAAGTCCTTTTTACTTTTCTCCTGCAAGATGCTTGGCCAGAAACAAAATCCAAAAGTTGGCTTGACTGTTCATAAAATTACTATCGGACCGCTGAATATATAAACTGTTGTCTTTAGGGCACATTCTTAAATGGGCATGCATCACATGCCATAACTTTTTCTTTCTTTTTCTCTCCTTTAGTGGAAAGTCAAGGTATTTGTTCTATAACATGTCAGTTTGTTGATTGAACTTTGCATACAGTGGTGCAGGTAAAGTGACAACAAACGCATACTCGCAAGGAATAAGATTTCTTACTGAGATCACAGGTAAAATATTTGTAATTCTTCTATTCTCCTGCTGGCAGTCTACTATGTAATTTCTGCTTTAGCCATCTTGTTTTTGGTAATTAGGGAGAACAGACCCAAAAGATATGAATAACAAACAGACAATGCAAAGCCAACAAATCACTAATCTAAACAAGAGGTGAGTCTTGCTTAAGAATTTTCTTTCTACGTAAATTTCGCATTCAAGTATTATTTCAGCTACAGCCTTCGTCATTAAAATGCAACCATCATTTTCAGGAAATCATCAAGTGTTAACATGGATTTACCTGTGGTAATCAGAAACCAACAACTAAACGGAAAAAGAAACAAAACTGAAAAGAAGCAACCTCTGGCAGATATAACCAAGCATGGGACAGGAAAGATGATTGAATTAGATTTTGTTAGTTCGGATGAAGAATTCTGAGCCAGTTACACATTACTTGGAACTAATTGGCTTGGTAAAAAAGCCACTAAAAGTGAGGTTGGAATTCCATTGTAAGTAATGAAGCAACACAGTTGACACTACATGATGCTGTGGAAATATATATCAGTAACGCCGCTCTTGGTTAAAGTTTAAAAGACCAAATTTGAAGGACCAGAAATTCTCTTCTCTGGCTGGATTCTGATGACAAAGTTTCTTTACGTAGTAAGTATTTTTGTTTCATGACCATTTCTATATGATGTTAAAGTTTGAATCAATTCAATGTTAAATTGACTAGAATTTTCAGTCTGCTGCAAGTAACATTCTTAACTTATGAGCTTCAGTGCAGTGTTTCTTTGCAGAGCTTCAATTAGAAGAAATTATTTTTGCAGCTTTTATTTCTATATTTAGTGGTTTTGTTTATCTATTTTTTTATTTCATTTAGGAGTAGTTTCAGTCCTTAAACTATGCTTTAAAATTTACAAATTTGTTTTAATATGATGGACACATGGGATATCATTTATCATACAAATAGATAATACAAGTTAATATTTATTTAATGTACTTTACAGAGAACTGATGTAATGAGCAACATTGCTCATTATATCATACGCAATAACTGTTAAAAACAGAGAAAAGTTGACGCACGTAGGACCACTTTTTTCCATATTTGTTTTGAGAATGCCCTCGGTAGTTTGATTGAGGGGTGCATTCCTACTACCTTGTGTAAGCACCCGGAGGTGTACCTTCCCAAAACAAATACGGAAAAAAGTGGTTTTACGTGTGCATTAACTTTTCTGTATTTTTAACAGTTGTCGTGCATGATATAATGTGCGACGTCCCTCAATATATCAGTTCTCATACTTTACATATCTATATATTTATGCTATATATATATTTACACGCACATTTATGCTTTCATTTTATTTTTTTGAAGTTGAATATAATTGGGATGTAGGGACCAAGGTCTCCAAACAAAGGGCCAGGTATAAACAAGTTGTTTTTAGAGAATAGGAGGAAAATTTGGTCGTCTTTTCATATGGAGTAGGTATATAGACCTCTTATTTTTATTTATGTAAAATATTAATTGCTTAGCAGGAATAGATACGGGATTAGGGCGCTTATTACAAAGTTGTTTAAGAGAATCTATTTTCCACAAAAGTTGTTGAGAAATCTTCCTTCACAAAGTAATCAAGGAGGACATGTGCCTAAACTAAATTGATAGGGACTGATTAGTGATTACCCTCAGGCTTGAGCACCAAACCCTCTGCAGATTTGGAATTTAGATTTTGTCCCTTTAGGAGAATAATACAGTATTTTCAGTCAGGACAAATTATTAGGTTTGTTGTTGTTAGTCTTGAAAGCAACCGTGCAAACTAACTGATTGACTAGAAGGTTTCATTAAAAAATAATTATAATTATTTAATATTATACATGTATTAATTTCTGCCTTGTAACTTAGGAGAGGTCCATACAATTAATCCCTATATAGGCTTTAAATCTTTTTTCCTCGAATTGGGTTGTAGATTAAACAACAAAATATTGACCACTTGAAATTTTGCAGTTTGCTTCTTTATATCATTTTCCTAATATTGTATGTTGTTTTTAAACATTTTTAGTATGTGTCATTAATTCAGTGTGTAGAAAATTATTACTAAGATACGATATATTATTGCCATCTGGTCCTTTTTTTTTATTTAATTCTTTAAAACAGAAATTAAAGTAGTCCTCAATAAATTGACCATATATTGTTTAAGCTTTCAATGTGGTTCCACTAAAATGTGAGTCATTAGATGACAATGATGTGGTGGGTGGAGTTAATGTAAACAACTCATCTGCCATTTGTTTCACCAAAACGGGTTTTAGGTGAGTTAGTGGGTGAGAGTGATAGGTTAAGAAAAAAAACCAATCCATTATTATTATTATTTTGGTAAATATTATTATTGTTTTTTTTTTTTTGGGTACAAAGAAAGTTATTCATTTAATCATGCACATTCCCTTTCTGTTTCATTAGGTACACATTATTGCCCCTCCAAACCCTAGGATCTTTATCCACCCCCACTCCTAGATTTTTTTTTTTTCTTTTGAAATTTTGAAGAAAAAAAGTTGAATTAAAAAATTAATTTTTATTTTTTAGGTGAGTATATTTCACTCATCTTCAATTATTTAGTTTCTTGTTGCTGACTTTTGAGACTACTAGAAGTGGGTTGTAAGAATTAGTGAAGAATTATTTATAAATTATTACTTTCTAGGCAATTAGATCAACTAATTAAGTTGTGTTTGGATTTTAACCATTTAACATATTTTTGTAAACTAAGTATTATCATTTTATAATAAAGATTTGAGGCTTCAATAGAAGCTTATACAGAACATTATTCTGACTTTGGAAAAAAAAAAAATTGAAGTGAGAAAGTTTGAGATTTGTGAAAGATTAAAAAAAAAAAAAAACTTATAATGAAATATCATCTTCCATGTTTATTATTCTGCATGGGCAGTCAAGGAAATGGAAAAAATTTGTCATAATTTTGAAAATAGGTCAACTTTTTGGATAAATATTTTCATGTTAGTTATAGATGATGAGTTTCATATTAAAATTTATAAATTTGATGTCTATTTTATAAATTAAATTAACAATTTAACTTTCAACACCTCTCTTAAAATTTAGCTATCTATAATAATAATAATAATAATAATATTATTATTATTATTATTATTAAACATTTGCAAGTGGACAAGAGGTAGGGCAACATGTTTTGCATTGTCAATCTCCTAATTATTAAACATGTAACTTATGTAATAAACATTCTCTGTCTGCAAGTGGAAAAGAGGGTGGACAATCCTTTCTTATTCTTCTAATTATTATTCACATTTGAATTATACAGCTTTATTTTTTTTCCTACATATATTACTAGGTTTTTCAATTTATTATATATCAAATTTTTTTTTTGGCTAAAATATCATGTTTTTCTTGGACAAGAATAAAATATCATAGTTGAAGTGACATTTATTAAAACAATATTCTAATTTCAATGTGCAAAAATACTATTTTATAATTATCCCAAGAAAATAAAACTGTTGTAACATTTATTTTCTTCAAACTTTTGGAAAAATTATAGGCCATGCTAAAAAATAAATAAAAATAATTAATTAGTAAACGTTAAAACCCATATGACATCCATGTCATGAAATTAAAATTTCACCCAGCTAGCAAGCATTTAATAGAGGACTTTGACCCTGTTATATACTATTATTCTACAAATAAAAATAATAATGATTTGAACTTATTAAACTCTAAATTAACACCACGGAGTACCTTGTGAGAGCATATAATTACATGAAATCATATTGATTAATGAATTTCTTTTATTATCCCTGCAAATATTTAAAAATAGTTACAGCTATTTATCCCCACAAAAAAAAATTCCAATCAGAAATGTTGTAAATTGTATGCTTTAATTTTGATTAAATAGCATTTAGTATAAAAAATATATATTTATTATTTAGAAAGATTTTTAATTAGCAAATTTATTGCAAACAAATGAGGGTCCTCTGAGATTTTAGGATTCATAATATATGATTGTAGCTGGCAAGAGCTGTCTCTGTACCACCCAATCTCTCCCATCTCTCCCTCTCTCTCTGTCTCTCTCTTCCTAATTCCCAGGTCTTTTTTTTAGTTCTCTTTCTCTGTCCCAATGCGCCTGGTTCGTACTCGTCAATTTACTATCCCTGCGTTGAAGAACTACAACTGCTGCTACAATACATATTAGGGTTTGGTTTTGTTAGTCCAAGAAAGCAAGAAAAGAAACTGAAAGAGTACTGTTTGGGCAGAAAGAAAATGAGTGCTTCGAGGTTCATAAAGTGCGTCACGGTTGGTGACGGCGCCGTCGGCAAGACTTGCATGCTCATCTCCTATACCAGCAACACTTTCCCTACGGTAATGGGTTTTGCTTTGTTTTTCTGTTTGTTTGCTTTTTGATTGGTTACCGAGAAAATGTGTAAAGCAGAGAGCGATTAAAAGAAAACAAAGTTGGAAATTTTATGACATTTTAAGGTTTGCCCAAGATGGGTTGCTGAGCTGAGAGTGATAATGGATGATTTGGTTGCTTAATGGGGTTTGATGTTTTATGCTTGTGCAGTTGTGCGCATAATACTTGCTTTTGTTTGGTTGCGTAAAAATTTGGGGTTAGCTGAATATGTATGGCTTTTTTTTAGTTATGTTTGTTATCTTTGTTTTCTTCTTTAATTCGGCTATTGTGAAGAAAACATCTAAAATTTAAAGCATTTGACTCCTACATTTTTGTCGTACTCTGAGTCATCATTAAATTTGATGTATGCAACGAGCAATTTGGAGCTTTTTCTTGATTCATAATTGTTTTCTGCTCGACCATTCTTGATCAAAAGACGTATGTTTTTATTACGCTTTTGCAGCACACTCTGAAATGCGTAAAGGACTCGAAAAATTCATGTTCTTTGGGCCTATTTTCTTGAACCTATTGATTATTTTATTATTATTTATTATTTTGGTCCTGTTACCCATTAATTGGGTTTACGAGATAAACGGAGATAATTCTGTGTTTTCTGCTAAATTTGACCGAGTCAGTATTACTATAAGTTGGGTTTGTATGGGTTTTGATAATTTGTTTTCTTGGAACTTTTTTGTTAGTCTGTTCATTGATTTGCTGTTGCAGTCCTACAGAAACCTATGGTGAACCTCTCTTTAACTAATCCAAATACTTCAGTTGACTACTAAGCTGGAATATGAAAACTTTAAGCTGTTTTATCTCTAATTTCCCTCACCTTTTGCTTCCTTCTTTAGATACCAAAGCGTAAGGTCCGCCTTTTGTTATATAAACTAATGATGCCACTAAAAGCTTTCTACTTATACTAATTACCTACTATAAGAATATAGGATTGGTGCCTCCAGTATGGTTTTTGTGATTTAGAAATTAAATTTTGTGAACAGGAATTTTTTATGTAGTTAGAATTTTTGTTTTATAGATATTTGCATATATATCATCATTGCACACTATTCTGATTTTTTTTTTGGAACTCTAATTTTATGTCTGAAATTGACTTTGCCAGAACTTATTCTAGTCTTTGTTTTGTGTGTCCAATAATTTTTTGAATCAGGATTATGTGCCAACTGTATTTGACAATTTCAGTGCAAATGTTGTTGTGGATGGGAGCACTGTTAATTTGGGGTTGTGGGATACTGCTGGTAAGTTCAGATTCCTTAGTCTATTCATACTCACAGAGTTTTTTGTCATTATGGGTGCAAAATCTTACAATGTCTGCTAAAATTATGGAACAGGGCAGGAAGATTACAATCGATTAAGACCATTGAGTTATCGAGGAGCAGATGTCTTCCTGCTTGCCTTTTCTCTCATAAGCAAGGCTAGCTATGAAAATGTGGCCAAGAAAGTGAGAATAGCATTTTCCATATAGATATTTCTTTCCTTTGTTTTTTTTTTTGTGATGATTTCTGATTTCTGTTGGGTGCTGATAATGTGTTTTTCTGTTTCATTGTTTAGTGGATTCCTGAATTGAGGCATTATGCACCTGGTGTTCCAATAATTCTCGTTGGAACTAAACTTGGTTAGACTCCTCTCCCTGTTTTTTTTTTTTTTTTTGGAGGCAATTGTATTATCAATTATGACTCTCAAGTCATTTACCAAAAAAAAGAAAATTTTATGAATCTCAGTCATCTATGATTGTCAAATTTCTTTGAATTTTCAAGTTCCTTTGGGGTGTCAATGCATATTTCATGATACAAAATATTATTTTGTAGACTATTCCAATGAACTGTTTGAATACCGTCAGACTAACTTTTGCTTACTATCTGAACATACAAACTTGTATTTCTAGTATCTGAAAATAAGCTGTTAGATTGAAACTATTAGGACCATGCATATATATTTGCTTTTATTCTTGCTTTAGAATTCAAAGCCACTTCTGACTATTGTTTCTTCCTTTTTGGTCTGAGATATTATTATTCCATGTAATTCAACTTAGTTTCATGGTGTCTAATTATTCCATTTTATTCTGGACATGATCAGTATCGCATTATTGAAGCATGTCAAATATTATTCGTCTAATAGATCAGTTTGGTTAAAGTACAATAGTAACCCAAATCTAGTTCATTGTCATGTTATTTTGCCATCTTCTGTGAAGTTATTCTTACCTATGCTGTAGCATTTATCTATGGTCCTTAGCTTTGATGACAGCTAAATTTTGTTTCTTATAGATCTTCGAGACGATAAACAGTTCTTTATAGATCATCCAGGCGCAGCACCCATCACCACAGCCCAGGTAATTCCCAGTGCATCATTAGTTGGAAACTACTGAACACTTATTTCTTCGTTCTATCTTGCTCTTTTTGTTTGTTGTGCATCATCAAGCTGTAATCCTAGATTAAGATATGTACCTGATATTCTTCCCTTTTTCCTTTTCAAAGGGGGAGGAATTGAGGAAGCTGATAGGAGCGCCAGTTTACATTGAATGTAGTTCAAAAACACAGCAGGTACATAAATTCAATCCACTTTACTAAATAAATAAAACTGTGCAGAAAGTTCTAAAGTTGATTCGTTGTTGGGAACTTGGAGTTGTTTATGTTATCTATCCTCTGTGAATGCAGAATGTAAAAGCAGTCTTTGATGCGGCCATTAAAGTGGTTCTGCAGCCGCCTAAACAGAAGAAGAAAAAGAAGAGAAAGCCACAAAAGGCCTGCTCCATATTGTGAATGTGAAAAAGACTAGTGGAAGCAAGCAGTGTGGTTCATAGTTTTCTACTGACAAATCTTAGGGAGCTCTCCTTCAGCATCAACTGCTTTTGTGCTTTTCTGGGCTGTGTCCTGATTTGTATATTAATGATTCACATTCTGTGTTTGACAACTTTTCTTATGGATTTAGGTTTTCGTTCTAAATATATTCACTCTGGAAAAATACCAACTTATATTCAAGTCTAGTAACCTCAGTTTAGGGTACCATTCAGCTTTTTGAGAAGCTTATCGATCAATATATGTTTGTTATTTTACATTGTTCTTATGTAATCATTTCATGAAGCTGATGTAGTAAAACAAAATTATTATTTTTTCTTTACGAACTTCAAAACCTTAACCCAATAAAAACTAGACAAGATGTAATATTATTGGCTAAACAGACTTTAAAAAGGAGCAGCAGGGTGAAATGGAAAGTCAAGAAAACACTAAAAGAGAGAATCAAATGGTTCTGGCGACCCATTTTAGCGGTGGAAGGAATATTGAAATCCATCTTCTTTCTGTTTCAGTTTTCCAGAATTGACCCAGATTCTCAATGGGCGAACCATTTGAGGTAAGCTTGAATATATATATTATTTTGAGGCGTGGCTATTGGCTACTAGCATCCAATGGTTTACCAATAGGAGGAATCCTCAGGAACTTGAAAAAAGTTAAAAGGATACTGAAAGGATATTTACCTACAATTTTCAGCCACCAAATGAAAGTGACCAATGCCTCTACAACAAGAATTCCATGACCATGATATTTTTAGTGTCTTGCCAAAAATGACTGTTTTAGTATCTTTTTCTTTTTAATTTCGTATGGGCAATGATATTTAAATGTTGAAAGGATAAGAGAGTGCCACCTTGAAATTGTGCTCAACAGCGGTAGTTGAAAGAGAAATGATACACACCTTGTACCCTCTTTTATTTTAAGTAAAAAATTGCAACTCAGCTAATATCTTTCTTAGTTTATACTTTTTAAAAATAAAACTCCTTGATTCTGATTCACTGAAAACCAATTTTTCTTCTTTTTTTCTTTTGGGTAGAATTTATTCTGTGCCCACTTTCATCAATCCAAAAGAATTCAGGGACCTCTTCTTCATTCCCACCTCTCATCCCTCCACATACACATTCATTATTTCCTCTATTAAAATACATCCACTTCCTCAGATTTGCAGGGTGTCTTGTAGATTGATTTCCTTCTTCTCTAATACTCATATATCCTTCTATTTAGTCACTTTCTGAAACTTGTAACAATGGCCTTAAAGAGAATATTGAAGGAGTACATGGATTTGCAGAGAGACCCACCAACCTCATGCAGTGCAGGTAAGCTAGCAACAACAATGTTTGAACATTTTCATTTTTTCTTTTATTAATAAGTTGAGCTTTCTTTTACAACATGTTGAATTAGTGTAACATGTTGATTTTTGCAGGTCCAGTGGCAGACGACATGTTTCATTGGCAAGCAACCATTATAGGTCCAAATGACAGCCCTTATGCAGGTGGTGTATTTCTTATCAATATCCATTTCCCACCTGATTATCCTTTTAAACCCCCCAAGGTATTACTTACCCAATTTCTAAATTCATCTTCTTTATACCAGTACATATTCAATATGTAATATATTATACATATATATATGATTGCAGGTTGCATTTAGGACGAAGGTGTTCCATCCAAACATAAACAGCAATGGAAATATATGCTTGGACATACTGAAAGAGCAATGGAGTCCAGCACTGACCATATCAAAGGTGTTGTTGTCTATATGTTCTCTGCTCACAGACCCAAACCCTGACGATCCACTTGTACCTGAGATTGCTCATATGTGCAAGACTGACAAGGTTAAATATGAATTAACTGCTCGGAGCTGGACCCAAAAGTATGCCATGGGCTAGATATTCAAATGACTGAGGCCCTTTCAATATAATCTGTCTCATTTAATATTTATATTCAAATTTCTAGCTATAACTATGTACTACATATTTGTCACCATTAATATATAATTAACCTTATAATCTTTCCCATCTTCGTCATCTCTATTTCTTTTTGTAATAATTAACCTTAATGTTGAGGTACACAGAACAAATGATGAGCCTAAGTTTGGGCTTCAAAAAAAAAATTACACTGCATTTGGTTGCTTTGATTTTTAAATAAATGGCTCGTCAACTATTTGAGCATTTTCTTGCTGGATTTGTACTTATTACTACTATACTATACATATACATATATATACATATATATATATATATATTCATAATGTGTTTACTATATAGTGTGCTTAATTAGTAAAAAATGTTGTCACCAAATTATTGTAAATGGAGATTAAACAATTTATTAAAAAAAGGAAAAAGGGGAAGAGGTAGAAGAAGAAGAAAAGATAAAGAATTTTTAAGAAAAGAAGAAAAGATAAAGAATTATTCTACCAAAAAAAAAAAGATAAAAAATTATTTAATATATCCGACCAATTTGAACCCAAATCACATATCTTCCTCTGTCCACCTAATTAAAATTTGATATCTTAAATTTTTTTAAAATTTAATTAGAAGAATATGTAATCTCCAATTCGAGTTATTTGAATTGGGATAATTTAAATATTTTCAAAGGGAATATATACTCAGCTTTTAAATATAGTTTTAACCTTTTAATATTTTTATATGGTATATTAATACAGGTTATTATATTCAAAAATTAAGTTCCAAAAGTACTTTTTTTAGTTTTAAAGATAAAGAAAAACTTATTTCCAAAACAAAAAGATAATGAAATCTTAAAGTTTATCTCAAAAAATAAAATAAAACTCAATAAAAAAACAAATCCAAACTAATTCCCTTATCTTTAGAGTTGAGTTTTTTAAAATTTAGAATTTTTTATCAAAAAATTAATAGAATAACGAATAAATCAAACCATCCGGACATACTGACAATAGTATTGATACAAAAAATCTATCTATAAACACTATAAAAAAATTATTTAGCCACCAACCTATATATATTCGTACCTAAATATCAATGAGTTATTAAAAATCGTACTAAAATATCATATAGCGATGAAAAAATTTGGTAACTCATTCATTGCTGAAAGACCGTGAATAGTCTTTAGCCACAAAATTTATTTTTTTGTGACTGAATATAGTGTGTTTTGTTACGATATATATCTCGTAGCTAAGGTCATATATTCAGCTATAAAAAAAAAAATTTGTAGTTAACTTGTAATTTTTTTAGTAACTGAAAGGTCATGTTGTAGTGTCGTACCTAATTGGGTATGTAAATGTTAGTGCTTGATATGATTTACTACAAAATCAAGCATTTAGGTACGACCCTCTTTTGTTTCTATTTGTATACGAGTTACAAAATTACACTTCGTAGCTATATTTTAGTTACAACAATTATTTAGTGTGTGAAATGTAGCTACAAATATTTATTTCACGACTAACATTTAGCTATATGGATGAATTTTGTTTTCTGTTCACTCCATTCTCTTGTATTGGTAGCAAGGAAAGAAATCAAGTGCTAATCTAGGAAAACACACATAGTGGACTGAATATAGATTGGTCACACACCTTCAATGAGTTTTTAATTAAAATATGTGTGTGTGTGTGTGTGTGTTTTTTTTTAATTGTGGGCTTGTAGTTTTGTATATTTCCTTCATCTATCATCTCAATATGGGGAAGCATAGTGATTAGGACAGAATGACACTGCGTCTTCCTTGTCTGGATTGAGATGGTGACAATGCCACTCGTCCATTATAATTTGTTTTCATGTTGCAGGCATTGCCCTAAACTAAGTAATCATTGAGATCTAGACATGGTGGTGGGGAGACATATCATTAACAAAATAATACATGTGTTTAATTAATATCTAAATCACAACCATGTTGGATAAATCCTACAAAAAAAAATTTCCAGCGACCACAAGGGCAATGTTGCACCCAACACATAAAAACATGACTTTGAAGTAAACTCTAAATCTTGCACCCAAATACAAAAAGTCCATAAGTACACAAAATATAGTAGAAATTAGCCAAAAATGCAAATTTCAAGCTTTGAAACAGAGTGGATGTTTCAAAGACCAACTATATAAAAAAATTATAGAGAAATAAAAGAAGAAATTGCATACTCAAACCTTAAATTGAGCAACTACTCTTATATCCTTAGCTTATGCACCCTTATTAGTGAGAATTGCTTGTTTCCCCTCTACAACTACAGAAATTGAACCACTAAAATCTCAATCAATAGCCATGTACACTCCAATAAATCCTAGATGTAATTTGAGAATATGAAATTGCAACTTACATAAGCTATAAACCCCTATGCAATCAGTCTTCGAAGAAGGTTGCCAACGCCAAAATGCATAGTTCGCTTCAGAAGTTCGCAAAAGTTTCTATACTCGAATGGTAGAAGACAAGTTTGTGAAAGATGATCAATGTTTGGGTTAAGGTAGGGTGCCCTAAATGATGTCGTTCAAGGTTTATCTTGTTGATTTTTTTCTTATTTTTTGTTTGCCTACAATTGGCTATCATAGCTGATTTGAAAATTTTATTCCACATAAGCATCAATTTGGTGGGAAAATTGGCACCAAAATGCCATTTGTGTATTTTGCTACAAAATTGTGCAACAAATGACAAATTGTAACAAAATGCAATAAATTTGATTAATTCAATTACAACAACTATTTTAATGCTGAAAACTTATAATTTTGTTACAAAAATTTTGATTGTAGCAACCATTTTCGTGACTAAATCAAATTTTTTAGTGAAATTAATGATCTTATTAAGCTTAATCACAATCTTGATGTTCCGTTAGCCAATTAAATTCTGGTTGGTAAAGTCTATAGATAACAATTTATTTAATCCATCTCTTTTTTCTTTTGGTCATATTAATCCATCTCTTATAAATCTAAAAATATGATGGTAATTTTTAATATGATATTTAAGTATGAGATATTCAAATTTTTAATTCTCTCTCATGAGTCATGATGCATGCAGCCTTGACTAATAATTCAAGTTGGTGAATTATTATTATATTCTATATACTAATAATGCACAGCTATATACGTTCAAGAAAAATATATAACATATAGAGAAATGCTATAAATGCGAGGGTGTTAAGGAGCCCACCTGTGAGATATTTTAACTTAAATTACTTTTTTTTATTTATTTGACTTTTAATATACTTTTATATTTATTATAGAAATACAAACAAAAAAAATATGAAAAATAATATAGTTTTTATGAACTTAAAAATTAAAAGTTAAATTAAAATGTAAAAAGCTATTTTAATTTTTAAAAATTATAAATGAATAAAATTTTTAATATTAAAATAATTTTTATACATCTAAAAATATGTTAAATGCTAACAAAAAAAAAAAAGAGATAAAATGAAGTTAAAAAAATCCCACATCTAGACTCCATAATACCCCTATATGTTGAACCTTATAGCATTTATATATATATATATCTATACAAACTAATAATGGCTAATATAATTCTCATATTACCAAATCACTCAAATATAATATTCATAGTTTAGTTTGTTATCCACCTACCAAATCTCATAAAAATAGATTTTATCAAGAACCATACCATAAATAAATAAGAACAAGTATATATAAATATAAGAATTGCAATAATGTATATCATCAAAAGTTCTAAGAGACTGTTCAGGTGATGAGCATGAATTTGAAGATTACAATATCTTGGGACACGTATATTTTTTTTAAGGAAAAACAAAAATAAAATGCACGCATATGTGTATATATGTATCAATTGAGCAAACAAAATATATATGAAATCCAATCGTAAGTTCTTATATATAATAGATTAATGAGATTAGTTGTTAATTAGCCATTTGTATATAATAAAATACAATAAATATAAATTTTTACATAGGCCCAATCATCATCAAATGAATACATTCAACAATTAAGTAAAAATGATTTCATTGCAATCGTTGTGTATTCCTGCCGAATGGAGAGCGAGTGAGACTGCCTATAATATTCTCTCTGTACAGACCGGATATATATGGTTTAAATTTTATAATTAGATTAGGTTTTTGACATCAATGCTTCCTGAACTATATATAAAGTTGCACCAACATGGGTTATGGTAATTTGCAATTATTTATAAAGTTTAAGAGGGTATTAGTGTCAATTCCACTGTTTAAGGGTAATTTATATTTTGGTTAAAAAATAAAAAAGGCATATTAATATCAGTCATCAAATCATGAATCTGTTAAAAATTAGGGCCTACTATATGATCTTTTGCAACCATTTTACTGTTAAAAATTAGGGTCTATTGCTACATGATCTTTTACAACCTTTTTAGAGTTCTAAATAGTAGGTTCATACTTTAACAATTTAGGTTCATACTTTTAATAATTCTCCCTCTATCGATTGACATATTAAGTGCATCTAAGGCACAAATGAAAATTTATCAAGACTTTTTTTTTTTATAGAAATTTATCAAGACTCAAACTTATAAGCTGGACTCACAAATTTATAAAAATGGTGGCTTCCTTCTGCTCAGCAGAGCCACACTCTGAGACGTAAACTTTATGCATATATAGTACAGGGTCGCAAAAAAATCCATTGTATCATACATTATATTATTATGGTTTATATATAGAACTTGATGATGGTGTGGATTAGTGCTGACATCATATTAAAAAATGGGAATTACAGGTCATAACCTAATTTATATTCTCCTACCAAATGAATTTTTATACATAGGTCCAGAACCCAGGTTAAATTGATGAGCGCATTATGAGTTAACTATTATTTATTAGGTTTATTATGGAGGAACCCTACCTACTATATCATCTTAAATTGTAGTTTTTTTTTTTTTTTTTGCCAATTTGATATATATAAATAATATATGTATAACAGTTTAGCTTTAGTTGTTAGCATGGCTTCGTCATTTGGTTCGTAAGAGACAGCTATATATATTAGAACACTGCTTAATTAGCTTGGTATAATTAAATGCATAATAGAGTTATATATATATATATATATATAGCAAGAATTGTTCTGATGTACAATATCGTCTATATATATTAAATAATAAATAATATAATATATATTTTTAATCACTTAAATTTCAAATATATATTTAAAAAGTTTTTTAAAAATATATAATATTTTATCTATTGCTTATTATATATATGCAATATAAATTATATATATATATATATATATATAATATATGCCTATATAGCTATAAAAGAAAGTGAGCATTTCTTCTTCTTTTTTTGATCAACAAATTTAAGCAACTGCAGAAAGTGAGGGGATGTATGATTTTCCCAATCTTTACAAATCCACTATGTATATGGTTGATCATGTTTATGTTCATTATCTTTTTTTTTTTTCCTTTTTTTTCCGTACACAGGAACTTAATTACTACTACTTTCTAAATATTATTATCTTAAACATATATGTGTGTGTCTTTTAATGAATGATTCCATTTGTTGAATTCTT
The DNA here is from genome assembly GCA_007844105.2 of Rhamnella rubrinervis. Classification (NCBI taxonomy): domain Eukaryota; kingdom Viridiplantae; phylum Streptophyta; class Magnoliopsida; order Rosales; family Rhamnaceae; genus Rhamnella; species Rhamnella rubrinervis. The sequence goes on along the minus strand of CM017575.2, from coordinate 5,009,402 downwards.
GACCAAACTAAAAACCCCTTGCTTTTCCAAAAGTTGATGTTAAAAATCCCAAAATTTTTAACACACCACCCTGGAAGCTGCATTGAAGTTGGAAAGGCATAATGATTTAAAAATCAAATTTGGTCTGTCAGAGTAATACACCTTTGCGTTTTTAATTAATAATAATAATACCTACTGGCTTTACAAAATTGCCTTCTGAAGCTGCTCTTAGACAAAAAAAAATTCTGATTCTCCAAAAATATTAATTTTTACCCCTCTATAATAATATCACATAATACTTTATTAATATTTATATCTATACGGTATTATCATATAATGATAGAAATTAATACTCCTGAAATATCATAATTTTTTTCTCTCAGAGGGGGCCATATCCCAATCACACTTTGCCCTCCAAAACCAACAAATGTGGTTGATATTTAATCCCAAGAGAATCACACACCTCACCAACTGCTGCCTCATTCTGACACGTGTCCCAATATCTTAGTCTCTGTCGGTCGATTCCATGGTGATGTGGAATTACGTGTGATGAAGGAGACACCTGGCCAATCTGATGAGTCCACGACGAAAGAATTTGGCATGCCAAAAAGATTAAAAATAATTACGCATGCAGCGGACCAACGTGGAAAATTATCAAAATCCACCCTAGTTTGACCTCCCCATGCAGTCAGAAACACACGTCAGCCCAAAACTATGGATGAGATTATCCTAAAGATTTTGTAAAACACAAGCGCCCATTATATATGTAAAATCAATAGTAATCGTGAATTATATTTCTTTTTTAGCAAACTTTGGATAAAATAGAGTGGGATGATTTTGTATTTTGACATTAAATTCAAAGTCAGACGGTAAAAATTTATCTATTGCAATGAATTCTCTAATCCTAATGTGAATTTTTTATTTTTTAATCAGATTAGATATGAAATTAATTAAAATATGCGTTAGCTGAGGACATCCCCACCACTTAAAAAAAAAAAGAAAAAAGCAAAAAGCAAATGGCATAAAATCAAGGAGAAGCTGCATTTGCTAGCTGACACATGCAAAGAATAAAAGAGAAAAAAGGAATTGATTGACAAGATCGTTCATCCACCACTTATCAGATAAAAAATAAAGAAAATTATAATTACATTTTTCTTTTTTGTCACTTTTTATTAGGTTGGTTAGTGTTCTTGTAATTGCTTAACTATTGCAAAAAGGTACCCTCTGAGATTTATTTTTAAAACTTTAAAGAATGAAAGAAAAGTAAAACTTTTGGTTGCGTGGAATATCACAATCCCATAACTACAGTCCGTCGACTTAACAACAAAAAAATATTAAATAAAAAGGCCTTCAATATTATCTCATGGATTCGAAATTAAAATGTAAAGAAAATTAATTTGAATTTTAAAAATTCACCGGCAACCTGTTTGTTTAATAAATTAAAAAAAATTAATTAAATTAATTATTTTATAATGACGGATTATTAAACCTAGGCAACTAGGAATCAGATGCGTGTTAAACACTTCGATTGGACTAGTCGTCCACGTTTATATTAATAAAATTATTAATCAGACCTTCATTGGTGGTTGACTGGGAAAACGACTACGTACTTAATGGTTTTGATTTATTTGAATCTTTTACATGGAGAAGATATATATAATAGTTTTTAATATGGAAATTTATTACAGATCCCGTCATAAATACAAATTTTTAAAAGGATAACATCTGGATGACAAAATTCAAATATTATGACTTTTAAAACTCTCAAAAACTAACTTAACTTAAATATTAAATAAAACATTTTATTGTGAACAAATATTCAAACAACTATATTTATTTATTTTTTAATTTAAATTGGGTTACACTAGTCAGTAAAAACATTTGAACCCTTAAAAGGGCCATTCAAACGAGTATTATATATTTGAGCCAAAAAAATGAAAAAGAGTATTATTTATATTTAAAACTTCAGATTAATTGTATCTGTATTATTTTACCTTCTTCATGGGTCAACATTTTATAATTCAATATTCTGTATTAATAATCTAATTTTTATTGTGTTACAAAAGAGGCATGATAAAGTGGAACCACTAGTTGTACATTTTTTTTTTTGTCTATTATGTGCTTAAATTATCCTATAATTAAAAACAGTCCATTGGGGGAAAAAAAAGTTACTTTTTCAATTTTTCCTATCCCCACCTTCAGTATATATATATATATATATAAAAGAGAAAAACGAGTAAAATAAAAAGTGCTTAAAATTAAAGATTCTCAACGCATTCACTTTTTGAAAATTTTCTTGGAAATGGAAGGGTTTACTTTATTTATTTATTTATCGTGGTTCGTCCAATTTGGACGGTTAATGAAATTTAGTTGCCATGAATTGTCACAAGTCTGAACATTGATGTCGAATGGTGCAAATGGACCACAATAATATTTCTTGCTCAAACTATCTATAATAAATTTACAATTAAATAAACATGTATATTATGTGATCCAATCAATTATTTTTTTTTTCTGGGACGAAGATCCAATCAATCACTTGCTAAAGACGTATGAGAGCTTCAACATTTAATATCAAATTGTTAATCAATAAGCAATTGAAATAGACTTTTTTTTTCTTGCTTCATTTACCATGCCATTGCAATTTTGCTCTTTCTAAATAATTTTATGACATTCATCTTAATTGTTTTGAGGCCAATTTCCTAACGATATTATTAGTACATGATAAATTTCTTGTTTTATTTATTCATTTACTTGTGGAAATATTTATAAAAATCCATTTTGATTTGAAGGATGAAAAATTGAAAAAAAAAAGAAAAAAAGAAGAAGAAGAAGCTATTATTATTACATGTTAGCATCATATTTAGACATATTCAATGTTGTACTTAATTAATTAGTATATACAGTACATTGTTTATAGCACCATCAACAACTTATGATTTCAAATATCAACGATCTCTAATTGGGTATGCTAATTAAAATCTTAATAGTATCCCAAATAAACAAATTTCCAAAGATATTCAAAAGCATCAAACAGCTTGCATAATTAGAATTAAAATCCAATGAATTGTAACCTATAACAAACTAGCTAACATAATATTCAAATTCAAACATTTTTTTTTAAATACTTCATTTATAACTCTTCAAGTTCACAAAATCTCATCCACAAATCCATAGATTTTTAAATAAAAATAATATCAATATGATTTTTCGTAAAATTGATGTGACGGCTTTTATTAAACGTGTAAAACGTACTAATTTTTATTTATTTATTTAAAATATTTCCCTTTTTTTTTGTTATTTGTTATTTTCCCTGGAAAATATTTTTAACTTGTAGGTAATTCTATAGTTTTAGAGCATGCACGTAATACGGCGTCCTGTTTGTTAACCCGCAATAGCCGGTGGATTGCATTTGTCCTCATTTGTCGGTCCAGGTAAATGACCGGATATCAGGGGTTTCCCGCAAAAACTTCCGGTTCTTTTAACGGACTCGAAAATCAATAATAATTAAACTGCTTGCCCCTTTCCACACTCCCAAAAATTTAAAAAAAAAAAAAAAAAAAGGAACTTTGCCGTCTGTTCCGGGGAATTCAATCTTCTGCCGACACTTTCTTCATGAACACTCTCAATCCCAACATTTTAATTTTCATTTTAGAAATTTTTGTTTCTTTTCTTGATTAAATAAGCTTGATAATCACCTTCTACCTCATACTTTTCTTTTTGAAAAAAAAGAAAAGAAATGTAAAATTTAAATTAAAAAATCGTGATCTTTCATTAAAATATTTTTGAAAATAAATTTTATTTTTTTTTCTGGGTTTGATTATGGTTGCAGTCGGTGAGGGGTGTGATGCAATTTGGCGGCATTTTGAATTTAAAAACATGGTGGGCTTGAACAACAACGAATGGATACAAGTTTTAGGTACAATTTTGTTTGTCGGGTCGCTTTTATTTTTTGCTCCATTCAACATTCTATCTCTCTCCATTTTCTTCTTCTTCATCATCTGCAACACCTTCTTGTGGGTTCCTCATATACTTCCATCATCTCATGGTGGGCATGTCAATTTTCTGATTCCTTTTCATGGACTTCTATAAATCTGTATTAAATTTTTTATTTTTAACAAAATGGGAAAAAACCTGTTGATATTGGTACGTCAAAGCCATTTGTATCATGATATGGGGCATTAGGTTTCTTCTTCTTCTTCTAGCTTCAGCAACAATGGCAGCCAATTTTTTGATGGGGTTGGAATGATTGTTATTTTATAACAACTGGGTTCTTTTTCTTTTTTTCCTTTCTCGGCCGAAAGAGATTTGAAGCAGAGAAAAACTCCGACTATTTGAAATTAGGGAAGGAGAATTTAGAGCGTTTAAAATCAGTTTGGCACAATGACGGTTGAAGAATTTAATGGTATTGAGAAGACGGAGAAGAAGAAGACTGTTTTGGTTGGGATTAGGATCGATAGCCATAGCAGAGAAGTGCTTGGTTGGGCTCTTGTGAAAGTTGCTGAGCCTGGAGATAGTGTTATTGCAATTCATGTTTGTAGAAGTTCTAGTAAGTGCTTTTTCTGGAAGTACTTTTTTAAAGAATTTATTGTCTTGACTTTTGGATTTGTTTTCTCAAAACAAATAATTAATACAGATGAAGCTTTGAAGGACCAGCCCTTGTTAGATGGTTATTTAGATGTTTACCAAGGCCTTTGTAGTGTAAAGAAGGTATGTAATTTTCACTGTGGTTTTTTTTTTGTTTCAGAGTTTGGGATTGAATTGTTTACATAGATTAATCATAATTTCAGGTAGATCTCAGCGGTCTGATCCTGAGAGGAAATTCTGTGAGAAAGGTTCTGGTGAAAGAAGCAAAGAACCTTGGTGCTGTGGTTCTTCTTGTGGGTGTAAACAAGCAATGTAGTCTTGGGTAAGGAAGAGTAACTAGGAACTCAAAAAATTTGTATGAATTTAGCTTCTGGGTTGCTTTCTGATTAGAGTCTAAACAGATACTCTTTGCAGGGGCTGGGGTTCCATTGTGAAATATTGTGCTAAGAAATTGCCTCCTTCCATTGATGTTTTGGCTATTCATAATGGTAAAATGGTCTTCAGAAGGTTCAATAGCAATCAGTTATCAGGTATGTTTTGGTGATTATTTCCAAGGAAGATACCCCAAATGTTGTATCCTTTAGAAATGAACAAAATTTGATAAGTTTTAACTATGTTAGGTCTCTCAGGAGATCCCAAACCAAGTCTCGCTACTAGAGACAGCCCATCCGAATTTGGTGACTCTGAAGCTGAGACTGAGACTGTGAGATCCATTTCTGAAACAACTCCCACCTCCCAAGATAGTTCTTTTTTCGGAAAATGCTCCCAAGACAGTTCTAGTTCATCAGGACATGGCAGTGAGGATTTGAGGAATGAGTTTTTCAGCCTTGTTCATGAACAGAAGAGAGTCATTTCAAGATCAACTTCTCTTCTTTCAGGAGGAGAAGCTACAAAGCAGAAGCTCGGTTGGCCTCTACTTCGTAAATCACACTCATTGATTCCTCCACAATCACCGAGAACAAGAAACTTGTCTGTTGTGCAGTGGGTGATGAACTTACCGGATCGTTCCCTGCAGCTATCTCCTAATTGTTCAACTATTAGAGAAAGTCCCTTAGAGAGAGAGATCAGTGACATTGAAAATGATAGTGTAAAAAGTAATTTATCTTCTTCGGGTGAGGTACCAGAAGGCCTGGAAAATCTCCTGAAACCAAACTCATTTGGTTGCAAATGGTTTAGTCTTGAGGTTCTGAAAACTTCAACTTCTCATTTCTCCTCAGGTTTTTGCTTCTGTCCTGAGAATTTTTACATTTTCCTGATTATAGTTCAGTCAAATGCTCTCTATCTAAACTTGTGCATATCATTTACAGAAAATTTGATTGGAAAAGGAGGGTGTAATAGAGTGTACAAGGGAATTCTTCCGAATGGCAAGCCGGTGGCAGTAAAGATTATGAAGTCATCCAAAGAAGCATGGAAGGATTTTGCCTATGAAGTTGATGTCATATCTTCCTTGAAGCACATACACATCACGTCTTTGCTTGGTGTCTGCGTTGCTGATAAGTTTCTAATCTCTGTCTATGATTTCCTGCCTAAAGGAAGCTTAGAGGAAAATCTACACGGTAAAGTTTCTGGTTTGGTTCATGTTTTTATTTAGTTGGTATAAATCGACCAAATCAAGTTGAGAACTTGACATGAATATGATGCTTGATATAGGCAAGAATGATGAGTCTGAATTGTCATGGGAAGTGAGATTTAATGTTGCTGTTGGGATTGCTGAAGCACTGAATTACCTGCACAGAGAGTGTCCTCAACCTGTTATTCACAGAGATATCAAGTCTTCAAACATTCTTCTCACTGACGAGCTTGAAGCGAAGGTGCATGACCAGAGACTAATCTAGATTGTAACTCAAAATACATTAAATTTTTATGTCATGTTATTGACAAAACACTTTCTTCTATGTTTCAGTTATCTGATTTTGGCCTCGCAATATGGGGACCGACAAATTCATCTTTTCTGACTCAAGGCGATGTAGTAGGAACGTTCGGTTATCTTGCTCCTGAATATTTCATGTATGGGAAAGTCAGTGAGAAGATTGATGTCTATGCATTTGGGGTAGTTCTACTTGAACTGTTATCAGGGAGAAGACCAATCGGTTCTGACACTTCAACAGGAAAAGAGAGCTTGGTTATGTGGGTAAGGGACAATTCATATATATCTTGAATTTTTTGTACTTCCATAATTGTAATTTGGATTATGATTATTACATATAATTGATGATGAGCTCAGGCAAAACCAATAATAGAGAGAGGGGACCTAAAGGACATAGTGGATCCAAAGTTAGAAGGAAAATTTGATGAAGTTCAGATGCAGAGAATGGCTCTTGCGGCAACTCTCTGCATCAGACAGGCTGCTCGGCTTCGTCCCAACATGACCGAGGTAAATAACACTTGACATAGCTTAGCTTAATATATACAACCAAAAATAGCTTAATATACATGCTGCCGAACATAGCATTAGTGTTAAAAGTGAAAATTCATTTTGTTTTCGATTTCTTTTGTGCCTTCTAGATACTGAAACTCCTAAAAGGGGACGAAGACATCAAGAAGTGGATGAGCTCCCAAAACTATCAACAAGAAGATTCAGGAAACCAGGATGGCAATGACGACGAGGTTTATCCAAACTCAAGTGCAGAGTTACATTTGAGTCTTGCATTGCTTGATGTTGATGATGATACAACATCATTGAGTAGTGTGGACCGTCGCACCAGCGTTTCTTTAGAAGAATACTTCAAAGGAAGATGTAGCAGATCTTCAAGTTTTGATTAGCTTCCTTTTTGTACACTCTTAGGTTGTTTACCCTTTTTTTTCCGAACATAAAATGTTGCGGATTCATGTCTGTACAGTTGAGAGAGAGAATCTGAGCGAGCACCCGATGGTGAGGTGGTTTGTAAATGTAGATGTTGTAAATAAAAAGCAAGTACAAGCCTATGTGTCTCAATCATAAATGTCATTGTACAAACCTATAACATACTTAAAAGCTGTTTTTAATTGCAGTGGGTGTGGAGGCTATTTAAAATAAACTGATTGCCATGAATAAATTCATTTCCCTTTGTTTTATTTAATGGAAGTAGGAAAAATAAATAAATTGATTCCCCAGCTTTGCAGTATTGTTTTTAAATATTTTAAAAGTATCGAAATAATATTTAGTAAGAATTTGTATGTATAAAATATAAAAACACATGAACTAAGTATATAATACACACAACCAAATATGTGAATCATATTTAACGGTCTTTTGCGCGGACTGTTTGAGTACTGGGGTTCCCATTTGAGGACCTTCATCTACCTCGTCTATGTTCGAACCGAGGGTCCAGATTGATACAAACACCTACATCGTACTGCTTTGACTCTGAAAGAGAAAGCGATTCGTTGAATCTCCGAACAAATGGCCAAACTATCGAACTGTCATCTTCCATTAAAATGTTGTCATATTAGCTTCCTTTCCTGGGGTTTCCGCAGTATCGTTCTCTCTGTAATTAGCCGGCTTCTATGTTCTCGACGTCTCAATATCAAACTCTTTTTACGATGATCTCCGAGCTTTTGTTTTTAAATCTCAAAACGTAATCGTATCTAATATATCCTCACCATTTGAACCTCCTCTGCAATCTGTTAATTTTTGGGCGCTTCGTGTTCGTGGTAAGCTCTCTTCTGCTGGTGGAAATCTTTGGGTTTTTTTGGGTGGGATAGCTTGTCTATTATTAGATTTTGGGACTGTGATATTTCTTCTGTAACCCAGTTGATTTGTTAGATGGTGTTTTAGAGTTTTGGTTGATTTTTTTATGAAATTGTTCGAAATCCCAAATCAGTGTTGGCTCGTTGAATCGATTTGTGGCTTCGAAACTGTTGGATACTATAATTTCCCACCTGGGTAATTGCTAATTTCTTTGGGAATCTAGAATAGTGCTCGAAATTTCATCTTCTGGGTCGAGGTCAATTTTTGAAAATTTTGTTGCTATTTCTTGAAATCCGCACTTCACTCTATTCGTTCTGCAATTTGATTTTCGCAATGGACGGCAGCGAGCTTGACTTCTCGAACCCAGAAGTGTTTTCGAGTCCAAACATTGGCGGTGAGATTCCCAACAGTTCAATGGACAGCTTCTTCGATGATCTTTTGAGGGACATTCATTGCTCTCACACCCACACTTGCAAACCACCTGGTCCTGACAGTTCACATACCCACACATGTTTACATGTCCACACTAAGATTGTGCCTGCTTCAACTGACGACAAGGCTGCTACAGATGATACTCCGGAGTCTGCAGAGAAGAAATCGAAGAAACGCCCAATGGGCAACCGGGCGGCAGTTCGTAAGTACAGGGAGAAAAAGAAGACTGAAGTGGCGTCGTTGGAGGATGAAGTTGTGAATTTGAGAGCTCAGAATCAGCATCTGTTAAATATGTTACAGGGTCAGGCTGCCTTGGAGGCTGAGAATGAGGGGCTCAAGTGTCTACTTTTTGACATCCGAGGAAGGATTGAAGGAGTGGTTGGAACTTTTCCATATCTGAAAACAGTCAATCCTAGCATGCCTAACCCAAGCATGCCTGGTGCCCAAGCTTATATGATGAATCCATGTGATGTCCAGTGTGAAGAACAGGTCTATTCCCTTCATCTGGATGTGGAGGGCAAATGTGGAGATGGGGTCGTATTGAATGGCCAAGGTTTCTGTGGTTGTGAATTTGAGAGTCTGCAATGTTTGGCCAATCAGAACTCTGGGAAGAACTTTCCTGGTTGTGGACTTGGGACTGTAGCAGCTAATGTCAATTCTTCTGGTACAAATAAGGGGAAAGGTAAAGCATAAAATTTGGAATAAGCTTTACTGGTTGTAACATTTAGTAGTTTTAAATGAATTTCCATACGTGTACAGTGTTTATTGCTTGTCCTGTTAGTTTACTAGTGTCTTGTATTGATTTGGGCTTGAATTCCCATTAGTTTATGCGCATTTGAGGAATTCTGTTTTAAGAATTGGGGGAATCAATAAGTCTATGTACATATATATGCTTCTGCAATAATACGGCTTGAATTGTCAATAGCTTGTTATTCATGTGGAAGTCTATTCTTTTGATTTATTATTATTATTATTATTATTATTATACTCATTTAAACCATAATTCAAGATTACTCTCTCTTCTATGTATAAAAAAATATTTATGTTATAACAAGCATAAAATAATAAAGCAAAATATTAATCTACAATGTTGATCTTATTCAAGAGTATGTTCGAATTGGACTAGGAAAAGGGAAAGAAAGGATAAAAAAAAATGAAAGGAAAGTAAAGAAATTATACTGTTTATGAGAAAATGCCCACTTCCTAAGTTATGGGAAATGAAATGGTAAATTATGATAAAATGCTCACTTCTTCGTACTTCATTCTTTTTCTCTCTTTTCCCTGTAGTTTTAACCATCCAAATAAGAAAATAAAATCATTTTTTTTTTCATTTTTCTCCTATTCGATTGATCCAAATATAGTATAATGTATTATATGAATAGAAATATTATAATACGAACCAAATTTAGAACATTAATTAAAAAAAGGGATATTTTTAACACTCATAGTGACACAAAAGCAGATTGCTTATTTGGCTTGTTAATCGTTCTCTTTTTTAACTAGATCAGACACGTGGCAAGATGAATGACAATAATTAAATCTAATAGTATATAACTCAAAACCAAAAACTAAAGGATGAGATTGATCTTTGTTTACAATCTCATTAGCGAAGAAGCCTAAATGTAAATGACAACATTGAGTTGTTCTTGACAACATTGTCTTCTAACATCCTCACAACTCAAGGCTATGTCATTGCACCAGAAATTGATCAACTTTAAAAAATTTAAATTACTTAATGCATCTAAGCTAATTACCTCATGTCCCTTATTTTTAAATTAAACTAAGCTAAAATAATCAATTGTCAACCTTATTCTCGTTGTCTTATTATCCCTTACAAAACAAAATCAATTGTCAACTTTATTGTCATTATCTTATCCCCTACAAAACAAATGTACATCTTATTTTTTCAAAGAATAAGATAGAATATTAAAACTTGTTTTTCATCTCTATCGGACTACTATCTTGTTTTTTCAAATAATAATACAAAATATTAGAATTTGTTTTTCATCTCTATCGGACCACATCTTGTTTTTTCAAATAATAAAACAAAATATCAAAACTTTTCATCTTTATCCGATTATGTTTTCATTCATAATTTTCATTATCTTATTATCCATTGCAAAACTGATAGAATATAATATAACCCAAGGGTGACGTATAGATATTATAGTTACCTTCTGTTACTAAAGTGATCACATATGTCATCTCTGTAATTATTAATGTAAATCTATTCCTACTACATAGTTAAGTGATAGGCTCAACTGATCCACAAACTCAAGCATCATAAAGGGAAGCAGGGGCTTATGATGATGAAGATGGACATGAAGAAGGCATACGATCGTATGGAATGGTATTTTGTAGATAAAGCTTTGGAGGTGTGGGGTTTTGACCAATCCTTCAGAGAGTTAATTGGGAGTTGTCTCAATTCTGTCTCCTTCTCGTTAGTTTTGAATGGAAATATCTCTCAGTCCTTCAAACCCGATCGAGGATTAAGGCAAGGTGACCCTATATCATCATTTCTCTTTATTCTATGTTCGGAACTGTTGTCTAGGTCTCTGCTAAGAGAGGAAAGTGAAGGACATATTCATGAAATAAAAATAGCTCGAAATGCACCACTGGTGTCTCACCTTCTGTATGCAGACGATCTTCTCATTGCTTGTAGAGCTTCTGATCAGGAGGCAGCATTCGTAATGGCAAATTTCAATAGGTATTGTTATTGGTCAGGACAGGAGGCTAACTTTGATAAATCTAGCATCCTTTTCTCTAAAACCACAAACAGGGAAAGTAGGAAATGTATTAAACAGGTAACTGGGCTAAAATCGATGAGAAAATGAGCAATTTATTTAGGGAATGCTCTGGTGGAAGGAAGATCCAGAGTGAAGGAGTTTGGGAGATTAAGAGATCGTGTCCAATTACGTCTCGATTCATGGAAGAACCACTTTCTATCTAGAGCTGCAAAGTTAGTCCTCATTAAATCTGTGGTTCAAGCTGTGCCTAGCTATACGATGTCTACCTTTAATGTTCCAAAGGAGGTTTACAGGGAGCTCGATGCGATCACTAGGAAATTCTGGTGGGGTCAAACAAGGAAAGCACCATTATCTGGCTTTAAAAGCCTGGAAAGAGGAGGAAGAGAGTGCCTTGCACATTTTCAAAAATTATGAGGCAGCTAAAAGTATGGCCTTTGGGAAAATCTGTGTAGACCCTCCTCCAGAGATGTTGACATATGGTTTGGAAAAAGAAAAATTTGTAATTGGAATGGCTTGCTTTTTCTATCATATTTGGGGATTTCGGAATGAGGTGGCACACGGCCGGAAAAGGAAGCTGGAGGATTACATACAGATGCTCTGTGAGAGGATTGCAGAGTTTATTAGAGGAATGGAATGCAGCCGTGCTGTTGGGCTTACAACGGACTCAAAGGAGATATGGAGTTCACCCCCTTCTAATTGGTTAAAAGCCAATGTAGATGCGGCTTACAAGGAGGGAATAGCTGCTTTGGCTCTGGTTGTGAGAAATGAACAGGATAGCGAGAGAGAAATCATGGCAGCAAGTGATGTGGTCGTCTGATGCAAAAAATGTTGTTGATGAAGTTTTGGCGTCGTATGAACCATGTGGCTGGGAGTCCAGGTACTCTATTTTGTTATGTCGGAAGTTGTTATAGGAAACGAATTGGAAGTTATTGTGGAATGCATGAAGTTCTAATACAGTAGCAGATGCTACTGCTAAATTTACTCTTGTTTCAAACAATTGTTTTTATTTTTCACTTTGTCTTAAGTCGGATTCCTATGTTTTTTCAATTTGTATTAGGGATGCTATTTCTAATGACCAACTGGGTCTTGGTCTGTTTGTGTAATCCTCTCTGAGGCGTTTTGTGCTTAATGCAATTTATATTCATAAAAAAAAAAGTGATAAGCTCAACCCATTGTATTTATTGCCACTTACACAGTCAACAAAAAGTAAGTCCTTCATATCTTTCTATACCTCTATTTACACCATCTGTTTTAGCTCTTTTATGATATCAGAGCTACACGACTTACATCATGGCTTCTTCATTGAGTCAATCTATCCAACCTTCCTCCAATTTAATTGCCCAACCTTCCTCCAGTCTTCCACAAGTCAATCTACCCAATTATACTTTTCCCCTCAAACTTGAACACGATAACTACATCCTCTGGAGATCCCAGATTTTACCTGTGATTGTTGGCAGTAACATGAAAGGGTTTATTTATGATGAAGTTGTTGCATCACCACAACCATTGCTGTCACAAACCCCAACACCTCATCTTCGGCAAAGCTAACACCAAATCCTGACTATCAGAAATGGCGAATACTAGATCAAGCGTTACTTGGGTGGATGTTGTCCTCAGTTTCCAGAGAAATCCATACCCAAGTAAACAAGGTTTCAGAATCTCTTACTTTAGCTCAACTACGGAACTCCCTTGCAAAATTGTTTGGCACCCAGTCTTGTGCCAAGATGATGAACCTAAAGACCCAATTTCAATCTACCAAAAAAGACTCTCTTTCCATGACTGATTATTTCTATAAGATGAAAGAACTTTCTGATAATCTTTTGATGGCAAGTCATGTTATCTCATATGAAGACTTTATCATTCAACTTCTTATTGATTTACCTCTTGGATACGACTCAGTGGTAGCCAGTATCAATTCCCAGCGTGATTTATCGGCAATTGAAGAAGCACAATCCATCCTCTTAAACCAAGAGACACAGATTCAGCAAGCTACACCAAACATTGTTGCTTCTACCCATCTTGTTGCCAAGCAAAACTCAGAGGCTACCAATTCATCCACCATTTCAAATAGCTCCAATCGTGGCTCCTTCAATGGCAATTTTCATGGTGGCCATAGAGGACAAGGCAGAGGCAGAAGAGGTCGAGGAAACTAAAAAAATAAACCTTACTGTCAACTTTGTGGCAAGCCTAGACATACTGTCATAAAATGTTTTCATCAGTTTGACCCTTCTTTTCAGAGACAGTAAAACAATTCAAATAATTCCAGTGCCTATTGTGCATCGCCTGATGGAGTCAGTAGTCCAAAATGGTTAATGGATAGTGGTGCATCCAATCATGTCACTCCAGATCCATCAAACTCTACTCAGAAATATGATTATAATGGTGGTGAGAAACTGGTAATCGGCAATGGGCAAGGTTTGCATATCTCTCATACTGGTTCTTCTAATGTTTATTTGCCTAACGACAACATTACTTTAAAAAATATGCTTCATGTACCGTCCATTACAAAGAATTCGTTGAGTGTTGCTAAATTAGCATATGATAATAATGTGATTGGAATTTAACTCATGTTTTGTATTTGTGAAGGACAATGTTTTGAAGAGAATATTGCTCCGCGAGGTGCTTAAAAATGGCTTATATCGTGTGTCACTTCCACCTGTTTCTTCTATCTCCACTAAGAAGTCTAATAATTTTTCATTTATTTCTATTCTTGATCAGGAATTAAAACCTGTATGTTTTTTCTCTTCTAGTTCAGCAAATAAAATGTGGCATCTCTGCTTAGGACATCCTCCCTTACCTATTATGAGTAAAATTTCCAAGCAATGTAATAATCTATTTCCAGTTAATAATAGTAGTGTGTCCTTCTACCCTTCTTGTCAATTAGGAGAAAGCCACCGCTTGTTTGCTCCCCCGTCCATCTCATAAAGTGCTGAACCATTAGAGCTAGTGTTCTCAGATGAATGAGGGTCGACCCCAGTTGTATCTTCAGAAGTTTACAAGTATTATCTTCTTTTTGAAGATGATTATTCACACTTCTCCTGGGTGTATCCAATGCGTCAAAAATCAGAAGTCCAACATTTATTTTTACAATTTAAAGCAATGGTTGAAAACATGACAAATAAAAAGATTAAGGTTTTCCAATCTGATTGGGGAGGGGGATATTGTCCTCTTCAATCTCTTCTAGCAAATTTTGAAATTAAATTTCAACATCCATGTCCCCTCATACACATAATCAAAATGGCAAGGTTGAAAGGAAACATCGCCAGATCATCGAAACAACTCTTTCTCTTCTGGCCCACAGCTCTATGTCATTTTATCAATGATGGAATGCATGTTTCACTGTTGTCTTTCTAATAAATAGGCTTCAATAAAAAATGTTGAATTTTTTCTCTCCCTTACAAAAACTTTTTCATAAAAATTTTGATTTCACCATACTACGTTGTTTTGGATGTGAATGTTTTCCATTTTTAAGACCTTATAGAAATAGAAAATTTTCTTTTCATTCTGAAAGGTGTCTTCATTGGATGTAGTTCATCCCACAAAGGGTAAAAGTGTCAAAGCTTAAGGTGTGTCTTCATTGGATATGGTTCATCCTACAAAGGGTACAAGTGTCAAAGCTTATTATTAGACAAAAATTTTTTTCAAACGTCATCTTTAATAAAGATTGTTTTCCTTATGCTACTAAATATGGCTCTCCAACATCTATCAATACTAATGTTTCTCACCTTCCCCTTGTATCAATGCCTAATTTTTTTTCTGCAAGATTACCAACGTCACTTTCCAGCCTTATCTCATCCATCTAAAGCAACCCCTGGGCCTATTCTCTTGACCCAGTCTTACACAAATATGAGACACTCAATTAATGAAGGATCCTTCTCTCAGTCCACTTCTGCTGTTGCGCCATCTCCAACTACTTTAGAACGTCACATGTCTTTCCTCTAAACAACAGTTAGAACTCTACCATACATGGGACTTCTTCTACAACCACGTCATCAACACCCATAAATACACCCTCTTTAACATCTGATAGCTTATATTTAAATGAGTCCACATCCACTTCCCGAAGCATTGCACCCCACGTCTCCACCAGCTCACCAACATCATCTCCACCAGGTCTCGATCTTGAGGTGCAACTTCCAATTGCCCCGCTCAACACTCATCCCATGTGCATTCACTCGAAGTTGGGTATCCACAAGCCCAAAATATTTGCTGCCCAGAAACATTCATCCAATGCTCTTCCCCATAAGATAAAACCAGTCAACACTGAACAAGCTTTACAGTCTTCTCGTGGAAACATGCCATGTAACAAGAGATGGATGTTCTTGCCCGTAACAAAACTTGGACTCTCGTTCCACCACCACAGAATCAATGCATTGTTGGCAATAAATGGGTATTTAAACTTAAGAGAAATCTGAATGGCTCCGTTGAACAACATAAAGCACGATTAGTTGCGAAGGGTTTTCATCAGACTCCAGGTGTTGACTTCTCAGAAATTTTCAGCCCTATAATTAAACCATCCACTATTCGGGTTATACTTTCTTTGGCAATTTCATTCAATTGGGATATAAGACAAATTGTAGTTACCCTTTGTTACTAAAATGATCACATATCGGGTTATGCTTTCTTTGGCAATTTCGTTCAACTGAAATATAAGGCAAATTGTAGTTACCCTTTGTTACTAAGTGATCACATATGTCTATATCTCTGTAACTATTAATGTAAATCTATTCCTACTACATAGGTAAGTGAAAGGCTCAACCCACTGTATTTATTACCGCTTACACAGTCAGTAAAAAATAAGTCCATATCTTTCTATACCTCTGTTTACACCATCTATTTTAGCTCTTTTAAAAACCAATGTACATCTTGCTTTTTCAAATAATAATGAAATACTAGAACTTTTCTTATTATCTCCAACAAAACCAATGAATAATAATGAAATATTAAAACTTTTCTTATTATCCTCGACGAAAACCAATGAATAATAATAAACACAATCAATTGTTGAATTGTTGATGCAAATTTATAGTCCTTAGCCCACTGATCTGTGCATGTGTGCAAATTCTACATATCAATATAATAATAATAAGTTTGTAATTGTAGGATGCAGAAATAATAGAAGTGGCTGATGGAACAAAAAAGAATATGGGCAAGATAATAATAGAATTAAATTAAAGCAGTTTAAAAAAGGAGTAAAAGTCAGCTGAATGAGTATCCAAAGTCCAAAATTCTGAAACTATTTGTTACAGAAGTGATGATAAAGGTGATTGGTCATGTAAATGTTGTATGCATTGCATAAATAAAGAATGGATATATCAAATGTGATAGAAATAAATATATTTCACTTAAATTCTTTTATGCAAATGAGCTCTTGGAGAGTGGCAAAATTGATCTACACCAAGTTCGCTTATAATTTTAGAAATTTATTTACTAAATCATTACTTATTATTTCTTTTGAAAAACTTTCATATGGTCCAGACCCAGCAACTTATCGTGTGAAAATGAATTCATATCAAATCATGTCATATTCGTGTTAAATTTTTCTTATTTAAACATGACCTATTAAACTCATAGGTTGAGAAATTCAAATTCATTCGCAAAATTAACAGGTGATTTGTTACCTGACATGTTATATTTTTTTTTTTTGTCAAACATGAATTAAAATGTTAATTTGTATTCATCATTGCACCCATTTACTCATTTTATATATTTTATACTAAAATAATAATAATAATACTTATTATAAAAAATATATATTAGGAACCAAAATATCAAATATACTTGTCACATATATATATTAAATCCAACATAAATTATACAAAATTAAAAAATAAATAGTTTAATAAATATATAGAAAATATTGTTTGTGAAACAAATATATACAATAAACACCTAAAAATATAAATAATCTCAATGGAGCTAATAACTCATAATAAAATTAATTTTTTACTAATATATTATAAAATTACTAAAATACTCTTACAAACAGCTAAAATTATAATGAGTTCATTATATACCTAACTCGTATTAACTAAACTCAAATATTATTTTAATTGTATAGATTCATATCTTGAGGGAATTTGCCAAGTCTACATATGGGATGGGTATACATAGATTTAGTAATTTAATGTCATCATAGGAAGAGAATAGTTTATCAACCCATTGCGCTCAAAAGGCTTACAATTGTACACTTTTTCATTAATTAAGTTTTTATATTATAGAGTTTTTTTAATCAAATATTTTAATTAACAAGTCATGTATTGCAAAATACTGTATGGTCATATACTCTTTTTTTCTTAGTTGATTTTTTCATTAGGTTTTCTAATAGGGTTTTTAACGGGATATGAACTTGATGTTGCAATGTTCAAGGGAAAGTCTTATAAAATATAAATTTTAATATGGACATTGTGCATTGCTCATAAATGCTCATTTTACAATAAAAAAGACTTACTTTTAAGTAATAAATTTTTTTAAAGGTATAGAGATGAATTAGTCAATTATAAACTTCAATCTTGATGTATGAGATTATATATCGTCGAAAACATAGAAGGGTTTTTTTGATGAACTATTTATTTTGGATTATAAATCATTATTTGTTTACTAAAACTTATCTTGTATTGTAAATTTATTTTCAAATAATTTTTATTAATTAATTTTAAACTTACCTTACTAATTTTAATTCTATTTTATTTTAAAAACTTATTAAATTTAACTAATAAAAAAATTTATCTCAACGTTTGGAGACTTCATATCTTGCCTCGAGATAATTAAAATGCTCCGTCTCACACTTTCACCTTTTAAAACATTAATTTGGATTAAGAGAGATGTTAATTTTCTAGCATATAAAGTAATTGGCTATCTCACTCTAATTTGAGGCCATCCAATATTTTAAGTTGGTTTAATTTTAATTTGTCTTTATACAAGAACATTCTGAGTCAACCTTGTAATTTAATTTCTATAAAGTCAGTTAACAATAATCTCTCTCTCACATACATATAATATATAAATCTTTTTCTTTTTCTTTTTTTATATTTGGGGTGGGATTCGACTTTTTTTTTTTATGAGTGAAAAAGGCCAAAAAATTAATAAATTTTTACTGTTAAGTTATCATTATTATAAGACGAAATGAGCACTCCATCAGCACTCTTTATCTAAAAAGAGAAGTCTCATTCTACTTACCAAAAAAAGAATTCTCATTCTTTTTCTTCTTTAATCATTTCCTGATAAGCATTAACTCTACCCAATCATTTTCTGATAAACATTAACTCACCAAAAAAAAGTCTCATTTAAGTCTGACCCTTGAATTTAAAAATAAAAAATGACCGACCTTTGAAAACTAATACCATAGGATTGTACAAATGCATTAGAAATGAACTTTCAAAAGTTAAATAAGCACACCTTTTTTAAGTGTGGTGGAGTGGAATAAATCTGATAGAATTATTATATTTGTTTATAAAAATTGAAATTTTAAATTTTTAAATATTATATGTAATATTTTAAATGTATTTAATTTTATTAAATATTTTTATTAAATATAAAATAGAGTGGGAATACATCTTATTAAATGCAAGATGGAATAAAATTTATTAGGGTGCGAACCTATATAGATATATCTTATATCTTAATCAATTGTTAATAATTTTCATATAGAGACCTTTTTTATTATACTAATCTCACGTTCTTGTGCATGTTTAATCTTTTAATTAAACTAAGCACAAATGCACCAGAAATCTTTCACACAGTTAAATCACCTATGCAGTACTAACCTCATGTTCTTCTGCATGTTTAATCTTTTAATTAAACTAAGCTACATAATTAAAATGTAAAAGTCTAGTCCATCGGACAGGTAGAACTGGTATTTATATACATTCAGCTACTCTCATGATGTTTTTCCAAATAATCAATAATTAGGTATTACTATAAAGTATACACTAGTGGAGAATTATAAGATGTAATTGGGTTTAAAATGTACATCTTCTTTTTTCCTTTTCTTTTTAAATAATAATTCAGTACCCATCATTTCCTGGGCAATTATTGATGTGCATTGATGCCAAAATTCAGCGTCAAAACCATTTCTATTTCTTTTTAAAAATTAAAATGTTAATAACAAACAAGAAATAATAAAACTAAAGTAAATTAATCGAAATTGTTATTTGTTTATCTTGTAGAATATAGATTTGTTTCAAAAATTACATATTTTTTTAATGGAATTTTGTAATTATTTTGTATATATAAAATATAAAATACGTGTTTTATATGTACAACACACGTATATAATATCTAGGATATTAAAAAAAAAAAAATGGGGACCATATTATTACGTGTGATGGCCTAGTGGTCTTTGGCTATGAAATTTTTATCATTGGGGGTCCCATTTTAGGACCTACATCTAACTCGCCAAGATGCAATTCAAGGGTCCAGATTGAGATATCACGTATGCCCTACTGCTTTCAGCAGTACAACATCATTTCCAAAGGAAGCTTTCAATTTTACAATTAAGGGCCCCAAATACCTATAAATTAAGTGTATTAACAGTCCGAATTTTCTTAGTCCGTTCCCGATAGAGAAGCCATTTCGTGGAAGCTCTGAGCCAATCCTCATACTCACTCTGGAACTTTCATCTTCCATCAAAATGTTGCCATATTAGCTTGCTTTCCTAGGGTTTCTGCAGTGTAGTTCTCTCTCTAGCCGTCTTCTGTGTTCTTTAACGACTCAATATCAAATTCTTTTTCCGATTATCTTCGCGCTTTTGTTTTTAAATTGCAAAACGTAATCGTATCTAATCTATTCTCACAATTTGAAATCTCCTGTGCAATTTCTTATTTTTTGGGCGCTTCGCGTTCGTGGTAAGCTTTCTTCTGGTGCTGGAAACCTTTCGGTTTTGTTTTGGTGGTGTAGATCGTCGTCTATTAGACTTTGGGACTGTCATATTTGGTCTGTAACACATTTGATTTGTTAGATGGTATTAAGAGTTTTGGTTGATTTTTTCATGCGACTGTTCGAAATCCCAAATCGGTGTTGGCTGGTGGAATCGATTTATGGCTTCGAAACTGTTGGATACTATAATTTCCCATCTGGGTAATTGCTAATTTCTTTGGGAATCTAGAATAGTGCTCGAAATTTCATCTGGGTCAAGGCCAAGTTTTGAAAATTTTGTTGCAATTTTTTGGAATCCGCACTTCACTCTATTCATTCTGCAATTTGATTTTCGCAATGGATGACGGCGAGCTCGATTTCTCGAACCAAGAAGTGTTTTCGAGTCCAAACATGGGCGGTGAGATTCCCAGCAGTTGTTCAATGGACAGCTTCTTCGACGAGCTTTTCAAGGACACTCATGCTTGCACCCACACCCACACTTGCAACCCACCTGGTCCTGACTACTCACATACCCACACTTGTTTACATGTCCATACTAAGATTGTGCCTGCTTCAACTGACGACAAGGCTGGTACAGATGATACTGCGGAGTCTGCAGAGAAGAAATCGAAGAAACGCCCATCGGGCAACCGGGAAGCAGTTCGTAAGTACAGGGAGAAAAAGAAGGCTCGAGCGGCATCGTTGGAGGATGAAGTGGTGAGATTGAGAACTCTGAATCAGAAACTGTTAAAGAGGTTACAGGGTCAGGCTGTCTTGGAGGCTGAGATCGCGAGGCTGAAGTGTTTACTTGTTGACATCCGAGGGAGGATTGAAGGAGAGATTGGAACTTTTCCCTATCAGAAAACAGTCAGTCCTAACATGCCTAACCCAGGCATCCATGGTGCGCAAGCTTATGTGATGAATCCATGTAATGTACAGTGTGAAGAACAGGTCTATTGCCTCCATCCGGATGTAGATGGCAAATGTGGAGATGGTGTTGCATTAAATGGCCAAGGTTTCAGTGGTTGTGAATTTGAAACTCTTCAATGTTTGGCCAATCAGAACACTGGGAAGGAGCTTCCTGGTTGTGGACTTCGGAATGTAGCAGCTAATGTCAATTCTTCTGGTGCAAATAAGAGGAAAGGTAAAACATTCTTATGTCTGTATGGGTAACTTTTGGGACAAGTTTTACTGGTTGGAAGATTTAGTAGTTTTAAATGTATTTCCATACGTGTTTTACAAGTGTTTATTGCTTGTCCTGTTAGTTTACTGGTGTCTTATATTGATTTGGGCTTAAATTCCCATTAGTTTATGCGCATTTGAGGAATTATGTTTTGTTCAAGACTATGGGAGTCTATTAGTATATGTTGATATATATGCTTTTGCAATAATACATCTTGAATTGTCAATAGGTTTGTTGCTAAATGTGGAGCTACAATTATATTGTTGCTGTTTATTTCCTTGCTCTTTTTCCATGACCTAGAATAAACTTAGATTGTGTTTCTAGAAGCAAGTCATATAGGCTGTTCTTGAGGTTAACTTCAATTTTCGTCTTCAGATTTGCATCAACTTGAATAAAAAATTTCAGGCCTGTATGTTATGGTTTTGTACACATTGTTGGGACTAGCTCATTGGAAATATCTTCACATGAATACGGTGTAGGTCTCTTGAGTTGAGCCTGTGGGATCAAGATCAGCCTCAGGATGCTTGTTAGCTACAAGACTTTGATCCAATCTGATTTTAATATGACAGTACACATAGGGATCTTCTATAATGTATCCTGGGGAGGAGAGAGAGAGAGAGAGGTC
Organism: Rhamnella rubrinervis; assembly: GCA_007844105.2. NCBI lineage: Eukaryota > Viridiplantae > Streptophyta > Magnoliopsida > Rosales > Rhamnaceae > Rhamnella > Rhamnella rubrinervis. The sequence continues at coordinate 4,987,323 of CM017575.2, read as the reverse complement.
CAATTGTTTGCGCTTAGGTGTATGTAACTTAGGGGTTTGAAAGTGTACCTTGGCATAAGCTGTTCTGTTGTGTTTCAGGGTTTTGCAAGACATTTTAATAATATGTGCCGCATCTTCTTTTGTTTTTTCCTTTTGCTAATTATCCTTTTTTTTGTTGATACCGAGATTAATTAGCAATTTTGCAACTTTATTTATAAGCCTTTTGTTGCGACTCTGATTATTGGGTTGTTTGTAATACTAGGAGGGGCTCATGCGGAAACAGCTAGTTGAACTGCTGATAAGGTGATATTGTTCTAGTCATCAAGAGTACATATTTTCCAATAAGTAGTTTCTCAACTGCTGCATCAGCTTTTCTCAGGTCCTATTGTGTTTTTTTTTATTATTATTATTATTATATTATTTGCTGTTTATTTTTTCTTCTTCATGAACCCCGTGTTGGGTGCTTTTAGCTGGTATGGTTAACCACATCAACCAGAAGTTTTACTGGATTGTTACTGTTTTAGTTGGTGGTGTTCAGCTTATCAACCTACATTTTTATGGAGATGAAAGTTTAGTCGATATGAGACCAACTTTATGGTTTTATATAATGCTCAAATTTATTTTAGTTTCAGACTTCATAATTCACTAATATAGCTGCATTATTTGTTAATGTTAATTTTCCTTTTTGGTTTGAATTTGATCAAATATGTGAATTGTTTTATTTGTTTTTTCTTTTTCTGAGCAATTAAATCCTTGATTGCTGAATCACAGACATAGGAAAGGTGGGATGTCTTTCATGTTTCAATACTTATGAGCAGTAAACAGGTGAGTTACAAATCTCACTTTATGAGATCCAAGTTTGTGATTCTCATGAAACATACAGTTATCTTGTTTAGTATCCAATTTTTTGTTTGGTATGGCTCTAAATCAAATTAACACTAAGAAATTTGCTTCTGGCTTTTAACATTTCGGCTTTATAAAGAATTCCAGATAGTTATCTAAATGGAAATATTGTTGACTAGCTGAAGAATTTGCCAGCAGAATCATGTCATCCACAACTTATGACTGGTAAATGGGTGAATCGCACATTGGAACAGTTAATTCACTGAGTGATTTGCCTATGGCCGGCTAATTTATCTAGTTCGGTATTCATTTGGCTAATTTAATTTTTCTAGACAATTATTAACATCATAGGTATTTTCTGGGTTTTCATCCATTTGACATTTTCTGGTTATTAGAAACAGAGAAAGTGAAGAGAAATGAGATTCTTTTGATTTTGAATAAAATGTGATTCGACTGCTAATACTATTTTACTTTTACCATTCAAGAAGAGAAAAGCAGAGAATTTTTTTATTATTATTATTTTGTTTGGAAAATAAGGAAGGAGGACGACATTGAAAGGTGAGAGTATTCAATTTTACTCTCAAGCCCAGAACTTAAGTCTTTGGGAAACTAAGAATTGGTGGTAAGCTTCGTACTTGATATCATAGCCAAAGCTGAAAGTGGTGAACGAGCTTGGCAAAATGATTAGTCTCGCGGAACTAAGCTTTGAAAAAGCTTCAGTTCAGTTTGTGACATATATAGATTAGGCTTAATAGCCCAATTCCACTATGGCGTGCTTGATCTCAAATGTGGGTCTCTGTCCCCAGCTAATCTTTGTGCCACGACTCATGAAATAGTCAAATAAATAGCGAGGGTTTAATCGAATCTTAATGTAAGTGGATATTACTATTTATATTATGAAAATGAAGCTTTGTTCCATTTACATACATGTGCTCTTTATAAGCAAGCATAATGGTGTTTGACTATGAACCATAAAAGAAAAAGGGGGTGTGTTTTTTTAGCAACTTCTTGTGAGGAAGGATAATGGTGTTTGTCTATGAACTATAAAAGAAAAAAAAGCGTTTTTTTTTTTTTTTCTAAACAAATAAAACGAGGATATTTTGGGCATCTAAACTAACATATGTGCTATTAAACATGCTCCAAATACTATTTTATTAGAGTCTACTGAACAGGTAGGTGTGCCTTTTTGTGCTAGTATACAGTATAGATGGCCATGATCGCTTTTCCCCGGTTGCATACAAATGGTACCCACACCTCCCCAAGCACCACTAGATTCCCTTTGATTTTTATATGAGTTTTCACATGATTATAAAGTCCACCCATTTGGTACAAGATCCCTTTGTTTACATCCCACCACAGAGTAGTTGTCACTTCATCAGAGACTCAATTATCAGAAAGAGTCAAAAAAAAAAAAAGAAGCCATCACAATGCGCTTTGTTTGTTTGTGCCCTCTTCAAAGACCACAGTACACACATCAAACGATTCCGTGATAGGATAGACATTTATCTTCTTAGATTTCTTTTTCATTTATCATTTTTGTGATTAGGGTGGGCTGGTAAAAGGCTTTTTAATAATTATAGCTCATCTAATCGTGTTTACTAAATTCCACAATAAGTGGTTCCTTTTATTTTCAGTTTCGGTTCTGCTTTTATCTTCTTTTTTGGTAATTCGGTTCTGCTGTAATCATATACTATTGTTATTGTGATTTTGATTTTACCAACAAAGGTAATACATTAAATATAATATAATATAATCATATTAACAGTAATATTGGTACTACCAACCTAAGCCAATCAGAGCGATGAATATAATGAAAGTTCAGACCAGGCCACCTCAGTTCAACATCCATACTTAGCTATGAGCTCAGTAGACTATGCAGCTTAAATTTCAGACCAGTAAGCCCTTCCAGCCAATAAAATGGAAGAGATGATGTATGCAGTGTCTCAAGTGTAACGACATTAGTTTTGAAAAGTTCTGGGCAATAGCACTGGATGAGAAACCAAATTTCTCAAACCAAGAATTACACAAAACACTTGCGATGCTACAAATTTCTCAAGTCAGATAATATCTCTAAAGGTTTCAAACTGCCCCTACCAAAACTCACTGCTTGAAGGAATTAAGGTTTGCCAATGAGTATCTTTGATTAATCATCAACAGCCACATCATCATCATCGCCAATAATATTATCAGCAACTTGCCAGACTTGCAGTGTGTTGTCCTCAGCTACACTTGAAATGACCCATGGTTCATATTTGTTCCATGAGAAATCAGATATCTTGGCTTTATGACCTCCGTGAGAGAAAAGAAGTTCCGGAGGGCCATCATCACCATCTCCCTCTAACTGCTCATCTCCAATCCTGAAATGAATCATTTTCAAAGCAAAACCATATAAACGTCCGCTGTTTTGGGATCGAATGCACAAGACAATATTAAGGTATGCAATTCAATGTCTGGATTGACATGAAATGATCGCAACATTGAAGGGATAATTTTAGGCATTAATTAGAAATTGATGAAAGTCAAACAAATTGCATTGAAAAGCAGTAACCACTCAAGCGGCGTGGACTAGTGTGTAAATCACAATCTAAAACAGTGAGGTCCAAAGGAACATAATTGGAAAGTTTACCAAGATGTTTCCTACTATGCACTTCCATTTCATTTTCGCAGATGAAGTGGAAAGCAATATTGCATATTCGGGTAACCAACCGATTACAATTTCCAACTACAGGGAGTTGGCTATCAAATGAAGGGACGAAGCATAAAGGTATAGAAAGGCAAACATCAATAGACCTGTAAACTTTTAGCAGCAGCTTTTAGCATCAATTACCTGTTAAGGTCCCAAAGATTCAACCTCCTGTCATCAGCAGACGATGCCAATACTGTTTCATGATTTGGATCCCATTCAACTTGAAATACCTCCTCACTGTAAAAATAAATATATATAAATACGGAGAGAGAGAGAGAGGATGTGATCATTCTAAAAGAATTATTTCAAAAGAAATGACAGAAACTTCATTGTGATTTAACCACCCAAAAGAGAAGAGCAGTGAAAAATGAAATTGAGAACCATAAAAAGTAAGTCCTGGTGCACCAAGATGATTCCCAAATCACTTACATTTTAGTCTTTAATTTGTTCCACAAACAGTAAATCAATTCCATTCACACTAGATCTAAATTCCAGGAATTTGCAGAAATCAAAATTTTTTAGAGTGCAGATAAGTCTTATATAAAATTACATCAATTAAAATATCTGTGTAGGAATTATTTAAAAAGCAAAAACATTGATGGGAAAAAAATTTATGCATTAGAATCAGTATGGTATCATTGCCACAAATGTTGTCATCACGTCTCTTATGAAATTTGTATTCATATCAACATAACAGTCAGGGTACACGGTATAATAAAAGTCGCACGTTAAATTGTGGTTAAATTTCAGTTAAACCATTTACTCCAACTCAGTAAACACCTCTCCTCAAACCAGCTTTTTCCATGACAGTCAGTCAAAAAAGCACACTAATGAATGAAGATGAAAATGATTTTAGTAAATGGTTTGGTGAGCAAAAGGGAGTGCAAGAAAATTAATATCATTGCAAAACAATTCCAAGGTGAAGATCAAAGAGCATACGTGTGACTACTCAAAACATGCAATGGTTCTGTCAGTTTCCTCATATCGAACAAACCAACAGTAGTGTCTGAGGATGCTGTAGCTAGAATCCATTCGTTATATGGATTGAAAGAAAGATAGTTCACCTGAGATCACAAAGAAAAGGAAAACAAGGTAAGGAATTTTGTCAGCAACAAATTTCAAAAGTTAATATGAAAGAGAAGAATGATCAACAATAACACATTCAGAAGGAAGGTACAAAAGAGTATGTAGGCAGTAGATCCTCAGCTATCCTCTTAAGCTAACTTAGCATTCTTTCAACTGTTTATCTATTGCATTATCCCACCTACTTACATAATGAAAAACAATCCTTTATTCTTAGAGCAAGATGGAAAGCATCTTCCTAGACACATTAAATGGCAAGTAGATAAAAACAATGAAATAAGTTAGCATTAATAGCATAAAGATAAAAACACGTTCGACCTACCAAGCCAAACTCAATCAATATTACACTAGAGAACATGCGTTTTACAAAAGAATAGGCAGTTTATAAAGCAGCATTCCTACAAACATAAAGAAGAAGAGCAATATTATTCAATTCAAATGGTTTACATATTTACATCACCTCTTTTTCATGAGCTTTGACAGAATGTTGGGCTTGGTTAGTGCGCAAGTCCCAAATCATCAAGTGACAATCATCTCCAACAGAGCCAAATAAATTCTCATTCTTCAAATGCCACGATACATCTCCAACCACACTTTTATGACCCTAAGCGAAATTTAAGCTCAATAAGCAAACTCTTAAATGTACCATACATACATAAAAACAATCACAATAGTACCTCATAAACGTGCATTGGATCAAGCACGTTATCTTGAGCTAGAGCAGACACATCCCACAAGCATATTTTACAATCATGTGAACCACTCAAAAGGTAACCCTCCTTAATAGGGCTCCAAGACAACCCATACCCTTCTTTATCGTGACCCCTTAATCTCAAATCCGGATCACAGCCACCGCCTTGTGGTTTCACCCCCTGTTTGGTGCAATCAAACACATATACTTCAGAACCACTAGTTTTCGCACCAACAACAGATGGCTTCTGTGGCATACAACGTGCCTTATTCACTTCCCCATCAACATGAATCTTCTGAGTGATTTCTATCTACAAGCACAACAAAAATTAAAACCTAAATCAGATTTCAGAGTGAAATTTTAACAAACACTTAGTACACGCTAAATATTTCTTGCAAATAACTTAAGCCCCCGATAAAAGATGATTGGTACCCACAAAATAGTATCCGAAGTATTTTGTAGACACAGAGTAGTAGCAAAACTACCACATAGGATACCTTAGGGATAATGGGGTCTGAGACATTGCTGTCAACGCTGGGTTCCGAAACTTTTGTGGGTAAGAGAGCATCGGCGACAATGAGGAAGTTGGGGAAACCCTCGGAGGTGTGGGTACCGAAAATGAGCTTGTGGACGGCAAGAGATGGGTGGGTGTGGGATTGAGGCGACGCAGGGACCCAATGGACAGTGAGAGATGGCCATTCGAGAGAATGAGAGACGACGAGGTCGTACAAGAACGGGGTGTTCTTCTTCCAAACTGTGTACTCCTCCTCCACCTGATCGCGACCGGCGCCTTCCTCCTCCGACATGGCTGCGCCTCTGCTTGTTTCTTTGACTCCTTTCCCGCCAAATTTGAGGAGACGACCAAAAACTGAGCCACTGAGCCACAACCAAGGGTTTTCGGTTTCCTAGCCTATTCAATCGAGCCACGTTTTGGGCTGGGCTTATAACTTCGTTTTTATAGCTTCATGGCCCAAAATGTAAAAGCCTGCTTCAATTTGCTTTTGTTTCTTCATTTTTTATTATTTATTATTTTTCTCCAGCCTAGGATACACATAAAAAAAAAAAAAAAAAAGTCAAATATCCATTGATTTTTAAAAAGTTTAAATTTATTACTCTTATTCGTTTTGATGCATAAAATACTCTTTAGATCTACTAATTCCTTCAAAAAAAAAATTACCTTAGTAATTTTACAAATGATAATTACATAATTAAACAAATAATCATTGTCTTGATTTGTGTGTAAATTATTTCATTCACAACTCAGTTAAAATTTGCAATCAACTACAAATTTTAAAGGGAAAATATAAACAAAGATTATTCTATAAAAAACCATTTCAAACGTTTTTCATCTTAGAGTTTATGCCATTCTTCACATTTGTAGTAGGATTAGAGGTCAACACTAATAAATTCTAATTAATATTAAATAACCTTCGAATTAAACAAATTATAGAGTAATCAAGAAAAAGAACTCACTGCACATTGCATTTGGCTTACTCAAAATATTTGCAACTGAAAAGAAAAGATGGAGGTGTTTTGCAAAGTGAGAGTGAGATAGTAGAACATCAGTAGTGAATGTAAAACAGGTTGGTTGCTTTTTACCAAAGGAAAAAAAAAGAAAAGAAAAGGTTGGTTGCTCACAAACACATCATGGATTCCCTCCATAATTATTGCATTGACTTATCATTTTTTGGTTCACGTCAAATTCAGTGGTAGTTGAAGCACAAGTTTCTCCAACTGATAATCATTAAGTTTATATATATCCGCCACCCAAAATAATAATAATAGCAATAATAAACTTCAATGATGTAATTTTTATGTTAAATGCACATTGATATAACATTGAATGGTGCTGGTAGAAAATTGCATGTCCTTAAATCAATTAATAATGGACCACCACTTATAGTATGTAAAATTTATTTTAAAAGCATCTCCACTACATTATATATAGATTGCTATCTATGCGGCATAAACGTTTGAAAGGTTTTCAATCTATGCGGCATAAAAGTCTATTTGAACTAAAATTTATAATTTTATACGAAATATAAAATAATACGTATGTCATCGAAAAAAATTTAACCTCTCATAATTCTACACAAAATACAAAATAATGTGTATGTCGTAAAAACAAATTTAACCTTCAATAATTTTATACAAAATACATAAGAATATATCTTTTAAAACTTTTTAAATGACGCATACAGTTAGCCAATATTTATAATTTTTTTCCTTAACAAAGATTGCATTGATATTTATTTATGTGTCTTTTTTTTTATTGAATTATGTGTAATTTTTTTAATTTAAAAATTAATTAATATTAATTAGACTATTTAATTAAATATAAATATAATAAGAAAAAAAAAACACAAAGTGATAATGAAACACTTTAAAAACAATTTATTTTTTATTTGTATTTTTTATATTTATAATAAAATAAAAAATTTAATAAAATTTTAAATTAAACAAATTACATAAGTTCAAGATAATAAAATAAAAAATAAACAAGTGATAAAATGGGCTTACAATGTCTATTTATTTTTTCTCACAAAGATTGCGTCGAGGAAGATTTTTCCAATTTGACTCTATATTTTTTACATGGAAGATATATATATATATATATATATATATTAAGGAATTTACATCCCCATCGTAGATGCACATAAAAGTTATGTGCCGCTGGCCCATTTATCACATCCCATAACCATATGTCTCTGTCTGTCCTGCAAAAAGCAAGACTCTAATGCAAATTGTTTTCTAAAAGGGTGAAAATGGAAATACAGAAAAATATTCCAAAATATTTCATAATATTCAACCACTACATATACAAATCAAAATACAAACAGACTGTCCCAATTTGATATTTCAAGATTCTTACAGAGATCTAATCACAAATTTTTTAAAAGATAAAAAATTAAAACAAAAAGATATTTAAAGGCACACATATCCCAAGGACCACTAAGAGAATCTACGGCTCTGAAAAATTTGACTTCGCAGGGGATAACGTGGGCAGCCTCACATGACAGTACAAGCCGCTGTGTTTTCATCACTGAAGGCCGTGGTGTACCGAACTTCGGTGGAGCTCGCACGTGCCAGCTGGTTAGCCTGTGGGTCATTCCCGTATCGCACGTACCCGGCTGGAGCTTTCCTGTCGTACACCCCCTGTGCGTATGGATGAGCAACCACATCGTAAGGCACGTAGGGCCAGATCTCTGCCCTCTTCCCCGTCCGATGCGCCACTCGAGCAACCACCTTAGCCGGGTCCACGTATCCGACGACCGTGAGCTTGTTCGCTTTGCGCTCCACGTCCACCTGTTGCACACCCTTCATTCCCTCCACCGCTCTCTTCACCTTCCTCTCGCATCCTTCGCAGTCAATTCTCACCTTCACCTCCACCGTCTGATCAAAAGAAAAAACAAATCACCCCAGAATTAGCTCTGTTAAATCACACGTGGGCACCCAATCAACGGTTCAGACTGTAAATGCAGAGTGTTGCACTGTTGCTTGATGCGGTGGATTAGTTTAAAGGCAAAAAAAGACACAGCACGGAAATCAGAGGGTTGGATTTATTTGGAAGCTACTGTAACTGACACACTCCGATGGAGTACAACTAGAAAACCAACTCCACCAAACAAATTCGAGGAGACTATAAGCAGATTCAATTACCAGAGATTAAGCAAATTAATTCATTTCAATTATCTAGTAGAATGGTGTAAACTAGAAACTAAGAAAGAAATAATTTAGAAATGAAGATTCTTGGATGATGATCTCGCGCTTTGATCAGAGAAAAAAGATAGTTGAGAGACGATTAGGTAATAGGTTGGTGGATGCTAATAAATGCAAGTTTTTAAAAGAGAGATGAGAAGGAAAATGAAGAAGAAGAAAAAGAAGAAGAAGAAGAAGAAGAAGTCACCTGCAATTGCCTGCGCTTTTTGAGCTTGGAATGGCCATGGGAGCAATCAAAGAGATTAGAAAAGTGATCCAGAGCACCCATTGATTCTCACTTTCACAGAGACAGGTACGAATTTACACACAGGGAGAGAGAGAGAGAGAGAGAGAGAGTAATAATAATTTATTGTATGAGAAAGCTTCGAAACCCTGAAGGAAAATATCTGTGTGGCTAGAAATGATTAAAGAAGCAAATCATAATGAAGACGAGAGGGTAGGCCCTCTATTTATATATACCGACACTTGTTGGAAAAACACTTGGCTACTCATTTCGCTCACTACTACTACTACAAACTACACTACTCTCTAATGGTCATTTGCTCGAAATCCGTGTCGTTATGTCCAATTAAAAGAAGATCTGGGTCCTCGGTTGTTGCGCCGGTTGTGATGGTTTTGTGCCACGTGTCCACGTTAGGCTCCAGATAGGCACCCGATGTGTGATTTTGTTATTTACGAGGCTATCCATGCAGTGACAAAACACCGACCAGGTGGGTCCCTTTCTCTTTTGGCGGGAAATGGGAGGTATGGCCGCAGCATTTGTTTTCACACGCGCCTCTTTCAGTTTTGTGTGTTTTACAGTTACGAGTCGTGGTTTGCTTCTGTCTCTCCGGACGGGACGGTGGGAGTGGGGACCACAGCTTTTGAAATGGGCCCCACATATTGGGGTGATGTATGGTTGCGGACTTACAGTGTATGAACGGTGAGTGCGCGTTGAATCTACTGTACACCGGATAAGGGAGCGTGAGTAGCGCGTGCAATGTTTCCTAATCGTCCATTAATTAATCAATAAATAAATATAGAAATAAGATTTAAATCCGGTAAACTCAAATAAAACAAACTAAATAAATAAATAAAGCTAGAAAATAAATAATTTAAAACTCTAGTAAACCCTTTTTTTTATTATTATTTGGTAAGAGAATTTCATACTTCAACATAATTGGAAGACATTAGATTTTCAAAGGCTTTAATCATTAAATTACAATCTTCTCCATAATGCAAAAGCAAAATAATAATAGTCACTCGGTCGACCCAACAGGGTAGAATATGTTACGAATGTGGGCCTTCGTGGAAGGTGTGTGTGTGTTGGGTAGTCATTAAGCTATTTCTTATGAACCAAACAACAGCTACTAAAATTATGGTGATATACAAGCAGCCAAAGACAGTCACATTCAATATAATAAATGCACATAACATGAGATAGGTGATCTCGATGGAGACCATACATGGTAATGGTTGGGATTCCATTCACGTTTGTTGAACCCTTTAATGGAGACATTTGAAACCTTCCTTCTCACTTGAAAGCTATTCTTCTTCTCTTTTCGATGGAGCTCTGAACTTACCATCCCTGTTGGGGACCCAGAAATATGGCTTATCGTACTTTTTCCTTTCTTTTTTTTTTTGGGCAAATATATGGCTTCTTCTACTTTTATGTTTTGGTAAAAATATGGCTTCTTGTACTTGAAAGTAAGTTATTCACTTTTCGAAATACGGAACTTGTTTGTCTAATTGTCGCCCTCCTTATGTCCTTTTAGGTTTCTAAGAGAAGGGAAAATATTATATTTGGTCAAATTTAGGTTGGAGGTTAGGAATTATGGTCAAATTTAAAATTTTAAAGTGTGAGCTCAGTGGCAATTGCTGTTGAACTAAGTCGACATCCGCTATCCATTATAAATTATGATAGATATAAATAATGTGGTATTTATGTGGCAATAATAATAATAATAATAACTTTATTTTTCATATTTTTAATCAATTAAGTACTATCACTTATCAAAATTCACAATTTATAATAAAAAAAGCATTATTCTTAGAGCATCTCTATAAGTAAACCTAGAGTGTGGCTAATAGAAAGGAAGCCAATTGTTTCATCACACTCGCTTGTGATAGTTGTGGATACTCCAGGTGGAGAGATCTATTAGGGGTGTGGTTCAGTTGTTCTAGACTTCGAAAAGGTTACATAGTTAGAGCAGCAAGAAGGCGTTATCCACTAACAGAATCCTGATTGATGAGATCTACATCGAAACTCTTTTTTATTCATAAAAAAAATAGTACATGCTAATGCCAGATTTTAACCTTAATATGTATTTTTTACACTCCAATAAAAGTGCTTTTTAAATGTGAAAAACATAACATAATCATTTTTAGTATCAAATTTGACATCATAAATGATATTATAAAATTAACTAATAAAATTTGACATTTTCATTTAGTATTGTCTATTAGAGTGATATTATAAAAAATTTAACATTGACATATTGAATTTATATTAAAGATCAATGCCAAAATTTTACAATCACGTAGCGTTTCCGACTCTTGATGAGCAGAGTTTTGCACACAAAATTTTTGTCCATAAACCTTTTATTGTCAAAGGGTTTTGTGCATGGGGCTCGGTTAGTCCATTTTAAGTGCAAATGAGCCCATTTTCCATAACTGAACTGCCTTCTGTTGGGGCTATTCCCCATTTAACCCAAATATAATAAAAATGAAAAACAACTACGGTAATACTAGGGTACCAAATTATTTACCATTTCATGTTTGGCAACCAATCTGACAGCATTATACTGTCTTAAATAATGTAGATTTCACACAATAAATCAACAAAAACTAATTCTAGTGAGTGGCATGAGTTGGGTGTAATTTGATTAAATTAAAATTAATTAATTATAATTAGAGTTTTGTATTCTAATTATTAATAATATAGATTTTATATATTATACACATTATCAAACGAGCTCTCAATTATCATTTTCCAATTGTATCACATAATGGTATTAGACAATCAAGTTGATTTGTTATTTCTTTAAAAAGTATAAGATTAGTTTATGATGATTCATAAATGTTTTTTAAAAAATTAATAAAATAACATTATATATATAAGAAAAATAGAATTAAGAACTCAAGCTTCCGACTCAGTACAAATTACACACATTTTTACCTTAATGTAAAACTCTGCGGCATATGCACAAATAGAATGGATTGAGTCCCTAGGAGTTGGTTAGCTTTGGTTACTCTAGTCTCTTATTGTCACCTACTTTCTTTTTTTTTGGTGAATATGACTACATTAAGTACAAAATACACTCAGCCAATAGAGTTTACAGAAAAAGACAACCATCATCCTTAGAGTCCTGCTAGATTTGTTGCTCAAAGACAACCATCCTTAGAGCTGGGAACAACATCCCTACTAATATCAAAATTAACAAAGGCATGAGATTCAAACAAAGTAAACTTTGCTATTAGATCAGCAAGCTTATTAGTACTTCTACTGATCCAGAACATAGACCACTGTCTCCCAGCAAACCTACTTCTAATATTTAATAATTCATTGAAAGCAAACTAGGAAGTTGGCTCTCTATCATTGTTAACCTCTTAAACTACAAATTGAGAATCACAGAACCAATATACCATCTGCATTTTTTTTTTGCACAGCCACTTCAGAAGCCCACTCTAAGGCCTTCAACTCAATAAGGTTGGGTTTCATAGATAGCATAAACTTCGAAGCTAAAAACTCTTTGTTGTATTTGTTGCTTTGTCTTATACTCAATTTTAATTTTCGGTTCTATCCAAATTCAATGAAGTAATAAGCGTTTCGTTTCAATTCTTTTTCCATGTATGGTCCAAACGTCATCGTTGCATGTTCATATAGATCCATAGGCCGAATCCCTATCGGCATCAATTCCAAGAAAGTTTAATGTTTTTGTTAACATGATTTAGATCTCAGGACAATAATTAATATCTAATTGTCATAAATATATCATGTTATTTTATTATTTTATTAATTTTTATTTTGCTACATCACTATTTAACTAATGAAATATTTATTTTGATTAATATAAGACAATAAAAAAACATAAGAAAAAAAATAAATTTCCTCTTTTTATTAATTATTTTTTGCAACATTATTTTTTTATTTAGTGATTTTATTAATAAATTAATAAATTTGTGAAATAAAATGGTGAAGCCATTGGTTAAAAATTATATATATTTTTTTGTTTTACAAATAAAATTAGTGTTAAAACCAATTGAAAATATTCGTTTTAAATTAAATTAAATTATTTATTTTGGTAATATTTGTTTTAAATTAAATTATTTATTTTGGTTGTCTAGAGTAAAAAAAGTTAATTACAAAAAACAATTATTTAACTTTGGCATACAAAGGGTTAAGTGGGTATTTTCTTTTCTGTTATATTAGATGATATGTATTAATCAAAATAAATATTAATTAATCAAACAGTGATGTTTCAAAATAAAGATAATAAAAAATTAAATTAAATAATAGAATGAGATGACATTTTTAAAATCAAATGGATGAGGACATTATCATAATCTTAATCTTTGAAAATGGCCAAAACCTAGCATTTTCCTATTGGAATTTTCGAAATGAACAAACTCACTCAACCTTAAAAAGAAGTTTGTTGGTTGGAAATTGGTGTTTGTCTAGATGCTTATAATCTAAAAAAGAAAAAAACAATGGTGAGCTATGTGGGATGTGTAAAGCCGTTTATTTAATATTATTATTTATTAGTAAACATAATTTAAAGGATATATTAATTATAGGAAAATCACCATCCCATGGTCATCATCTCAAGTATTCTCGATCTGTCTTGCATATAAAATATAGTAGTGACGTAGAACTACAAGACAGTATAGAAAAAATTAAAATGGGATTTAGATAATCTTATTTAGATGTATATAGTTTGTTACCACGTGGAAGTCCATGACGCTACCTCACCTCCTCGGAACATAAAACTTGCCGGTGCCAATTGGTCAAACTCATCACCAATTTCAATTTTATTACTTAATTTTATGTCTACTAAAAAAAAGGGTACGATTTTGATCCCTATATAAAAATTAATTTTATATTTCTTTTGGACACAGTATTTACGCTGCTTTTGTGATTGAATAATTATTTTAATTCCAAACCAGAATAAATAGGCCCATGTAACAAGGCCCATGTAATCTCTTGTCAAATAAAATTTGCTCAGTTAATTTAGTTTTTACTAACATATATATATACACAAATATATATACGAAAAAGTTAACGATATGTTTTTTTTTTTTTTTTACACGCTCATATGTTTTTTTATTTTATGATCTTTTTATTTTTTATTCCTTCCTCCCTTTCCTTTTCCTAAATGCTCTCCTCCTCCAAAATCGAGGCTCTCCCCTTTTCTTTGGTTCTCCACTTCTCCTTTAGCTTTGGCCACCAATCTCTCCTTCTCCTCCAAATTGACGATGATGATATTGATCTCCTCCTTCATCATCGACATCGGAGGTCTTTTATTTCGGCCTATAAAGTCCGATAAGCTCTTTCTTCGGATAAAAAATATTTCATTTTGATTTAGGATTTTTCTAAAAAATATATTTATATACCCTATATATACCGAACAATAAGAAGACACGTATGTATAATGTGTATGTTTTATTTTCTTAGACTTTCAAGTTATATAATGTTTTAATATTAATGTTATATAATGTTATGTTTTAAATATTTTCTTATAAAAATCCGAAATCAAAACAAAATATTTCTTACTGGAAGATAGAGTTTGTTGGGCTTCACAAACTCAAATAAACGACCCGTGTGACATTGACAATGAAGGAGGAGATTAATATCCTCCTCAATGTAGAGGAGGAGAAGGGCTTAGTGCCCAAGCTGAAGAAATACCAGATAAAAGGGGAGAGCGTCAATTGTGGAGGAGGACGACGTCTGGGAAAAGGGGAGGAAGGAAAAAAAAAAAACATCGGAGCTATTACTTTTCTGTATTTTTAACCCTTTTTACATGGAATATAATAAGTGAGGTCGCTTATTATATCATTTATATATATATATATATATATATATATATATATCTGTAAATCTCAAAAGATGGGATGATATGGAGCCCATTGTATGATTTTTTATTATTATTTTAATTTAATTTTGTTATTATTTTTTTTTATTTAGCATTTAATATAGTTTTAGATTTATTATAAAAATAAAAATAATAAATTAATATAGTTTTTTTCAATTTAAAAATTAAAAGTTAGATTGAAATGTAAAAAACTATTTTAGTTATTTAAAATTTTTAATATTAAAATAGTTCTCGTTCATCTAAAATTATATTAGATACTAACAAAAAGTAAAATAATAAAAAAATTACTAAATTAAGCTAAAAACTCCGGGCTCCATAACATTCCTATCTAATAGGGTTTATAGTATTTATATATATATATATATATATATATTATTTTAAAGAGAGACAAAACTGTAAATAATTGAGTAATAACAGTGTCACAAAATAAAAAAATTGTTTGAGAAATAGTGATTTCTATGCGTTTGAGAAACCAAAAACTGAAAACGATTATAATTTTTTGGAGGAGTGCTTCCTATGCGATGGAATATTAGTACTCAAAAGAATTTTCCTATGAGATTTAAGGATATAAATCTTTTCACACACAATGTAGAGATATTTTCCAAGGCTCCAGCTATTTATTAAAATATTAATTTTTTTGTACAGTTTTTGGGTCGTATACAAACGAATTACGTGTATAGTTTATGGGTCTCTATCAATTAGGTTATTACCCAGAAGAAATTTCAAAAAAGAAAAGAAGAAAGAAAGAATGGTCCATAATCTACGTGATGGCAGATATTGAAGCTATAAATAATCAGTACGTAGTCTTCCAACCGTCAAAGTGTGCGAAGTGCGAAGTGCAAATTATAGAACGCCGTAAATGACCAAATTATATTTTTCGTTTTTGATAAAAGATGACCAAATTATATCTACGCAAAGAAGATGCATGCATGCGTGACATTTTCATATTAATTTATGTACTATGATTTGGAAAAAAGCTACATATACAACTTAAGAAGAAACAAAATATGCGCGCAAGATTCAAAAACATTGTCTTCTCGGCAATCGGTTACGTTGTTGGAAATTCACAATTAGCTTCTTGGAAACAGAATGAATTTTTATATGTGAAACTCCAACGGTCAACATTTCAAAGAAAAAGCAAACAGCGTTTTTACAATACACGGCCATCTTGCTTTGTATCGAAGATTTATTTTCAATGAGTGTGCGGGCACATACAGACAAATAAAAAGTTATGCATTATGAATTCCATGATTCAAACTCAATAATTAAAAGGTCGCAGTCACACACACCAACACCAAGTCATCCATGTATATCCACCACCATCGCCACGTTACCGACTGCTGATTAATAAAAACACAGAGACGATGCAGTCAAAGATGATATAATGCACGAGAATAAGCGACCCCATAAAAGATAAAGCAAAGCTCACCGGCTAGTACTTTTTTGAATTGCCAAATAAAAAAACTTCACAAGATTTGCGTGTGTCGGTCTCACTACCACTAAATTAATATTTATTTATTAATAATATATAGGAGGAGGAGTAGTGGTGTAAGAACCCTTATCACATGTCACATGTCTTGCTTCGGGTCATCTTTTATATCCTCTAATTAAAATTAAAATTTTATATCTTATTTAGTTTTTTAATTAAGGGATAAATTATGTGAATTAGAAGTATAGTAGTGTAAAAAAAATTATAATCCTCACATTATAATTAATTATATCACATTAACCTACAAACTCTACCTCTTCTTGCTGCTTTATTATTGTGAGCTATATTATATATGTAGTGTGGCTTTCTCTGCAACGGTCATGCATGCAACGAAAGTTCTTTATGAAAAAAAAAAAAATGAAAAGGAGAAATTGATTCTTTTTCATTTTTATTATTATTATTTTTAAGAGCAAACTTTGTCAGATTTTATTTGGATGAATGCTAGCTTTGTCAGACTGAACGTGCTGAGTGGGAGTTTTTCTAATCCTTTCGTACCGTCCCATAATTGACATATACAATCGAAAGAGATTTATTATGCAAATTATTCACGTTGTTACTCCAAAGATTGTACTTTGAATATAGAATTAACAGCACAACCTAAAAAGAAGAAGGAAAATTATTACTTTTTATATTTTCTTTAGATTAAATATCAAAAACATATATGTATATAAGGACATAATCTGATAATGACAAAAGGGTTCCGATTCAAATACACTCCTAATCAGTAAATGATCCTTATTCCACCTAAATTTGTATTATTTTTATTACACTCTACATTAGTGCTGTATTTATGCATAATTAGAGATCATGTGTAATGATAGTGGATCACGATCACCCACTTGATACTTGGATCCAACCTCACCAGCTAATATTAAAATAAACACCGTTTCTCAAAAGTAAAAAAAATCGAAAACAAATACCAATTTGAAACAGTCTATGATTATTGATGATAAGCTCCACTACAAAAAGTCCAAAAATAGACTCATATAACGTGTACGCGGGTACAAAAAGACTAAGACTAGCATGAAACTCATCAAAGATTCTTGTAAAAAGACATAATTGGTACAATCGCATACGGCTGCTGCACAGACAGACAAAAAATTAATAACCATGAAATGGGAAAAAAAGCAATGGAAAAAAGAAGAAGCAACAAAACAAAGCAAAGCAAAAGCTACATGTCGTTGTTGTGGACAAAATAAGTCATATTACTAGCCCATAACACATAAGTCGCATACACACACAGAGCTTTTAATATTCCTGTGCCCACATGCCCATCACAACCAGGTCATCAGGTGGTCCTCAGACCATGCTCAATCTAACTGGTCTTGCCCATTCAACTGGCCCTACAACCCTTTTTCTTTAAAGTCTTTCTCTCCCATCATTCTATTTTGGTGGGCCATAGGTATTAATTTTTTTTTTTGGTGTTTTGAATGAAACAAGACCATCAAATCTTAAAATATATATATATATATATATATATCATATTTATAGCTACGTCAGGAATCTTTGGAATTTTAATGAATATTTGGATCTATTTATGCCCAAAAAGAAAAAAAGAAGCAAGCCTATGCTATATGGTCCGCTTTTATGCATGCCGTATAAGTTGATCAAAGTGCTTATCCAAGAAACTTCATGGAAAATAAGCACCTTTGCTTTTCTTTTCTTTTTTTGGTTCAAAGCTCCACACACCATTTCATAGAACTCTGCTATGTCACTTCACAAACATAATAATTTTTTTAATATACCATATTTACCTTTGGCGATCAACTCGTATAGTTGGCGTTGTAGTAGGCCCAAAAAGGTTAAAACAAATAATTATTACGCAAGGAAGGGTTTGGGTGGTGGTGGGGGAGATGTCTGCGTTATGGGAAGCGAGAGGAAGAGAAGCGTGTAGAAATCACTTTGGCAATGAGCTAATTATAAAAAAAGAAATTAAAAACAAACAGAAGCAGTTGGGAAGATGCAGGAAGAGAGAGTTTCTAGGGGCTTGGAATACGAGAAAAAGAAAAAAAAAAATTGGGTTTTTGATTTTGCCAAAACCAAGACCACTCTCTCTCTCTTTCTCTTTCTCTTTCATGGCCTCTGAAAATTAATAAATGGGAAAAATAGGATAAGAGTCAATGAAGTGTGAGATGGGTTCACATGGATTGCACCGTTGGAGCCGCCCAAGCTCTGAAATGGTTCGTGGGGTCTGATGGGTGGCTGGCACATGGGTCCACCACCATTACCGTAGGCTACGCTCACAAATATTTACTTTGTTTTCTGTGTTGTTACCCTAAAAGAACAAAAAAATTAACTATAAATAAATAAATTAAAAAATCGTGTTTCTTTTTAATGGGTTTTGGGAAATGTAACAGTTTTGGTTTTTGCACCCCTTTTTTTTTTTGTAGAATAATTTTTAGAATTTGGATAAATACATGTACAAATTTTATAATTTTTTTTTTGGTAAAAGGTAAAAATTTTATGATTTGGAATGTGAAAAAAAAAAGTGTATATTTTTAAAAGAGAAAATAAAAGGGACATTTAAAAAAATGTATAGAGAGAATGACAAAATTGACAATTTGTCATGCCAATAAGTACGTATTTCAATTTGAAATGTTGTTCAGATGTTACTATCTTGTCTTTGATTGATTAACATTTTTCAAAGCTGATAAAGATGACTATAAGAGATTTAGTAAAACTTTTGTTTTGGAGGGTTCGACAGTTGAAGAAATGAATTCAAATTAATAATAATTATAATAATAACGTTTTTTTTCCTCATTTTCTAGAATTATTTATTTGTTTATTAAAGGGTCATTTCAAGTGGTTGGAAAAATTATACAATTTAACATATAATTCACATATTAAAAAGTTTCTCAAATTAGTTAATTGAAAATTTTATAATTTTATAAACATGGTTATTTATTTATTTTGCATGTGTACGTTTTTATATCCCTATACAATATTAGCATTGGGAATGGTTTAAGGAGGGTATTTTGTCCTAAAATTTTAATAGCAAAATAATTGAAGATAGTTATTAGTGGCAAAGTTTATCTCTACGCACACACGCTAAATTATGTATTTATGAAAAAAAACAAATCTTAAATATGTTTATATAAATCTATTTAAGTTTTACATTGGACATGTTATTTATATTAATCATTAAATATTATATATAATTGAATCATATTTATCATCTATTGGACTGATCAACAAGTTACGTTGTCGGACACGTCTCGTAATGAGTAAGATTATGCCTTGCAATTTGTTCACTATAAAGTTTTAATATTTAATGCATTTATTAGCATTTACCATTTAATTAAATATATTGTTAACATAACTAATATGATACGCCAAAAGTTATGAGCGAATTAAATCTTTGCTTATTTAAATTGTGAAACTAAACTTACATATTTATGTGTCACTCAAAAAAATTAATAAGTAAAATTTATATATAGGTCGAACTCGCATGGATTTATCTAACTAGACATATTTAAAATATTCAAGACTAATTTTATTTTCATACATATATATATATATATATATATAAAAGAATGATTTATTTTCATGTATGTTAAATTTTGGTTATTTTTTATTTTTTCAAATATGGAATGTGTGTTAATTTGAAATGAATTAAAAATGTACAAATCTCAAAACGAATTACCAAAATATGCAGCATTGATTAATATCCAAAATTTAATAAAGAAAAATAACTTTAGCATTTGCCAACTTTCACCAAAAATAGATTTCATCAAATTTTCAAACGAAATAAATTTTCTCTTGATAAATAAAGAGGGCCAAATAAGTGGTAAATTTATAGATATTTTTTTCCCAAAAATATTTAAGGGCAAGAGATTATTATTATTATTATTTAAAAAAAAAAAAGGTAAAGAAAACTTTTTCAGCTTTTGTTTGTCCATGAGAAGTGATCGAATAATTTTCCAAAAGAGTTTTCTAAGCTTATAATTATTTAACTCAAAATTTGCATTGCTTGATAATTGGAAGATTTTTAGGAATACGAATTAAAATATAAAACATAGTATTAAACTTCAAGATTCTCAAACTTAAATGGATTATTTTTTCAGTATCCTTCAACAGATTAACTTTCAATTAATTAGACTTGATTTTGATGCAAACCAGTAATCACAACCTCTATTTTCATATATATGTATATATATAAAAGCTCTGTCACATATCTTAAATTTCGAAACTTTCTTAACCCTCACATTTTATCTTTCATTAATCACCAACTAATATAAAATCTCATCAAAATCCCATTGAAATAAAACTCTCAACCCTAATATTTATAGGGTGCTTTCTTTCATCATTTATTTAGAACTTTTAAAAATATATAAACAAATGTTAATGTTTTACATATTAAAATTTTTTTTAAAAAAACCATTGTCAATAACTTACTCTGTTTCATTTATTCTTTCATTAAATGCAAAAGTAAAAAATTATCATAAAAACAGATCTCACATCCCAACAGAAAGGAAAAAAGAAGCAGAATTATAGGGAAAAAAAAAGTGAGAGAGAGAAAAAATAAGGATCCTATTCTTCAGTCTTTCCAGATGACCAAACTGACAAGGGAAAAAAATAAAAATCAGTGATTCTCTCTACCTCTTGAAAATAATAAATATAGAATAAAAGCAAAAAAAAACTGACTGATTCGCAGAGTGGAATTGAATTTTGATTATTCAAAAAAGAAACAAAAAAGCACACAATTACACACACAACTCTGAAATCTCTGACCCGATAGTTTAGTCACAAAATCTGCATGTGTACGTCGTTGCTTACCGCGTCCCATACATACATATCTCTTTAATGCTTCATACACACCCTTCAGAAAAAACAGGGAAAACAAAAATTAAATAAAAAGAAAATGGCAGGCTTTACTTAAAAAGTCACAGCAATTGAAACTAGCAATCCTATAGGCCATTAGTCCATTTCTTTGCCTTCAAGTTTTTTTACGCCTACTTTAATTCAATCACAATTCACTGTGTATATATGTGTGTGTGTATATATATGTATGTGTGTGTCTATTGCCTACTTCTAGTCCACCACCTTTGTTTTTTTATTAGACGTTTCTCAAAGCCATATCACGCACAGACGACGCAGGAGAACGAGCATAGATCAGAGACCAGAAAAGAGAAAACCTAACAGAGAAGAAGGGAGAAGGAAAAAAAACCAGCTTTTTGGATTTGAAGCAAAAAACTCCATTTTGGTTTATGGTCTTAAACAGAGGCTGAGAAAGATCTTGGGTGTTTTGTGATTTGGTTGGAAAATGGCCATTCAAGCACAGTTGTATTCGGAGAATCTTGGATTTCCATTGTGTGGCTCGCAGGATTGGATTGTGGTGGACGGTAATAGTGGCTGTGGTGGTACCGGTTCTACTGATGGGTACGGTCAGTTTCATTTCAATATTTCACAGAAACAGCAGCAGCAGCAGCAATTGCACATGCAAGAGCTACAAAATCAACAGCTTCATCTTCTTCAGCAGAGGAATCAAAACCTGTGGTTAGAAAACAATTTTCCTGTTTCTGTGTCCAAGGACAACAATTCTCAAAGCACCACCGACAATACTACTCAATCTACATCAATGGCCGCTTATTCACAAAGCATAGCCTTTCAAGTTGAAAATCAGAGGCAGGAAATCGATCAGTATCTCAAAGTACAGGTTAGACAATGAATTTCTGATAAAAGTGTTTTGCTTTTCTTTCTTATTCGGTGCTTCACATTGTTCGAGACTTTAATTTTAATTAATTAATTAATTTTATTTTTTGGTTAATGTTTCAAACAGAATGAGAGGCTGAGATTAGTACTGCAGGAGCAGAGAAAGCAACAAATTGAGACATTGTTGAAGAAGATAGAGTCGAAGACGACAGCTTTGTTGAGGCAGAAAGATGAAGAAATGGCTCAAGGGGCTAAGAGGGCAATGGAGCTCGAAGATTTGTTGAGGAAAATGGAAATGGAGAATCAGTCGTGGAAGAGAGTGGCACAAGAGAAGGAAGCCATGGTTGTATCTTTGAACAACACGCTCGAGCAGATGAGAGAGAGGGCTTCTTGTTGCCTCAACAACAATGGTGCTGAAGACGCAGAGTCGTGCTGTGACGTGGAGGAGAGAGAAAACACGGAAGATGAAGAAGAAGAAGAAGAAGGAGACAGTAGTTACGTTGAACAGAAAAGGTTGAAGAAGAAAGGGGCGAAGATGGTCTGCAGAGGCTGTAATTCTCGAAGCTCGTGCGTGCTGTTCCTTCCTTGCAGACATCTTTGTTCATGCAAAGCTTGTGAGGCTTTTCTCGATTCTTGCCCTGTCTGTCAAACGCCAAAGAAAGCTAGCATTGAGGCTTTGATTTTCTAAACTTAATTTTCCCGAGAAAAAATTGAAAAACAGATGAGGATGAATGAACATAACCCATATTCGATGCAATCAATTTTTTATTATTATTGTTAGTATTTTTAAAAAATTTGTTAGTTTTAGGGTCTCTCAGTTTAGATTTTAATTTTGTACTTTAAACAACCAAAGGTTAAATCAATTGAACAGAATTACAGTACAGAGCATCACGGGTGGTTACTCCTTTTTTTTTTAACCTCTTATGTATTATGTGAGTGTGTATATATATAATAACAATATTGTTAGCACAGTATATTGATATATATATATATATTTTTTTTGGTAATTCATGGTATATTGATTTGATTATTCATATCAGAGTGTACCAGTTTTGCTGCATTTGGCAGATCAAGATTTTGTGTTGACAGAGGTGGGTGGTGATAGCAATGTCAGATTTTATCTCCATGCAAAAGTACTAGTTTCCTAGAGTAGCTTGGTGAAAAATAAACCAATTTATTTATTACTTAATACTTATAAGCTCAGTTTATGTCTGCAAGAAACAGATGGCAAAACAGCATGCTTGGCAGGCTGGGATTAGCACAGCGCTAGGAAAGCGACACACCCTCTCTTAATTATCATGCACAAAAATGTCAAATTAGCATCTTTTGGCAGTGCCCAACTTTTTTTTTGTTTTGTTTTGGTTCTGTACTTGTCATCTTTTTTGGGTCTTTGAAGATTTGGTTACTTGGGTTGCTTTTTAAAATATGAGCCTTGCTTTTTCAACAATTCACAAGCATGCATGCTTTTGGCAAGTGTTGGGTATATCCTTAAATCTCTCTCTTTCTTTAAAAAAAAAATGTGTTTGGTCAGCAATGCCATTTATTATATACTAGATTAAGAGCTAAACAAAAATAATAATTAAATAGTCAATATGCCACTTGCAATCAAACAAGGCAATAGAATCATCACGATGTTGATCACTTATCACCCATCAAAACTTGGTCCATCTCATCTCCATGATGCTTTTCATCACAATAAGTTGTGAATTTTTACTCAGTTTTTTATGGGTTAAATATATAAATGAAGCTGCCATAGCAGCTGTCATATAAAAATAATACTTAAATTTTAAAATTACTTAACCTAATAAGAGCTTTGTCATCAAAATTATTAAATCTAATCCTAATCCAAAATTTTGTTTAAAACGAAAATAAGATATATAAGAGAGAGAGAGAATAATAAGGAAAAAGTCGTGGGGTTGGAAACATGGAAGCAGTAAAAGACCAAAAAGTAGGGGGTTGGGTTGGGCAGGGTTGACAGCAGATTCTGGTCCCGGAAGGTGTCCTCCTAATTATCCGGTGCTTTCCATTGCCCGTACACCCTTTTCTTTAATTTTATTATTTATTTTTAATTCAGTACAGTGGGAGTAGTGTAGCGTGATGGGGTGTGGGGTCCCAGTGTCTGTCCGATCCGACGTGTTCGTCTCTGATACTTCGCTGTTACCTCTGTGAATTCGTTTGTCTGTGGGTCCCTTGCAAGATTTGGTTTTTGGTAAACGAAGAGCACGGAGGACGTGGAATTTTACTGTGTATTCGGTGAAGCCACGTCTTAATTCTGGCAATTTCCTGGATTTTTCTTTGGGTCTAAATCGAAAATGTACGCTAGTTACTAGGGGGTGAATAATTGCATGCCGACTGTCAAGGTAAAGTTTATTTTTTAATAAATAAGACCTCGCTGTGTGGTAAATATGTGTTCGAAAATTCAACCACCTCTATTTGGTATTGATATTGTAAGATTAATAAATATGTTTGAGATGTTAAATAGAGCTCTTGAATTTAAACTTTTATAAATAAATATGAGAGTTTTATTAAGATTATTTTACTTAAAAATAGAATTTAGAAAACAATAGAGTTTTTAGGTTTTTTTTTGAAAATTCTATAAAGAGCTGGGTAAGTATTATAAAATATTAATAATAGTACTCTTACAAACTTTTTATTGTGACAGAAATTAAAATGAATGATATTATTAGAAATACAGTCCCAAACCTTAAAAAATGTCCTTATGTTATCTTTGCAGTTTTTTTTTACTCTCTCTTATATATACAATTTAAGAAAAAAAACCATAATAGTAAAGCCAAAGTGAATATTTATTAAGTAATATTAAAGCAAAAGTGATATTTGGTTGATTCTTTGTTGTAAATTTTTTACAAAACCAGCAAGAAGGGTTGGTAAGTATTATGGCCCATGCAAGTATGGAGTTAAACAAGTTGGGTTGGGGGGGGACCTCAGTTAGTCCAATAATCCAATTTTTCTAAGAGTAAAGCTATCTAAAAATAGTAGTGATACACATATTTACCCAAAAAAATTAATGGTGATACAATCTATATTGTTTTAAAAAATATCCTTATGTAAAAGTTTATAATATTTTCGACACAATATTAACAAGGGCAATTCTAAAATATTGAAAATTTATTAAATCTTTTTCCTTTTCCTCATTTTCTATCAATTTTGGATGGAAATGGATAGAAATGAAATAGGGGAGAAGTACACCATTTTTTTCCTTCCACTCATATTAAGCAATCCAAATAAAATAATACTTTATTTTCTTTTCCTTCCTATCCCATCAATCTAAAAACAGTACTAAAAAAATGCAAAGGAAAAATTGATGCTTGAGGATTTTTATTTTTTAAGTAAAAGATACTCAATTAATATTAATCAAACAAAACAATTATGAATAAAGTAAATTTAATATCCACAAACTTTTAAAGATATGTGAAATTAATATTTATTAAGTTCACTCTATTTTAAAAAAATATATGCATATCAAATAAATATCTGTAGACTTAAAAAATTATTTTTATTAAGAATAATAAACAATTTATCATCTAGTAAGTCAAGTCCAAAATGTTTATTATTATATTCTTTTTTCTTAATTAAGTTGTTACCAAATTTGTTCAAAAATTTTAATGAGAAAACTTGTATATTTCAAAATAACGTATTAACGTATATTATTTTTCTCTTTTAACTCGTTTCCCTTTTGTTTTCTAGTAAGATTGACATGAACACTAATATACCATCACACTCGCTTGTGATAGTTGTAATTTGAATCTTGATAATTCTGTTATTATTTCAGGTATATTCAACTTTACTTGAAGTGCTAAATGGAAGGAATCTATTAGGGGGCTGAGCCAGCTGCTCTAGACTTTTATAGGATTGTAAAGGTAGAATAACAAAAATATTTTATTTACCAATAAAATTTTAAACTAATGAGATTCATATTAAAAATCTTTTTTATTTGGCACAAACGCTTACCATACTAGGGTACAAATAGTACTGATTAGATATAATTTTTCCACTCCATTTCTCTCTCCCTCTCTCTCTCTCCATTATTTATATTGATTTTATACTTATTTTACAACAAAGCACAGCCACCTTACAGTGTACGAATATGAATATGAAGCCTAAGAAATTTCTGCCACGTGTTTGTTAAATTGCAGTATAATTCCAAGGAATTGAAAAGGATGAAGGGTGGGCTTTAATCTCTTAAATTCTCGACCATTGAAAATATTTGTAATGGATTAGGATTACCATAGATATTCTCACAAATGAGAGATTATTTATTTAATTTTTGAAAAATTATATTTTCAAAATAATAATATTATAAATTTATAAAATAGATTTTCTGTTAGTTATTTTTTTTAATTTTAGAGAGTTAATTTTAAAAAATTTACTTTCATATAATTTTTTATTTTAATTTTTAAATATAAAATATGAATTTATTTTTTTAAATTTAAAGAGTCAAACTCACTCCCATATTAAATAATAAATATATTTTTAATTTAATATATCATAATAAAATTTAAAATTATTTTAAATATTTTTATTCTTATTTTTTTAAAAAAATTAAAAACTAAATTAGTTAATTAAAATTAATAAAATAAAAACTAATTAATAAAAAGCATAATTGAAATTATTTATTTAATTAGATTAAAAAATATATTTTTAATTTAAATGGGGTATCATATTTTCTTTAAAGACTTTGGTAGGCCCACAGCATAAAAATATTTAGGCCCAACGGCATCAAATTCTTCTGGGGGTTCCCTTTAAAGAATAAGAATTTAGTGTAGAAGCCCAAATTTTTGTCCTGTAAAAATTCGTGCAACAAGAGAAGAATCACGTTCAACTCCCACTGGAAGAAACCGAGAAGTACAAGAAGAAGAAGCAGAAGAAGCGTTTAGTGGTCCGCTTGGCTCGTTGGGTTTGAAGGGGTTGCTTCACAGCGCACAGGCTTCTCTCTTTTGCAAAGGTTCTTTCTCTGTTTTTTGAATTTGTTTCCATTTTTAGCTTCTTTCCCATGGCCTTCTCTGCCAGATCCTGTTACTGGGGTCCCATATGACATGGGTGAGATCTGTATGGCCTACTGGGGTGTTCGGCTTAGCTATGGCCATCCCATTTCCTATTTTTGGATTAGAATTCAAGTTTTAAGTAAACCGTAGTTGTACATAATTTCAAGCATGCTTTTAAGTTTTTGTCACTTTTGATGGTTTTCCCGCAAATGAAATATATGGATATATTTAATTTTTCTATTCGGTTAAGTTTCCCATGTATTTAAGAGATTCTCTATTTGTTTATTGTTGTTTTCATTTATTTGATGTTTAATATTACTTATATTTAGGTAATACATGCATGTGATTTCGTATGGCGATGCATTACATGCAGTTTTAGTGGGTATTAGTGTGTTTTTAGCGGCTCTGTGTATTGCTAGAACAATGAATGGTTTATAATATTAAAGTTAAGTGACAATCACCGATTTTAAATGCTAATGCATTGCTTGCAATTTTACATCTACAGATAAAGCTTCAATGGCGAAAAAATCTGTACCAAGGCCAAACAAACTAGCTGTGTACCTTTACATTCCCAATATCATTGGTGGGTATTGATAATTTACTTTTTGTGTTTTGCTTAGATATTTCTTATGAATTGCTTTAAACCATCGCCCACCTTTCTACTGAGGCATTACATGAAAAAATAATTAAGATTTTGGAGCTGAATTAGTTTGTGAAGCAAAAAACTTGCAAAGGTGGATATATAGAACTTGCTGTTTTCATATTGCTCTCAGTTTTTAATGGAACGGCATCGTTACACAACTACAGTTTAGCGTCAACTGAAAATAACATGAGTCAGGGATTTTATAGCTAAAACAGTTTGTGAAAACACCCTACTCTGTGATTTTTTGGAACTGAAAATACAGCCTCAGTTTTTAATTTTTTCGTATTCTTATCACTTACCAAGTTATGTAATATTCAGTATCATCTAAAATATGAGGTTGGCAACAAACCCTTGATTGAATTCTGGCCTCTTTTCTTGATTTCTGTGAGTTCGTCGGCTGATTTTATACTTAAACGGGATGCAGGGTACATCAGGGTTCTTATGAACATAATTGCTTTTGCTCAATGCTTCTCCAACAAAAAACTTTTCTCGGCTCTCTACTTTGTAAGGTAAGAATTTAATCTTCTGTAGCTTTTAGGCTTGAGTTATTTTCTTCAATTCGCTGTATTGAAAAATAATATGGTTGAGTTTGGCTTTTCAGCTTTGTTTGTGATGGCATAGATGGCTGGTGTGCTCGCAAATTCAATCAAGGTACAGAATTTCATTGTTTGTGTTTGCTAACTTTACTTCCATGTTGTACCATACCCAATATAGTAGTCAGATATTGTTAAACAAAAAGAGAAAATAAGGAACTCAAAATCTTTGTTGAGCTTATTTGGTTTAGCTGTTTATTTTCTTATTTGTCTTTGAGCTCTGTATTTCTTAATGACTAGTAAATAATGAACCACTTGCATATTTAGTGTTATATTGAACCAGGTGATAGGTAGATAACAAGACCTCAAACTGAAATAGACACCATCTATAGAATAGCTCTGCAAAATGATATTTATTAATCATAAGTCTTCTCTTTTTTTTTTTCAGAGATAGCAACATGTTGTAAAAGCCTTCTTGTACTAATATGTCTAATAATAGTAATGCAAAATACTTTTTATTTATCACAGGCGTTCTTATATTTAGAGATTGTAGCATGTTGATGGATAGAAGCCTTATTGTATGAACAACCATCGTACCAATACATTTGAAAATTGTAAAAGATTAAGTTTTTCTATTAAAAAGGCACTATAAGTTTTTTCTCTTAAAAAAGGCACCACCACTGCGATGCTTTTTTCTTTTATTTTTTTGGAGTCCTATATGATGATATAAATGTATCCAGTCATTGCAATTTATGACTGGAATATCTTAGCTTGTAGTTGTGTTATGATATATGAGCTAATACAGTGTTGGTCATCTAAAAGTAACTAAAATTGAACATTTAATCATCTTCTTTCCCCTTACCTGTTCAGTTTCAACCTTTGGAGCTGTTTTGGACATGGTAACAGACAGGTGATATTCTCAGGCTATCTCTCTCTGTCTGAAGATACATATATTGTCAATTGGTGTATTGCTTAATAATTGGTTTTGGATACTCATTTTTTTCTAATATTTTTCTGAGAATAATTATTTCGTTGTGCCTATTTGAGGTTTTGATTTATTTTTTGGTTTTGGATACTCTTTTTTTTTTCTAATATATTTCTGGGAATAATTATTTTGTTGTGCCTATTTGAGGTTTTGATTTATTTTCTTTGTTTGTTTTGGATACTTATTTCTTTCCAATATTTTTCTGAGAATAATTATTTCGTTGTGCCTGTTTGAGGTTTTGATTATTTTCTTTGTTTGTCAGGATTAGCACTGCTTGTCTACTGGTAATTCTTTCCCAAGTGTACCGGTAAAACTATTTATGGCATTATTTATATTCATAAAAAATTTATCCACTTTATCCAAGCTTGCAGATCTGAGCTATTAGTGCGTGTCTAATGCAGGCCTGGCTTGATTTTCCTCTCACTGCTGGCCCTAGATATTTCCAGCCATTGGCTGCAGATGTACAGGTATTTTTTCACCCCCTAATAAATTTGTTTTAATTTGAGAATTCTAAAGTTTTGTTCTATACAAAGAGTTTCATTTGCTATTCTTCTTTACTTTTGATGGCAGTACTTTCTTGGTAGGGAAGGTTAGTCATAAAGATGTAAAAGACAGCAGTAATTGGCTTTTTAAGCTGTACTATGGCAATCGAATGTTTATGGCTTACTGTTGTGTGGCATGTGAGGTAATTTCAACTTCGTGAAAGTTGACTTAAGCATTGGTTTCATTTAATTGCTACTTTTTCTCATAATTGGATTGTTTAAGCTTGCAGGTGCTTTATATACTTCTGTTTCTTCTTGCAAAAACCCAAACTGAGAATTTGATGGATGTAAGTTCTCATTTTGTTACTGGTTTAAGTTTCCAAAGGATGTAAAGAGGATTTCCCTAAACTACCATGGTTCTTGCTTCTTTCAGGTTTTAACAAGTTCTGTGCATGAGAGTACACTACTGTGTAGTCTACTCAGTTTAAGCGTATTTGGATGGGCAGTCAAGCAAGCTGTTAACGTCATCCAGGTAGTGATTGATACTTGTTTAACTTCTAGATCAATTTTTAATTATCCATTTTCAGTTGGAAAAGTTATTCCTATATACTGATAAGCTCACTGATAGATTAACATAGTCACTTTTAAGAATTCTGAAGTTGCACATTATGGAAATATGACCCAATATGCACAAAAAAATCTGAATTCATGACTTGTCTGTATTCTTTGTTGTTTTATATAAGTTAAAGAGATGTATTTTTGCAGTGCCTCTTCAGATTTGAAACATATTAAAAATTCATGATGGACTAGTTTGATAGATTTACTTCTAGAGAGTAGTTCTTCCTTTGAAATCTTGTGGGAGATAACTAGAGTGTTGTTGAAGCATTGCTAAATTGGGACACACAGACAGATCATGAATTCACTTATTGTGGTAGGTACTTATTAGCATACAAAATGGCTAAAAATGAAGTTTGGTTATGGAATTTGCGATAACAATGGATCCTATATCTATAACTGCAAGCTGAGATGGCTGTTAGCAATTCAGCTTTTAAGTCATGAAGATAGTTTGTCTTCGAACATTCTTTCAGGCTGTCATTCTACTGGCTGACATATTTTGTTCAATTTGACAATCAAATAATTGTTCCTTGTTGGGATGTTGTGAAATTCAGTTGAAGACAGCAGCCGATGCTTGTGTGCTTTACGACATTGACAAAAAGCAGAAGCCATAATTTGTATCAACGTCGTATATGGCTAGGGCCATCCTATGAACACCTGGAGCCCACCATTTTTGTGTTCAAATTTCAGTTTTCAAATGTAGATGGGTGTGGTGTTACCAATATAACAGAAAAAGGACTATAAACACTTTGATAGCATGTTCCAATGGTTTCATTTAACTTCGTTTCCCTTTCTGGGAGTGTGTATACTGTGAATCCTCAAAGCGTTGGTGCTTTTTTCCCAAATTGCAATTTCATTTTCATTCTTTTCCCTTTTCTGGGAGTGTACACCAGCACGTGTGCATTTATGAACCTTCTTGATGATGTTTAAATATAAACCTGTTTTTGAGCTATGCATTATGGTGTTAAAAGTAATGCAAAGATGATGATCCACAACGGCGAAGTTCGTGGATATCAGTGTTAATAATGTTTGTACTTTAAGAAGTTGTTAAGACCTTGATACCTGGAATGAGTTTTGGCTAGAATTTAAATGCAATGTAATTATATAGCTTGGGTTAGGCATGCCATTCTAAAGTCTTTCGCATTCAACATTTGTCTATGATCTTTTCATTTACGATCTGTTTCTTTCAAATGCTGTGTAGGCTTTTGCACCGTAATTTTATTTCAATCTTTCATTTTGTAGACATTGCATATTACACGGTCAAACTCATACTTAGTGAGGTAATCCAAAGATTATCTTTAACCATAAATTGTGAAATAAATAACAAAATTTGACTTAAAAGTATTAATTGCATCATTAGTGATCACTGAAGCATAAAGCAAACAATATAAAAGCAAAAGGAATACACCAATCTGATCTTTACCATTAAAGAATTACAAATGCAGTAGGCTTCCTCTCTATATACTAAAAACTAAAAAAGTCATGAAAGGAAAATAAGGTAACCAAGGAGGCGATGACTATCACTGTGAAAATATGCTGCGCTGACGATTGCTTTCTGTGAACAATTTTGAATGTTGCTTTCTCTTAAGAACTTTTATCCTAACAACGCGAGAAGATATGCAAAATGTGAAACCCTCGAAACTGGGTTTATTTAAATTCAATACAGGCTATACCCAAAGAACTGGCTGATGATAATGGCAAATCCAAGAGCAATCGCTACAAGTGAAGAAGCCCAAGTCAGTTTCTCAGTTATTCTGGGTATCCGATCCTTTAATGCCTGACTACAGGAGCCTATAAACACCGTATAGCTTCCCATTGCAACTACGGTCCCAACAAGAAACATAATAAGGAAGGCAGCACCAGCCAAGCGAGAAGGCAAAGCAAGTGCGGGCAAGACCATCATCAGTGCATCTGGCTGCAGCCCGTGGACAATACCGGTCGCAAAAGTTGCAAAACCAATCTTCTTCTTCCCAATTGTAGGATTTTCAAGTGCTTCATAAACACTAACATCACATTCACCATTCTCTAAGGCAACACAAGGGGTGGGTACTTCTGAAGCTTCCCTAATACCCATTGCACCAATAACAAGTAAAGTAAAGCCCACCACCCTTGTGCCCCAGGTTCGGATAACTTCGATATGAAGCCGATCCTTAAGTAGCAGGAATATTAAGCCAAAGATAACTTGACCAGCATCGTGGCCACAGCCCCAAAGGGCTCCAACGGCAGCACTTTCCATGCGGGTACGGCCAATTGAAAGTGGAGCCAAAGCTGCAAGGTGGTCAGGTCCTGATAATGTGTGTAAGCAACCAGCAAAGAAACCTGTCCAAGCACTACTTAGTAATTCAGTCCGGATCAGTCTTCTCCCAACTGCAGCAGCAGCAGGAGCACTTGTCTTGGTAGCAGTTTGGAAGGAAGCAAAAGCTGCTGGTGCAAAAATTGGTTGGACTAAGATCATAGTAAGGGCAGAGAGCACGACAAAAGTTCCAATGGAAATGGCCTGAAACATGTTTATGATATGAACATCTTGTTAAACACTGTAAACGAAATCTATCACTAAACTTTAAAGGTAATACTAGTATTGGGACTTTGCAACACTCCAACCCTTCCTCCCCCCCTCTTAAAAGTTAAACCCTAAATAAAATTTTTACAATGAATAAAATGATATCACTAATATTTTCATCATATGAAACACAAGATAATTAATGAACAAAAGTGAAACCAAAAAGAATGGCTGCATTGATTAGAAATTCCTGGAGAACTTGCTCTTACTAGAACAAAACAATTCAGATTGGATAATCACATAGAAACACAACACCAATAACAAACTTGATCTTGCTAAGTTATGTCAACCCCAGGATAAAACTTTGGAGACTACCTGTACAAAATATTCATCTTCGTTCAGTTTGACAAAACTTTAGTTTAAAAAACAGTTATCATGGATTAAAAAATGGCTTGACGATTAAGTGACAGATCTAACATCCTATCGCAAAACCCTAGCCAGAGAGGAACATGAAGAAGGTTGATGATGAAGAATATGATGCTACATTGTCACTATCCCAAAAGTCACTCACTCTGTTTCAACCATCAACTACTAACACCATCCCTCTTTCCCCTGTTTCAAACTAAAAACGCACACACACACACACACAAACTAAGAAAGTAAACATAAAAAGAAAATGGATGAAAAAGAAAACCTTCTAAACTATATTACATAAGGTTATACCCCCACCCACCTGTTCAGCTCATGACCAGTTTACACCCCATTTTCACATACACATTCAACTATCAATTAAAAACGCAAAGGGTTGACACAATAACCATGTTGCTCAAATTAATTTAATATTAAGATTGTTATTCAAAACCTGGCCAATTTAGACCAATCATTCATCGTGCCAAATTAGATAACCTCATGCAGCATCCTATACAGTATGTCAAATTTAGTTCATAAAAAGGAAAAGAAGTAGGCATTAAAGGCCTAACATTGTGATCATCATTACTAAATCATCTTAAAAGGAAGCAGTGAAGCTGCAGATACTAATGTTAACAGAATTATGTTAGCCCCATAACAGAATCATCTCAGTAGATCTCTCTCAAAGCTGATTCAATCAAAGTTAGCCCCATAACAAGGTGTTTTTGGCAAATATAAACTTCTTTACATATCATTATCAAAACAAAAGCCTCACAATCGGCAAACTATGACATAAACAATACAAAACTGGACTGCAAAACAAAACAATAAAAAAGAGAGGACAAAGCCATTATACAATGGGTGACGGAAACTATGTCATAGAGAGTTTAAAATTCTGAACTTCTCTAGCAGCCAATTTGTCATCTATAGCTAATACTCCTGTTTGGATGTGCTTTTTCTTAAAGAAAAAAGTGCTTTCAAAAGGAAAAAAGCAGTTGCAATGTGTTTGGCAAATAATTCAAAAAGCGGTTTCTTGATGGGGAAAAAAAACACATCAAGTGAAAGTGCTTTTTTTTTTTTTTTGAGAAGCACCTAGTAGGTTTTTTTTTTTCCTCTCTAAAAAGAAGTGCTTTTTATTTTTTAAAACAATATTTAATGTTTTATTGTAATTTTTAAAATACTAAAAATATCTCATTTAATTTAAAATCACTTTTTTATGGATAGAAACCAAACATAAGTTATTTTATTGAGATAGCGCTTTTTACAATCAAAGTCTTCCTATAGGTGAAATCCTTTATGTTTACACGAATTTTGTGGGGAAAGAAATAGTAACTTACCAACTCAATTAAACAATTTTAAAACTGGATGTCATTTGCCAATTCTCATCTTCCAGAGAGAATTTTTTTTTTTTTTGAACACCAATTAGATGACTGAAATCTAGTTTCCATAATGTTCATTTGTTTACACATTTTCATCAACCAAACAGATTCCAAAACACTTCATACTTCTCACGACCAAATTTCAGAAGCTTTCCAAAATCCTCATCCCAATTACACTATCAACTAAGCGTAAACATAGTTAAACGTATATCGTAATTATGATCCCAAATTCTGAGTTTCACAATCAAGAACATTTGTGATTTTTCTAAATTATTAAAAAGATTTCAGAGCAAGCAAGCATTTCCTTACCCGTCAACGCAATTGATATTAACTCCCATTATACCGTATCACTTGAATTAAACATACGAAAACGCAAAACATAATCAGGGCAAGAATGAAACAAAAACCCATAAAATGAGATATTAAAAAAATAAAATATTGTTGTTAAAGAATACTAAATTGCATTAGGCAATACCTTTCTTTTTCGCTCAGGATTTCCAATTGGGATCTGCTCGAGAGACTGGGATTTGGGTACCGATTCACTCACCGAGGAAATTCGGGAAGGAGAGAAAGACCGTAAACTGTCCGACGGAGTTGACGACGAAGGCGAGACAGTAGAAGATACAGAATTGTTTCCATACTTGCAGGATAGTGAGCTGGCCCGTCTGCACTCGGGCCGTGTCGAGGAAGCAAAATTGAGTTTTGCCGAGTCAATACGACCGGATCGAGGTAGAAACGGAGAGCATTTGAGATGAACTTTCAAAGAGGCTGGAGATGAAGAGGACAGAAGCCTTTCCATGGCTTCTCTCCCTCTCTGAGTCTCTGTCCCTGTAAGAGCTTCTGGGTTAAGTCTAAGATTTTGCAGAGAGAGTCAAAGAGAGACAGTAGGTGCGGAGTTGTTGAAGATAAAGTTTGGCTAAGAAGGTTAGCAGAAATTGGACATTTTTTTTTTTTTTTTGGGATTTTACTTCGTTAGCTTGCTGTGCTGAATCAATTCAATTTAAATGGATCCAAAACATTAGGAATTGGCGTTTTCATTACCAATCTACATTTTTATTTTAATGATCAATCCTTTTTCCAATTTAAATGGATCCAAAACATTAGGAATTGGCGTTTTCATTACCAAATACATTTATAATATTAATGCCAACCCTTTTCCATTTCTGAGTAAAGTTTCTAATACAATTCATAATCATATTATATATCTCACATTCTATGACTTGCTTAGGCTTGGTTGGTAATACAAAAAAATACCAGTGCAGTGGAATTTGCAGTGGGGGTAAATTAATTTCATTAAACTGAACAAAAATAATTAGTTAAAATGTTAAATCATTATCAGTTTTTTAAGACACTAACATTGGTGTATTCAATTTAAATTTTTAAAGACTTTGTTGGAATTTAAAAATTTATGTGTATTCAATTAAAATTTTTAAATACTTTATAAAAATTATGAGATATTTACAATTAAGATTTTAATTGACTTTGAAAAAGTTTTTAAAAATTATAAGTATTCAATTAAATTTTTTATAACTCTATAAAAGTCTACACATATTTAAAAAGTTAATAAATTTTAAAACACAAAGATTTTAATAAATTTTTTATAATATTTATGTTAAATCCTTAAAAAAAAATGTTATCAGAAATATTTCATGATTTCAATGGACTTTTTACAAAACTTCATAAAAATTAATAAAATTTATCAATTTTATCAAAATCAATTGCTTATAAAAGTCTACAAAAGTATGTGAACATGAATATTGAATACACCATCCTAAAATTATATTTGATAGAAGAGATGGAGAGATAGAAGGATAAAAGATGAATGAAGAGGGGAGGTGAAAAAAAAAGATGTATTATATTGATCTCTCGTATTATTTAAAGATCTTTTATCCAATTTTTCTATCCCCAATAATAACTAAACATCTCATCGTCTGAAATATAATACCTGATATTTCATCTCCTGTTAACTCACTTTTACATGTTTTCCTAATTTTTTAAGCTATTTTTATCTTTATTTTCATCCCAATTTTTTCCTTTTTCTCTTTGCCGAATTGATCTACAACTTTTTTTTTTTTTTCTCTTCCCCTTTTTTGTTTGACGAAGTTTTTAAAGTATAAGGATGAAAGATTTAGTCCTTATTTGGTAGAAGATTTTAATGAAGATTGATGGCAGAGGGAGTAGTAAAGAAATTTAAGGTATGGAGGTTGTTTTATAAAAGGAATAGAACGAGTAAATGAATTTGATATTCATAAAAAACATTCACTTCAATATTAGATAATAATCAAGATTTAAATATCGATATAGAAGGAAATATCAAAAATAAAAATACAAAAATATTGGTGACAATATCAACAAAATATTGATATCGATAAAACTTTAAAAGAAATGATGGAAATTGATAATAAAATATGAAAATTTTCAATGAAATTTTAAAATATATATATTTATTAACTAATTTATCAATTTAACTATAGAAATTAAAAAATCATTGAGCATAAATTATATTTTTCATAATTAAAAGACTTGCAATACTCATTGCTAGTAACAAAAATGCTATTATTTTTTTATGATAAATTATTTATTAATTAAAATAATGATAAAAATATATAATTATTTAAATATAATTCAATATCACATAGAATTTCTTGGTGGTACACTCATTGCTAGTAACAAAAATGCTATTATTTTTTATGATAAATTATTTATTTATTAAAATAATGATACAAGTATATAATTATTTAAATATAACTCAATATCACATAGAATTTCTTGGTGGTTGAAAATATTCACTCTTTTCTGCATCTTTATTTTCAGTAGTGTATTGAGAAAAATATTGATCAAAGGACATATTTCCTTGATAGTTTTATATATAATTATTAATATGTCAATCATATAGATTTGATATTATATGTGATTGTTACTAATAATTGTGATATTAATATATATTGGTTGACTCTGTGCATAACTGTTCTCCCTAATGGTTGAGCATGAGAATGTATCCATGAATTATTATTTGCTGACATTCTATAACTATCCATTGAATAAGAATTATATTCACCTCTAGTCTTATTGATCCAAAAAAATACTCATATTATAGTATATATAATATCTGAAATCATATAATAATTATAATTTGAAAAAAATATTCATGTTGTGTCTTTTGTCTAAAATCTAAAAGCATAATGTTTTATTTTTTTTATAATTAAAAAAATTATATATTTTTATAGAAATCCATAGTATTTTTAAAATTGCATAAAAAATTAATTATTATTTTCACAGATACTTCAAAATTTTTTATAGATATTTTAAAATTTCTATAGATATTTCAGGCACTTTTATATAAATTATGAAAATTTTAACCAAATTGCTAAGAAATTAACATGAAAATTTTAACAGAAATATCATAAATTTTAATAGAAATTACAAAATTTACAACTATTTTTAATTTTTATTAAAGAATAATATTCATATACAAAAAAAAATATCTACAAAATTTTGTGAATATATTTTATTTTTCATCCTTGATTATAGCATGTGTTAAATAAGTACATTTATTTAACTCCTCCATCATTTATTTCCTTTCTAGCATAATTATAGGAGAGAGATATTTGATAAGTAACTAATAAAATTTTAATTACATTTCCTAATTTCCTCTCCATCTTTCTCTCTCCCTTTTTTATTATTAAATATAGTCTTAAATGTAATTAAAAAATTATCAGTCAATTAAAAAAGCCGTCTGTCTTACAATATGCAATTATAGATTTCATCTTAAGCAATTGGAATGGATTATGAATCCATCCACCTATCCCCTCTCGATTGACCCTTATATCACACAATCATATTATGTTGCATTTTTTAATTGATCTCTCATCCTTTATCCATTTTAATTGTGACCCCCTTCACAAACGTCCTCATTAAATTAAACAATAAGAAAAAATATTATTATTGTTTGCCAAAGAGGTATATTTTATGTCAAGTGATGTCGGCTCAATAATAAACCTCTTACACTCATATTTATAGTCGTTGATTCAATTACATTTCATTTTCTTTTAAATTAAAATTATTATAATTCTGAAGAAAAAAGAAGAAGAAAGAGATATGTTTTGTGTCATATTTGAAATTTTTTTAAAAAACTTAAGAATTTTGTAAAAAGAGTCTAACTCAATTAATTGAAAACTACGTGCTTCAATTAAAATAAAAATTTATAAAGGCTTAATTGAAACCTAACCAAACTGAAGGTATTAAATGCCGATGGTAACTATTGGTGACAAGACTTCTTCTCCATTCTCAAGTGTCCATTTTCAAGCATTCAATTAGGGCCACACGGCCCCTCAGACAATACAGGCCCCCACGTTACTCTAGTGACATTCATTCACTTTCCACTTCTTCGGCAATAATGAGTATTTTTTTTGAAAGGGAATTGCTTAAAGTAGCCCCATCATGGCCACAAAACCCTTAAATAATTAGACCCTCAATTTTTAGTTTTATAGTGTTCATTCCACTTATTAAATTATTAGTTAGACACTCATTCTTAGTTCTATAGTGTTCGTTCTACAATCCTCTTAAAACATTTAGACCCCTTCAGTTTAGTTTTTTTCCAGTTATTATTTATTCAATAAGATTATAAATTTTTAATTTAAAATTAAAACTCACAACTTTAAAAAGTATAAGAATCCGTTTGAAACTGCTTTTTTAATGAAAAAATACTTTTTTCATAAAAAAAACAGTTTGAAATATATTTGGTAAAAAAATTATAAAGTACTTTTTTTTTTATAAAAAAAACACTTTAAGTGTTTTTTTAGAAGTACCTGATAGGTGCTTCTCTAAAAAAGTGCTTTTTTAAAGATTGTAAAATATTTTTAAATAGTTTTCCATCAAGCACAAACTACTTTATTATTAAAGTGCTTAAATAAAAAACGCTTTTGAAAAAAATACTATTTACATAAGCAGTTTCAAACGGGCCCTAAATATGAATGTGCGGGATTTACTTTAACGAACTTTACTTATCATTTAATTTTCCACTTCACAAGCCATGTCCATGTACTTGTTACAAAAAAAAAAAAACTAGAAGGTCACATTCAATACCTCATGCGACAATTCAAGTGGCAATAATTTATCAATGCAAAAACATCCTTGCATGCAAAAGTGAGAATGGAGAAGACTATCCAAACGAAGACCTCAATGCCATGGGATTCAATTGAGGTGGTTGAGACTTGAGAATATCCCATCACGTTTGCAATAAAAGTAGGCAGGTCACTAATATGCAATTAAGTCGGAAGATAGACTTTGAAATTCAGACCGTCATTTTTTGTTAATTTGAGGTGGGAGTGATTGATATTATGGATAAGTTAAGGTGCATTTGGAATGAATGCTACAGTTCCTCAAATGTTGGGGATAGAAGTCCACATGTAGCATCCCAGCTCACCCCACGCTTGACCCTCATGCCCACACAGACGTTGCTCGCGCTTTGCGCGCGCGGCACACGCACCTCACAAGGGACGCTGCCGTTCAATGTCGGGCCGCGCTTAGCATAAGCTTGCTATGTTCTCCAAATTAATTATATATATATATATATATTATATCCAATTTAATTTCACAAATTTTATATATCAAATAATGTATTTACAAGTTGTACTTGTTAAAAGAATAGGTGAAGTCTGGAAATGACATAAACTTTAAATAGATGAATGATAAATAAATTTTAATGGTTTTATTATTGATAATATAAGATATCAACAACATTACACAACGGATAAGGTAAAGAAGAGTATTAAATTAGCGGAATTTTATTTTTGGAGTTTGAAAATAATTGTTACAACCTTTACTAGAAAGGACAATTTGAGTAGCGTTGGAACTTGGAAGTTTTTATTCTCGAACTGTTTGTTTCCTTAAATATAAAAATACTGAAATTGGCAAACCAAAAGATTTGTGAGCCAATGGATCTGCCCAAAAAAAAAAAAAAATTATAAAAATTGCGATGCATCTTTTTGTTTTGATAAAATTCAATGAGGCATCTTGAAATGCGTTGTGGAGGCAATGAATGAAATGCAATGAATTTGGAATTTATGTTTTCATTCTATTTGGAGGCGTCTCCTACTAATTCAAATATCATATCGCTTTTCTATCATAATACATATCCTCTCACACTAATGCATAATACATACATATAAAAAAATATATAATTATTTTATATGTGTAAAAGAATTAACAGTGAGATGGATAAGTAGACTGAGACACAAGATCTAAATTCGTCTCCTATGTGTTGAAATTTCTATTAAAAACCTGGGCTTGTCATTTTTGACTTCCCTATCCCAAAAACTTGAGGCTTTATTTTGGCCACAACAGCCCCCTTAAACAGAAAGCAACCTAAGCGTTTCAAAGTCTCTTATTTTTCTTGCTGTCTCACGTTTCCATTAGGTTTGGAATTTCGTACAGGA
Source organism: Rhamnella rubrinervis (assembly GCA_007844105.2). NCBI lineage: Eukaryota > Viridiplantae > Streptophyta > Magnoliopsida > Rosales > Rhamnaceae > Rhamnella > Rhamnella rubrinervis. The sequence continues at coordinate 4,946,124 of CM017575.2, read as the reverse complement.
CAAAATTAAGAGTCCTTCATTAATAATTTATTAATAATGAATTTTGTTCGAGACATTACTTGAATAACATAATGATTTATTTATTGTAAAATATATAAATTATTATAAAACAAGTGGTGTGTTCAATTGGTATTCTCTTAGATAGGTTCATTTTCTCTCCAACATTTTCCTCAATAAAAAAAAAAGAAGAAAAAGTTGTAAATCAATTAAATTAACCTGACATGGAATTTTGCTTTGTCTATAAGGAAATGCTTATTTTATTATTAATTTTTTTGTAAAAAAAGAAAAAATAAAATAAAATTTCTTTTGGAGTGCAGGCCCATGAAATGAAACTTGTTCGGTATTGTAACAAGGGCCTTATCCTGCTTCCATTATTGTTAGGTATTGACCAAGGTTTTTTTTATGCCATGTGAGTCTTTTAAATTTTTTAATCAATTTTTATAGGAATTAAAATTTTAGTCAATTTTGTGAATAATTGTACATAATTGTCTCTTCTCATGTTAAATGCAAATAACACGTACAATATTTATTTAATTTATTACATCTTAAATATCTCTTATACACAAAAAATAAATGCGATTTAGAAAAGCTATACATGCAATATGAGATTTTGATCAAAGACATTTCCTTCTTCTTCAATAAATCAAGTTATAACAACCATTTAAGCTTTTGTAAGTTATTATATGCATTTCATTTTGGATTTTTGTTCTTTAGTTTCAATTGGATTGATGAATTTTGGAGATGATTTTGGAATTTCATATGGAATTTTCATGCAAAAAAATCAAATATGAAATTTCGCGTATACTAGGAAATTTCGCATCCACCATTAGAAAAACTCGGTAAACAGTATAGATGCCGGTGGTATCCCACTGATGACCTAGTGATGGGGGCACTATTGGTCTAGTTGTGTCTTATCAACGACTTGATAGCGAGGGCATCACCAGGTCGGTGGTGCCCTACCACTATGAATAATGTACAATTCTTTTTAGTATTCTTCTATTTTACTTAAACTTATAATTTTATGGTTTATTTCTAATGCTATGGTATATTTTTAATTGCATAGGTACAATAAAATCAGAAAGTACTATTATAATTGTTGTATTTTATTATAGCACGTGGTATAAAGGAGATGATGATCGTTGGTATTTCAAGAATTATGAATCGGTACACCCAAAATATAGAATTTTGTTTCAAGGAGAAAAAAAGATGAAATACAAATGTGGTCGGTGTGAAATGATGGAACACAACCAGGCAAAATATACCAAGCTTATAAATCATGACAATATTGGTCTTAATGGTGGTGGTGCGATGCAAGACTAATTTTTTTCCTATATATACATATGTATTGAATTGTTTATATTTAATATATTATAATTTATTCAAGTTATGGTTTAATTGTATATACATATGTAATATATTTTTGAGAAAAATTGAAGGTCAAGAAATAAAATTTCAGCTAATTTGAGACTCTACACAACATTTATTTATTTTCTTTATAAATCAACTTTTAGGAGGAATTTTTGCATGAGACCAATTGGAAATAAAAGTCAAGACATGAAGATTTATCCATAATTTCTTTTATAATGTTCTGGTAGCCCACAAAAAAAAAAGTCAAACTTGAAGGTTGATGCTGTCTCGAAAGATTTGCACAATGTTGGTAAAAACTAAATTTGAAAACTTTTCCGAATTCAAATTGAGATAAATAATATATGGTTGGAAAGCTAAGAGATTTTAAATATTTTTAAATTTTTTAAGTAGATTTAGGCCTTCAAAATATGCATGAAATCAAAGTTAACAATTTGTTAACAAATAAAATTTGAGCAAATTTCACACTCTGCATAGAATGTACGTTTTTTTTCATAAATTGACTTTAAGTTGGAATGTTTGCATGATGCAAATTGGAAATGGAAGCTAAGCCATGATTTGTTTCAGAATTTTTTGGGTAGTCAATAAAAAAAGGTTAAAGTCGAACTTAAAGATTAAAGTTATCTTGGCAGATTTGCATAGTATTAGTAGAAACTAAATTTGAAGGCTTTTTAAATTGGATTGAGACATATGATATATGGTTGGAAAGTTAAGAGGTAAGTTTTAATTTACAAATTTTTTTTTAAAATTTTCTAGCTGGATTTAGGCCTCCAAAACATGAATAAAATCAAAGTAATGCGGAAAGTCTAAATTTTGAAATTGCTATAGTTTACATATACAATATGTAGTATCTATGATATATGCACTTTATTAATTTAATTTGTGTGGACTTGGTATCCAAATCTTATTAAGATGAAGTTAAATTTGGTATTCATAATTCTTTTGGTGCGCTAACCCTTTATTGAAATCATTATACTATACACAATAGGTACTATTGGAATTGGAAACTCATTAAATTAACTGTACAAATACATGAATGAATAATGTCATCCACTATTGTCAATGAATAATAATATTAATAACAACTTTAAAAGATGTAAATTAATAAATGAATAATAATATTATCTGATGGCCTGGTGGTGGGGCACCATTAGCTTGGCGATAGGGTTTCCATTGGCTTGGTGGCAAGGGCTCTAACAGGGTGGTGGTGGGGCACCAAAAGGGGGTGTACTAGGAGGATGTGCATAGTAAAGGGGCGTCGGCACCCTACCGAAGAGTGGGCTTGGGCATTAGTGCCCCACCGCTTCGTCGGTGGGGTACCGACGCCTTCATTTAATTTAAGATTAAACAAAAGAAAAGTAAATACATATGTATTTAAACACCAACACTTCACTCAAGTATTTATTTAAACACTTAGCATGTAAAGAACATTAAACCATTTCAACACCACATAAGCTCAAATCTAAACATAAGGAAGTAAAAAACACATGCAATTAAACTCTCTAAACACTATAAGGTTCACTAAATTAGCATTTATTCAAACACTTAGCATGCATTCTAATGTATTTCAAGCATTCTAACTCCTTTATTTTAAACACATTCCATTTCTAATTCAAATACCAAACATTTTCTAACAATAATATTTGAAAATCAATAACCCTAAACAAACAAAATAACCATTATAATTTATAAATAAGTTACCTAACAAAAAGAGAATTATTGAAGAAGTTTTTTAAAATATATAAGTGCTTTAACCTTTATTAAAGACGATAATAGTAAGGGCAGTGTACGATGACAAAGAAGAAGAAGAAGAGGAGAAGAGAAGAGCGACAACGATGACAACAGGGACAACAAGTGTAGGCCAAGAAGAAGAAAAGGAAGGAATAGAGGAATCAATGATGTTGGTGGTGGTATGTGTGGCTACCACCGTAGTGGTTAAAATTTTAATTATCAATAGCCTATTTAATTTTTACACTTTTAGGGATATAAAAGTAATTTCGGGATAACATTTTAAATCTATAAAAAATTAATATTTTTTTTATTATTGCATGTTGAGCCTGACTATGGCATCAAGAAAACCATTTAACCAATCCAAAGTATACCCATAAGGATTTGAAATGAACTGGACTGCCCAAAATACATCATGGGTTTGACACGACTTTGTGCCTTTTTAGGTCATCATAGCAAAAGTTCAAAACCCAAGGACAAACTTAATTTTAATTTGAATTTGGAGAAATTTATTTGAAAAAAAGAAAAAAGATGTTACTATGTGAGTTCAAATTTCTTGATTCAGTGTGTGGCTCTTTGATTGTTGTACCATTAATTTATTTACATGTGTGTATAGAAGAATAATCACATATTGATGATGTATTATATGAAAAGCAATAAGACAAACAACGAGTTAAATAATATGAAACTCCTGTTACAAAGTTATTGAGTGATTTATGTACATATGGAAAAAAAACTCATGCATATACATCATTCTTTTTTAATGTTAAATTATGAATGGCCAAGACCTCTGATTGCTTCAACTATACTAGTTCAAAATAAGTTGGTAAAAATTATATATATATATATATATAATTTTATGGGAATGAGTTGTGGTTGCAATATATACTACTACTAGATGCCGTAGCCTAAAAAACTATGTTGTGTACAAAAGTGTGGCGTACTTAAAAAATTTAAAGGTTTTTGGGTAAAATGCTCACTAAAATAATACAATTTGAAAAACTATCCACCAATTCATATTTCTTACAAAAGCTAGATAAAGTATCGAATTTTCCCTTTATTAACTAGTAACCATATGAGCTTATTCCACTTTAATTCATCTGACACTTTATTTGTTTCATCTGTGTATGTTAAACTTTAGGTTTTCTTTTAAGTTCATAGTCTTCTTCTTTCAATATCATTATTTGTTCCTTATTTTTTATTGATTTCTTTTTTATTGAAATCAAATCTGTTCACTTGAAGTTTTTATTAAACTATCATCAATTGTAAAAAAGATAATAACAAATTTGTAATTTAAAGTAGCATATTTTTTTATATTTTGCATTAATATGCTTACAGAAGGTAATAAGTATGTGTATTTACTTTTGCTTTGTGGTTTTGATTTATTTGGTTTCGAATGCATGAGTTGTTGAAAAAAAAATGAGATATGGAAGAAATTATGTTAGTGGGGATATATTGGCTTTCACAATGCCTTCCTCGGTAGGTTGGCCTAGACTCGACATGCCTGCCATGGCCTACCTAGGTCCTAAGCCAACTTGCTAAAATGGTCTTCCTCGGTAGTCTTACTGAGGCCATAGGCTAAACTGCTGAGGAAGATTTTTTTTTTTTCAAAAAAATATTAAATTAAACAAGATACAATAAAAGTTGAAAAAAAAGTAAACTATATAATTGCTATTTTTTTTTGTATTTATAGGTTTTTTTATGCTATAAACAATTATAGTTGTAATTTTGCTCGATGAAAGGTTTGAGATGGATGACGAAGGGAATTAGGTTTATGTGGATGAGATGATGAAAGCAAGGCTTATACACACTATGAAGTGATGAACATAAATTCCAATAATTTTCGCATTGAAATGAAGTCTATAGTTTGATCATGTTATAAATTGGATCCATTGAGAATAAAAATGATGGAGATGTGAAGTGTTTCTTTAATGAGCATTTTAGTGTGGATACAATTTATACATCTATGTTATTTATTGAGGTTGAAGCGTTACAAGAGACGCCTACAGTTGGAGGAAGAGATTCAGATATGCAATTGCATTTGCCTTTCGGAGTGGGAGCAATAGACTTTTATTGTCAAAATTTGTAGTGGACTAACAATAGTAGTGGAATTGGAAATGAAGAATATTCAATCCTACATAATAAAATTAAGGAAAGTATTGCATTGAATTTGCACGATGGGAATGACATTATAGTGTTTGATCGTGTATTGCCTACAATAGATGAATATGATAGGTTGTATAATTCAACAACTTAATCTCATAAAATATCTGGAGAATAAATTTGTTAGGATGGTTGACTGAAGTTTAACATTTTGGTATAGATAATTGGGCCCAAAGTTGACTTTTCTCTACATATAATTTTTGATTTTGACTTTGGTATCATTACGTAGAGCTCGTCGATACGAGTTTGTAGATATATGGTGGTGTTATCGCAGGCAACCAAAAATAAAATCTATACTCCTAAAAATATATGTATTAGTGCGAGTAAGGATCGTTCCCATGGATAACAAACAATGAGGGGCTTCATATATGACAAAAACAATTGTAAGAAAAATAATTAAGGAACAATTCCAATTATAAAATTGAAATCAGTCAAACGAATAAACTTTGGTATAAGTCAACGTCCACCATTGGAATTTTACAACTGATCATCGATGTAAGTATTTATCAATTTACACTTTTAATATTAACCGTTGGAACTAATATTCCTATTTCCCCTTAATCATAGCTAATTAGAAAATAAGCGATCTAATCAACCCTAACTACTAAATGACTATATAACAATTCTAAAGGTTTAATCTTGTAGCATCTTTAAGAATTAAAGAAATCAATTAAGCTAAACAACGCAAGCACAAGCGGTTGCATTTAATTTAGTCGAGTGTTCTTCCTATAATCTAATAGTTTCTGACGCAACAAATCATTAAATCTTAGCTGCTTCACAAATTATAGAGATAAAATAATTATGGGTTTGACATCTAACTTAGCAGTATATTACAACGAATAACAAACTAGTATGCCTCCTAACAATTAAAAAAGGCAATCATGAAAATAGGCGCAAAAGAACATCCAATACTCAAAGCATAAGTTAAACAATAAAAACAAATTAGATCTTACAGTTTTATTGATTCCGAGGCTTATGTTTCCTTCCACCAATTATAAAAGTTTAGCCATGCAAGACCATGATAAAAACTTAAAGGAAAAGTTAGAAAAAGGAGGAGAGAAGGAAAAAAATGTTCCCTAAATTTGAAAATAGCTCTATTTATAATAAAATCCTAACCCTCTTTTTATTTACTTTTTACTTTTTAATTTAGCTTTATTTAACTTAAAGGGTCGACCACTTTTCCATAGACAAAGCTTAAGGAAGTTTTTAGAGAGAAAGAGAGAGAAAGTGAGAAAAATTGAGAAACAATTTAAGAAAAAATCAAGATGAGGTAACTAGTCATCTAGAAGACTCCAAGGTAAATGAGAACTGGTGTTTTTGTAACACCTCATACTTAGTTTTAACTTACATAATTCATTTTTGACTAAGTTGACTCAAGTTAATTAGTGGAGCTCGAGTTGACTTTTGCCACATATTATTTTTTATTTTGACTATGGTAATGTTGTGTAGGGCTCATCGATACAAGTTCATAGATTGGCGACATGTTCAAATCAGAGCTATGGTTTGAAAATTATGGTTAATAGAAGACAATGACAAAACTATAAATATTTTAAAAATAAAAATTTAAAAGGTCCTTTCTTCTTCCTCTTCTTCCCAGCCGATCATCACACACATACACACTCTCTGTCATCTCTCTCTTTCTAGGCCGCTTGAAAACCTAGTTGCCATATCTGCATCACCCATTGTAGGACCACACGTGCTGCCGGTGAGTCTTCCTTGACTCGCCACAAGCCCAGTTGTTGCCGGTGAGCCCCTAGATTTTGTTAAGAAGCCTGCATCTCTCTCTCCTCTATTCGTTGGATTCCGGCGAAAGAATCACGAAATACTTCTTAAGCTGCTACTTCCCGATCATTTTTGGCCATCTTAGTCATCACCCGACCAAATTGAAGGTAGATTCTCGATCTTCATCTTATGGGCTTCGATTTGGTATATAATAAGTCAATTTTGGCTAAGATTTAAGGAAAAGTCTCAATTTTAGGGTTAGGGTATTTCAAAATTTTGATAAATTAGATCCCATAAGTTGTATCTTTAGTTAATTATGGGTAGTATGAAGTTTAAAAGATTAATTAAGAGCTATTTGGAGATAATTAAGTGTGGTTTGATAATTTGATGTAGTGGGTGTTGGGGTGAGATTATGCAATTGAATTATATAGACTTGAGTAAGTGAAAATTGAAGTGTTTGAGAAGTTGATAATGTGTATTTTGTTAATGTTTAAGCCCTGTGACTAGAATGGATATTGAAGTGGATACACTTGCAAATCAGTAGTGATCCTATTTGTGAGTGAATTTAGTTTTATTATAAAATCATTACATTTTTAACATTATTTTAATTTATGATATATCTATTTATATATGATGATTACTATTTAAGAAATAATTATTTTTAATTGAGGCAATTATATTTATATTTATTACTCTAAATTATTTACAAATATAAGAATTAACAGCATTTTAGGGGGGTGAAAATGATTTATACATTGTGACTATTATATTTACTGTTGGGTACTGGGTTACCCCACAGGTCAGTGTAACATAGATGATGATTGTGGAAGCATGCATTCCATCACCCTCACGCGTGACTATGGTTAGACGATGATCCCTTTGATATATCTTACGACGGCGAGGATAGTATAATAGGTTCCATTTCCCTCTGTGGTTATTGGGATGATAAGTGGCGTATAGGTTTTATTTAATTATATGTATTATGAATTGATAGATAAGCGATTTTGGATATTTACATATTTATCTATTTATTTTAATTAGTTTCATTTTATAAGTGTTTTAATAATCATTAATATTTTTTTGAATAATTATTTTGTTCTTATAAAATATGTATTATATTTTACGTGATATCTAGATCTACTTACTGAGCTTGTCTCATTGTAGTTTTATTTTATTTTTCTCTTACAAGATTTTTATTAGGTCTCAGCTGGTCAGTATCATGTGTATTTATTTGAAACTGTTGAAGTTTTTTTGGATTCTAATTGTATCTTGATATTACATGTTGTGGAGCCTCCAATGGCATTTGTTGTGGCCATTGGACATTATATATATGTGTTTTCAGTGTAGGTACAAATTAGATCAATACAAATTTTAAGAGATGTTTTGTCAAAATTTTTGTAGGATTTTGGTGGAATTTCCCTGAGATGAGGCCCACCCTAAGTATGATCCTGTCAGTTTTAAAGTGGTGATTAATAGTATTCAAGCTTTGAAGCGAGGTAGGTATTCTTACCCTTTTATGATTTTTGTGAAATTTTAATAGTTTAGTAGATTAATTGGTAGAAGCATGTGAATCTAGGTGAATACTTATTGAATTTGTGATTGGTTCATTGGATTTGAGTTTAGTTTTATGCATGAAAAAAATCCCCAAATGTTAGGGTTAAGATTTTGGGAAGTTATGGAATTTATTTATTTATTTACATGGATATTGTTTGGAATTGTTAATTGATATATGTGTCTTGCAAAACCACTTGTTAATTGTGTGATTTGGATGCAAAATTGTTGAAAATTTGGTATAGGGAAATTCGGCCATGGAAAGGTAATTTTGGCATTTTAAAAATTATTGAGAGCGTTTTGGTCTTTTCACATAGAGGGGACATAGATGGTATTTTTTGAATTATGAAGGGCATTTAGATTATTTCACATTTCTTATTCATTAAGTATACATGTATGAAAATTAAAATTTTGCTAAATTCATGTGTGTGTGGGCATTGCATGTATACACATTTCTATATGTGTATGATTGTGAATATATATATAAGTGTGAAAACATATATAGATATGTGCATTTATATGTGTATGAATATAAATATACTTGTAGAACTAATATAATAAGCGATGTCGCTTATTATATCATGCGCAACAACTGTTAAAAATACGGAAAAGTTAACGCACACGTAGGACCATTTTTTTTAGGAATGCAGTCCTCGGTCAAATGATCGAAGCTCTTGACAAGGGGTGCCTTGTATGAGTACTCCTTGACCAAACTACTGAGGGCCTCGAGAGTTTGGCTAATGGGTGCCTTGTGTGCGCACCCTTAGGCCAAACTACTGAGGGCCTTGATGATTTGGCCTAGGGGTGCCTTGTGTGAGACCTCTCGTCCAAACTGCTGAGGGCCTCGGCAGTTTGACCAAAGGGTGCCTTCCCAAAATAAATACGAAAAAAAGTGATCTTATACATGTGTTAACTTTTCTGTATTTTTAACAGTTGTCTTGCATGATATAATGAGCGACATCGCTCATTATATCAGTTCTGTATATATATATATATATATATGTGTGTGTGTGTGTGTGTACGTGTAGTTTTGTATGTGTATAAATATATTTATAATTGATGAGAAAATATATGTGTATACATATATGGTTTTGGGCATTAAAATATTATTTTTATAAATTAAATATAGTTTGGTATAAAAGAAAGGCGTTTTTGTAATCAATATTACTTTGAGAGTTATTTTGGTAATTATAAAAATAGACAAAGATCGTTTCAGTAATTATTGTAGCATACATGGTATTTTGGTAAGTATTAGGGTAAGGAAGGATATTTCGGTAGTAGGAAATAGGGTAAGGAAGGACCTTTCGGTAGTTATCACTACCGAAAGAGGATAGTTTGATAATTATGTATAATTACACTTTGCTTTTTTATGATTATGTATTAAAATACTATGTGGACATGTACAAAGTAGCTATTTAATTATATGACTATTAGTGGACCACATTTATAAAAATCTCCACCTTTGTACACTAATATAAAAAATTACTTATCTTTATATCAACATCAGCTGTACAAGTATCTTTCAAAAAAAAAAAGAAAGAAATCAACTAGATTCTAAATCAGTAACCCCCATCAAGTTTAAACATTTCCTAAACTTGATTGTGGTTACTGGTTTAGTAATGATATCTGCAAGGTTATCATTAGTGTGTATCTTCTCCATTACTACCTTACCACTAGAAATTATATCTCAAGAAAATGCAGCTTCACATCAATATGTTTTGTCTTTTCATGGAACATCTGATTCTTTGTCAAATATATAACACTTTGACTATCACAGAAAATCTGAACTTGTTCTTGTTTAACTCCAAGCTCACCAACTAATTCTTGTAGCCACAATGCTTCTTTGGTTGCTTCAGTCAATGCCACATATTCAGCCTCTGTGGTTGAAAGTGTTACAACCGGTTATAAACAAGCTTTCGAACTCACAATATTTCCAAACAAAGTAAATATATATCCTGTTAAAGACCTCCTTTTGTCAAGATCATCAGAAAAATCAGAATCACAATAGCCATTGTTTTGCTGCTTTCCTTCACTTCTCTTGAATAGTAATCCATAATCTGAAGTACCTTTCAAGTATCTTAGAACCAATTTGACTGCTTCCTAATGAGCTCTTCTTGGATTGGCCATGAACCTGCTCACTAAACTGGCAGCATATGCTAAGTCCGATCGAGTGCGCACCATGGAATACACAAGACTTCCAACTGCACTAGCATAAGACACCTTGTTCATTTCTGTTTTCTCTATTTCAGTAGATGGTGATTGCAATGAAGATAATTTAAAGTGTTGAGCCAATGGAGTAGTAACTGATTTAGCACCCATCATAGAAAATCTTTCCAAAACTTTCTTGATGAAATTTCCTTGAGAGATGAACATTCTTCCTTTTCTTTTGTTTTTGAAAATCTATATTCCTAAAATCATTTTAGCCTCCCCCAAGTCTTTCATTTCAAATTCAGTTTTCAATTGGTAATTCAATCTTTCAATCTCTTGTTTATTAGTTGATGATATGCTAGCATAAAACAAAAGAAATACACCCACTTGGTCATCTATCCACTTGATATACACACAGCTATAAAATGAACTTCTTTTAAAACTTGTTTTCAGTATAAATTCATCAAATCTCAAATACCACTGTTGAGGAGTTTTTTTCAAACCATAAAGTAATTTCTTCAATAAACACACTTTATCTTCATTTCTTTTTGCAACAAATCCCTCGGGTTGCATCATGTAAATTTGTTCATCCAAGTTCTTATGAAGAAACGTTGTTTTGACATCTAGTTATTGAAGTTCCATGTCAAATTGTACAGTTAATGCCAACAATACTCGAATTGATGTGTCTTACCACAGGGGAATAAATTTCATTGAAATAAATTCATTCTCTTTGAGTAAAACCTTTGGCAACTAGCCTTACTTTATATCTATCATTCTCCACAACCGGAATTCCTTTTTTTCTTTTATAAATCCATTTGCATCCCACCGGTTTTGATTTGATAGTTTATCAACAAGAATCCATGTATGATTCTTCAACAAGCTTTCCATTTCATCTTGCATTGCTTCAATCCATTTCGAGCTGTTTTTATCCACCATTGGCTCTTTGTAATTCATAGGTTCTATTTCTTCTACTTCCTTAGCCACTGTCAAAACATAAGAAATAATATCAGCAAAACCATATCTTTCAGGTGGTCTTATATGTCCTCTGGGTCTATCTCTTGTTAATTGATAGGAATGCAGTTCTTCCTCTTGAACAGGTGCGTCTGTTCCTTCAACTTCTGCTACTTTAGTTTCAATTTCTGGATTTAACTTCACTGGAAGCTCTACCTTGAACTGAACATTCTCTTCTTTTCTTGAAGTTGACTGATTTGGAGGTGCTTATATACATCTCATCTTTCCTAAAAGTCACATCTTTGTTTATTATACTTTTAGATTCACTTGCATCTGTAAACCATAATTTGTCTCCTTTGACACCTTTTGGATAACCAATAAATATACACTTTATTGCTCTCGGTTCCAGCTTGCCTTGTTTAATATGTGCATAAACCACACATCCAAATACCCTTATATGATCATATTTTGGAGATATACCATTCTACATTTCTTTTGGAGTTTTAAAACCAATTGCTGCTGAAGGACTCCTGTTAATGAGATATGCTGCTGTATTTACAACTTCTGTCCAAATTTCTATGGAGCATTTGCACAAGACAACATACATCTCACCCTTTCCAAAATAGTTTTGTTCATTCTTTCAGCAAGACCATTTTGTTGAGGAATATACCTTACTGTAGTGTGTCTTATCAAGCCTTCTTACGAACAAAATTGTTTGAATTCATCTTTTAAAAATTCCCATCCATTATCTATTCTCAAGTGCTTAACCTTCTTTCCAGTTTGCACTTCAACCTTGAACTTTTGAAATGCTTCACTTTTACTCTTTAAAATATAAATCCAAACTTTTCTAGAAAAATCATCGATAATGGACATGATTTAGAATGCCTTTGGTGATGTGTACTGCTTTGTTGAATTTCAGCCTTGAAGCTTTTCCATATATGCAATGCTCACAAAATTCTGGCTTCCCCAATTTATCTCCACACAACAAGCCTTGTTTTTCCAGCTCTTGAAGTCCTCTTTCACTAACATGTGCAAGCCTTTGATGCCACAATTGTGCTTTTTAAATGTCTGAACTAGATGCAGTTACTGTAACTCCCAATACTGTTTGTCCTTGTAATATATACATGCCATTTTCCTTGATGCCCTTCATTACAACCAGAGATCCTCTTGTTACCCTTAGCACTCCATCTTCTGCTTTGTAACTATAACCATTTGAATCCAAAGTTCAAAGAGAGATTAAATTTTTCTTCAATTCGGGTATATACCTTATATTTTGTAATACCTTTTCAATCCAATCATGCATTTTAATTCTGATTGAACTAGAACCAACAACCTTGCATGCCTTGTTGTTTCCAAGCAATACTTAACCTCCATCACACTATTTGTAATCTTCAAACTAGTTTCTATTGGGTGTCATGTGAAAAGAACAACCCAAGTCAAGTATTATATGTGTTATTAGTAGCCACCAACAACACATCTGCACTTTCATAGCCTTCCACAACTACTGCTGCATCTCCTTTATAGTTTTCATTTTTCTTTTGCTTTTGTTTCCTTTTAGGATAAAATTTTCTGATGTGTCCCTCCTCATGGCAATTATAACACCTGATTTTATAATCATTCCTTGACTTTGATTTGGATTTACCTTTCCATTTTTTATTTTTATCTCTTGACCTTCCTCTTATAACCACATTTTCTCCAGCTCCATTTCCTTTAATGTTTGGTTTCATTTCATATTCTTATGAACGAAGTGCTGCAGTCACCTCATCCAGTGTAATTGTTGTTCTACCAAACTTAATTGCTGCTTTTAGTTCTCTATAAGATTCTGGTAAAGAGTTTAACAATATAATTACTTGGCTCTCATCACTTATTTTCTTATCATCAATGGATGCTAACGTAATAGCAATTTTCTTAAAATAATTCAGATTCTGTTCCAAATTTCTGGCTGTATCCATTTTAAAGTTAAAAAAATTTTCTTTCAATAAAATTCTATTTTTCAAGGATTTAGTTAAGTAAAAATTGTTCAAACTTTTTTCATACCTTGTAGGCTATGTCTTCCCCATCAACTTGTCTCAAAACGTTGTCTGCCAAATATAGTATGATGATGCAATAAGCAGATTCTTGCAATTCCTTATCTACTGAGCTTGAACTTCCTTGTGTGCTTGGTTCCTCCAGAGCCTTTTGCAGCTTGTGTTGAACCAGTAAAGCTTTCATTTTCTTCCTCCAAGAACCAAAATCCCCGGTTCCATCAAAACAACATAGCTCAAACTTCATGCTTTTCATCTCTCACAAAATAGAAATCAGAAAATTTGATCACAGATCTTGGCTCAATTCTGATACTACTTTTGTTAAAACGAAACCAGCAAACCAAGTAAAATCATCCAGTGATCAGCCAAGAGAACACAGCAAAACATAAACCAGCAAATCAAAATAAGATAAAGAAAAACACAGCTTCAATGTCAACAATCTTGTGCAATTCATGCATCTGAAAGGAAAATTCTCCTATGGTCTTCTACTTCTTCAACAATCGTCTCTTTCACTTCATGCCTTCTCCGATGCAGACTAAACGGGTAACAAGGATGATAAAACATCTCCTACAGCTTATATGGTCTTTTAGGTGGAAACTTGGTGTCATGGTCTTTGAAGAAACAAAAATCTGTGTCACAATCTTCTACCGAGGCTCAGTATCGGGTCGTTTCTAACACTACTGTTGAGTTAAGTTTGTCAATTTCTCTTCTTTTAGAACTTCGTGTTACGTCCTCCAGCAAACTGACAATATACTGTGATAATATTGGCACAACCTATGTCTGTGCAAATCCGGTATTCCATTCGAAATGAAGCATATTAGTGTTGACTTTCACTTTGTTCGTGATTGTATTGTTGCCGAGCAACTCCGATTCGCGCATGTCTCCAGCTCTGATCAACTTGTCGATGCTCTAACCAAGCCTCTACCTTGTAATCAGTTCCAGCTCCTTCGTTCCAAGTTTGGTGTGAACAACAAATCCAAAACTTGAGGGGCATATTAGAGTACTGCTTATCCTGTGTAACTGTTTCCATATACTGTGGGTTGTATAGTTGCATTTAATGTTGTTGTAAATGTTTATTTTACTCACACTTATCTATAACAGGCAACAATCACCTCACTGTGTATATATATAGTGGTTTTTTACTCATTAATAAAGGTGAGCCTTTTTCCATCTCTGCACTCCTCTTTATTTTGCATCAACAATTGATTGTGTTTATTATTATTCATTGGTTTTCGTCGTGGAAAATAAGAAAAGTTATATTTCATTATTATTCATTGATTTTGTTGGGGATAATAAGAAAAACTGTATCTCATTATTATTTGAAAAAGCAAGGTGTACATCGGTTTTGCAGGAGATAATAAGATAATGAAAATTATGAAAAGATAATAAGATAAAGATGAAAAGTATTAATATTTTGTTTTATCATTTGGAAAAACAAGATGTATATTTGTTCTGGGTTCAAAAGAGACAACAATCAACATGTTAAATAAGCAACCCATTTTTATGTCATCATAGGGGTTAAAAACATCTTTTATTTTAATTAATGTTCTAAATTTGATTTGTATTACAATATTTCTATTCATATAAAATGGAATAGGAGGAAAATGAAAAAACAAAATAATTTGATTTTCTTATCTAGATGGTTAAAACTGAGGGGGAAGGTCTTTTCTTGTAACTTACCATTTCATTTCCCATAACTTAGAAAACGAGCATTTTCCCATGAATACTATCTTTCCTTTCTTTCCTTTTTTTAGTTCAATACTCATGAATAAGATCAACAAATAACATTGTAGATTAATATTTTGCTTTATTATTTTATGCTTCTTGTAACATAAACATTTTTTTATACATAGAAGAGAGAGTAATCTTGAATTATGGTTTTAAATGAGTATACAAAAAAGAAAAGAAAAAGAAAAACAAAAGAAGAGAATTTTGTATGATGTTTACTAGTATTGGGTATAGTGATTTTACTTCCTCATGAGTAACAAGCTATTGACAATTCAAGATGTATTATTGCATAAGCCTATATATCTACATAGACTAATTGATTCCCTAATTCTTAAACAAAACGGAATTCCTCAAATGCGCATAAACTAATGGGAATTCAAGCCCAAATCAATATAAGACACCAGTAAACTAACAGGACAAGCAATAAACACTATACACGTATGGAAATACATTTAAAACCACAATAATTTACAACTTGCACAACTTATTCCAAATTTTACCCATGCAGACATAAAGATGCCTTACCTTTCCCCTTATTTGTGCCAGAAGAATTGACATTAGCTGCTACAGTCCCAAGCCTACAACCAGGAAAGTTCTTCCCAGAGTTCTGATGGGCCAAACATTGCAGACTCTCAAATTCACAATCACTGAAACCTTGGCCTTTCAATACGACCCCATTTCCACATTTCCCATCCACATCCGGATGAAGGCAATAGATCTGTTCTTCACACTGGACATTACATGGATTCATCACATAAGCTTGTGCACCAGGCATACTTGGGTTAGGCATGTTAGGACGGACTGTTTTCAGATATGGAAAAGTTCCGACCACTCCATCAATCCTTCCACGGATGTCAAAAAGTAAACACTTGAGCCTCTCATTCTCAGCCTCCAAGGCAGCCTGACCCTGTAACATCTTTAACAGATGCTGATTCTGAGCTCTCAAATTCACAACTTCATCTTCCAACGACGCCGCCTCAGTCTTCTTTTTCTCCCTGTACTTACGAACTGCTGCCAGGTTGCCCAATGGACGTTTCTTCGATTTCTTCTCTGCAGACTCCGGATTATCATCTGTAGCAGCCTTGTCGTCAGTTGAAGCAGGCACAAACTTAGAGTGGACATGTAAACAAGTGTGGGTATGTGAACTGTCAGGACCAGGTGGGTTGCAAGTGTGGGTGTGAGAGCAATAATGAGTGTCCATCAAAAGATCATCGAAGAAGCTGTCCATTGAACTGCTGGGAATCTCACCGCCAATGTTTGGAGTCGAAAACACTTCTTGGATCGACAAATCAAGCTCGCTATCGTCCATTGCGAAAATCAAATTGCAGAAGGAACGGAGTGAAGTGTGGATTTCAAAAAATTGCAACAAAATTTTCAAAAATTGACCTCGACCCAGATGAAATTTCCAGCACTATTCTAGATTCCCAAAGAAATTAGCAATTACACAGATGGGAAATTATAGTATCCAACAGTTTCGAAGCCACAAATCGATTCAACGAGCCAACATTGATTTGGGATTTCGAACAATTGCATAAAAGAATCGACCAAAACTCTAAACACCATCTAACAAATCAACTGTGTTACAGAAGAAATATCACAGTCCCAAAATCTAATAGTAGACAAGCTATCCCACCAAAAAAAACCAAAGATTTCCACCAGCAGAAGAGAGCTTACCACGAACTCGAAGCGCCCAAAAATTAACAAATTGCACAGGAGGTTCAAATGGCGAGGATATATTAGAGACGATTACGTTTTGAGATATAAAAACAAAAGCGCGGAGATAATCGTAAAAAGAATTTGATATTGAGACATCAAGAACATAGAAGCCAGCAAATTATAGAGAGAACGAGACTGCGGAAACCCTAGGAAAGGAAGCTAATATGGCAACATTTACATCACGTTTGCAATAAAAGTAGGCAGCGAACTATCGTGCAATTAAGTTGGCAGTTAAGACTTACGAAATTCAGACCCTCATTTTTTTGTTAATTTGAGGTGGGATAGAGTGATATCATGGATAAAAGTCCATAAATATATTTGGAATGAATGCTGGAGTTCCTCAAATGCGCAGAGCATAAGCTTGCTATGTTTTCACAAATTATTTAATTGCATATATATATATATATTATATTCAATTTAATTTAATTTCACAAATTTTGTGTATCAAATAACGTATTTACAAAGTTGTACATCTTAAAAGAATAGGTGAAAATTTAAATGGATGAATGATAAATAAATTTTAATGGTTTTATTATTGATAATCTAAAATATCAACAACAATATACAACGCGGAAGGTAAAGAAGAGTATTAAATTAGCGGAATTTTTTTTTTTTGGAGAAGTTGGAATTTGAAAATATTTATTACAACCTCTAGTAGAAAGAACAGTTTGGATAGTGTTGGAACTTAGAGGTTTTTATTCTCGTACTATTTGTTTCCTTAAATATAAAAATACTGAAATTGACAAATCAAAAGATTTGTGAGCCAATGGATCTGCCCAGGAAAAATAAAATTGCGAAGCATCTTTTTGTTTTTTGTTTTGATAAAATTCAATGAGGCATCTTGAAAATGCGTTGTGGAGGCAATGAATCTCGAATTTGTATTTTCGTTCTATTTGAAATTGAGACATGGATCCAAATTCATTTCCTACATGTTGAACTTTCTATTAAAACCTAGGTTTGTCATTTTTGGCTTCTCGATCCCAAAAACTTGAGGCTTTATATTGGCCACAACAACCCCCCTTAATGCAGAAAGCAACCTAAGCGTTTCGACGTCTCTTATTTTTCTTGCAGTCGCATGTTTCCATTTTGGAATTTCAAACAGGACAAAATGAATCGTCCTTCATTAAGAATTTATTAATAATGAATATTGTTTGAGACAT
Organism: Rhamnella rubrinervis; assembly: GCA_007844105.2. NCBI lineage: Eukaryota > Viridiplantae > Streptophyta > Magnoliopsida > Rosales > Rhamnaceae > Rhamnella > Rhamnella rubrinervis. Next base: position 4,927,868 of record CM017575.2, on the reverse strand, counting down.
TACTTTTTTTTTTATGAATATTGTTTGAGACATTACTTGAATAATTTTATTTATTTATTGCAATCACGTAAAATAATATCAATTATTATAAAACAAGTGGTGTGTTCAATTGGGATTCTCTTAGATCAGTTCATTTTCTCTCCGATATTTTCCTAGATAAAAAATTAAATATAAAAAGAAAAGAAAAAACAGCTGTAAATCAATTAAATTAATCGGACATGAAATTTTGCTTTGGCCATAAAGACATTGTGTGGGAAAATTCCCACTGGGCTGGATCTGCAAGGTTCAAGTGGAAGACGGGTTGACTCAAGGTTAAAGATTGATCAAAATCATTGGACTGACTTGTTAGAGCTGAACTAACCTTAACGGTGGCTCGGCTCAGACGAACAGGAAGTTTTCTGGAAAGAGTTTCAATATTCAACTTGGAGGCTTGACTCGAGCATGAAGAGAGCTGAGCGGCAACATAGCTTGGAATGGTCTTCCTTGACTTGAATGTGGTAAGAGTTAAGAAAAGTTTCAAGTACGAAAGTTCATTCAGTAGTCAATGCTAGATCTTTTCCTATATTCAACTTTCAAATTTGGGATGAGCCAATTTGGAAACTTACCCTAAACCAAGGTGGTTGGAGTTTCCTATTTTTGATGAGGAAGGTAAAGCCAAGCTTATAAATACCCCATCAACGCTCCATAGCAAAGGTACGCACTTTAACACTGTTTAGCTTTCAAAGCCCAAAGCCGATTCTCTCATAACAGAACTGGCTTAAGTGTTGGAGTCCCTTTGGCTGGTACCATACCAGTGCCCCCAAAAGCTTCACACTTTCTTTGTTTTGCAGATCAGTGGCGAAGTGCATGACGGTTTATGATGGAGCAAATTTTGTCATAAACAGTTTGGTGCTAAAGGAAGGGCTTGTGGCTGAGTTTTGGCACAAAAATCATCGTAGGCCTGTTTCCAGCAAGTTTCGAACATGATCACCAATGACATCAGAGCAATGTCAAACCTTATCTTATATGGTGTCATGCTTGATCAATAGGGAGACGAAACAACACCAATTCAAGGCAACATTACGGGAATGTCGGTTGTTGGCGGCAGAGCCACCGTGAATGACACCCGATTTGAGCAGCTTTCATGGCTCAGATTGAAGAATTGATCCAATCAACAAGGGCCCAACAGCAACACAATGAGGCCTAGGAATAGATCAACAGGCAGCTTTTGGAGCCATTCGAACTCCAACGGTACTAACAAAGACAAATAAATCACAGAGAACAAGAGGGATGGAGGTAACAAGTTACGGAAAAGCACTCACTAAGTCGGAGGAAGGAGATGCAAATTAGAGTTGCGATCGAATAAGAGCAACTGTGGCGAGAACGAATGCCGTTTCGGAGGGTGCCAGGGGTATGAGTCGAGTGGAGACTCTTACGAAGGACGATCACACCCCCAAAAGGGGAAGGGCAGCTTGAGGCCAGCCCCAATTAAAGATGAGAAACAGGGATAATAGATCTGCGCGAGCGGATTTGGCTCGGTAGGATGGAAGAACCAATGACTGGTATGATGAGATACCAGATACGCTTTTCTTAGATGTTATCACTTTGATTAACACACACGCAAACTTTTCGCGCCAAAATTCACATTATATGATGGTAGTGCCGACCAGGGGGATCATATAATCCACTTCAAGCAGGCCATAATCTCACTTACATTCCCTAGTCTGATAGGGATGCAGTGATGTGCAAAGTATTCGCCTCAAGCCTTAAGGGACTTGCCCTGCTTTGGTTATCGTCTACTATCACAAAGCATTGGATCGTTCCACGAGTTGGCACAACAATTCATGACCCAATTTTCTCTAGTCGACAGTACCGAAGAGACCCAGATGATTTGTTCCGGGTTCAATAGCAAAGAGATGAACAACTACGAGATTACATCTAGCGGTTCAACGACATGAAGGTCAAAATAATAGATTGGTCAGATGCAGTCGCCTGTAACGCGTTCAAGCGGATTGTTGCAAACCCTACACAAAGCTTAGAGTTTTGTGGTCTTGGAAGAAGAAACTGAGCCAGACATGCAGAGAGCATATAAGGAGGGACGAATCATATCCTCAAATGCTGGACCAAATCGAGCTGAGCCAAGCATTAAGGCTCGGCAGAGTGAAACTACAGAGTACTTACGGATCAAGGGCGGTTCTCGGATATACTGGCCAGATAGAACATTGAAAGTCAAAACGCCGAAGAATCCGTAAGAGAAAGACGCGGTTCCCAGGGGACCGATTACAGAAATTTAGGTTAGTGGTTTTCCCAACCAGCTGATCAAGCACATGGAAAGAATTCATGAGGTGCAGTGGCCGCGACCTATGAATTCAGACCTAAAAACCAGAGATAACTCCCAATGGTGTGCATTTCATTGGGAGTGTGGCCATACCACGGAGGATTGTCGAGCCTTCAACCGGGAAATAGAAGAGTTATTGAAGCGTGGATACCTCAGACAATGTTTTTTAAAGCCGGACAAATGGGGCTCAGACAGACAAATGGGGGAATCTCCAAGAAAGAAGACTCCTCAATGGACGAACAACGAAGTGGTGGTTCAAAAAGTCATTCATTCCATCCACGGAGGAATAGCCTACGGCGGCGAACGCAGGGAAGATAGAAGAGCCTACGCTCAACAACCAATAGCACAGGTTTCTTCAGTTCGAAATGATGAACCAACTATCACCTTTATAGTTGAGGACACCACTGGGGTGTTACCCCCATGATGACACTTTGGTGGTCACGCTGGACGTGGAAAATTGTACCATCAAACGCATATTAGTGGATAATGGAAGCTCGGCAGACATTGTATTCTCGAGCACACTGGAAAAGATAGGGATCAACCCCTCTACAATATAACCTACTAGAGCTACCCTAGTTGGGTATGATGGTAACGAAAGCCTAGCGAATGGAAGAATCATCCTCCCTATCATAGCAAAAAAATGTGCCTCAGATGACAGAGATGATGGTGGCAAATACTCCATCGGCCTACAACATGATACTGGGTCATCCATAGTTACACGTAATGAAGGTCATCCCATCTTCCTATCATCAGAAGATCAAATTTCCAACCAACAATGGGATGGGTGAAGTAAGAGGCAACTAGTCCATAACTCGGATATGTTACGTTAAGGTTGTGAATGAAAATAACAAATAGCAACTACGGAAGCCAGGGGTAGCGCAGGTGGATAAAATCGATGCCTTGGAGGATTTAGAAGATGTGCAGCTAGATTTGGACCACCCGGATCGGAAGACAAAAATCAGAACTCAGATGGATCCGGAGGTTCAACTCCGCTTGATTCAATTTTGAAAGACCACTGTAGTACTTTTGATTGGTCTACGGACGACATGGTGGGAATAGATCTAGGTGTTATTTCCCACAAGCTGAATGTGGACCCTACCCATAAACCTGTTCAGCAGAAGATGAGGAAGTTTGCACCGGAGCGAAATAAGGTCATCAATGAGAAAATTGATAAGGTATTGAAGAACGGGTTCATCAAGGAAGTACATTACCTAGACTGGCTTGCCAATGTGGTTGTGGTGCGAAAGAAAAATGAAAAGTCTGGTATGTATTGACTTTACCGATTTAAACAAAGATTGTCTATAAGACGGTTTTCCTTTGCCAAAAATCGATATGATGGTAGATGCTACTGCTGGTCATCAACTGCTAAGCTTCATGGGCGCCTACTCAGCTATAATCAAATCATGATGCATCCAGATGACCCGTGAGAAAACGACGTTCGTACAAGGTCACGTCGTTTGGATTGAAGAATGCAGGAGCCACATACTAGAGATTGGTGAATAAAATGTTCACGCATTTTGGCTCGATCATGAAAGTATACATAGACGACATATTAGTCAAATCCATGCATGCAGCAAGGTTTCGAGGTGTTAGACATACATCAGATGAAGCTGAATCCCTTTAAGTGCATATTAGGGGTTGGATCAGGGCAGTTCCTCTGTTATCTGGTTACGCGAAGAGGGATTGAAGCGAACCCGAGCCAAATAAGGGCTTTACTCGACATACCCTCTCCAAAAACTATAAAGGAGGTGCAAAGGTTCATCTCGAAGTCGTTTGAATATTGTATCTCATTCTTCCATGCATTAAAGGTGAACAAAGACTTCGAGTGGACAGAGGAAGGTGAATAGGCATTCCAACGGCTAAAGACCTATCTTACCTCTCCCACAATACTGTCTAAACCAAAGTCGGGGGAGCCACTGTATCTATACCTTGTCTTGGACCATACCGCCTCTCTTGCTTAGGAGAAGGAAAGTGGCACCCTATTTACTATGTCAGTAGGGCGATCGTGGGTGCAAAAACTCAGTCCTCCTTCATTGAGAAGCTTGCATTGGCTCTGTTCGTCTCTTCAAAAAGATAAGACTGTACTTTCAGTGTCACAAGGTTATCCTAGTGACCTCATACCCTCTCAAAGTTGCATTTCATAGCCGACATTGCAAGCAGGATGGTATGATGGACAATAGAGCTAGGGGAGTACAAAATTAAGGATCAGCTCCGGACAACTATCAAGTCTCAAGTGCTACCTGATTTTGTCGCCGAATTCACAAGGACAAAAGCCAAGATACATGAAAAGTGAAGTAGACCATTTGGACGACCCAAGCAAGACTATCGTTGTTGGAGCGAGCCTACTCGGATAAAGGCATCAAGCAGTGAAGATCCGAGTGGAGAAAGAGAACCAATTTGGAAGTTATTCATGGATGGACCATTGAATTGGCATGAAGTAGGAGCTGGAGTCATGCTTGAAAACCCAGTTGGTTTAGTATTAGAATAGGTATTCCATCTTACCTTCCTAGCATCAAATAACGAAGCCGAGTACGATACTCTACTAGCAAGAATGGAGTTGGCTCGGACAACTAGGGTGCAGAAGTTGCTGGCTTACAATAATCCTTAGTTAATTGTAAGCCAAGTTAACGAGAGATTATCTGGCTAAGGACGTGAAGATGATTTTCTATTTGATGTTGGTAAAGCAGCTGACACAGTAATTCTGTCATTTCGAGCTGCATTAACTACCAAAGATCGAAAATGGCCGAGCTGACTCCTTAGCGGCCTTAGGGGCATTGACTAAAGGACAACAACGAAGGACGATATCAATGGAGTTCTATTTGAGCCAAATGTTCGTGGCATCGTCGAAGGCGAAAGCAACGAGGCAATGAACATTGATTAGGATGAAGAGACAGGATAGATGAATTCGATTATAGATTTTCTTGTTTCGGGATAGTTACCTTCGGACAAAGCTGAAGCTCAGAAATTGAGACTCATTTTAGCTCGGTATACTATGCTTGATGGGAAATTGTACTGAAGATTTTTCATAGGCACATTGCCGACATGCTTAAATGAAAGGGAATTGAATCAAGTCTTGGCTGAAATTCACGATGGACACTGCAATCACCCAGGAGGATGAATTTTAGCGCACAAGGCTGTGTCACAGGGTTATTATTGGCTGACCATGCGAAAGGATGCTGCAGACTATTTGTGGCATTATGCTAAGTGTCAGCAGTTCGCTTCGATTCCTCATTTACCTCCTGAAGAATTAACCAATGTGACGAGCCCGTAGCCATTCATACAATGAGGCTAGACATTGTGGGACCCTTGTTAGTAGTGGCTTAGAAACAGCTCATCCTCGTAGCAATAGACTACTTCAGTAAATGGGTTGAAGCTGAAACATACTCATAGATCAAAGATAAAGACGTGGTCCGGTTCATATGGCAAAATATCATATGCCGATACGACTTGCCTTGTGTTCTAGTAGTAGATAATGGATCTCAATTCGTCAGTTTAGCTACACAGGATTTCTGTGCATAGTGGAAGATCACTATGCATTTTTCCTCACATCGGCATCCTAATGCAAATGGTCAAGCTAAGTCGACGAACAAAACCATAACTACTAACTTGAAAAGTTATTGGAGGGATCCAAGAGAAAGTGCCCAACAAGCTGCTAAGAGTACTTTGGGCAAGTCAGTTTGCACCACATAGTGCAACGGGAGAGACTCCCTTCACTCTCGTTTATGGGACAGAAGTGGTAATACGTGCAGAAGTAGTCATTGCAACACTTCGAGTCACCCTTACTGGACACGGAACAATGACGAGCTAAGGCGGAGGTTGTTGGACAGCTCAGAAGAATTGAGAGAAACCGCCTTGGTGCCGATGGCAGTGTACCAACAACGTATTGCTAGGCACTACAACACTAAGGTTCGTTCTCACAAGTTTAGGGTTGGAGATTTTGTGTTGCACAAAGTCTTTCAGAACACCCAAGAGTTGAATGCAGGGAAGCTCGACCCCACCTGGGAAGGCCCTTATTATGTCGTTGATATTCCTAGGCCAAAGGTTTATTGCCTGCGATCCATGGATTATACGGGCGTACCTAGAAGTTGGAGTTCGGTTAACTTACGATGTTATTATTATTAGAAAGGAAGAGCAATGTACAATGCGTTTGCACTTCTTTTATTATCCTTTTGTTCAGATTATTGTGGATGAATTTGGTTTAAAAGATTCAAGGGGCGGCTCGGTCACTATCTTTGTACTTTTTGAATGAACATATTACCACAGTACGATTAAATTATGGGGTTAGGTCATAGTTAACTCAGGTGGTGCTACTTGGTCAGTTTGACCCTCAATTTGGCACAGTTTCATGGCCCTGTAAGGAGTAGGGACAACCATCTGAAAGGTCAGCTACTCTTCTCGGCTCACATTTTTTGTTCGGTCAGTTGAATTGTTAGCACACAACTTGGTCAGTTACAACCAAAATTGTTAATTCAGATCTGATAATAAAATGTACTTGACAATCATGATAATAATTAAAAGTGTACAACAGAACGAGTCAAAAGTTCGCATTTCATTGAAAATAAAATTACAGAAAATGAAAAATTACAACATAAAGCACTGAAGACGAAGCAGTAGAATCAAATCAATGAGGTTTCGGATGGCTCGGTTGAATAGCAGAAGACGCCTCCCCTGTGTTTTGATTGGCCCAGTCCTTTCCGTTCGGTTAGGTCCATTGCCTTGAGGAAGGAATCTCTGGTATGAGAGGGGGTTTTCTCAGCCTCGACTTTTCCTTCAGGTTTGTCTTCCTCGGAGGAAATCTCACTTGATTAATTAGCGCCACCCTCATCTTCGCTTGACTCGGGGATGGGCTAGTCAGTTTCCTCGACCTTGAACCTGCGAATCATCTTTTTTTTGGCCTTAAGGAAGGCATCCTCAACCCCCTTGTGATAGATAACCTTCTTTTTATGCTACCAGGTTGTGGCTTGGGTTTGTAACTCATCCCACTCAGATGCAATCCTCAAGAAGTCCAGCCTCAAATTCCTTAACTCTTCCTCCTTTCGGCTATCTTCTGGTCAGCCTTGGACCAGTTCTTTTCTAGCTGCTTGGTTTTACTGGTGGCGTCAACAACTATCTATTTGAGGTGTTGAACCTCCTTCTTAAGCTTTTTATTCATTGCTGCGAGGTTGTTCAACGTTGTAGTTTTCTTCTTCCACACATTATTTGTCTTAATGACCACCTCAGAAAGGTATCGGCAGTCTTGAGTCGGCTGCATTAAGATAGGATCGGTTAGAGCCAACGAGTGAGGAAAAGGAAATAACATTTGGGCCCGAACATACCTTAAAGACACACTGCTCGGCTTCATGGTTGATTTCCTTGATCGTTCGGGTTAACAAGCTATCCACGATCTTAGTCACCTATTCATGTTCAGAGCTAACAGAGGTGCTAACCTCGAGTCCCAGGCTCTTTTTGAGGGCTTGGAAGCTTTGCCTTTGTCTTTATTGGCTGCTAGGGGGCTCGAATGCCGCTCTTTCTTCCTGGATGGGATTTTTCCATAGGAGTGACGAAGGACAATTTCTGTTGAACAAGAACCGTACCCCAGTTGGTTCGGGTTCCTTGTTCTTGGACGTTTGACCTGCCTTTTGCGTGACTTTCTTCTCCTTCTTCTTCCTTTCCTTCTCAGCCAACTCGGCCGGTAGTAGGAATTCTCACTTTTATTTTTCTCATGTCGATCGCTAGATATGAAGCCCACAAAGGGTCAGAAGGTTCACCGTATAGCAACCTAGTACAACCTTCAGGACGTGAGTATATGGAACCTTGAGTATAGAAAGAGGGATACCTTCAGGGATTGGTTTGGATGTGGCTTGGTTCGTGGCTTCTTTGCTCGGATGGCCAATACCCAACAAAACGGAATGATTCTTCAGAAAGGAGAAGGCTGAGGCTCTTTTCTCCACGCGCAGGATGTCAATAGCGGTTGTTCTGCTCGGTGTTTGTTGAGAGTCTGACACTAAGATTTAGGGTTGCACAAGTGGAAAGTTAGTTCGGCCCTGCGAAATCAAAAGAGAGATTGACAATCTAATACCTCTTCCGTCCATGCTAAGCGAACTCCAGAGTCAGACGTGCCAACCGGATTCAACAGCCCTTCCCTTTTGATGAAAAAGTATCTTTCTTTCCAACCTTTGTCGCTTGTTTGCGCGTCTTTCAAGAGTCTGATCTGCCGTTGAGCATAGAAAGCATACATGCCCTCTTTGCCCAACTTTAAGTAGAAGAAGTAAATGAAAATGGGCATGTCTATTGGCTGCCAGTACCTTTCAAATAAGACAATTATTCCTTAAAGGTGGCACCAGCCGTTCGGCATAAGCTGCCCAAGCGCGAGATTGAAGTAGTTCAGCACCATATTGATGATGCGATGAAAAGAAAGTCTAAGGCCAAGCATGAATGCTATCTTGTAAAAGTAGATCCATCCATCACGAATGGAGTCTGCTTTTTCTCCCTCTCTAGGAGCGAATAACATGGCGTTGTTAGGAATGCCATACCTCTCCTTGAGGTACGATATGTCCTCAGGTTTGAAGATTGAGGGGATGTCAGTCTTAATCAAGATGGGGTGCTGGATAATGAATTTGGGTCTATGTTCCTCTAGATTGTCTCTTCTAACACTAGGCTTGACATAGGGTACAAGGTTTTGCTCAACAACCTGGCTTGGTTCAACAACCCTAACGAACGAGCTCACGAGGAAAGAGATGGAGTGGAATTGGAAGAAGGATAAGAATATACTAGGTAGGGTTCAAGAGGCGTGAGACTCCTCTGATGAAATTTTTGGTGCCTAAATGAAATTTAAGTAAATTTTCACGAAAACAAAAGATCAAAGTCCTAACATGAGACTTTGCCAGGATTAAGAACAATGGTCGGAGACGATGAACAAGCGATGAACAGATAGGGATCTCGGTGTTCTCGTTCGAATCTGGGTCAGAACAGTTGGACAAATTCCCCCACAGTCAACGAAAATTCCTTGCAATCATGAGAGTGGACTCAAATAAGACGCTTGCCTATTGGAAAATGATCCGGAGGTGTGAACAGGGTACTGAAAATGGTGGAAGCACGAACATGGGGGCTTCTAAAGAGTGAGAGATTGAAAATGAAACGAAAGGGTTTGGCGACGTTATAATTCTGATGATGAACGGTTGTGATTAGGATTTGAAATACAAATTAACAATTGAGATTGCACGCGTCTCTTCAGATTCATCCCATCACCGTGTCAGGTCATTATTACTTTGCAAAACATGTAGGTGGTTGGGTGTCAGAGAGATGTTTGGTTTTCAGAATGTCAAAGGGCAAGTAGATGGATAAACAGTAACCGAGTCATCTTGCTAGGCTCGTTAGCTAGGTGACTAGGGGCTAACTATATGGGCAAAATTCTCATCGGGTTGGGGCTTTGCAGGCCCAAGATGGAAGATCGGGCTGGGCCATCAGGGCCTAAGGTTGAAGATTGATCAAAGTCATTGGACTGACCTGTCAAAGCTAAACTAACCTTAACGGTGGCTCAGTTTGGACGAACAGGAAGACTTCTGGAAGGAGTTTCAATATTCAACTTGAAGGCTTGACTCGGATATGAAGAGAGCCGAGCGGCGATATAGCTCGGAATGGTCTTTCTTAACTTGAATGTGGCAAGAGTTAAGGAAAGTTTCAAGTATGAAAGTTCATTCAACAATCAATGTTAGATCCTTTCTTATATTCAACTTTTCAAATCTGGGATGAGTCAACTTGAAAACTTGCTTTAAACCAAAGTGGTTAGGATTTCCTATTCTTGGTGAGGAAGGTAAAGCCAAGCTTACAAATACCCTATCAATGCTCCATAGCAAAGGTATGCACTCTAACGTTGTTTAGTATTTAAAGCCCAAAGCCAATTCTATCATAAAAACCGACTTGAAGCTGGTCCTTTCGAGATCTTATCCCCAAAAGCTTCACACTTTTTTTATTTTGTAGATCAGCAGCGGAGTGCACGACGGTTTGTGACGCAAATTCTATCATAAACAGCATTGTTTGAAATCTAAAGAAAAGAATAAAAAGTAATAAATAAAATTAAAACTAAAAATTCAAGAAAAAGGTCGAATGAATGTTTAGAGGAAATATTTATTTTATTATTAATTTTTTTAAAAAAAAGAAGGAAAAATAAAAGGGTATTTTTTATACTATAGGATACGGTAGGGTCTCTTAATTTATTTTAACCACTTTTAATAGGAATTAAAATTTTTGCCTTATAATTCATACTTTTACCAAACTACCTATTTTCATATTAAATGCAAGAATAAGCACATATTTATCTTTAATTAATTCATACTTTTTCCTATTTGTGCACTGTTGAAAGAAACTAAATTTCAAAATCTTTCCAAACTCAAATTTATACATATAATATATGGGTCGAAAGCTAATAGAATAAATTTTAATTTAAATATTTTTTCATGATTTTCTTGGTGGATTTTTCCCATCGGTGGTGCCCACCGACGGGCTGCTTGTCACTAGATATTTTTACGCACTATTGAAAGAATCTAAGTTTGAAAACTTTTTCAAATTAGATTTATACATATAATATATGATTAGAAAAATAAGAAAACAACATTTAATTTAAAAAATTTCATAATTTTTGGGTGAATTTAGGCCCCAGAAAAATATACAAATTAGATTGACGTGCGCACCAAACTAGTTTGCACACTGTTATAAGAAACTAAATTTGAAAACTTTTCTGAACTCGAATTTATGCATATCATATATGGTTGGAAAGTTAAAAGATAAGTTTTAATTTAAATATATTTTCATAATTTTTTAGGTGGATTTACCTTCATCGCTGGACCAACATGATGGTGGTCATCATGGTGTGTGCTATTGAAAAAATTAAATTTGAAAACCTTCCGAGATCGAATTCATGTATATGATATATCGTTGGAAAGTTAAGATATGAGCTTCAATTTACATATATTTTCATAATTTTTTGGGTTTATTTACCTATCAATGACCCACCGACCATCCTATGGTGGCCACCAACGGTGCTGCCTGCCTCTTACACTTATACGCATTGTTGAAAAGAAACTAAATTTAAAAACCTTCTTGAACTCAGATTCATACATATGACATATTTTAGAAAGCTAAAAAGATAAGATTTAATTTACATATTTTTTCATAATTTTTTGGACTGATATATGACTTCAAAAAAATTTACAAATCTCACTAATGTGCACAATAAATAGGTTTGTGCACTATTGGAAGAATCTAAAGTTGAAGACCTTACTGGAATTAGATTTATGCATATGATATATAATTGAAAATCTAAGAGAATAATATTTGATTTATATATTTTTATAATTTTTTGGGTGGATTTTTCTAATTCGATGGGCCACCGATTATTTGGTGGTGCCCATAGATTGGATACTGCTGCCCGCCACCAAACATTTTTGCTTGTTGTTGGAAAAATCTAAATTTGAAGACTTTTATAAACTCATATTCATACATGTAATATATTATTGGAAAGCTAAAAGAATAACATTTAATTGATATATATATATATATATATATATATATATAATTTTAAGTTGATTTAGGCTTTAAAAAAAAGTGTCAATTAGATTAATATACGAAGTCTAAAATAGGGCCTATGGTGGCCACCATAATGCTTTTGGTGGCCACTGATGGGAAATGGTGCCCACCGACAGTTCATGGTTGTTGTCAGTGGACCATCAACGGCCCTATGGTGACCACCAATGGTACTACCCGCCCTTGTACTTTGTGTGTTGTTGAAAAAAATTAAATTTGAAGATCTTTTCGAACTCGGATTCATACATATAATATATCATTAGAAAATTAAGAGGATAAGCTTTAATTTATATATTTTTTCATACTTTTCTAGGTGGATTTATCGATCCAAAAAAATATATCATATTGGCTAAACTTAAATTATATTTTGATAGCGACAACTACGGCGACAAAGAAAAAGAAAAAGAAAAAGAGGAAAAAGAGGAGGAGAGCAAGAAGGCGACAACGATGGAAAAAAAAAAGGTGGATTGACCAAGAAGAAAATGAAGATGTTCAGGATATAAGTGTTATAAGTGTTTTGATGGAGCTAAAATTTTAATTATCAATCCAATACATTTAAAAAGTATAAAAATAATTTTGAACTAACATTTTAATTCTATAAATATATAATTTTTTTCTATTAATGTATATTGGGTTCGGTATGATATTAAAAAATTCAAAATAAAATTTCTTTTGGAATTTAGGCCCATAAAGTGAAAATTATTGAGTATTGTGGCAAAGGCCTTCTCCTGCTTCCTGCTTCCGTTGTTATTAGGTTTTGACCAATCCAAAGTGTAGACCCGTAAAGATAACTTTCTAGGTCATTATAGCAAAAGTTCAAAACCCAAGGACAAATTTAATTTGAATTTGGAGAAATTTATTTGAAAAAAAGAAAAGAAAAAGAAAATGTCAATATTTGAGTTTAGATTTCTTGATTCAATGTAAGACTCCTTGCTTGTTCTACCATTAATCTTTTTACATGTGTGTAGAAAAATAATCATGTATGGATGAAGTACTATTATCCGAAAAGCAATAAGATAAATAATTAGATAAATAATATAAAACTCCTACTACAAAGTTAATGAGTGATTTATATACGAAAAGAAAAGAAACTTGTGTATATACATTATTCTTTTTTAATGTCAAATCATAAATGGTCAGGAGTAGGAGTTGTGATTGCTTCAACTATACTAGTTCAAAATAAGTTGGTATAAATTTTTTTATATAAATATAATATTATGGGAATGAGTTGTGGTTGCAATACATACTACTACTACATGCCTTAGCCTCAAAATCTATATTGTGTACAAAAGTGTAGTGTGCTTAAAAAATTTAGGATGTGTTTGATAACATAATTGTTTTTTATTTTTATTTTTAATTTTTTCCTTTTAAATTATGTGTAATTTGGTTAGTTTAGAAGTTGATTAGAGTTTATTAAATATTAGTTAAACTACTTAATTAAAGAAAAATATAAAATTTCATTTTTAGTTTTATATTTTTTATTTTCCTTTATATTTTTAGTCTAACTAATATTTATCAAACTCTAATTAACTTTTAACTAATTAAATTACACATAATTTAAGAGGAAAAAAAATAAAAAAAAATTGTGTTATTAAAGAAACCCTGTTTATAAACAGTGAATGCAAAAACCTTCAAACCAAAATATATACACGAACTCAACTTTCAAGAAGATAAGATATAGTTCTACTAAAAAAAGAAGATTAGATATAGAGCATATAAGATATATTGAAGTGTATGCACTATGAAAGAGATTGAATAAAAAAATAAATCAAAAGATATCATTTTTAAAATAAAAAAAATGAAATACTAGCTATAAAGTATTAATGAGTCGGTATTATAATATTATGGATAAAAATATTGATAACAATTAAAAAGGAAAAACTCACACATTGAATTAGACAGCGCCACGTACCCTATCCATCTCCTGGCCCCGCATACAATCTTCCCAACAATTATTGTCTACCATCTGTCCAAACCAAAACCATTGCCAACAAAAACATGAGCCTCTATCACTGAGGGCCCACTATGAACTACGTGTCATCTTTGATCGAATGCCAAGTCAGTCATTATCTTATACAATATGTGAGGTCCAAGCACACCAAGCTCCCAAATACCCCGCCACTCAACCTCCGCCTCTCGATGAAACACACACTCTATCTGTATATTCCGAAACGAACACCATCCATTTCGTCAAACTACAATCACTTCCATATTAACCTCTATCCTTGAGAATCAACAGGTCAAGGTTATCGAAAAGTCAACAGTGTACGTGTTCGACCAATCTTACAAGTGAAAGCCCACGTCTTATGGTGCTGCTGCACCACATAGCATTGAAAGTTCGATAGTACTGGCGTAGTACCTGGAATTTAAAGACCGTTGCTTACTTGGTTCTCTCTCTATTGAATCTGAACTCTGAACCAGTGAGTGAGCTACTTAGTGGGTGCATTTCTTTTTCCATGGCCAAACCAGTTGAGGTGTTTAACCCAAATGGGAAATACAGAGTTATTAGCACTAAACCCATGCCCGGAACTCGCTGGATTAATCTCTTGGTTGAACAGGATTGCCGAGTCGAAGTAATTCTCCGAAACATATTGTTCTTTTCCTTAGAAAAATTTGGTGTTTAGCTGTACAAAATGATGGGCTTCGTTTAATTTTCATGAACAGGTATGTACCCTGAAGAAAACGATACTGTCTGTTGAAGATATTATTGCCCTTATAGGAGATAGGTGCGATGGAGTTATTGGACAGGTAAAACTATATTTATATGATAATTGGATGGTGTTATTTTGTGAAAAATGTTTTGTGTGTGTGTGTGTGTGTGTGTGTATTTGGGTTTGTTGAATTGTATTTGGGTTATTGCGTTTTCTTAGTTGACTGAAGATTGGGGGGAGACTTTGTTCTCTGCACTGAGCAGAGCAGGAGGCAAAGCTTTCAGTAACATGGCTGTGGGTTTTAACAATGTCGATGTTAATGCTGCTACCAAGTATGGTGTTGCTGTTGGAAACACTCCTGTAAGTCTTTATCTGCTTATATATGCTTAATGCACAATTAGTTAATCAATTTTCTTGTGTAGATATTGATATGGGTTCTTTGCTTGTGTGATTAGGGAGTACTTACAGAAACTACGGCAGAACTGGCAGCTTCACTGTCTTTAGCAGCTGCTAGGAGAATAGTTGAAGCTGATGAGTTCATGAGGGCAGGCTTATATGATGGATGGCTTCCTCATCTGTAATACTACCATAGGACGTGTTAAATTTTCATATCTTGACTTTCTTTACATCAGTCACAATTACGGATTTCAAATGCTTCTTACAGAAAGAATTGCTTGTTTTTGTCTCTGTTTAACTATGGCAGATTTGTTGGAAACTTGCTTAAAGGACAGACTGTTGGTGTCATTGGAGCTGGTCGTATTGGATCTGCATATGCTAGAATGATGGTATCTTATTTAATGTCACAATCAATGTCTTAATGCTTAGACTGGTCACATCTGTTCTTCTGGAAGTGGTTAATGGTTTATCACGTTGGTTACTTGCTCTTGCTATGCACCTTTATAAATGGTTTATCACGTTGATTGCTTGCTCTTGCTATGCAGCTTGATAAATTGATTGAAGTTTGAAACTAAAAGACTCATTATTCGAAAGTCAATTAATTGTGAAGTAGGCATAATTTACTTCGAAGGGAAGCATAGAACAGACACTGGAGAATCCTAAGGCGTGGAGATCCGTGTTCTACTTTAAAGCCATGTTCCTTATTGAAGTACTATACATCTAGTTTTAAAGCCATGTTCCTTTTAGTATACATAAGACTCGCTCCAGAACTGAGTATTTCGTAAATCATGAGGCTGCTTAATGCTTGGAAAAGTGATATATTGGACTTGCAAATTTTGGATGCGTTGTTTTGCTGATTAAAAATTTAGCATTGTTTAGACAAAGTTTTATTCTAGAAATTTCCACATTTTAGGTCACTTTGGGCCTCATTGGTTTGAATTTCTTTCCCCTAAAAATTTCCCTCCTGGTTTTAGAACTTGTGTGTTACTATTCAACCTATCATATACATTTAGTTGGAAAATTTACCATGTGCCCTTTATTAAGTATGTTGACGGGACTAAATTCGTGTTCAACTGTAACAGGTTGAAGGTTTCAAGATGAATCTAATCTATTATGATCTTTACCAAGCCACACGACTAGAGAAGTTTGTTACAGGCATGTCTAAGACAACTTATTTAGCATATAATCATACCCAACTTGTCTCTGATACCTGTATGTCCCATTGCAGCTTATGGGGCTTTCTTAAAAGCCAATGGTGAGACACCTGTGACTTGGAAACGAGCATCTTCTATGGATGAGGTGCTTCGGGAAGCTGATGTGGTAGGCATAAACTTTGTGTTGTTGTTGTTGTTGTTGTTTCACTCTCATTAGTCTTTTGCAGGAACTAAATGTGTTGTTATTGATGCACATTCTAGATAAGTCTTCACCCTATTCTGGATAAAACCACATATCACCTGGTGAACCAAAAAGTCTCTCAAGGATGAAGAAGGTGAAGTTTGATTGTTTAGACGAATATCTCTCGTATAAAGATTTATGTGAAGTGCACACACAGATAGTCATATGTTGTCCTTGTAAATATTATTCTATCTGCATTGTAGGAAGCAATTCTTATAAACTGTAGCAGAGGGCCTGTGATTGATGAAGTGGCTCTTGTAGAGCATTTGAAAGCAAACCCTATGTTTAGAGTTGGTCTTGATGTCTTTGAGGTAAACAAAACACTCCACCTTTAGTTTGAATTTGGATCCTCAACTCCAACACCAAAAGTTACATATGATTGGTTGATCAATTGAAATACTGTAACAGGATGAACCTTATATGAAACCCGGGCTATCCGACTTGAAGAATGCTATAGTGGTACCTCACATTGCTTCTGCTTCAAAGGTAAATCTGGTGGATTTTGTTCTGTTTTCAAAGTTTCAAAAATACAAACCTTGTCATATCAGGCTAGCAGCTACAGTTACTAAAGTCAGTGAGAGAGTAAAGACTAATAATGTCTCTCATGGTATTTATGTAGTGGACTCGCGAAGGAATGGCAACACTGGCAGCTCTTAACGTCCTGGTATGCAAGCTAACACCAAAAGGATAAAACAAATAGCTTCTCATCATTACCTAACTCTCTGTAAATGGTTCTGCTACTGTCTGGCTTAAAGTCGTACCAAAAGTTCTGAATCTCTACCTTCGTAATTATATTATAGGGGAAGATCAAAGGATATCCTGTTTGGTCGAATCCGAATCAGGTAGAACCATTCCTCAATGAGAACACCCCACCTCCAGCTGCATCTCCTAGCATTGTCAATTCCAAAGCCTTAGGTATGCATGCATGCTATTCTATATGTAATTCTTGGCCAACATAAAACAATGGGAAATTCTGTTTATTGAAAATTAAGCCCTGTTTGTCATCTCAGGTTTACCAGTCTCAAAGCTCTGAGCAAACATGGATATACTTTATCACATGTGGGCCTTTCTGCTGCAAACAACGAGTAATGGAATAAAGGCTTTAGTGATCGCATTGCAATATTTAATTTCTAAAGAAGGAATATGAAAGATGTGTATATTTGTAATAACAATGTGGATGGTATGTCTTGGCCATGAGTTTGTAAGAACCAAGATTAATCATAAATTTTCTCTCATTAATGCTATATTTATCTCTGTTAATTCTTAGATTGCTATATATGTGGACAACGATACATGCTAGCATGCATGAACAGTTTATGAGACAAGCCTTTAATGAATCATGCTAATCAGATATATGGGAAAAAGAGAACAAAAAAAAAACTAATTTTATTATTATTAATATTATTAATTTTATATGCGGACTGGGCGGTTAACAAGGATGACAGAACTTCTCCTGCAGCTTCAGCTTATATGATCTTCTTGGGTGGCAACTTGGTGTCATGGTCTTCGAAGAAATAAAAATCTGTGTCGCAATCTCCTACCCAGGCCGAGTATCGGGCCGTTGCTAACACCACTGCTGAGTTGAGTTGGTTAATTTCTCTTCTTCAAGAACTTCATGTTACGTCCTCCACCAAACCCACAATATACTGTGATAACATTGGCACAATCTATGTCTGTGCAAATCCGGTATTCCATGCGAAAATGAAGCATGTTGGTGTTGACTTTCACTTTGGTCGTGATCGTGCTGCTGCCGGGCAACTCCGAGTCACGCATGTCTCCAACTCTGATCAACCTGCCGATGCTCTAACCAAGCCTCTGCCTTGTAATCAGTTCCAGCTCCTTCGTTCCAAGTTTGGTGTCTGCAACAGACCCAAAACTTGAGGGGGCATATTAGACCCAAAACTTGAGGAGGCAGCTCCTGTGCACCTGCTTCCGTGTATTGTGGGTTGTACAGTTGAATTAATAGTTGTTGTAAATGTTTATTTTTACTCACAATTATCTATAACCGGTAACAGACACCTCACTGTGTGGTTTTTTACTCATTAATAAAGGTGAGCCTTTTTCCATCTCTGCACTCCTCTTTGTTTTGCATCAACAATTGACTGTGTTTATTATTATTCATTGGTTTTCGTCGGGGAAAATAAGAAAAGTTGTAATATTTCATTATTATTCATTGGTTTTGTTTGGGATAATAAGAAAAGTTTTAGTATTTCATTATTATTTGAACGGGCAAGATGTACATCGGTTTTGCAGGGGATAATAAGATAATGAAAATTATGAAAAGATAATCGGATAAAGATGAAAAGTTTTAGTAGTTTTGTTTTATTATTTGAAAAAACAAGATGTACATTTGTTCTGGGTTTAACAAGTTAGCAATCTGTTTTCATATCATTATGGTGGTTAAAAATATCCTTTATTTTAATTAATGTTCTAAATTTGATTCGTATTATAATATTTCTATTCATATAATACATTATAATATATCTGGATTAATGGAATATGAGAAAAAAAAAATGATTTGATTCTCCTATCTGAATGGTTAAAATTGAGGGGGAAAGAAAAGAAAGAAATAGAAAGTGAACCTTTTCTCTCGTAACTTCACATTTCATTTCTTGCAACTTATGAAATGAGCATTTTCCTATAAATACTATCATCCCTTTACTTTCCTTTCTTTCCTTTTTTTAGTCCAATTCAAACATACTCGTGAATAAGATCAACAAATAACATTGTAGATTAATATTTTGCTTTATTATTTTATGCTTGTTGTAGCATAAACATTTTTTTTATACATAGAAGATAGAGTAATCTTGAATTATGGTTTTAAATTAGTATAAAAACAAACGAAGAGATTTTTGTACGATGTTTACTAGTATTGAGTATAGTGATTTTACTTCCACATGAATAACAAGCTATTGACAATTCAAGATCTATTATTGCAGAAGCATATATATATATATATATATATATATATGTACATAGCCCCAATTCTTAAAACAGAATTCCTCATCAATACAAGACACCAGTAAACTAACAGGACAAGCAACAAACACTACACACGTATGGAAATTCATTTAAACTGCTAAATGTTACAACCAGCAAAGCTTAATCCAAATTTTATGCTTTACCTTTCCCCTTATTTGTACCAGTAGAAGAAGAATTGACGTTAGCTGCTACAGTCCCAAGTCCACAACCGTGAAAGTTCTTCCCAGAGTTCTGATTGGCCAAACATTCCAGGCTCTCAAAATCACAACCACTGGAACCTTGGCTGTTCAATCCAACCCCATCTCCACATTTTCCATCTACATCCGGATGAAGGCAACAGACCTGTTCTTCATTTAGGACATTACATGGATTCATCACATAAGCTTGCGCACCAGGCATGCTTGGGTTAGGCATGTTAGGACCGACTGTTTTCAGATACAGAAAAGTTCCAATCTCTCCTTCAATCCTCCCTCGGATGTCAACAAGTAGACACTTCAGCCTCGCAATCTCAGCCTCCAAGACAGCCTGACCCTGTAACCTCTTTAACAGTTTCTGATTCAGAGCTCTCAATCTCACCACTTCATCCTCCAACGATGCCGCTCGAGCCTTCTTTTTCTCCCTGTACTTACGAACTGCTTCCCGGTTGCCCAATGGGCGTTTCTTCGATTTCTCCTCTGCAGACTCCGCAGTATCATCTGTACCAGCCTTGTCGTCAGTTGAAGCAGGCACAATCTTAGTATGGACATGTAAACAAGTGTGGGTATGTGAGTAGTCAGGACCAGGTGGGTTGCAAGTGTGGGTGTGGGTGCAAGCATGAGTGTCCTTGAAAAGCTCATCGAAGAAGCTGTCCATTGAGCAACTGCTGGGAATCTCACCGCCCATGTTTGGACTCGAAAACATTTCTTGGTTCGAGAAATCGAGCTCGCAGTCGTCCATCGCGAAAATCAAATTGCAGAACGAATAGAGTGAAGTGCTGATTTCGATAAATTGCAACAAAATTTTCAAAAATTGACCTCGACCCAGATGAAATTTCGAGCACTATTCTAGATTCCCAAAGAAATTAGCAATTGCCCAGATGGGAAATTATAGTATCTAACAGTTTCGAAGCCACAAATCGATTCAACGAGCCAACACTGATTTGGGATTTTGAACAATTGTTTAAAAAAATCAACCAAAACCCTAAACACCCGCCAACAAATCAACTGTGTTACAGAAGAAATATCAGAGTCCCAAAATCTAATAGTAGAGACAAGCTATCCCACAAAAAAAAACCCAAAGATTTTCAAATGGTGAGGATATATTAGATACGATTACGTTTTGAGATTTAAAAACAAAAGCGCGGAGATAATCGTAAAAAGAATTTGATATTGAGACGTCAAGAACATAGAAGCTGGCTAATTATAGAGAGAACGAAGCTAATATGGCAACATTTTAATGGAAGATGATACAATAATCTTCTATCACATTTGCAATAAAAGTAGGCAGGGAACTATCATGCAATTAAGTTGGCAGTTAGACTTATGCAATCAAGTCCCCATGAAGCATCCCAGCTCGGCCACGCTTGCCCCTCATGCCCATGCAGACATTGCTCGCGCTTGCGCTTGCGGGGCACACGCACCTGACAGGGGACACTGCCGCTCAATGCTGACCGCGCTGAGCATAAGCTTGATATGTATACTTAAAGTTATACCAAAAGTTCTGAATCTTTACCTTCGTAATTATATTATAGGGGAAGATCAAAGGATATCCTGTTTGGTCGAATCCGAATCGGGTAGAATCATTCCTCAACGAGAACACCCCACCTCTAGCTGCATCTCCTAGCATTGTCAATTCCAAAGCCTTGGGTATGCATGCATGCTTATGTTTGTTGGAAGTCCAGCTCCCCATGCATGTTCAAATTTGGCTGCAGATACATTGCATGGTGTTCAAAGATAGTGGCTAAAGCTTATCTCCAAGCTTGTTGCAAGTGGATTGGTTAGCAGTATGTTAGCAGTTAAGTTAAGTTGGTTTATGTAAGTTTTGTATTAACCGATTTATGTATGTTTATAAATAGGAACCCATAAGAGAATGGTTTGTAAGATACACCAAAGAGTGTTAACATACACCAGAGAGTGTAGGCAATCACCATAGAGAAAGAGAAACTCTAGACAGAGTTGAGAGAGTTTCAGAGAGAGTTGTGTATGTGTGTGGTGTCTGTGAGAGTTTTTGTATTTATCTTGTGTAATTCTATTCTTGTGAAATAGAATTATATTTCTCTCTTGTTTCGGCCCAATTGTGATCAGGGAACCACAACAAGTGGTATCAGAGTAAGATTTAAGCAAGAGAGGGTGTTTGGGAACCAGTTTTGCAGAAACAGAGCGTTGTTCTACAAGGTGGTGCTTCTTAAACGGTGTCAATTGCAGGTTTTGAGCATTCTAGTTGAAAAAGGGAGTCCCCGATCTCGCTCGGCCGTAGGCGAATGGCGCATCGCTTCACGCCAGAAGATTTTTTCATGGCCGCCGCTGGTGTTTGTCTCAGGTTGAAGACGATCTACAGTGACTTCTACTGCTATAGTGACTGACTTGTCATCAGACATTGCTTAGTCATCCCTACATCATCCGTGCATGCACATCACATCAAGAAGTACCGGCGTATCGACATGTCACACCCGTGACACATGTCACACGGTTTGAAATTTTTAGAAATTACAATTTGATCCTTATAATTTTTTATATTTGCCGTTTGACCTTGAAATTTTTAAAAATTATAATTTGAACCCCAAAATTTCAAAAATTACAATTTGACCCTAAAAGTTTTAAAAATTATAATTTTACCCCAAATTTTTTAAATTTTGGATTTTGAACCCTGAGAAGTCAAATCCACCATTTTTTACCATTCCAGATGTAACGGTGAACTCCGCTTTGCTTCAAATCCATTTTTTATCAAGCCATCAGAAAGCGAGACAATAATAGAGTCAACTCAACTTGAAAGCTTACGGCTACTAACAATACATTATGGAGACCTCGGATGGAAGATCTCCTTAATTATAAGGATTTATTTGATCCCCTAGTGTTGAAATGGGTGAATCCTAACCCCACCAAAGAAGGAGAGTGAAAGAAACTGAATAAAAAGACGAACGTTCAGATTCGTCAATGGATCGATCACAGTGTCTTTCACAATGTTACGTAGGAGACAGACGCACATGTCTTTTGGAGAAAGTTGGAGGAAATGTATCAGGCTAAGATAGCTCGGAATAAAGCCCTATGGATGAGGTGGTTAGTAAATTTGAAGTTATGGAGTGGAACTTCTGTAGCCGAGCACACTAGTGAGTTTCAGAGCCTAGTAAATCAACTATCTGCAGTGGATTTAATGTTAGGAGATGAAGAACAGGCCCTACTACTACTTAGTTCTCTTCCGAATAGTTGAAAACATTGATAGTATCTCTCAGCAATTCAGCCCCTAGTTGCAAACTTACCATGTCTATGGTAAAAAATGCCCTATTTAATGAGGAAGCTAGGAAAACAGATGTGGGGTTGATCATTCATATGCCTTTGTCACAAAAAATAAAGGAAGACAGCTAAGTGAAACTCAAAGTAGTGGGAGGAGTATGAGCAAAAGTAGAGGCAGATCCACAACTGAAAGGAAGATAGCGTACAAGTGCTACCATTATGGTTTAAAGGGGCATTTAAAGAAAAACTGCAGGAAGCTGTTACAAGAGCAAAGTCAGAAAAACAATCAGTCAAAGATGGATGAGGAAACACTGGTTACTATTTATGGAGAGGCGGCATATTGCTCCATTCTAGAAGAGACATGTCTTCACATTTTCAATCAAGATGTCGAATGAGTAGTCGACATAGCAACATCCTACCATGTCACTCCGCATAAAGATTTCTTCATGACATATAAAGCTGGAGACTTTGGTACTGTGAAGATGGGAGATATCAATTCTACGAAGATTGTAGGAATTGGTGATATTCAAATTAAAAAACGTAGGGTGCATAGTTACGTTGAAGGATGTTCTTCATGTTCCAGAACTTCGGCTCAATTTGCTTTCGAGAATAGTCTTTAACAAGGAAGGTTATGATAATCGTTTCAGCAATTGACACATGGAAATTGACGAAAGGTGTCATAGTTGTCTCTCATGGACATATATGTGAAAATATGTATAAAACTCATGTGAAAATTTGTGCAAACAACCTCAATATTGCAAAGAGAGGCGTCTTAAAATCTGTGGTACTAGAGACTCGGTCATATGAGTGAGAAAGGTTTGGCAACCTTTATTAAAAAGAAGCTTATCATTGTTTCCAAGGATGCTATGCTAGATTCTTGCAATTACTGTCTGTTTGGTAAGCAACAAAGAGTCTCATTCAGGTTCTCTTTATCGAGGAAATCAGAGTTGCTCAGTCTGGTGCACTCTGATATTTGTGGTCCTATGGAGGTGGAATCATTAGATGGCAACAAGTATTTTCTGACCTTTATTGATGACGCTTCTCGGAAGGTATGAGTGCATTTTCTAAGGACTAAGGATAAAGTATTGGAATACTTCAAGTTGTTTCATATCATGATAGAGCGTGAAAGTGGAAAGAAGTTTAAGGGCCTCATATCAGATAATGGAGGCGAGTACACTTCCAGGAAGTTCGATGTTTACTGCAGTAGATACGATATTCGATATGAGAAGACGATCTTACGAACCCCACAACATAATGGAATAGCCGAGAGAATGAATCCACAATCATGGAGAAAGTCAGAAGTATAATTAAAATGGCTAAGTTGTGAAAGCTATTCTGGGGAGAAGCTGTTCGTACCGCCTGTTATCTAATTAATAGATCACAATCAGTACCATTGAATTTTGGAATTCTGAAAAAAGTATGGTCTGGTAAGAATCCCTCATACTCTCATCTAAGAGTATTTGGTTGTTTAGTATTTGTATATGTATCCAAGGAGCTCAGGTAGAAGCTCGATGCAAAGTGTACCCCATGTATCTTTATAAGATACAGAGATGAAAAATACGGATACAGGTTATGGGATCCAAAGGAAAGAAGGTTATCAGAAACAGGGACGTAGTGTTTCATGAAAGCCACAATAGAAGACATTAAAAAGCCCATAATATTTTCTAATTCGAAAGTCAGTGCTCAGGACTTTGTTCCTGACATAGCACCTGCACAGCTGTCCACAAATGATAGTGAAGTGCATGAGGTAATACCAGAAGCAGAACAGGGAGAAGAAGAAGAGGATGTTGAGTAGGGGCAGACTCAATCCTCTCCACTAAAGGGTGTAGGACTATCACAACTGTTAAGTGATAGTACATCTCCGATAACTAGCCCATTGCGAAGATATAAACATGGCAAGATTCCGTTAACTAGATATTCGAATCCGAGTATATTCTGCTTACTGAAAAAAGGGAGCCAGAGAGTTTCTAGGAAAGAAGGCACTGAAAAAATGGGTGTGTAGCAGCCTGAAGTTTTTGAGGTTTCAGGGAAAGAGAACCTCACTTACAAATTGAAAGATTCTCACGAAAAGGAATCTGATAGACATGTAGACATGTTGAAGTATGCAGACGTAACTGGAATGGATGACATGTGACCATCAGTTTTGAATGCGGCTGGAGAGGGAGAATTGTTGGAAGTTCAGTCGCCCATGCATGTTCAAAGTTGGCTGCAAATACATTACATAGTGTTCAAAGATAGTGGCTGAAGCTTATCTTCTAGCTGGTTGCAAGTGGATTGGTTAGTTGTATGTTAGCTATTAAGTTAAGTCAATTTACATAAGTTTTGTATTATTCGACTTATGTATGTTTATAAATAGGAACCCATTAGAGAATGGTTTATGAGATACACCATAGAGTATTAACATACACAGAGAGTTTCCAGGAAAGAAGGCACTAAAAAATGGGTGTGTAGCAGCCTGAAGTTTTTGAGGTTTCAGGTAAAGAGAATCTCACTTACAAATTGAAAGATTCTCACGAAGAGAAATCTGATAGACAGGTAGACATGTTGAAGTTGTGCAGGGACATAACTGGAATGGATGACATGTGATCAGTTTTGAATGCGGCTGGAGCGGGAGAATTGTTGGAAGTTCAGTCGCCCATGCATGTTCAAAGATGGCTGCAGATACATTACATAGTGTTCAAAGATAGTGGCTGAAGCTTATCTTCCAGCTGGTTGCAAGTGGATTGGTTAGTTATATGTTAGCTATTAAGTTAAGTTGATTTACATAAGTTTTGTATTAACCGACTTATGTATGTTTATAAATAGGAACCCATTAGAGAATGGTTTGTAAGATACACCATATAGTATTAATATACACCAGAGAGTGAGAGAGAAACTCCAGAAAGAGTTGAGACTTTCAGATAGAGTTGTGTATGTGTGGTGTCTGTGAGAGTTTTTGTATTTATCTTGTGTAATTCTATTCTTGTGAAATAGAATTATTTTTCTCTCTTATTTTGGTCCAATCGTGGTCAGAGAACCATAACACTGCTTATTGAAAATTACACTATGTTTGTCATCTTAGGTTTACCAGTCTCAAAGTAATCGATTGATAAAAAAAATTGATTCTTGGCCCTGTTTGACATCTTTTTTAGTAAAAAAATTGATGACATATCAATTTGGATTTTGAGTTGGAAAACTTTCTTCTTCTTTTTTTTCTTTGTTTTATTGATACAATTTTATATACAAAAACAAAAATAAAAACCAAAAATACGTTCACTAAAGATTATAGAAAAATACAAATTTTGAATAAGTCCTAATAATTGAAATTAAAGAGTGGTTAGAAAAATATGAAATCCTAAAGTCAATATCCATTACAAAATGGGATATTGTGATTAATTTGATTTTGTTTTTGTTGGGTAATAATCGTGATTAATTTGATGCCTCAAAGAAATAAAAGTATAAAATTAATCGTCTGAGTCCTACACGTGTCCCCATAGCAATGAGTTATAGTTTTTGGAATGGAAAACTGAAAGTAACATTTCAAAATTCAAATCCATGTAAGAGTCTTTAAAAGGTCCCATTTGTAGCTCTCCGCTGTCTCTTTCACACTCCCTTTTCTCTCTCCCAGTTTAGGTTTTTCTCTGCGTTTGTCAATTTTATCGTGGAATCAACCATGGCTTCACTGAGCAAGATACGGTTGGAGACCTCATACGGAAAGAAGTTTATAGTGGAGGAGTCGGTGATTAAAGACTAGTAGCTAAAACCGAGTGCAAATTGCGCTGGTGCTGGTGATTAAATAGTGAGATCCAGTGTAGATCTGATATGGAAATACTTTTGAATTCAGGGCACAGACTAGAACATTGTATTGAGGCTCATGTGAACATGAAGGAGGTTCTAGACAGTCCAGGGGTTGGTTAAAGCATAAACGAACTTAGTTAGGCTAGTTAGAATATGACATTTAGGTCATTAAGTGATTTGTAACAAGTATATATTGGTTAGTACAGCTGTGCAAAGCTCGTGTATAAAGACATCCTCTTTGTAATTATCAGACTGTTGCTGAATACAATTTTATTTTGGCCTCTCTCTCTATCACTGTGTTGAATTGGAGTGCCAATGGAGATGAGGACGCTAACCCGTTGAGATCAGGACCCGTGGCGTCCACTCCATTGTCGTTGGTGACCATCAACGTTGGTGGTGATGAAGAGACGACATGGGGACAGTGAGAGAGAGAGGAGAGGGGAAGTGCAAATTAAAAATTAAATTTAAACTATAATATATAATATAAATATATACATTAAATAAATTTACAAAATATTAAAAATTAGCATTTAATATATATACTATATATTTTAAATTATATTTTAATAATTTATATATTAAATATATTTTTAATTTAATTTTTTATTCGAACACCATCAAATAATAATATTATTATAATTTCTTTGCTTGTTCTAATTTTTTTTCTTTTCTCAACGCACCAAACGTTGCCTCAGAGAATAATATCGGGGTGGGTATGTTAATGGCAAATATTCTGGGGCGCTTTTCTGTGGCTTAATTTCAACAAAGGACCGTAAAACTTTTATGCGCCTAATTCTGTCTTATGCATTTCGTTGTATGTTTTGGACCCCGTAGACTTTCAAATCTTCAAGCATGGTACATATATACAAGTAGAAGATTAATTTCGAGTTCACTTGCTAAGAGAATTACGGTTTGAATTTTAATAAATTCCATTAAAATTTTACTAAACATCAGATGGAGAGGAAATTAAATTTACTGCTGTAGATTTCTATAGGATTATAAAGTTTGAGCAGTAATAAAATTTAAGATTAAAATTCTATCTTCTAATAGAATTATAAAATATCTATCATAAAGTCTCATCTTTTAAAAAAATTCTAAACTGATAAGTTTTTTTATTAGAAAAAATTAATTTTCAAAAAACAAATCAAATAGGCAAATACTATCCTTCATTTTCACTTAGTTTTTGAACCTATCACAGATTTAATGAAGGTTTTTTTTTTCACTGTTTGAGTGCCCAAGCACATAAAATTAACAAGGGAACTAATTAAATTATTTCAAAATATAAAGGAACCCTAAGACTTTCAAATCTCACACACAATAAATTTAAGAAATAAAAAAAAATGTTATTTTTTTAAACAAGTAATTAAAACTATTCCAAGAAACAACTCTAGATCAACCTATAAAACAAAGAAGAAGTAGAATTTCTAAAGAGCATTGGTGGGTGGGTTGGAATAATAATTATAATAAATAGAATAATAAGCTTCCTGCCAAGATCGGCACCTTTCATCAGAGTCATGCAAAAGTGTATAATAGTGACCAGCCTCCAGGGTTGCGTCTTGTAATTTTGCAGAAAGTTCTTTGATCTCCTGCATTAACTCAAGCATATTCTCCGACTGATGCATCATCCCTCTGACATCCTTTTTGCTTGCTTTGGCCGCACGTAGCTGTGCACTAAGATTCATCAAACTCAAAGCGTTTTCTTCATTTTGGGAGGTGAGCTCCTCCATGTCCGATTTCAACTTGGCTTTTTTGTCTTCCCACTTGCACCGGTCTTCGTTGAAGGCGTCCACAAGGGATGTGGCAATGTTGAGTTTTGAAACGAGGACTTTTCTCTCCTCCTCCCACTTCTGCCTTTGTTCCTCATAAGCTGCTTTCGATACTCTAAGCTTTTCGTTGAGGCTTTTCTTGTCTTCTTCACACTTGCTTGGGCATTTTAGGAGTTGCCCTGCAAACTCCTGGCTTTGTTGAAGCCTAAATTCAACTGGTGCAACTGCTGCTTCTTTAACTTCGCGCTTGCATTTTGCATCATCTTCTTCGGACTTGGCTTCTTCTTTTGCTGCTGCTGCAGCATTTGAGGCTTCAAGTTCTGCCATGAGATTGGATTTCAAACCTTCCCAGCTGCTGGCATCATCATCTTCATCTTCATGAGGAGGAACCAATTGATAATCCATTTCCCTCTTCAAATGATCACCAATTTCATCGTCAACTGTTGCATTACCATTCTCCTTAGCTGATTCACTATCACCACCGCCACAGAAATCATTAACTATGAACCCATCATCAGATTGGTCACTTTCATGGACATTATTAATTATAACTCCATCATGATCAGCTTGGTTCTTAATTGCATCACCCTCCGAATGCTCTTTTTCGGATTCCTGTAAAATAAAATAAAAATTTATATTAGTTCGTCATGCAAAAAGAGTATTATTAATTAAATCATTCTAATATCTATATGGAATTAGGATC
Source organism: Rhamnella rubrinervis (assembly GCA_007844105.2). Lineage (NCBI taxonomy): Eukaryota > Viridiplantae > Streptophyta > Magnoliopsida > Rosales > Rhamnaceae > Rhamnella > Rhamnella rubrinervis. Next base: position 4,898,892 of record CM017575.2, on the reverse strand, counting down.
CTCTCATGATATGAGTTTTACGTGAGTTCTGTACCGATATTACTACTACAAGATGGAAATATTTTAAAACAAAGGTAATGCAATCTTAGTTTTACAATACTTAAATAATAATAATAATAATAATAATAATAAAATGAGGCTTTAAAGCTCAGGCTAGGTAGTTCAAGGTAAAAATGACATGAAACTATAAGGTAAATATATATAGTTCAATTATTTTGTCAAAATTCAGTAACACTAGCTAAATATGCACTCTTTGTGCATTGATCAAACATGAAATAGACATAGATATATACAAACTCACTTTAGGTTGTAGTATAGAGAGAATTCCAGAAATAATATGGCTGCAAATCTTCTTCATTACTTCTTGCAACAATATGCGCTGTCTATTGTTCATGATAATGTGAAGCAAGTTGCTTAAAACAAAGAGACCAAATGGTAGAAACTTATAGGATGTAATTTCAAATTGCTTGTAAAATATCAAACTCAATGTCGCAACTCTCTCCAACCAAAACACGTAGTACGAATAATACTGCAAAAAAAAAAAAAGATAAAAATTCTTTTCTTTTTTCTTTTTCAATGATCATAAGAAAAAACCAAGATTAATGAAACATATATATATATATATATACATGTGCGTGACTTAATTAGTAGAATTTACAATAGTACTCACAGATGGTAGAGGACAAAGCAGTACTTGTCGCATTAGATAGCATAACATGATGAGAAGATTGGAAAACAATAACGGATAGTGAAATATAATAGATAAAAATGGATCAGAGGAGCTTAATAAGAACAAGAATGTTATCCCTTGAAAATAAATTAGAGATTTCTCAGACGACCATAGCTCTACTTCTTCTACTCCATCAGCATTGTTATCAACCAAATCTGCTTCTTCTACTCCATCAGCATTGTTATCAACCCAATCTTCCTGTTAAAAAAAAAATCATATTTTAAATAAAAATTTCAGTAAGATTAAGGAAAAAAATATTCTTTAATATGCCCTCAATGTTTTGTATAATTATTATTTAAAAAGGAGATAAATAATGTAGTTGTAAGAAGGATATATGGAGCCAATTCATGGAAAGTTTAAAACTAGTTAAAACAAGGTTTATGAAATTGTCCCCAACATTAACTAATTAGGGTTTCTATCAAAATAAAAAGTCATGGGTTTGTTCACCTAGGATTTGCTTACCATATACACAAAACCTTGCCTCATAATACAATACGTAGCAAATATTAAAGAACCCAAATGTCTCTGTTGATCAGCCATTATTGTTGATTTGCGCTTCTTTTCTTTCTTTCTTTTTTTCTTTTTTTTGCCCTTGTTGCTTACAGAGAAACTAGGTAGACTGATAGAGTGTGTTTTTATAAGTAAGGTGGATTCGACTTAGAACTTTATCTTTTAGTTGACAAATTTATTCTCACGTAATTAAAAAATTCAATTATATAATGTGATATTCTTAAAATCATATTTATATTTAAAATTACCACGCATTTGCATATATATATATATATATATATAGAAAGCTACTCTTACGTTGCTTATATATAAAATAACACTTGATTGGACTACTTAATCTAAAAAAATAATATTATATATATAAATGTTCTAATATAAAATGTGCCTTATATATTTTAAGTGGAATATGATGTGTCATTTATTTTTAAAAAACTTTTACAAATGTAGATGATGTCAAGGGAATAAAAAAAAAATACATATGTTTAGCTATAAAATATTCTAGACGGTTTTATTTTTTCATTCTTTTGAAAATAGGGTACAAATGATACGAAAACATACAAGAAACTTCGAAATAATGCTGATGAGTATTTATTTAATTTTCTTCGATTTTTGTTTTTCTCGACAAAATATTAAATTATAAATCAATAATACTATCACATCCTTATAGATTAGCAAGACTTTAAAACAATACTAAAAGAGCTCTATTTTTCTTAAAACTCAATTCTATTTCCTTCTTTGTTTGGATGTTTAATTCTAATAAAACTCTCAATTTAATTTAATTTAATATTTTTCCGTTTTAGATATATTTACTGAATAAATACACGTACGTCTAATCTAACAAAACGAAATTGCTGATGGGTGGATGACTTCAAATCCACACCACACCTGCTCCTTTTACTATGGAGAAGCTCTTCTGCTCTACTTCCTAATGATTGGTTTGGTAGGCAGATTTTTATTTTTACTTTTCCAAAAAATAAAAAATATATATTGTATTCGAATGGCATGTTCTCACAAACAGAAAGATACCACTTTTGGTGGCCGTTGGATCAGGTGAACCACATCATGATGAGTGATCAGATAAAAAGTAGGGAGTACGTGGGGTCCACTCAAATCCAGGAGATTAGAGCCATATTATAAATAATAATAATAAAATGGTAACCTTTTGGTTACTTTCTTTTCTTGTAGTGTAAACGAAGTTTCTTCGGCTTCCTCTCTGTCTCTCTCTCGCTGTCAGAGTCCGAGACACTAGCACAGTGTTCCGCAGCTCTGGATATTTTATATGCCTTTAACCTCTCAAAGCCTCGTCGTTTTCGTTTCCTCTTCCTCTTCTTCTTTGTCTTCTTCCAATGGCTGCTTTCAAGCCGTTGCGTTGCGACGAAGAAAACCAACAGCCGGAGATTAAGACGATCAGTAAGCCTTCGCGCATCGCCTCCCTCGATGTCTTCCGTGGTCTCTGCGTCTTTGTGAGCTCCTTTCTTTCTTTATCTCTTTCGGATTTTTGTTCAGAATTCGCTCTTGTGTATTCCGTGGTCTCTGTTAAACTTCGGATGTATTTGCTCTGTTTCTCTATCCATGGAGGTTCTTTTCAGTTAATGGCATCAACTTTCTGAGGGACTGTTTGGTTGCTGATAAAAAAATTTATTCTTTTGCGGCTTCTTTTTTTTTTGTATCGAAACTGGTCTCATCCGTGGACGACGTGGATTTTTGTTGTTTTTCTCTGGTGTAACTTTGCTGTCCAAGTTTGTGAAATTTATTCGTGTAAATATAAATGCATTGTCAGTGCTTAATTTCTTTCTTTTTTAGCTGATGATGGTAGCTGATTATGGGGGCTCGATTTCTCCGATAATCGCTCATTCACCGTGGAACGGTGTTCATTTGGCCGATTTTGTAATGCCGTTTTTCCTCTTCATTGCCGGAGTTTCTCCAGCACTTGTCTACAATGTACTTGCTATACAAAATCGACAACTTGCTTAATTTCATACATTATGCACATAGTTTATATTTTCTTATATCTGTTCGGAATCTGATTTTTACTTGTTTCAAATTTGTTTAGTCCATTTAGAAAATATTAAATCTGCTTTCTGTTTACTATTTCAGAAAGTGCCTAATCGACTAGAAGCTACATGGAAAGCAGTGGTTAGGGCAGTGAAACTTTTTCTTCTAGGCGTTTTTCTTCAAGGTAACATTGTTAACAACTTTCATATAAGCTTTTCCATTATTTTATTTTTTGGTAACTTATAAGCTTTTCCATTATGGTAGTTGATAGATAAACATAAGTTATTGATTGAAACTGCAAAGCTTTTTCAGAATAAACCTATTTCGTTACGAAGGAGAAGTTGACATATTCTTCGTTCAGCTTGACATGTGTATTGACGTCATCTTTTGAAGTTGGAAGAAATATTTTCATAATCCCAAATTCAACTGTGTCTCTTATATTTCTCTCTAGACAATTTTTTTTTTAAATTATTTGGGTTTGATTTTTATTATGTCATTCTTGCTCTTATTTTGTTGATTAAGAAATCAAATACTGAAAAATAATATTTATTGATTTCAATTTCAGGGGGTTATTTCCATGGAGTAACTTCCATAACATATGGTGTTGACATTGGAAGGATACGCTGGCTTGGCATTTTACAGGTTCGTTATTTTCATTCAATTTTCTTGAATTACTTTCTGTGATAAATTGATTGGATAGGCACATTACCAAGTAAAAACATAAGTTTGTTGCAAGGGTAGAGTTGTGTGTTTTGAGGATGTTGTGTTGACTTCTCTCAAGGAAAATTGGTAATCACTAACTGCCTTAGTCATTTCTTAGGTCCTTGCATTTAGAAAAGTCATTGTACCATATAGTTGTCATCACAAAATTAATTTTCAGTTTGTAATATGTAGAATATTAAAATGGTATATTTTGTTTTTAATCCAGAGGATATCTATTGGATACATTGTTGCGGCTTTATGTGAAATCTGGCTGTCACATCAAACAAGGAGGGAAAAGGGAATTTTCAAGAGTTATTATTGGCATTGGTAAGTCTTAGTATTTGACATTTATAACTTGTTATGTACTTTAAAGGCTGTTGTCTATATACAAAGAGTATAATTTATTTAACTTGACAATCTCTGCATATTATATTCTAGTGACTGGTGAAGTGAAGCAGTAATTACTTGACTATCATGCCTTAAATATTTCTGCTCTTCCTCTCTTAGGTTGATAAATTGGGCTTTATTGATCTTTTGACCTAATTAAGAAACCAGAACATTCGTCAAGATTAGGGAAACATGAAAGCATGTGTGTGTGCACACTCATGTTTGTGGCAAGTGACAGGCTTCCAATCTGCATTAAACTACTTGAACCACAACTGCATGGTTTTTATCATTCCATTTTGATGTTTTAGTTACAAATCGTGCTGTATTACCATGATATGCCTACTATCATAACCAGAGGGTTGAATAAAACCATCTAAGGAAATGACAGTTTCAAGTGTGGAAATTAATATAAAATCCAACAAGATAAAGTGTGCAACTGATTTTCCTCAAGGTTATCTTGGATGTAAAGCAACTAATGCGATATCTAAGAATTTTTGCTCAGTTGTACTTTTCTCCTCCAGCAAGCAATCTCAGCTATCTCATTGTGCCTGATATATACAGGAACAACAATTGTTATGACTCTTTTTGCTCACCCTGTATCATCAACTGTTGTTTTCCACTTTCTAGGTGCATTATGTTTTCACTATCAGCAATATATGCGGGATTATTATACAGTCTCTATGTTCCAGATTGGCAATTCAATGCATCACCTGTAATCTCCGAGCCTCCGACAAATGATAGTAATTTTTATAAGGTGAGAGCTTAGCTTTTAATTCTTTCTAAATTCTTATTTGCTTTCTTTTTTTTGAGTTTCAACTTGTGCTGTTTAAACTAATAATGATAAATGTTAGTATGGCCAAAGTGATATTTTGTTATAAATGTCACAAAACCGAATGGAAAAAGTAGTTTGAATTTGTGACATCTGTATGTTTGCAAACTCTCCACATAGAGCAGGCAACTTGCCATAAGAATTTTGATAGTTATATTTCATGCCAGTGATCAGCCTAAAACAAGTTTGGCAGAGGAAATTGTATTTGTTATTTATAATGATAGTTAAAAGTCCAATGTGCTGCTGCATTTGCCATTTCTTCCCATATTAGTTTTGTACATATTTGACAGTAGAAAAAGTGATCCAGTTAGTTATGTGCCTAGAATTTAATTATTATGGGTCAGTTATACAATGAAATACTTGTTAGTAGTATGCTACTTGAATATAAATTCATGATTTTGCAATCTTGTTATTTCTTTGCCAATTACCATAGGTAAAATGTTCTGTCAGAGGAGATCTTGGTCCTGCCTGTAGTTCTGCTGGAATGATCGATCGTTATGTTCTTGGTGTTGATCATATGTATGCAAAACCTGTGTACAGAAACTTGAAGGTATCTGTTAAGTTTAGGTTATTTACTGTATAACACTTACCTTACCACTTTTAAAAACAAATTACTTTATTATGCATATCATATGTTTGGAAAATATGATATGCAATAGATTCATGTCTTAGATTTTCTGATTACAGGAATGTAATATATCTGCCAATGGCCAAGTTCCAGAGAGTTCACCTTCATGGTGTCATGCTCCTTTTGATCCTGAAGGTATTTTAAGGTGGTCTCTAAACTTTTTCCTCTTCTACTTCAAAGGAGTCCTCTCTGTTGTTTAGTTACTTCAATTTTTATATGGATCACTTTGCTGATCAATTATATATCAGACCTACCTTTTAGCTTTAGAATATGAAGACTTATATAAATGGTTCAAAATTATGACTTTGCTACATAATCAAAGAGCATTTAACCAATAAGTTCAACTAGGAAAATTTTTGGAAGGGTGTTAGCTTAATTTGTTATAATCTTTCTTTCTTCTTTATTTACATTACGCTTATATTTATTGTGAAATTATGTTTCAGAATAAGTTGTATCTATCCTTCAATATTTGTCTAATCATTGCATTCATATTTGACCAGATCATACTTATCCTTTCTTTGCCACCAACTTGCACAACCCTCTATACTTGTAAACATCATTTAGTGAATTTAAAGTTTTCTATTTCTGTGGATCCTGTGGAACTCATAATAATCCATTCAAGCCAGTTTTACGGTAATAATATTCAATAAAACATAAAGTAAAAAGCAATTTCTGCATGATTCAGTCTGCTCTAAATCATAGAAGCCGACCATCCTCTCTGTTTTCCTTTCCTATTTATTACAGTACTACTACTATCACATCCCTTTTAATCTGAAACACGAGAAAAATCCATATTAGTAATATGTTCCACATGCTGTTAACAGTTCATTAATGAAAGCATAATGAATGTGCATATATGGATTAGCTGCGTTTCTTAGTGAATGACTTTTGTGATGTAGTGCTCATGACAAGCATTTATTTATAAACTTTATTTTGTGGTCTCAGCACTTTAACAGCTGCAATAACCAGCGTAATTGGACTTCAATTTGGTCACATTCTCGCTCACTTACAGGTGAAATATCTTTTAACAGATCTAGTGGAACTCAATATCTAATTGAACACAGTATACATAAAACCTTTGAATTAACATCTCAGGAGTCAGGAATATCGTCTGATCCATTTAATGTTAATCATCACATCTGAAGTACTATCATAAAAAAACTTCTCTACTGGCTTATCCAGCTTGTTTATACATTATACATTATCTAATTGAACACAGTATACATAAAACCTTTGAATTAACATCTCAGGAGTCAGGAATATCATCTGAACCATTTAATGTTAATCATCACATCTGAAGTACTATCATCAAAAAACTTTTCTACTGGCTTATCCAGCTTGTCTATACATTGTATAAGCTCTAATTGTTCTGGCACTGATTTTCAGGATCATAAAAGGCGGCTTGACAATTGGTCGTTGTTCTCAGTTTCAATATTTATTCTTGGGCTGTTTCTAGCTTTCATAGGTATACTCCCTCTGAAGTAATCTTTGGTGCATCAAACGCTAGATGATATCAGGGATATATTCAGTTCATTGATGAATTTTATGCTGTTAACAAATTGATAGGTTGTTGTACTTTGGTATAGTTTGACACTAACCTTTTCTTTCGTTTGTTATATGTTCCTTTTTCAGGCATTCCTGTAAATAAATCTCTTTATACTATCAGTTATATGCTAATAACATCTGCATCTGCGGGAATCACATTTTGCGCATTATATTTACTGGTGAGTCTTAAGGTTCAATTCCTTCAATTGGTAGACTGCTTATTAACAGGATGACAAGAGTGTAGATAAATTGTCAACAACAATGTAATGCAAAGAAATGTTACAGTTTGCTTTTTTGGGACTGACGAACATAGTGAGCTCTTCTCAAGATTAATGTTTGTAATTTAGACATCATAAAACTTTAGGCATCCTCAGATGAAACAAAGTTAATTTTGTTGATAATTGAAGTTTTTTAGGCTAAAAGATTAAAGGTCCATGGTCTCGTATCTTCATAGTTTGTACTAGTTTACAAGTCAGATTACACCCGCAACCTTTTGTGCCATATGTACATTTGTAGCCTTCTCAAGCGGTTCTTATTTGATAATCTTTATTTAATGTGTGCTCAATATAACAACCCCAATGTGATAAACACCTTTCCTGCTGTCTGCTACAGGTCGATGTATACGGGTTCAGGCGCTTGACTTATGCGCTGGAGTGGATGGGAATTCATTCTTTGAGCATTTTCGTTCTCCTAACTTCTAACCTAGCAATTATTGCAATTCGAGGATTTTACTGGCATGATCCTAAGAATAACATTGTAAGTTGTGTAGATATCGGGATGCTGTCTATCTCCCATAACTGCTTCTGTACATGATTTTCACCGTATTCATTTATTGTATGTTTGTCTTCTGTGACAGATTCATTGGATTGTATCATGTTTTGTGCACAAGTGACATGGTTGCTTTAAGTTCCCCATGCATGAATGGGTGCAATGCCTTCACAGCAAGCTAATACCATTAATCTTCATTTTGCGTGAGATGGGCTTGAGCTGGACATGCATTTTTACCACTTCAACCTTGAAGCTTGAAGCAGGTGCAAAAGACAGAAGGGGCATTATTCTTGCAGCCATACTAATTGCAAGTTAACCGAGAGGCTATTCTTGTCAATTTATTCCCCATATAGCTCCACCTAATTAACCACCAGAATAGCCAGCCAGCTTCTTTTAAGTTGGACTATAAATCTGTATGTGGAACAGTACTTAATTTAGTATTTTTAGATGATTATAAAGTGAAATATATATTTCTTTCTTGGAATTACTTGTGTTATATTAATCTGATTACTTTTTAAGCATTTGAAGTTGATGATAGCTCAAGCATAAGAGTTCAGGCAATTTTATGTGGCTTTTTAAGTGCGTAGGAGGATCTTATACTGTCTTTCACAGAATCCCTTTATTGTTGCTTTGTCAGCTTTTTTGGGGCTGCAGAATCTGAATTAGAGAGAGAGAGAGAGAGAATAACACAGAACAGAGCCTGGAGTAAGTATAATACAAGTATTGTTCTGCAGTCTGTTCATTTGCTTTGGATTTTTATCTGAACTAAAAATCAAAGCTACATCTTGAATTTCGAGCTTATGACAATAGTAGAGGAAGTATAACACCAGTATTGTTCTTGTTGGGCTTGGCCTAGATTCTTCATCTACTCCCAAATAAATACTAAATAAAAAGGCTGTTGTGATCCGCATGGTTTGTTTGGGACCATGCCCATAGAGCATTTTTTTATGGGTTTTTTTTTATCTATTTTTTAATAAATAAATAAAATTATAAATTACTATTTAAATTATAAAATTGATATTAATACTTCATGAAAAATAATTATAAACTGTTCTAATTCATAAATTTAATGTGTTTTTAACTTATATACAATGTTTTCTTAACTGAAATATTTTTTTACTTCAATAATTTATACTAATTTAGTTAATTTTTCATGTACTGTCATTTATTTTAATAAAAAAAAACTTAATTTAAGCAGATAAAATATATATTATATTTATAAAATAAGGAGCAATTTGCAATCAATTTAAAAAATATTAATATTGATTTCATAATATATGAAATAATTTACAATTTTGAATGTAATTTAATAATTCAGAAGGCATTGTTAGAAATAATTTTTATACTAATGTATTCGATATTGGCAAACAGATCAGATAAGGTCTATTTCTCAAACCTCGCTTGCAAGAGGGACAATATCCAAATTTTATATTGGAGATAGCAGGTAGACAAAGCTTTTCTAAACACACACTTCTCCACCTTATGCATTGCTGTATATTCTAATCAATCAATGATTAGAAGACCCACTTGTGTCATTACCGTCAAATATGTATAAATTAGTCCATTTTGCTTTTGTATTATTAATCTAGCACGGTCCTAAAAAGGTGTATCCTCGCTGGATTACTCCTCTCTCTATCTCTTTTTTCTTTTCTTTTTTTCTTCTTTTTTTTCTTTATTAAATGAAGATGTTTTTTAAAAAATTATTGAAGTGGTCCAGAGTTTATTTAGTAATAGTTATAATAGATAAGTTTCCATCAGCCACAAGATTGCTATTGGTTGAAAGTTCAAACCAATTCCTGAACAACGTGGAATGATCTAGAATTGAACGATGTGGAATGATCTAGAATTGAACGATGTGGAATGATCTAGAACATACTCTTTTTCTTAGTAAGATAATTTCTAAATGATTAATCTTTAATTCCACTTTTCTTATTAAAAAAAGAGAAAATTACACTCCCCTCTGGACCATCCTTCATATTTCCCATCAACAAAAAATTCTGATTGGACATAATTGGGAAACTATAGGAACTACTGCAGAAATGACATTATGGGATTTTAGAACAAATTTTCTTTTTCGTTTTTTTTTTTTCCCCAATATGAGACTGATTCGAAAGTGAAAAAAAATAGTGCAACGGCTTTGAGTAAAATGGAACGAGAAACTTCATTGATTGTGAAATTTGTGACATTCTGTTCCTTTTCATCCCCATTTCTAAAATGAAAAACTTTTTTTTTTTCCAACCTACCTTTATCATTCTTGCTTTCCTCCCTAATCTTCCAGCAAAAAAAATATAAATAAAAAAACAGTTGAGAGATTATTAAAGTACAAACCCATCAAATGCTCTGATCAAAACCCCCTAATCCATAAAGGGTACTTTACATTAACTGTTGTATGCAATTTTATGAGTGTAAAAAATGATGGCTTGGTAATTACGTGTTTACACAAGCAAAGGCAGATTTTAACTTTATGAAACACCAACAAAACCAGAAGTGCTCCCTGCTCAGCCTGTAATTTGTGTACTTTCTTTTTTTTGGTGAATTGTAATTTGTGTACTTTGCATATTCTTCATGGTATTGCTGTATAATCATCCTCGTGCACTGCAAAGTTGCTTCTTCTTTTTTCCCCCCTCTTTTAATCTGCACAAACTTCACAGATTTACTGTATAAATGTTCTATTTTGTTCCTTCCTTTCCTACAGGCTAAAGTGTTGTAGATTTTGTTATTTTTTGTATATATAAGTTTTGGATCTTTTCTTTTATCCGTATGTGTTTGCATCCCAAAAAGTATATTCTTTCTTGCATGAATCGCCCACCATGCAAATTCAATATGTCATATGGCTGAAAAATTCCATTATGTATTTTCCTTTTGCATTTTATGTTATGTTTAATGGGGGAACATAAGAAATCTAAACCATCAAGCATCAAGTGTTGCTACATTTCTCAAAGAGTAATAGAATTTGCACTAATTTCCACTTCAAGTAGAACATCAATAGTGCCAATAATTGTAGAGTTTTGAAACAAGTACAATTCACATGCAAAAAAATAGGTCAAATCAAATGAACAGAAAAAGAAGAAAACATATTTACAAAAAAAAAGAAAGAAGAAAACAACATATATACATTGTTTGGTATCTAATTTTTGAAGTGTAAATTTGTTAAAAATTATTGTATAGTTAATTTGCAATCATCATATAAATCCATGCTGTAAAGTATTGTACATGAGAAAAGTACTATAATTAGTTGCTTAATTTGACTCAAATATTATAGCTCCAGTCACATTCCACGTTTTCAGTATAAATTTTGCTAATTTGAGTTTTTTCTTATATAATAGCTCTCTCTCTCTATCTATATATACATATATATATATATATATAAGTTTTTCATTTTTTTTTGGTAACCAAAATATAATAGCTGATAGAAATTTTATAATTTTGTTAATTGTTTTGTGGATCAAGTTGATTTTTTTTTATAAATAAAAAATAATTTCAATATAAAAATTAATAATTTTTTCTCCATTTGATATTTAATAAAATTAAATATATTTATAATTTTAATAAAAATTTATCACAACTTGAATTACAATTCTCCTAATTAAATATAAAAGTTAAATGAACTTTTTTATCCCCGTATTACCCCTCATATGCTTGTGCGATCGAGATGATGAGTGTGGGAGTTTCAGTTTTTATTTGATGGGATGACAACTTTCTTCAAAAGGGTAAGCGAAAAGGGTATAATTCCAGCTTTGAGATGGGATAAAGATTAAAGAGGAGGTCATTTTCGTCAACTGGGAAAAATAAGAAGCTGCTACTTGAAAAATTGTGATTCAAATTAAAAGAAAAAAAAATGAAATAAAATAAAATAGCATCGTATCGTGAGGGTTTAACGAGCATATCTTATCTTTGAAAAATAGCAAAGACGCTTTACTGAGGGTGAGACTCTGTGGGCCCCACATGCTTCTGCTGCTGTTGATGGGCGGGCCACCCACCTTCGATCACAGTCCCAACTTGCAAAAACCAGAACTATATGACCGTTGGGGTGGACCTCAACGGATCGGATCAAATTTAGAGCGAGAACCCCGTTTACTCTGTCAACGGCTAAAATGTAAAAAAGACTCTGGAAACATCTAGCCGTTTTCAGCTACAAGACACGTGGCAATCACACTTTGTGAATCTGACTTTTTCGGTTAAATAAATTGTGTTAATTTGGTTATTACAAATTTGTGATTTTCTTTTTCATCTTCTTTTTTAACCCTAAAATTGCCACGTATTTTTAAAAAGAGTAATTTAATTTAGGAATAAATATTGAAAAAAAATTAAAATTGACAACTCTAATAAGATTGTTTTTTAAAAAATATTCTTCCTCAGTAAAATTTATTTATTTATTTTTTAAGATTGATAGCGAATTAAATACTTATTTACCCTTAAGTTTCTAATATATATATATATATATATATATATATTTTGGTTATCATTTCTAAACAACATATCTTTTAATATTTTTGGTCCTTAAAATTTATATCAGTTTGTTAACGTTCGGAAAAAGCTGATGTGATTTTCAAATTTTGTGTTTCAACTTTCGTCCTCAAACTCATCACTCTGTTCAATTTTAGTCCCTCGAGTGAATACTTTATTGCATTTTGATCCTCAAAGTATTTTTGTAGCTTTTGGTTTTTACTTTACATGTGGTTTTGAATGGACGCAGTGATAAAACTATTAGATTGAATATTATTAAGCAAATTGTCATAAAAATATTATTATATCAATGTTTACGTTTATTTGATAAATAAATTTTGACAAACAAATTAGTGATAATATATATATATATAATTGGATAATAAAAATAAAAGATAATTACATTTTTTAGATAATATATATAGAGAGAGATTGATAGTTGATTGGGACTCTGAATTTTGGTTTGTATACCCATCAAATTGCAATGATTAAGAATTTTCTACAAAACGAAAAGAAAAGCAAGAAAATTCCAGAACGGCGGAGATGACAGGTGGCTGAAAATTATTGGTGGACGGACTTCGGATAACGATGAGGACAGCATCGCAATTGACTTTTGAGTGCATGACCCACTCACGTGCCTCAACATCAATCGTGACACTCTCGCACCCGGTCCCACGTGACATCCAATCAATGACTCCATCTTCTACACGATCAGCCGGGCAACGGCTATGCCTTTTTCATTCCACAGACTGATTTACAGCTGCCGCCTCACCTTAACAAAACCTCCTCTCCCCGTTTTAATATGAATTAAAAATAGAAAACAGTGACACTCTTATTTTGATAATTATTTATTATTATTTTTTATACAATTCTATATGATATTCGCCTAACTTGTCATTTTTCACTATTTCATTACCACTTTTATATTGTCTCCTTTGCCACAAACTTTAATAATAATAACAATAATAATAATAATACATAGATTAAGTTGTAATTTTTAATTTATTTGCTGATCGAAAGTATTCTTCATAACTGTATATGAATTTAATATTAGGACCATAAGGGGTATGCATTCATGTTTTTGTTTGTATTTATTGTTAACTAGAATTAATGATAGTAATTTAAATGTATATCAAAATAGGAGATAAATACAAAACAAAATTTCTTGAAAAAACAAAACTATATGTTAAAATGTTTATTATAAACCATTACTAGTGTACCTCCTATAAACTGCAACTTTTAAGGAGTTGAAACTTTGCTTGGTTGAACTTTCAAGGTGAAAAATAAACTCCAGAAAAATCATAAAAAAAATAAAATAAGATTTTGATTCCAAGCAGGCAGAAATATTATTACATATAAATAAAGATTTAAAGGCGTTAAAAACAAAAACGAGAAAGGTAACATAAAGTTAGAGAAAAGTGAAAAATAACATAAGGTTAGAATTTAAAGTATGGAAATTATGATTATAATTATTATTATTATTTTTTGGCAATAAAAATATGAAAATTAAAAGAAGATGTGGTAATTTTTTTATGGACGTGAGGGCCCAATGTGTCTAGTAGAAATGGGGATAAAAACAAAAAAGGCATTGAAGGGAAGGGAAGGTACAAAATTCTGAAAGCATATATATATATATATATATGGATATATTAATTATAATATAAATTAAGTTTTATTTAATTTTTATTGTTTATATTTGCTTGTGACAAAAAGTAAATAGTGCCATGAAGGATGAAGACAACTATGCAATCCAATATAAAAGCCAGACTGTAAGACATCCCTAACCATGATTAATTTTGCACAACCAAATTAATAAAATAAACTACTACCACTTGATTTGTCCACTTAATTAATTAACCACCATTATTTAATAAAATCATGAAAAAGAAAAATAAAAGAATGTTTGTGAGGGGGGTTGTCCAGCTAAAATCCTCTGTAATTAGGAGCATGGGAATGTTTATTGTTGCTTCTTAAATGAGGTTGTACGTGGGTGACATATGTTCTTCACTTTAAACCCTCTCGGACTGTAGGGGACCATTTTTTTTTTTTTGAAATCACAATTGTAGGGTTGCTATTAAGTACTACTCAAATTAAATGTTCTTCTCCTCAAATTGACCATTTTTATTTCATTTTCCACTTTTATCCATACTACACAATATATATTTACTGCCCACGTATTATTTTAGTAATATTGCTTAACAAATTGCTAGTTTGACATATGGGCTAGTCGGTACAATTATGTTATATTAAACTCTTAAATTTATACATATATATATATTTTAAATAATTTTGAATATCAAATCTTATGTTAACCCTCCATTAGATAGTTTTACAAGATATTGTAACTAAAATGTTTTTCATATACGTTGTTTTTAGTGGAAGTTATTAATCTATAAATTTATAAAGAATAGAACCTCTTACTATTTAATTTTTGTTAATGCATCCAAAATAACAAATGATATTTATTTATCGAATCTATAATTTTACCTAAAAGATAATAAACACGATGGTTTCACACCCTCAAATGCACATAGTATTCTCGACTGGTATAAAAATACACACTTTTTTTGTAAGGGGTAAAAGCAAAAAGGCACACACACTGGTATATATATTTTTAATAAATAAAAAAGGGTCTCAATGTGGATCTCATCAGTTCAGAATTTTATTAGTGGATAAAATCTTTTTATTACTCTATCTTTGTAATTTTTTAAGAGTCTAGAGCAACCGATCTACACCCCTAATAAATTTCTCTTTGACGTATTAATTAAGACTGAGTATATCTAAAATAATAATGAAATTTGCCAAAACTCAAATCATAACTTTCATAAATAAATATGATGGAACAGTCGGCTGACTTCTTTCTACTAGACCATACCTCTAGATGCACGCACGGATATATATGTATGCGGCTGTAGGAAACTATATACAGATATATATATATAAAATTAATTTTTTCATTTTATGATTTATAAATAGCTAAATCACGTAACGTTAAGTAAGTAATTAAATAAGCGAGGGTAATAGAGTAATAGTACTCTACAGGCATTGTTATAAAGCTCACGAAAACACCTGCCAGAACGCAGACACGGCTGCTCTAAAGCCTCTGTAATATTACACATTTCCATCCAAAGGTCTTTAACCCAAAAAACAAAGAGAGACTGAAAATTTTTATTAATTTTATAAAACAATAAAAGGCCAAAAAATAGAAAAAGAGAAAGTAGAAGAAGGGGCATGTTTGGGAATTCACTGGTCGCGGAGAGAGACAACATGTAACCGTTGGATTATAGGCGTGGTTTTAGTTGGGTGCCAGGCTGACTGACTACCCTACGCCCTTTTCCCACACATGATTTGGCCTCACATGGTCTCGCTGTGCACTACTCCCTCTGCCCCACACAGCCCTTCTCTCTCTCTCTCTCTCTGCCCTCTCTATGGGCGGTCGTCATAAATAAATCAGTTTTTTAAAAATCTTTTTTCTATTCCAAATATACCCTTGTCTTATCCATAAAATGCCACCTTTCTCTTACCCACTGCACCATTCTTAAAAAGACATTGCCTCTCTCTGTAGCCTCACTCGCAGAGCAAAACCTTCTCAGTCTCACACACACACACACAGAAAGAGAGCGACAAGGATTCAGACACTAAACCTAAAAAAAAGCTTAGCCATGTCGAAGGAAGTGAGTGAAGAGGGACAGACCCACCATGGCAAGGACTACGTAGATCCACCACCAGCACCACTTCTCGACCTTAACGAGCTCAAGCTATGGTCCTTCTACAGAGCTCTCATCGCCGAGTTCATAGCCACCCTCCTCTTCCTCTACGTCACCGTCGCCACTGTCATCGGCCACAAGAAGCAATCCGGTCCTTGCGATGGTGTTGGTCTTCTTGGTATCGCTTGGGCTTTTGGTGGCATGATCTTCGTCCTTGTTTACTGCACAGCTGGTATCTCCGGTAAGAATTCCATTAACTATACCCACCAAAACCCTTTTAAATTCTCAGACTTTTTGGATTTCCAGCGTATATGCATGAATTTGCTGATGGTTTTCGTTTAAAATTATATGCAGGTGGTCACATTAACCCGGCAGTTACTTTCGGTTTGTTCTTGGCCAGGAAGGTTTCGCTGATCCGAGCACTGGGTTACATGGTGGCTCAGGTTTTGGGAGCCATTTCTGGAGTGGGTTTGGTGAAAGCTTTCATGAAGCACTACTACAACACGTTAGGCGGTGGTGCAAACTCTGTTGCTCATGGCTACAACAAAGGCACAGCTCTGGGCGCTGAGATCATTGGTACTTTTGTCCTCGTCTACACCGTCTTCTCAGCCACCGACCCCAAGAGGAGCGCACGTGACTCTCACGTCCCGGTACGTTACATCTTTTTCATAATTTTTTCTGTGTTTGTTGCTAGCCAGCCTAACAAAGTTCATTTTTGCTTTGATCCTTTTAGAACTTACTTGCATGGATGAAATTTAAGTGGGTTTTGTGTGTCGGTGAGTGCAGGTTTTGGCTCCATTGCCTATTGGGTTTGCAGTGTTCATGGTTCACTTGGCTACCATCCCCATCACTGGGACTGGTATCAACCCGGCTAGGAGCTTCGGAGCTGCTGTTATCTACAACAACGAAAAAGTCTGGGATGACCACGTAAGTTATAAATATTTATTTTATATAAAACACGATAATGGGCTTCTTGTTTGTTTTTACTGGTTAATTTATGTAAAATGATGCTGATGGGATATGTGTAATGTGTATGCAGTGGATCTTCTGGGTTGGACCATTCGTAGGAGCACTGGCAGCAGCTGCATACCACCAGTACATCCTCAGAGCAGCTGCTATCAAGGCTTTGGGATCGTTCCGCAGCAACCCCACCAACTAAAACAAACATGATCGATCACGTCCCTTCTCTTGTGCAAAAAAAAAATCTCATTTATGAGAAAATTGTTTTTGTTTGTTTGTGTGTAGTAGTGGTAGAGGATGTTCATGATGAAGAAGAAGAACGATTGAAAAAATGACCCTTAATTTGCTTTTGATTTTTTATTTACTTTGTTTTTCATTATAATTCAATCTTTTGTTTGTTTAATTAATTAGCTATGTGAGCCTGTGTATTATTGTTCATGAGTAGTTGGTGATGTTTTTCGGATTCGCCTTTAATTCTCCATTATGTGTTCTCTTTCTTTTCTCTTGCTTTCTGCGACCTTCTGTTTAGTTTTCTAGCATGTACTTGAAACAATTTAGACCGTGAGGGTATAATAGTAAAACAGCAAAATTCAAGTGCATTGGTTTGGTGAACGGAAGAATGTGGAATTTTTAACGGTGACGATTGAGCGGTGAGGGGTTGATGAGATAGTTGTGGGTGCTGGGAAGGTGATAATGATGAGCCTAGGATTCGAGTAGATGTATGACACGTGTCTTGATGTGAGAATCTAGAAGAAAGAACCCAAAGCTGGCTCGCATGGGGAGGCTTTTAGGTTGGATTGAGATTATTTGTAGGTTAAAAGAAAAGGAATGAAATGGTAAAAAGTTCCAAGTCCAGCCAACAGGAGACAGTGAAGGACCTGGAGGACCCAAAAGGAAATTGTGGGATGCCTGACCCTCATCATTCTTTGTTTGCCACGTGTACCTTCGGTCATGGCAATCACATGGGTGAAGAACCATGGTAGGTCCATTACATCAAAAAAAAAAGAAGAAAAAAAAAAAAAGGGCAACTCTCTCCGCTCTCCGTCTAATTACTTTTCAATTTGAGGAATGGAATCGTGGTTTGTGGTCTCATCTTTTCAAGATGAGTCATTTCGTGGAGAAAGGCAGGGTTGGATTGGGACTGTGGGTGCTGATCCCGTTGGGTTGAGCGAACAGAATATAATTATGGTTTTTTTTCTGTTAATAAATTTTTGATCATCAATTTTAAATAAGCAAAACAAAAAAATAAAGAGAAAAAAAAAGCAAAAACAAAAATTAAAGAACCTAATTGAAAGATGTGGTCCATTAGTGGGTGTGAAAAGAATGTTACATTTTTTCTAAACTTAAAATCAGTTACAACCACAAAAGGGGCTGTGTGGTTTGGTAGGGTACTGATTTCACTCGACCACGCCTAATCAGCTGCTTTTGTGAAATTAAAAATTGCTTTTGGGATCGGATTTGTTGGTAAAAAATAAAAAATTAAATAAAAACCAAATTAACACATTCTTCTCCTAACCACTAATAATATTATCATTTCGAAGAAACTAATTTTATTTAACTTTTTTATTATTATATCATAAATTTTTATTGGAAAAAAAAAAACTGAATGCAACGACAGTTTTTAGTTATTTTGAAATAATATATTATTGTTGATTCATATGACAAGGGTTGGAAACATGAAACAAAAGAACTGCCACATAAATAAAAAAAAAAAAGAAAAAAAGAGGAGGAAAATGAGGATGAATTAGGTACAACGTACTCTTAGACATAAAAAGCACATGCCAACTGGAAATGCATACGACAAAAAAAGGCTAGACATTTTGCAGGCACTTTTTAAAGTAGAGAGTTTCTTTATTTTTTACCTTACCTAAATGTATGCATCTGGGACCCATTTCCTCATAGGCTACTCCAATTATTATACTACTGGATAAAATCCATGCACAGCACAGCTAGGTTGTTTCCTACAAGTTTCACTACACGACTATAGAGCCACCAAATGGAACTAACCGACAGTCTTATCTTCTCAGGTACATATTTGAATTCAGATATGTTACCCAATTGCTTTCTAATCAGTCCTGTTGAATTCTGAACACTTCAATTATACAACTTCTGCATATCAAATCAATTGGAAAATGTCTAAAACTCAAGACCTGCTGCAACAGATTCTAGAATATGCGTACAATACACATATAGAAGCCACTCTACACTTTGATTCCAAATCAAAATTTATCATCATCATAATTTTCATAATCATTAAATCCACCAGAATCCAGCGGTGGGTATTCTTCGTTCCCATTCAGAAGAAGAATCTTACAATTACACAGACATAGAAAGTACAAGATAATATTTGCACATCAGTCGGGCAAAGCAGTACCCCGCTCAAGATTGTTTTTGATCTCCAGTGTGTACTTACCAAATGCTCGCTCAATCTTTTTGTTAAAGTGTTCATTCCGATCATTGATTGAGTCAATATCCTTCTCTTCATGGAACCTCCTCCTCCTGCTAAATGAATTGCGCTTCTCATCCCTGTCCTTGAGTTCCTTCACCATCTTGTCAATCCTATCCTCCGGGATCTTTGCAGCCTGGCAAAAGAAAAAGAACAGTAAATTAATGGCTTGGAGCTCTTGTTTTCAGCCAGAACCGCCAGGGGAAGATAAGTTCTCAACAAAATAGTACCTTTCCATATTGGAGGCTTGAAGCTTCACGATAGAACTCTGGATCAGCTTCTTTCATCTTATTATATTCCTCCAGATCAACATCAACGTTCTTTGTCCGCTTTTTGTATGCATTATAAAGCGATTTCTGATTGAAAACTGTTATAGCAGCATAGTTTAGCTGATATTTCAGATTAAAATCTAACACATTATCAATGAAGTTTAACTTCCATTTGAAACAAACTGGTTTGTATAAAAGCCAAAAGAAAAGGAAATCAAAATCTGCAAATAATTGCCCCAAAATTTGTACTTATTGCCTAGAAACACAGAGATATGAGATTTGGAAGAGATATGACATGTCTTCAACAGGCCAAAGTCGGTTTCTGAAAGAAGTTCCACGGTCAAATTTAGTAATGGCGCATCCAAGATTTCCATGAGAGTGTTCTGATGTATGTGTATGAACATAAATGCATCAAAAATAGTGATGTAGTATGAGAGTGTTCTGATGTATGTGACTGACATGGGAAGATATAACTAATTAACTATAAACATAAGTTATGTAGTATGGTATTGAATGATATATGTAAAAGTTTGAATTAGGATTTTGTTTCTCTTTTCCAGCTCCCTCCTCCTCCCTCTCTCTCTCTCTTTCTCTCTCTCCCTCTCTGCCCCTCTAACCTAAGGGTTGATATTTTTTTTCCAATGTCAGGTCCTGTGACTCAGTATGTTTTCGAAATCTTCTTATCAAATATTTTC
Organism: Rhamnella rubrinervis; assembly: GCA_007844105.2. NCBI lineage: Eukaryota > Viridiplantae > Streptophyta > Magnoliopsida > Rosales > Rhamnaceae > Rhamnella > Rhamnella rubrinervis. The sequence continues at coordinate 4,878,275 of CM017575.2, read as the reverse complement.
CCACAGTTTCTTGATTTTAAAAGAAACTCCCATATTTTATTAACTTTTAAATAAAAATCTGTCCACAGAGAACAGTTAGTAAGTCTTCAAATGCACTATTAATTGCACCAGTATGAAATAATTGGATCCAGAAAGAAACAATTAAGCTGCACTCTTAATCACATTAGCATGAAATATGTGTATGCATGTGTGTGTGCACGCATGTGCATGTGCTTGCTAATATAATGAAGAAACAATAAATGAACAAGCAGATATCTAAAACTCACCATCCCAGCCAAATGGGGCAGGATCCTTTTCCCATTTCTTATATTTGGACTCTGCCATATCTTGAGTATCCAGCATGTATGCTGTTTTCAAATCCAAACCATTTGCATCTAGAAGTTTGCCAATCTTTTTCTTCCTGTCTTCAAGCCATTTTTGTTTAGAAATTCCTCTCGACTCAGATGGAGCTTCCATTCTTTTCTTTTCAGTTGCAATATCAATTTGATTGTCTTTTCTAGCCTTATTCTACATTCACAAAAACAAAAGTGATGATTAATATCAGTATGTTTACAAGCTTAAGCCTATGTTTTAAATGCAATTAAGCTGGGATAATTTCTAAAGTTCCAGGAAAACTCACCATCTTCTGTCTTAATTCCCATAATTTTTTCTTCCTCCCAGTGAACTTTGTGACATCTCCTCCTTCCACATCTTCCTCAACTGGGTGGTCATTATCACTATCAGTATGTTCTCCAACATCTGGTCTTTCATCATCCAGATCTTCAGTACGATCAGGAATCCCTAACTTCGAACGATCAATGCCACCATTAGCTTCTACAGCTTCTGAAATAACATAAAAGGGGCAGTTAAGTCCAGGTCCAATAAAATTGGCATAATCTAACATTCCAGCATGAATATATGACCGAAAACTACCACTTAACCAGACCCCTTAAGTACAGAGCATAACAAATTTAACTCCCTGCTTCTTAATACACTAATGAAGACAAATAACTTTAAGAAAACGCACATCAGCCATAAAATCAATCCTCAGACTAAAGTTAGAAACTTCCTTAAGAAAAAGATTATGATACATTTTTCAGCATATCACAAAGTAAAAAAGATTGCTCAAGAAAAATTCGCTACTAAGATGAAAAGAAAAAAAAAAAGAAAAAAAAAAAAGTCTTAATCTTGCCCCATCTAACAATATGACGAGAGTAATTATAATAAATTAAAGCAATGAAAGAGACAAGAGAGTTATAAAAAAGAGGAATAACCTGTTTGCTTTGGCCCCATCAGTGGCTTCGCTTCAGCAATAATTTTGAAGCAGTAATCGCTGCACTCATGGTAGGGATTGAATGCATTTCTGCAATCCGGGTGTACTCTTCCTTCTTCAGACATGTTTCGGTAATTAACCTTCTTCTACCTGAAAGATACTCTACACCAGTTAAACCTATTTCATATTCAGCAAACCTAAAATCATTGCAAAACACACAAAAATTCAACTCATACAACATTAACTTCCATTGTTTTACAACCCACAACAAAACATCGACTTCAACAATTCCTAATATCTGAAACCCTAGACTAAATTAAACCCTATAGTCCCCTGATTAAAATTACACTCAAAGTTCCGTAAAATTTTTAATTAGCTAAGCAATTCTAAATTTCACAAAATAAAACACTATCCAAATTAAAAATTCATTCTTTCCTACCGCCCATAGTCTCAGAAAGAAAAATTAACGAAAAGAGGTTCAGTGATCTACAATTTCTAATGCTAACCGGAGATTGCATGGAAAAATTGAATTTTAAAGTGTTTAATTAATTATAATCAATTTGCCGACAAGTTTCCTCTGATTTTTAACCCATTTCTAGGCAGTCAAAAGAATTTCGACAGAGAAGCAAAACTATGAATAAACACAGAGAATACACATGAATCTACAAGAAGACGAAGAATTCGAAGAACGAGAAAGACGAACCTTCGGTAGATTTGCTCCGATTTCGATTACGCTATGAGCAAAGCTTTTATTAGGGCTTTTTGATTTTGGGAAAACAGAAACAAGTTTGGAAAGGTTTGGGGAACAAATATCCGAATAAAATACTGGAATTTAATAATAACTTAAAGTAAACAATTAATATATATTACATAAAGTAAATCAATTTTTAGAGTAAAATTACTTTGAATAATTAATAAATTATCCTTGTATTATAAAATAGAAAACAAATTTTATTTATTTAATTATTTATTTATTTTGCATGCTATATTATAATTATAATTATAGGAATAAATTCTGTTAATAGGTAGACTAGCAATAAAAAGTGAACGTGATGCAATTTTCTAATTTTTAGAATATTAAACTGGTAGTTTGGAATCAAATCATAGAAATTTTTATATATTATTGTTGAATTTATTATTTTGTATCATCAATTATGCTATACTGTACGTGGAAACTTAAATTCTTTTTCCTTTTATTCTGATTTGATTTCTTGATTACTAATGAAAAAGATAATAGGAGAATAAGTGATTAATTAACAATAAAATAAAACAAATAAAAAAACAATTGGTAATTAACAGAGATTTTACCTTTCTGGGTTGCTAAAAATTTTGAAGATGTTTGAGAGAAAATAGCAGTATATATCCACTGTTTCTATAAGACGAATGGCCCGAATACTACGATGCTAAAAGCCCTAATTTCATGTAATAACAAGGGTTTGGTGCAATTGTAAGTAACATATGTATTGGCTACCAAATGCCAAAAATTAAAAACACCATCAAGCTTACTTCATCGTAGTATTCAGGACAATTGTCTTCTAGAAACGCCATATGCACACCCCACCAATTAATTATGAGTTATGAGGGGTGTAGGCATGGTATTTATAGATAATTATAGCTGAAAATAGCTCTTATATTAATTTAGTTAGGACTCTTAGTTCTTATATTAGTTTAATTAGGACTCTAGTTCTTATATTAATTTAATTAGGACCCTTAATTCCTATATTAGTTTAATTAGGACTCTTTTTCATTCCTACATATAATAGGAAACAACTCATTACTATATCATTACTCTTATTTATTAATATATTTTTAATTTTAACAGTTGAATAGTTTATAAATGAACAAAAATATGTAAAGTACACACCATTAGTAATTTTAATTAGCAATAAAAGTATAATAATCTACAACTATTTTTATGTACTTTCTTTAGAATACTGAATTTGAAGTTTAGAAATAAAATTGCAAAAACAGTTCAAATATTATGAATCAATTTACTATTTTGTAGTCTTTTTCCCTTTTATTTTGGTTTTGATATTTTTGTTACTAATAAAAACGTAATAGGAGATTTACAAAAATTAAAATAAAATAAAAAAATTACAAATTACCCAATCAACTTTCACCGTTGTTTTAATTTATCCATGTGGTTTGTTTACGTGCAGTATTATTATTATTTTTAGGAGTTTTGTTTTTTTTATTTTTTTTTATTTTGCGCATTGTTCTCTAAATTTGATTTTGGCATCATAATAAGTTGAATTTTAAATTCAACACAATAATACCACCTCCCTTCAAACTCTGTTAATTTTTTGCGAGTCTCATAAAAAATTATCAACATAAGTGCATTTGAAACAATTATATTCTCGCTATCTAATAGCGAGATTATTATTCTCACTATCTTATGGTTTTCGCTATCTAATAATGAAGTGAGACTTGTTATCTCTATTGTGAATAAAATTCTACTCAATATCCTCGTATCCTCACCAACTCTATCCTATGATGAGTCTAGCCATTAGTTGGTGAAAACTTCATTAATAAGTGTTATCTTGACTTTTTTTCTTCATCAGAATAATTCATTTCCTCATCTAAAAAATAGTGCATGAGCAAAATCGGTGGCGCCATTAAAATTTATAGCACCCAATCTTGGTTGGTTGATCTAATGGGCAAGAGAACGACGACGACTTACATAAAAGAGTTTAGACCCAACAATTATATTTTGTATGGTTAGCAATTGCTTCCTCTTAAGAGTTATTTGTAATTGCTCATGAGTAAATTGGGAGAGTGAGAAAGAACACAAAGGAGAAACTTAAAAAAAAATATGCAGGTATTTATGGCAGTTGTTTTTGCTAAAAAACGGGTTGAAGCCTTACTTCTACTTGGAAGGGTATTTTGGGTTATTTGGATGTTTTGGGAACCTGAAAACAGAAAAGAAGGTAAGAACCTTGGGGCACCGGTGTGGTACCGGCCAAAGGTACTCCGACGCCCACGTCAATAAATAGGTTCCAGAGGATAAAATAGCAGAGTTTTTGTAAGGCTCTCAAGTTTTTTACTTGAGTTGGGTTCTTTTGGGGTATTTATAAGAGAAGGTTGAGGTATTTTTTGTACCTCACGTTCCATTACTCCACCACTCACAATCACTTCTAGAGGGTAGGAGTGTACGGTCAGTTGACGAGTAAGTAAGTGGGAGAACACATGAGGTGTGGGAGTTACTTTCTCCACTATTTCCTAAAATCCAGCATAGTGGATGTAGCTCTTGCGTGGACCGCTAGCTTTTTGTAGTGGCCTACAAAAGGTTCTACAGTCTTCTGGGTATTTAGGTCCAGAGGACCTTAAGCCTGTACCCAATTGGTGTTGGGCTTCACAACTGGGCTTTAGGTTGGGCTTATGTGAAAAACCCTATAACATTTGCCCCCTAGCTATATAATTTAAATTCTATGGAGTCCTAATGTGAAGATCATCTTCCTCTTTCATTCGATTTGACATTCATTATTCTAAAACCACAGAGGGTTTTCAAGCTTTAGCATAAAGGACTCAAAGAACAAAAGGTATGAACGATTTCGTCACCCTTTTATTTATAGTTTTTAATATTGCATGCAATGTAGCAGGATTATTTCAACTAGAAGAGACTGTTAAACTTGTAGAAAATATGCATTTTTATAACTGTGCTCTATCAATATGAAATTGTCATAAATAAAGGGATTGAAAACCCTAGGATTGCGCACCTTGGTGTATACCCTTGGGCATGGAGTTGTCGTGCAATCAAGTAAAGGCAACAGGGCATTGCCGCATGCTCAACAATAGAATTATAGGTATCGCCATGCCGCTAGCGCCGAGGCGCGGCTGCCGCTGGCAAGCGGCGGACATCGGGGCGTGCGCGTCTCTACTAGGTGTTGGAGCCTCGTGCACCCGTGCCCACACCGCTGGGCTATGTGGCCTCGTGCCCGCACCTCTGCTGGGAGCTGTGGCCATGTGCTCGCTCCCAGCACCCTTGCTGGGCATTGAGGTTGTTTACTCGTGCCGCCACTGGGCGCTGAGGCCGTGTGCCCACGCCGTTGGGCGCTATGGCCTCGTGCCCATGCCCCTGTTGGGCGCTGTTGTTGCATGCCCGCGCCATGTGGTTGTTGCGCCTGCGCTTGTCTGCGGTTGCGTGCCCGCGTGCTCGTGCATCTGCTGGGCACTAGGGTTGCGTGCCCATGCCTCTACTGAGCGTTGTGGTCGTGTGCACCTACTAGGGCTGCACCCTCGTGCTGGGCGTTTGAAGGGTGCTCTTTGAGCCAAAATGCTGGTTTAACTTAGTTACACTACCTAAGGTTATTTGCTCGTTCTGTTAGCATGTCTTTGGAGAATGCTAGTATACTAGAAGGCTTTTTGATTTTGTTTTTATTTTCTTTCCTTCTAGTTATACTAACACTTCCTCCTCTCACAGACATATCTAATAGCTCGTCCAGTGATGAGAAGTCTATGAGTATGGGGGTAATGAGAATGAGTATTCGGGTGATACTAGCGATGGTAGTCACAACCTAGATGCTAGTGGTGAGGATGATTTCTCCCAAATTACTAGAAGCAATCCTCAAGATGTTGAAGGCTTTGCTATTACCGAAGTCAAGTCTTCTATCAAGACTGTAGAGCGTCTTAGGAAACTTTTGCTTCCTTTTGATATGAACATTGATGTTGTCTTTTGAATGCCTGAAAGAAATGATGAACCTAGCAAACTTAAGGTTGGTGAGGCAGTTTTCCACACTGCTTTCTTTGAGTATGGACTGCGCCTTCCACTCATTCCTATGTTTCGAGAGATTCTTCAGAAATGGGGTCTTGCTCCTGGGCAGTTGACCCCCAATTCTTGGAGATCTCTAGTCTGTTGCTATATTTTATGGAAAGAGTTAAGAATGACCTTGATGGCTGAGGAGTTCATATATATGTACCGCCTGAAGAAAGATTACTTATCATAAATAATAAATTCAATAATTTAAAGCTATTTTTATGCATTTTCTTTAGAATATTGAATTTGAAGTTTAGAAATAAAATTGTAAAATCAGTTAAAATACTATGGATCAATTTACTATTTTGTAGTCTTTTTCCTTTTTATTTTGGTTTTGATCTTTTTAGTACTAATAAAAACGTAATAGGAGATTCACAAAAAATAAAATAAAGGAAAAATTACAAATTACCTAATCAACTTTCACATTTGTTTTAATTTATCCATGTGGTTTGTTTACATACAGTATTGTTATTACTTTTAGGAGTTTTTGTTTTTTATTTTGCGCTATTGTCCTTGAACTTTCACGAAAATTATACATGGTTCTCTAAATTTGATTTTGGCATCATAATAAGTTGAATTTTAAATTCAACACAATAATACCATCTCCCTTCAAACTCTTTGTTAATTTTTGGAGAGTCTCGCCAAAAATTAACGAGAAAGTGCATTTGAAACTATTATATTCTTACTATCTAATAGCAAGACTATTATTCTCATTATCTTATGGTTCTCATTATCTAATAGTAAGACTTGCTATCTATTAGCTATCATGAATAAAATTCTACTCAATATCCTCATATCCTCACCAACTGATAACGAATTTCGCTATCTGAGTCATATTTCAAAGAAGTTTGACAATTCAATTTTCTTGCTATCTGATGATAAGTCTCGTCATTAATTGGCAAAAACTGCATCACAGGCAAGAGAACGACGACAACTTACATAAAAGAGTTTATACCTAATAGTCATCTTTTGTATGGTTAGTAATTACTTTCCGTTGGAAGTTATCTATAGTTGCTCATGAGTAAAGTAGGAGGGTGCGAAAGAGCACGAAAGGAAAACTCAAAAAAAAAAAATTGCAGGTATTTGTGGCAATGAAACCTAGATTTGAATGCTTGAATCTAAAAATATGTAGATATAAAAAATTTTAATTTAACATGATTTGAGAAAAAAAAAAAATAAAAGAAGAAAGTTAAAAGAAAAGGTAGAAGAAAAGAAGCTCTTCATGGAAGAAGAGAGATGCATATGAGAGAATAGGAGGATGAAGGATATTTTGGAAAAAAAATATAATAATTTTATAAAAATTATAGGACATGCGTTTAAAAAATTAATAATATGGTGGGTATTTAACCAAATTACTTTATATACAATGGCAGAATTAAGTTAAGGGCTGCATGGACTGCAGCCTATGTGAAAAAGAAAAATATATTTATAGGTATAATTTTAACCTAACCCATATATATTCATACTTCAGCCCACTTTATATTAACCCATTTCTAAATTTTAAAGCTTGATTTTGTTAGCCCAAATCAACCATACTCAACCCAATTAAATATTTTTCTACTAACCCAAATTAGCATCTACCCAATTCATTTTGATTTTTAATTCTTAATCTTCTACTTCTATTCTTTATCTTCGTCCAACTCCCACCACTGACACCCAAATTAGCACCCAACCATTCTAGCCTAAGCCAGCCACTACAAGTCTACGACTTTCCCTCATCATAGTACAAATCGGTAAAAATCCAGGCGCCTCCAGTCCACGCTAACCACCGTGTATATAATTTCATTTTAGAGTTTCAATTTTTATTTCAAGTTAAATTTGGGGGTTTTATATTTAGACTTTCAGTTCAATAATTTTAAGTTAATTGTAATTTGTATATTATTCTTAAGTTTGATGCTTTGGTATTAATAATTATAATGATTGAATACTTTAAAGATTTATTTTAAAGATTCAATTTTTAATTTCTAATGAAACTATCCAAAATACACTTGAATTTTATACCCCACGGAGAGAATAATTAACTGGGGGTATTTGTTGAATATTTTTCTATTTATAATAAAAGAATAAAAAAAAAAGGTCGTGTATTATATTATTCTAAGATTGAAGTATACATGCCACCTTTCCATCATTATTCATTCTTTTGTATTATTGTATATTGAAAAAATTTTGTGGCCTCTCTTCTTTAATATTCCGTCCATGTGATAATGCATCTCAAATACATATATAAAATAATTACACAATATATATATATATATATATATATATATTGTATATTTGGCTTATATATCTATTGAGCACTTGTGAATTTAGGATATTTATGCTATATGGACTGATTGTGGTTGCTGAATTTTGAGATATTTATATGGTTATTGAATTTGGATTGCTAAATTTTTGTGCTTGCTGAATACTTTCAGCTGAATTAAATATTTATGTGCTTACTTAATTTAATTTAATATATTTTGAATTGGTTATTGAACTGGTTGACATTGGTTGCTAAATTAATTTTTGGCATTGTGTACTAATATTTGTTTATAATGACTATTAGGCTAAAATTATTTACGATGTCTGATAGTGATCGAAATCCAAAGAAGTTAAAAGATATTTTTTCTTTCTTTAAGAAAAAAGATGATGAATCATCAATTTGGGTATCTTGTGGGTTTTCATCATTTGAACATTCTAGTTATGAAAGAGTGGTATTAGAAAGTCTCAAATCACAAGAATTTGAGTCTCAAAAAGAGGACTAAGGTCAAGGATTTGATACTTTAACTCTTAAATGTGATCTGGGATTGCGTTGCCAAATTATTGACTATTCAATTAATATGCATGACGATATTCGAAGATTATATATTAGACTTGGACCATATCAACCCAAACTAGATATTTATCCTAGTCATGCAGATGAGGTGCAATCTCCACGATTCCAATATAGTTGGTTTTCATAGTTTTCATGGATTGTGTATTCTATTGCCAAGGAACGGGCATTTTGTTTTCCATGCTTTCTATTTAATAATGAAAAACATAAAACTTTCACTGTTAATGGGTTTAAGAATTGGAAGAGGGTTAGTGGACAACAATATACCTTTCTTGCTCATAGTGGAGCTTCAGCACATCAATATGCTATGATAGATTGGTGTGACCTGGGGAACCAATCTCAACATATTAGCACAGTGATGAATGTACAATCTTCTAAGCAAATATCAGAAAATCGGTTATGGCTAAATAGCACAATATAAAGTGTTAGATTGTTAGCAAGTCAAACATTGACTTTTAGAGGTCATGATGAGTCCGAAGACTCATCCAATCGAGGGAATTTCATTAAACTTATAAAGGCTTTTACAAGATGTAATGTGAAAGTTGACAATGTTGTTTGTGATAAAGCTCTTGAAAACGCCAAGCATACTTCAACATTGATTCAAAATGAGATTTTACATATATTTGCTAATAAGGTAAGAAATAAGATTCGTGAGAAAATTGAGGATAGTAAATTTTGTCTTCTTGTTAATGAAGTGGTTGATGAATCTAATAAAGAGCAAATACTATCGTCATAAGATTTGTTGATTGTAATGGATTTATTAAAAAATGGTTTTTTGACATTGTGAATGTTCCTAACACTACTACTTTAACACTTAAGAATGAGATTTTCAATGTTCTTGGTAAATACAACCTTCAAATTGAGAATTTGCGTGGTAAAGGTTATGATGGTGCCAATAATATGTGTGGTGCATGGAATGGTTACAAGTATTGTTTATGCAAGATTGTCCATATGCATATTACGTTCATTGTTTTGCTTATCGATTGCAACTAGCTTTAAATACTTTAGCTAAAGATTGGTTGTTTGGAAATTTGTTTCAATGTTGAATAAAGTTGTGAATTTTATTTGTGCTTCCGCCAAACGTCAATTTGAGTTAAAATTGACTCAAAAATCTGAAGTTGAGGAGTTGTTAAAGGTTGAAAATCTTGAAATTGGTAGGGGCAAATCAATCTTCTTGTTTGCAACGACCGAGAACTGCTCATTGGGGTTCTCATTTTAATTCTATACGAAGTTTGATTGAGTTATTTGGTTCAACACAAACACTTCTTTCAGATATCGCTCAAAATGGACCAAAACCAAGAAATACATGGTGATGTTGACACATATTTGGATACCATTAACTCTTCTGACTTTGTGTTTATCCTGCTTCTATTGAACAAAATTATGAGATTGACTGATTACCTTTGTCAAACATTTCAGAAAAAATCTATAGATATTGTAAGAGCTATGAATCTTGTTTCATATGTAATTTCATTTCTTCAAAAGTTAAGAGATGATGAATGAGATGAATTTTTTCAAACAGTGGTATCTTTTTGTGAATAATATGATATTCAGATGCCTGATATGAATGCTCTTTATAAGTTTGGTAGAGATCGTCCTTGTCAACAAAGAGTATCTATTACATTTGAGCATCGTTATAGAGTTAAAATATTTAATGTCGTAATAGATTTTCAGATGATGGAGTTGCATACTAGATTTTCTGAAAAAACAGTGGAGCTGCTTTGTCTTAGTTCAACATTGGATCCTTATCATTCATTCATATCATTTAATGTTGATGATATATGTAAGTTTGCTGAGAAATTTTATCCTCGAGACTTCACTACTTCTGAATTGTATGCTTTGAGAATACAATTAGAATTTTATAAGACTGAAATAGGTCGTCCTTTAGACTTTCAACATATTGATTCTATTTCTTCATTATATTATCGATTAGTTGAGACAGACTTGGCAAATGATTACCATTTGATTTCTAGACTAATTTATTTGGTATTGACTCTCCCTATTTCTTCATCAACAACAAAACCAGTATTTCATCGATGAAATTTATCAAAAATTGGCTAGTAATAAGATAGAAGATGAGTTTCTTGCTGACTCTATGATCATCCACATAGAAAGAGAGTTAGCAAATAATATTAATAATGAATCAATAATTAGTGAGTTTTATACTATGAAAAAATGTAGAGGACAGCTTATATAGTGTTTTATTATATTTGTCACCTAACTGTGTTGGTGTCGTTGTTTTATTTTATTAATACAATTTACTCATACCATTGAGTTTTATATATTTTTATTGTCTAAACATAGAATATATTCATTTCTCAAAAAATAGATTGGAAAAACCGCTATATTATTTTCCAGTCGGTAGTTGATAAATTTGGTTGGAAATTTTAGTCCACCCTAATTTCAATTTCTAGTTCCGCCCCTGCTTATATAATATTATATAACAATCTTACTAATGATTTTGAGAGGATATTTAAATCTATTAATTAAGCGTGTTGCATTTTTTATTCGCTAACATTTTATTGCGACAGGGGTTCGTAAAGATGTCTAAACGAAAGTGAAGGCAGACCAATATTTTTGGTATTTACATACATCAGCATCCTAAGGTGATGGACTTGTTTTTGAATTATGGGGGCAAAGTTGGCAATATAAGTATTTAGTCTTGTATTTCTGATATTTTCTTAAACCCATGATTCAATTCCTTATCTTTGATTGACTTGCGAAACTATTTAAATCATTATGAAAAAAGAAATATCGCACAATCTATCATTTTAAACAATTTAGAATGCTAACAGTGTATAGGAATATATCTAAAATTTATACATGCAAAATAAAAAAGGAACATATTTTATAAGTAATTACAATCATGCTTATAAATTATGAAATTGTTAATTACATTAGCCTAGCAAACTTTTATACGTAAATTTATCAGTCACATGTTGTATTACTAATTACCTCAAAGGAAATTTTGTTAACTGCTAGAAATAAGCATTAAGCTATTAATTAACGACAGTTTTGTAGCTTAAAAAAGAAAAAGAGGCAAACATACACTTCTTACAGTCAGTTTTGTTCGGTATCTTTTAAGACTTTTCTAATAACCGGTAGCATCATTAAGATAAAAATATCTATCTTCCATTGGTGTCCGGTTTTCCTTTGCTTCACAATACCCCATCCAGTAAGGATTTGCTATGAAAATTTTCAGCCTTGGACTTGATGGAGCCAACAGTTTCATTCAGAACAGAAGCTTTCAGCTCAAGCTCTCTCAGATGCGCTTTGCTCTCAGCAACCAGCTTCTTGGCCTCAACGACTTCTTTCTCTTTCAATGCCAAATGCTCCATCTGGGATTCTAGTTTATTCCTCAATGATTCCATATCATGATCGCAGTTTGCCTTCGCTACTTCGAGAGCTCGATGCTGACTGACAAGCTCGATGGCTTCTATGCTTTCACTCAGTACATTGCGTAGCCAACCAACGTCAATTCCTGCACCTTCTACATCCTTAAGAATGGCCAACATTTCTTTCACTTTGGACTTTGTCATTTGCTTAATTGGTGTGGACTGTAAATCTTGAACCACAAAGCAGACACACTCCAAATTGTAAGAGCGCATTGAAATTGATTCTAATTTGCAGCTTGCTGCTATGTCACCGTATTTGTCAAAGATAGACTGCAGAATGGAGGATATTCCTTCTTTCACACGGTATTTTCCCACCGAGACAGTAGAATCAGAAATGACTGATTGTGCATCTTCTTCGTCGCTCTCTTCCAAATCATGGGCTATATCTGTGAAGGTAAAGCTCCTTGACCCAGTAGTGCCCTCTCCCACAGAGATAGTTATAGGTTTTGGATCTGCTTCATTTGAAGCATGATGGTTTTCATCCTTTTTCTGATCAATTGGAGGTCCATTAGATTGTAAATCAACAGCTTCATTTGGAGTGTCTTTGGGATTATCTGGCTGTCATGAGAAATAATATGATATGAGTCAAATGTAATCAGAAACACACACACACACACACACACACATATATATATGTATAGAGAGAGAGAGAGAGAGAGAGAGAGAGAGAGAGAGAACCTTTGTGAGAATTCCGGACCTGGGTACTAATTGGGGGAACAGAACTTGCCCCAATTTAAACAAAGGATCGTCCACATGAATTTCTCCAGAATATGACACAGAAGAAAAGTGCTCTTCAGGGTTTAATTCCTTTTTTACTGTACCTTGGGCAGGAACATTGTCAAGCTCATGAGGTGGCTTTGGTTGGGATTCATATTTCTTTCTTCTGATAAACTTTATAGGAACATTAAGGCCTGCAACTAAATGTTTCATCATTAGGGAACAATCATCTATCCGGCAGATGCAGCATGTTTCCATAGAAGATGTAAGGATGTAAAAATTCATCATAAGTATCAGTTTCATGTACTGCCCGCCCAACAGCATATCCTTGTTAACAGGGAAGACCAGTATAGAGTATGACATGTTAGAAATTACAGTGTAATTGGATTACTGAAATATTTCTTGACACAATTAGCTTGATGAAATGGTGCATTAACATCATGGCACGCAGACCCGATATATCTCAGAAATTAAATACATCAAGAAAAGGTAAAACAAAGAACACCTGAAAATTTTTAGTTGTTTTCCTACTTTCCTTACACACTGGCTTAAAATGGATGGTGTCTTAGAATATGAAAGGGAGCTTTTGGTTTCTCCATGCCATAAAGATGGGGGATGCTAATGGCAGCATGAAAAATATAGATCTTATGCTTACCTAAAATTATTACTATTATTTATTATATCAAGATACTAATAGTTTGAGACGAAAATGAAAAAGATAGCAGAAGGTCCTCAATCAACAAAATCATTTATGACATTTCCGGGATTATGAACATGAAGACATCAGAGTTGTTTCTGGCGTTCTCAGAGAAAGAGATAATCGGGCAATCAATGGATGATTTTGCTAAGAGACATTACATCCTGCTCTGTTATACTAATTCCATAAAGATTGGTACTCCTGCTTTAAACTCTCTCTATTCATTACAGTGGTTCAGTAAGACCAGAAATTTACAAGTGCAAAATCATTTAACAAAGTCAATGGACAAGAAAGCACACAGAAAAAGGGGAAAAACCTGTTTCTTTATTTTCCCCTCGAGCTTCAGCTCCGGCGATTCTTTTGAAGCAATCATCATTACATTCATGGTAAGGATTAGATGCCTTAATGCAAGCTGGGTGCACTCTTTTCTCTTCATATTTTTTGTTTAGCTCAACATCTTTTCTAGCACTGCCATGACCTTAAAAGAAGAAAAATAAGGTATTTCAGATTGAAGACCTATGACCTATGTTGAGACAGGTACACTTCCTGATGCAACAAATCACTACCCTTTGACACTCTACTCCTCAGACATTTGGAACACCTTGAACAAAACATTGTTTCTGAAATCTATAAACATGACAGTGTTACTTGCACCTAATTTGTCGGGGATGACACAAGTAGATTGATACATGTATAAAACAAATGATTTGCTTCAGTAGGTCAAAACACAATAACTCAAAAAATTGGAGTGGGAGGGAGAATAGAAAACATAAAACCTTGAATTACAGAAATTTTAGTAAATATATTCAAATAACACAGCGCAAACCTCAAATTGAATTACCTGATTTCTTTTTATCCTTTCTAACATCCTTTCTAACATTTCCTTCAGCAATCCTTCTCAAGCAATATTCAGCACATTCATGGTAGGGATTAGATGCATAACTGCAATCAGAATATACTCTTCTTCCATTCGAAGCCATCACTTCTGTTAAGTTCACTTATAAACCTGCAAAGTTACAAAATATAATTCAGAAACCAACTGGAATTCCGCAAGATTATAAATATAATATTGATGAGAACTATTAAAATCATAATTCGAAAGGAAAATGACTAAGAATTTTTTAATTAATTCTGAAGCGTTCACAAGTCAAAATTCCTCTTGAAGACAAAACAATGTTTAAGAAAAGTAAATAATGAAATCAGATGGTGCAAATAAAACTAGTACAACCAATTGAGCACCGAAAACATCCAATCTACAGTTCTAGTAACATCCATGAGAACATAAACCCGAAAATTACTCCAAATTCTGTAAAAGCTTTTGTTTGGTAGCTGAGAAACCAGGGAAAAAAGCAAACAAAAGAAAGAAGTAACTTTTTAAAATAAAAATATTTACTCCAGCAACCAAAGCCCCACCACTCAACAGTGCTTAATTCAAGAGGCAAACTTGGCTGGCGCGAGGTACTCCTTTTTTGACAAGGAAAAACCCGACAGACTAAAAACACAATATTTCGAAGATTTTGATCCATTTTTTTTTCCCACCAAACAAACAGAGTAAAAGAATCTCTACAAATACACATCGAAATATCGAACTCCCAACTTTTTACTTCACCAGCTATAAATTCATTTGCCCAAGAAGGCCGGAACTGCAAAAAGACGATCAAAATAAAATCCACAAAGCACCACCCGCAAAAAACTTTTCAAAAACATATTTCACACACACACAAACTGAGGAACTCATGAAAATTCACAACCAGATACATTCAGAACTCCATAAACTTCAAAAGAAGAAAGAAAGAAAGAAAAAAAAAAAAGAAAAAAAAAAAGTAACCCAAGAAACTAGAACCTCCCAGCACTCCCATAAGCATGCAAGAAGAAGAAAGAAAAAGACAGACAGAACCAACCAAGCCTCCACAAACACTACATTAAAATTCCAGAGAAGTCGGGAAGCAAAAAGGGTCCTCGCCCGTAAAACGCACCTGAGAAGGAAATCGTTGAATGGAATGGTGGAGAGCCGGCTTTGGTTTCTCTGCGGACTTTCGCCAAACAAAATTCGTGGGCAGCAATAAAAGTTGAAGCACTGCGTCTTTAGTTGACTATGACGACGATTTCTTGAAACTTTGGTTCAATATTTTTGACCAATTGACAATTTGAGGGGCCCAGATTAAGCTCCTAGAAGACTAATATAATATTGACAACAATCAATGCCCTAAGAGATGGATTATTACACGGAAAATATGGAAAGTACCAAGGCGTCCCTACCGCGAAGCTGACATTAACAAACTTACAGATCGAATTACGCTCACCTTCTAACTGTAGAGGATTGTAGGAGTCAAGCTAGATTCGGGCATTTAATCATTTGGATTTTTCGAATCCCATTTCACATTTTCTGTGTGGGAATTCTCCTCATAAAATACAGGGTTGCACTGTGGTGTTGGGTAAACTACAACTGAATTAGATGCGTCATTTATGAATGGTGCTGTTGCACTCTGTGTGAAACCAAATTTTCAAAGTCGACTGTTTTCACTTTTCAGAACTGCGTTAATGGTGTTCTTTTTTCGTGGGCTTTTAAGTTTTTATCTTCTTCATTTTTCTTGCATCTTGTTTCTCTCCCTGATTTTCGCTTACGCTTTTATATTTTACTTAACAAAATCAAAACAAAAATTATTATTTTTTTATTTCTTTAAAAATAAAGAATTACTTCTCAAAACGAATAATCTTGTTGTTTTAATAAAATATTATGATATATTTGTTTATTAATTATCATTTGTTGTGTGCTATGACTTTTTGTCTAACCAATGTGCAAGATGTGGTTTATATGTATTAAATTTATATATGTTAAACGATACATAATATAATATATATTTTTTAATATTTATTTATTTATTTATTTGAGTTCTTATATAATTTTTTTAAATTTTTGATTATATATGTATGTTGTGATCATGTGTGTATTTTGAAACCTAAGTTGGAAAATAAATATAACAATAATGATCCACGATGAATTTCGAGCCAAGCTTACAGTTCGGAAGTGGGTAGGCAGCGTACGTCGCAGGATGTGTGTCGCTCGCACAGCAAAAATGGACAGCAGTTGGGTTGACATTGCAACCCCTACACCACCTTTAGCAACAGGCTGGATTTATCACTTCAATACCAATGATATTTTTTATACTCCAATCACTATATTATTTTAATATTAAAAGATAATAATAATATTTTGGAACATAACAAATAAATATTTAAAAAACTTATGCCAATTGGAATAAAAATCCATGAAAAATGGGGGTACTTTTGGATTCCATTTTTTTAGAGTAAAAATATATTATTATTCTTATATCATTGAATTATTACTATGATTTATTAAAGTGGTATATTAAATTTATTAATATTTTAATACTATATTAGAGAATAAATTTTAATATTAAAATTTAATAATAATAAAATTATATATATATATATATATATTTTTTTTTCCTGAAGATGCTCCTAGCAACACTCATTTTTTGAACCAATAGTTGTTTTGGAAAAAGGTTAATTTTGAAAAGTACCGATAAATAAAAGTTACTTTAGAAAAATAATTATCTGCTTATAATTTTATATAATAAAAAAAAAATCTTATACTACAGAAAAAACCCTTAGGCAATGTTTGATATGCTGGGCTAGATTATATTTAATCTTAATTTAGTGTTTGGCAGCGTCTGAGATAAAAAATTAAACCGGATAATTTTGTGAACTATTTATTTGTCCCATTAAATTCCGGACTATTTTGAACTCCCAAAATATAAGATCAGGTTAGACAACTTTTTTCTTGCCCTCATCCATCCAATTTCACATCTCTACCACATAATCGCTCTCTCTCAGCCAAGTACATCATCGTTGATTTCCCTCCCGGCGCTCTCCTTGTCTATCTAAATCTTTAAAAGATTATTTACATATTATTTAAAGGTAAAATATTAAAAAAAAATTCATTTTTAATATAAAATTATATTATAAAATATATATATATATATATATATATATATATAATTAATAATTAAGTGCATTAAATATAAGAGTACCATTTTAAAATTTAGTCCGGCTGTACAGAATAGGATCTAAAAAATAATCTTGTTCAATTTTATATATCAAACATGACCTCAATAGTTAATACTCAGTACTCACAAATTTTTCTTCTTCTGTTTTCCACTTATTTAAAATCTTCAATTTAAACTTTTTGAATCCACATACCAATTGAAATACACTTTTATTATTGCTGACACATTCACATGGAAAGGAAAAGGAGGTGTACCTTTTCTTTTTTTTTTTTAATTTTTATTTATTTTATTTCTATCCTTTAAACCCAACACATGATTGGAAAATGAGAGAAAAAAAAAATTTAATTAAATTTTTCATTATTTCAAAAATTATCCTTATTGGTTTTCAAACTGATTTGATTTGTACATTTTACATAAAAGTATTTTTTAAACATAATCAACTATATTAATTATTATTATTATTTTTTTTACTTTCTTTGCCACTAATAATCATCCAAATAATAATTATTATAAATGTTACTGTTTTCTTTCTTTTCCTTTCTATTTCATCTATCCGAATATAATGTGATTAAAAGTCCAATTGGTGGATGGCAAAGTCATGATCCAAATATAATTCGATTAAAAGTCTAATTGGTGGAGGGCAAAGTCATCAACACTTTTTGATCTAGTTTTTTTAAGGTTTAGTTTTGTAATTGTTGCAGGTGTCTCTTCCTCTTCTTGGGAGGGAGGAGGAGGCGACGGCGACGACCAAGAAGATCGGGAGAGAGAGAGAGAGTGAAAAGCACGAGCAAGAGTGAGAAGGAAGAAGAAACACGAGCAAGTAAAAAGAGAAAAATGACTTCAAATGTATATTGGACATTTTTTATAAAATTATAAATGAGTGGATAATTTTTTTTTTTTTAAATTACCCTTTATTTGTGGATATTTTCAGAAAAAAGGGAAAACCATTGTGGGAAAAAAGTTAATTTGTTTTTTTTACTTTAATTTTTGACAATTGACAATGAGAACTAATTAGTAATTATAACTAGTGGACTTTTTCTCTCACCATTTAACCATACATATAGTAAATAAAATAACAAAAGGACTACAACAAAAACAATTTTTTATCATGTATTTTTTGTTGATCACATATTGGTTGTATTATTTAGTTCCACGTGAATACCAACCGTTTGTTTAATTAAAATATAAGTTTATAGAAGTCAATTCTAATGCTTCTGGCTTTGGGGGATGGTTAGTGCAGTATTAATTGGAAGGGACGATTTCTTGTTCAATAAATTTTATATGGTCCACCAAAAAAAAATATTTTTGTTATTTTCTCAATTATTTTTATTCTCTTGGATCATTGAAATATATACATATATATTATTTTTCTTTTTGTACTTTTTCAAATTAAAATTTACAAAACATTAATTATGAACTTTCACGGCGTCTGATATATATTGTTTGAAGTTTTTGTCAATTTCATTTGTCCTGTTCAGGTCATCGTCAATTTTCATTTGTTTTCGGGAATTAGGAAGATGAATCTAAACATATTAAATAAAATTGAATGAACACTTTGATGAATTAATAATGTAGTTAGTGAACGTTTTTGGTTTTGCGTTCATGCGGCATGCATGAACCTCTCAGCTTAATTAATTATAAATAAATATACTTAATTAATTAATTTACATCCACATATATATATATTTATAAAATCATTTTTCTACATGATCTCTACCTGTCTTCTCGTTTCGATAATATTCATGAATGTGCTACATCTCACCTACCTATACGCATACACATCTAGCAGCTAATTAATTAATTAAGCTCCACAATATCCAAATGCAATTAAAAATAATATTAAACAAATTATATTTACATATGAATTCCAAGGGTCCATTTAATTATACCGAAAATCTTCCCGCAAAATGAATAAATAAACAATTTCTTTCTCATGTGAATGAAGTACACAATGCATGCAAGGAAATTAATGAGATGGTTAAATCGATATTTGTCTTTGAAATTAATAACAAAGAGCTTTTGAGTGACGATCAAGTTCTTGTACATGGATGAGTCTCTAAGATTACATATATTCAATTTTATAAGCTAGTTTTATTATTTTTCTACAAATTTTTATATATATATATATTAATCTACCTAATCTTTTTTAATGAACGAAAATTTTTTTTAATGTAAAAATCATCAATTCAAAATTATATTAAGAGATGAAATTTTATTATTGTTCAAACTTTATAATCATATAAGAATTTAGAGTATTAAATTTATTTTTTTAATAATTTTCCTTTTATATTACATTTCAATGTAAAATTCTTTTGTATGCATATATCTATATATATATATATATATATATATATATATATATTAAGATTATTAAAAGCATTAATTTATACATATGGACTTGATGATCTAACTTATATACATATTAGTGCACGTATTCATAAAAAAAGAAAAGAAAAGAAGGAAAAGTAAGATTATTAAAAGCATTAATTTATACATATGGACTTGATGATCTAACTTGTCGGCTTTTAATAGAGGTGGACTTGTAGGTTTTGGACTTTCGTCTATATATCATATCTGGGGGAACAACCTCTTTTTCTTTGTCAATGAAAATAATATATATTGCTCATCAGAAATGATTTCCTTAGTTTTGAAGTTATAGGTAGTAGTTGAAACATGAAAGAAACATACATTCTACAAATTCTTAAAGAGTTAATTTAAAAATTAAAAAAACTAATTAGGTAGTTAGAATTACTAACGCCATCTTAGGTCATGCTTATTATGCTCCTGCCATCTCATCGTTTACCTATAATTTACTCTTTCCTCTCAATTCACTTCTCTTCTATGCTATGCACATCACATATATACTTTTGTACGGATATATATGCATCCATACATGTATAGAGAGAGAGAGAATAATGAAAGTTTATATAAGATCTTTCAGTCTGTCTCATTTCATGCCTTGGCAGCAGCTCACCAAAGTACTCCTAGCTCAATAGAGAAAAAGACATTTATAGTGATGATGAGGTAGTGTCAAATTACATAATTGCTTATATTATTAATTACAGCTCTCTCTATTTGTTATTTTAATGAAAACCCCAAAATTAGGAGATGGAAATTTTTTTTCTTGTGAGTTAGGTGGGATGAGATGGGTGCTATGGAATGAGGTGGGAATATACTAGTCTTAACCTTAATTGCATGGAAATGGTTGTTTGTCGTTAACAATAGCTATCAAGCTGAAGTTAGTTTGTATGGAAATCTATCCACCTTTGCTTTTCTGTGTATATATATATTTTTCCTTTTACCATCATGCTTTAGATTTTTTCTTATCTTGTTTAGCCAAAAGAGGAGGTGTCATCTGCCATGTCTCTCTCTGTGTGCTTGTGAGTGCATACTAAGAATATTTCAAATCATAATTCAAAGTAATTATAATAGTAATTAACATGCTATAATCAATGGTATACTTAATAAATCAAACACTTGCATTTACCTTAATAACCTACTGAGATTGAAATTTCTTTGGTTTATCAATTTTATCAATCATTGCAGGTGATATGAGCACCATTATGCAGAACCTAATGTATAGGCTTAGACCCTTTGTGGGCTTAAAAGGATGGGATTATTGTGCTATCTGGAAATTGAGTGAAGACCAAAGGTTAACTAACAAATTCCACAATCCATATACACAATATTATGTTGATTTTTGTGTATGTGCTTGCACTGTTAAATATTTTGTGTGTAATTTTTTTTTTTTTTTATGTGGGTATTTTTCTTTTCAACAGATTTATTGAGTCGATGAATTTCTGTTGTGCTGGGAATGAAAACACCCAAAATGAAGGAGACCAATTGCAGGAACCTCCATTCCCAGTTTCTCAAACCCGTCTATGTAGGGATGAAATTTCTCAGCACCCAAGAATCAATTCCTGTGATCTCCTTGCCCAATTGCCTTCTTCAATACCTTTAGACTCTGGGTACCTCTATTTACTATTTTCATTTTTATTTTCGGGCACATAGTAAAGTTAATGTTTAATCTAATTAACCATCACCTCTAATGCACAGGATTTATGCAGAGACATTGATATCCAACCAACCAATTTGGTTAAATTTTTCTGATGCTATAGATTCAATTGTCCCTAAAGTGAGTATATAACTGTACAGCCTCTCTCTGTCTCTGTCTCTCTGTCTCTCTCTCTCCCTCTGCCAATTTTCAAAAGCAAACACTTTCTTCAAATTGAGCTGACTATCTCATCCTACTTGCATGCTTGTAGGAAACTGCTGGGACTAAGGTTTTGATTCCATTGCCAGGAGGATTGGTTGAACTGTTTTCTTCTAAACAAGTGAGACATCTCATATGTTTTGTCTCTCAAAATAAAGGAACAAAAAAGAAAAAAGAACCACATTTTGTGTGAGCAATATTAAAGAGGGTAGCTTTTGTCATTGATTTTTAAAAGTAAATGATCTTTTCATGTTAACTATCTTATAGAAAAAGTTGTTTTTTAGTACTGTTTTTTCTTTTCTCAGATATCTGAAGATCAGAATGTCATGGACTATATCACATCGCAATTCAACATGTTAGTAGAGCAGGACAGCCTGAGTAATGCAAGCAACATGGATCATACAATCTTCACTATGAATATTAACCCAATGACCAATGAAAGTGATCAAATGGATCCCAACAACAGTCATTTGCATCCTTCACTTTCACCGTCGACAGCCTTCGACAACTTACATTTGCCTTATGACATCTCGGTTGATCGAATCCGCCTATCCAGTTCTCCTATGAACTTCTTGCAGCAGTTCAGTTACAACCCAGAAGACAACACGACGAGGAACGATTTCCTCTTCGAATGTTCGCATGGTTCCTCGCATTCAAATCAGAGAATGGGCGAGTTTAATTCTTCAGGGATTCAAGAAATGGATGAAATGCAGAAGTCCATGATGAGTGATACACCAGAAATGCATGTTCAGTATGCAGGGCCTGTAGATGAGAAGGAACAGGAGGGTAATGAGAAGGATCCAATCAAAAGGGAAGGGGGGCGATCAGACTCTTTCTCGGACTGCAGTGATCAGATTGATGATGAGGATGATGCAAAGTGTCGGCGAAGGACGGCGAAAGGCCAATGCAAGAACCTCGAAGCAGAGAGGAAGAGAAGGAAGAAGCTTAATGAGAGGCTCTATACCCTTCGGTCTTTGGTTCCCAATATCTCTAAGGTACTAAATCATTAACTGTAATCAAGGCTACCTTGTAGTATCTAATGCTTTGCTCATAGTGATTCACAGTTGGACAGGGCATCCATACTTGGGGATGCTATTAAGTTTGTGAAGGAGTTGCAGAAGCAAGCAAAAGAACTTCAAGAAGAGCTTGGAGACCATTCAGAGAATGATGGTGCTAATAACACTGGCATTGGTGGCAACCACAACAATACCCTGTCTGCCATACTGATTCACAGTGGAGCTAACCTTGTGCCTAAACCTGATCATGTCAGAGTGCCAAACGAGCTTCACTTGGGAGCGTCAGGCATTGGAAACAACTCAAAACAAAACCAAGATTCAGATGCACAGCAAATGGAGGTACCTTGTACTCTTCTTGTCTTTAACTGAATATTCTTATTTCAAAGCTTCTTGAAAAGGTAATCAAAGGAATGGAAAAATTGTAGCCTCAAGTGGAAGTGGCTCAGATTGATGGCAATGAGTTCTTTGTGACCGTGACTTGTGAGCACAAACCTGGGGGATTTGTGAGATTAATGCAGGCATTAAATTATCTTGGCCTGGAAGTGACTAATGCAAATGTGACTACTTTCAGAACTCTTGTGTCTAACGTTTTCAAAGTAGAGGTAAGTTTGCTTTTCTAGCAAATTCGATTCTCAAGGCATGTACAAATTGGAAGTTAATTCATTACTTTTGGTTTTCTGTGTAGCAGAAGAAGGACAATGAAATAGTTCAAGCTGATCATGTGAGGGACTCTTTGCTGGACTTGACACGTAACCGGTTAAGAGGGTGCGCGGAGATTTCAAAACCAGCAGAGAATGGCAATGGTATGGACTATCAGCATCAGCATCACCACCATCACAGTCAACACGCTAATTCCTACCATTTACACCTTCCACATGTTTAAGCAATGATACTCTTCTAATAGAAAAAAGAATAAAAAAAGGCACCCTTCTACATGCTTTTATGTGATCTTTACGGGGCATTTTCTCAAAGAGCAGACATTCAATTTATAAGCACACTGTTTTCTACAGAAAAATATGTTCAAGGGTGTGTTTGAACTTCAGCATATATATGCTTCTTGGTTTTATAGAGTCAAATCTACAAATGGCACTAGCTTAAACAGTGTTTCAAAGTAAACGTTGATGGAGACATGGAAACTAATTGTGTTATTAAATTGAAAAGTCAGATCAATTATACCCTTTTTTTATGCAATTTTATCTTTATCTTCAAAGCAATATGAAAATTTTAATATATTCCATCCCAATCATATTTTCTGAACAAAATACTCTCGCGAAAAATGATTACTAGAAGATTATTTTTTCACAAGAAAACTGAATAATATTCTTGGTAAACTAATACCATCCAAAGAATCACAACGAGAATATCATTCCAGACACAAAAATATAAAAACCCAATGTCCAAATATGATTGCTGAGCAACCTTGTGCAAGAATTGGGCGGTGGTGGAATTGGCTCTGGAGTTGGTGAAGTAGTACTTGTGGAATTAGCATCAGATTGTTTAACATCAATGCTGAATCTCATTCCTCCAAGGCAATGACCAGCAACATTGCAAATAAACCAATACTTCCTGGCTTGGTTGAGTTGGACTCGATCATTTCCAGTCTCATACTTGGCTATCACTCCACTACTTCCGTCACATGATCGATACGTCTCTTCCTTCACTTCATATGCGTTGTGTTGCCCCTTTACGTATTTGAACACTACACCAAATGAAAATCCCATAAATGAACATAAAATTTTCCTTAAATTCACTTCTTTCTGATATAAAATATAAGGGTCTTAGATTGAGTAAAAAAGAAAAAGATTCATACCAACAACATCACCAACGGTGAAATTGTATTTCTGAGACCAAGATTGGAAGTTGGTGCCTGTGTTCCACTCCTCGTCATCACCAACTATGTGATCCTCAGACTTTACCATGCTTGGAAACGAAGCAGAGATGAAGATGAGGCTCATAACGATCAAATGGAAGTTGGTTTCTTTCATAACTTTGGAACAGGATTTTTGCTTGCACATGATGATGGTTTGAGAATTGTTTGTGAAGCAAAAGCCCAGATCATAAAAGCGTTTACCTGGCAGAAAAAAGTATATATGATGGAAACTAGATCTCAAATTCATAGAAAATGTGTTATTCCAACAAGGTTCAAATCGTTGAATTCATCAGATTATGATTTTGGTTTTAAAATAATGTTTTAATTAATCAGAGACATGGGTTTATCTAAAACGTGAGAAACATTATCATCCTTGCTGGCTGTGTGGCAGTGGACCCAAATCATATTAAATCAGTGGCAGTTGCAAGTTGCAAAGGGTTTTATATTAATTCAGTGTCCAATAGAGAAAGCCAAGCGGACAAAAAAAAAAAAACACGCAAATCCACTGTTCTCGTACCGTCCTAAAGTCCAAAACTTACCAACTCACCTACTAACTCATTTCCTGTTTAACGTCGTTTCACCTATTGTTAATCTTTTTTTCTTTTACTTTCTACTCATTTTAACTGTACAAATACAAATCGAGTAATTAAATCATTTCTTTTCCTTTCTCTTTTATTTCATTAATCCAAACATAAACTAATTGTTTTCACCTCCAATTTAAATTAGACTTTTTGACTACTACCTTCTTTGGCTGGGTTTTGGAGGACCATTTGCATCTGATTGTGATCGGGTGCACTTCATGTGTCGGAACAGCAAATATATATGGATGTGTTTATTTGTAGCGATTGGAAACGACCGATGTAGTTGTCTACATGTTGTGATATTTATGCACAAAGTAAATAAATAAGTATCACATAATAAAAATCAAATACACTGTCATATCATCAATGCTTATTTATTTATTATTTTTGTTTTTACTAAAAAATTTTGAAAGCACATTTAATATCTGATCTTCTACCAAATAATAATGCTATTTAGTTTTCATAAAAAAAAAAATATATATATATATATATATTGTTGTGCCATTTAGTCTTAAAGGTGCCAAATGAATTAACTTGGAACATGAATATATAGGTACGTAGCCAACCAATAAAGGTGAAGTTGCATTGAGCACAATGTACGTGTGTTGCTTGATTCATTTTCTCATAGGATTGATTATATATATATATATATATATATATATATATATATATATTATATGTACATATATTATATAGTGATTCATATGATTTTATACTAGGTAGCCTAAAAGATTGTAGTTAGCTGTAAAGAAATGAATATGGTCCAAAAAGTCATGGAAGAAGAAACTTCACGCCAAATATATATAAATATTATTTTAAAAAAAGATGCCTAAATATTCTTTTTATTAATTAAGTAGTTCAAAACTTTAAATTACTAAGGGCTTATTTGATAATACAACTATTTCTTATTTTTAATTTTTTCATATTGAGTTATATGTACTTTGATTAGTTTAGAGGTTAGTTAAAGTTTGTTAAATATTAATTAAACTAAAAATGTGAAGGAAAATGAAAACACAAAACTGAAAAAGAACACTTTTAAAGTGTTTTCATTTTCTGTTTTTATTTTTATATTTTTACTAACATTTAACATATTCTAACCAACCTCTTAACTAACCAAATTACACACAACTCAAGAGAAAAAAACTAAAAACAAAAATAAAAAACAATTTGTTATCAAACACAACTTAAAAATCTTTAAGAAAACAAAAAATGATGTATTAAGGCTTGTTTGATAACACAACTATTTTTTATTTTTATTTTTAATTTTTAAGTTATGTATAATTTGGTTAGTTTAGAGGTTGGCTAGAGCTTGCTAAATATTAGTTAAACTAAAAATATGAAAGAAAATAAAAAATACAAAACTAAAGTGTTTTTATTTTGTTTTTATTTTTATATTTTACTTAATTAAGTAGTCTAACTACCATCTAATAAATTTCAATCAACCTCTAAACTAACCAAATTACACATAATTTAAGAGAAAAAACTAAAAACAGTTGTATTATCAAACACAACCTTAGTAAAAGGCATTATAAGCATTTTTCTTTAAGAATGTGATTTTTTTTTTCCATATAAGCTAATTATTCCTCGACTTAATTATTCCTCTAATCAAAAGGTTTTTGAGCTTTAAAAAATAGTTATTATTATTATTATTATTATTATTATTTTTACTTTAATTTTTGACATTTGACAATGAGAGCTAATTAGTAAATATAACTAGTGAACTTTTTCTCCCACAATTTAACCATACATATAATAAATAAAATGACATAAAAACTTTAACAAAAACAATTTTTTTTATTATGTATACATAATTATCATGTATTTTTGTAGATCACATATTGGTTGTATTATTTAGTTCCACTTGAATACCAACCATTGGTTTAGTTAAAATATAAGTTTATACAAAGTTAATTCTAATGCTTTTTGGCTTTGGGGGATGGTTAGTGCAGTATTGGAAAGGACAATTTCTTGTTCAATAAATTTTATATGGTTTTATATGGCCGACAAAAAAAAAATATTTGTGTTATTTTCTCAATTATATGTATTCTCTTGGATCATTGAATATATATATATATATATATATATATATATATATAATTTTTCATTTTGTTCTTTTTGAAATTAAAATTTACAAAACATTAATTATAAACTTTCACGGCGTCTGATATATATTGTTTGAACTTTTTGTCAATTTCATTTGACAATACCCTGTCTGCAATGCTGATTCACAGTGGAGCTAACCTTATGCCTAAACCTGACCATGTCAGAGTGCAAACGAGCTTCACTTGGGAGCGTCAGGCATTGGAAACAACTCAAAACAAAACCAAGATTCAGATGCACAGCAAATGGAGGCACCTTGTACTATTCTTGTCTTTAAATGAATATTCTTATTTCAAAGCTTCTTGGAAAGGTAATCGAAGGAATGGAAAAATTGTAGCCTCAAGTGGAGGTGGCTTAGATTGATGGCAATGAGTTCTTTGTGACCGTGACTTGTGAGCACAAACCTGGAGGATTTGTGAGATTAATGCAGGCATTAAATTCTCTTGGCCTGGAAGTGACTAATGCAAATGTGACTACATTTAGAACTCTTGTGTCTAATGTTTTCAAAGTAGAGGTAAGTTTGCTTTTCTAGCAAATTCGAGTTCTCAAGGCATGTACAAAGTGGAAGTTAATTCATTACTTTTGGTTTACTGTGTAGCAGAAGAAGGACAATGAAATAGTTCAAGCTGATCATGTGAGGGACTCTTTGCTAGAGTTGACACGTAACCGGCCGGTTAAGAGGGTGCGCTGAGATTTCAAAACCAGCAGAGAATGGCAATGGTATGGACTATCAGCATCAGCATCACCACCATCACAGTTAACATACTAATTCCTACCATTTACACATTCCACACGTTTAAGTAATAGTACTCTTCAAATTAAAAAAAGAAAAGAAAAGAAAAGAAAAAAAAGCACTCTTCTAC
The DNA here is from genome assembly GCA_007844105.2 of Rhamnella rubrinervis. Classification (NCBI taxonomy): domain Eukaryota; kingdom Viridiplantae; phylum Streptophyta; class Magnoliopsida; order Rosales; family Rhamnaceae; genus Rhamnella; species Rhamnella rubrinervis. The sequence goes on along the minus strand of CM017575.2, from coordinate 4,849,975 downwards.
AAGCTTATATGTGATCATTACAGGGTATTTTCTCAAACAGCAGACATTCAATTTATAAGCACACTGTTTTCTACAGAAAAATATGTTCAAGGGTGTGTTTGAACTTCAGCATATATATGTTTCTTGGTTTTATAGAGTCAAATCTACAAATGGCACTAGCTTAAACAGTGTTTCAAAGTAAACGTTGATGGAGACGTGGAAACTAATTGTGTTATAAAATTGAAAAGTCAGATAAATTATACTTTTTTTTTATGTAATTTTATCTTTATCTTCAAAGCAATATGAAAATTTTAATTTATTCCATCCCAATCATATTTTCTTAGAAAAATACTCTCACCAAAAATGATTACTAGACGATTATTTTTTCACAATGAAACTGAATAATATTCTTGGTAAACTAATACCATCCAAAGAATTACAACGAGAATAACATTCCTGATGCAAAAATATAAAAACAATATCCAAATATGATTGCTGAGAAACCTTGTGCAAGAATTGGGCGGTGGTGGAACTGGCTCTGGAGTTGGTGAAGTAGTACCTGTTGAATTAGCATCAGATTGTTTAACATCAATGCTGAATCTCATTCCTCCAAGGCAATGACCAACAACATTGAAAATAAACCAATACTTCCTGGCTTGGTTGGACTCGATCATTTCCAGTCTCATACTTGGCTATCACTCCACTACTTCCGTCACATGATCGATACGTCTCTTCACTTCATATGTATTATGTTGCCCCTTTACGTATTTGGAAACTACACCAAATGAAAATCCCATAAATGAACATAAAATTTTCCTTAAATTCACTTCACTACAAAAAAAAGACCTATTGTGACAAAAATTATTGTGTTAATCCTAAAGTTGTCACAAAAAGTATGTATTTAGTGTCAAAAATATATGTCTGATATTGATTTTTAGTGCAGGAGATAAAATAGTGTCAAACTAATTTGTGTCACAATAATTTATCACTGAAAGTGTAATTTTTTTATTGGGAAATTTTCCCATTCAAATTTAAGGGTAATTTGTGATAAAATTTCATATATTATCACTAAAAACATCTATATTTTTGCTCAACTTTGTATTATAATATTTGTGACAAATGTAATTTGACACAATTTATAATTTATAATTTCTTATTGCCGAAAAAATGAAGAAAAATAGGAAAAATTCAGTTACACACGTCGTTTAACACTATCTTCAACCCTAGCTCTACCCCTTCTCCCTCCTCCATCTCTCTCCACATCTGTAGAATCTAGGACCATGTCCCCCGCCAGAACCCATTGCCTTCCGAACTGAGTGCCGCCCCCCTTTCTTCCTCTCTACCATTTCGCTTCCACCAATTTTCGCACAAACCAATTTTCTTTCACTATCTCTCTCCCTTTTTTTTTTTTTGTTTCAAATGAAGTTATTTGATTTAATCTGTGTTTTCAAGCTTGAAATTGAATATGGTAAGAGGAAAGTACAAGGAACAACCCATTGGTCACTACAACTTCTCCACTCCCAAAGAGTTTCGTAATACCTCTCTATGTCTCTATCATCTCTATTACTCTGTACTCTATATTATGTATTTAATAATTGTATTTATATGCATTTATGCTGGCCATTTCTTCCAGATCAATGGAGGATTGTTGCTTGTTAAACTCCATTTATTAATTATTATTTGAGAAAAGGGGATCTTGAGATTGAGATGCAGTTGCAGATGGCTCTTTCTTCAACATCAGTTGGTGTTGTAGATAATAAAATGGGGGTCATTAGTTGGTGTTTAACAGTAGAGGGTTCTCTTGGTCGGTTTGGTTGCATCATTTGACAGCAGCAGATTTATCTAAACCTAAGGATGAGAAATCTCGATTCCACCTTAAGACAGTAGTTGAACTTTTTAGGTATGTTATGATTTATGCTATTTTTTATTCTATGGATCTGATTTTAACGTCTAGGGAAGAGATGGGCTAAGCCCTTATTATGCAATTTTTGTTAGGTGTGATGAGAAGTTTCTTGAAGATTCTCTATGTAAACATGTGATTGTAACTCGTGATGAGACTATAACAAAATATCTCGATCCAGACATAGCAACTGTCAATAGAGATTCTTTGGGTAAAATTGTTTATTCAATATTAGCTAATTGGTAGGTTCTTTATTAAAGTAGTTCATCACTTAGACGGGCATAACCTTTTATTCTATGCTTTTTTTTTTGTTTGTAATGCTTCTAAATTTACTGGTCAAAGTCAGTAGGATACCTATGATAATGGTGAAATAATATAAGAAAGTTGTAGATAAAGAGTATAAGGTGTAGGAGGTGTTTAGCTAAGGTGAAGTTTAAAGTGTTTAGGGTTAAGATAAGTATATTACCATTTTCTTCCACTCTTTGGCAATTGAAAGTAGAGTTTTGCTTATACGTTATGAGGAAGAAAACTCTAGAGAAATGGGAGAACACTAATTGTATGGAAAGACCAAAGTATTGGAGGCTAAGAGAGTGAAACCCTTCATACAGCCTCACTCCTCATCTTATATACATAGTTGGATGTAAGTGGATAAGCGACACGTGATAGAGCATTGGGGGGGGGATTGCACCACCTATCCCTTTGCTGGATTCTCGGTCAAACTAGCTATTTTTTCCAACAAATGCCATTCTAATTGACTCACATGACACGCACACATCACATTTCGTCAATTATTTCAAACGACAGTTATCAATTGAGTCAAATTGAATGAAATTTGATAATTTATGGACAATTTGATGAAATTGAAAGTTTAAAATAAAAATGTAAAATATATCGTAATTTAGGAGGATAAAGTGTAATTTATCTTTTATAATTTTATTTCCAAAAGCATACATGGAATGACACATGGAGCTATAAAAATATATTTTATTAGTTAAATATTTTTTTTGGATTTTCTTTTCTTTTGGTTTTTGTTTTCCTTTTCCTATTTCTTTTTCTTTCCTTCCCCCACCTGTAGCCCCCTCCCTCCCACCCGTCTGGGCGATCTTCATCTCTCATTTCCTCTTTTCTCATTTTTGTTTTCATTTTTAAATTCATTGATTTTAAAAATCATCATTGGTTGGTTGTACGAGGACCTAAAATAGGGGCAAAAGGTTATTATCTTGGTAGTGGAGCTCTTGAATTTGTAACACTAGTTTGGTCATTATAACTCTAGTTTTTTTTTTCTTTTTGCATTATCTTTTTCTTCCCCCTTTCTCTTAAACTTATTTTTGGTTATCCATGGAAACAAGATTTTTTCCCTCCCAATTAAAAAGGGATAATTCGATGTCGTAGGCCCAATAGGAGTTGAATTATTTTAACTCATTTATTGTAGAATTATTATTTTATCATAAAATGACTAATATGCTCCTGAATATGAAACATATGCAATTAATATTTTTAGTCCATCGGTTTTACTTCCTCTATTTCCTCCTCTTCCTCTTCTTCTTCCTGTTCCTTTTCTTCCTAAATCACTAACCATATATCTAATCTTAAATCTCCACTTCCCTTCCTCAATGATTTCTAGTCTCCATTTATTACTTTGTGGTATTTTTTTTTAACATAGAATCTAACATGCATATCATATTGATGAATAAATGATAAATGAACTCATTCAATTACATTGATGATTGTGATATCTTATGTGAAAATGACTATCTAGGTTTATAACATATGCAAAAAAAGATTTTTCCAATTTCAATGTTTCACTGGTAGAGTTGTTGCACCATTGAAACTACCAATAGAACTAGTCAATCGTTTTGTTACATAATGTTGTGCCGAAAAGGATGCACAATGTAATTTTGTGCTTGAATTCTATAATAATTGAATGGAAATATTTGAAATGGATTTATGGAATAATTGATGAATTGTTCTTCATGATATTATAGATTAACCTTGAAACTTCCTTCCCGAGCCACACAAACAACAAGCTAAGGTTAGAAGGCCAAACTAAAGGAACCGAGAAAGGGACCACCGACTTTGTCTCTCCGATGCTCAAATCAGCATTTGTCTTAGTGAGAGAAAGAGTTGCAGAGCACACAATTACATCCATTGCTTCCATTGAAGAGTTTGCAATTATTGTGATTAAATTGAAAGGTAGTTTTATTTTTATTTTTATTACTAATTCTTCAAGTAAAAGGCACAACCTTTAGGTGAGAATTCTTATTGGAAAAGGGTTCTCTTAAAAGTCATAGAACTAGTTTTGACTCCCTTTCTTTTTAGCTTCTTTTACAGAAGCATGAGGACAAGGAAGTCCACAAAGAGGCAAACCTTTGTTAGTATGAAAAATTCCGAAGAAAAGTTCGTTCTTGTTATGACTATTAGTGATGACTCCTCTAACTTCTATAGCTCCCCAAGTTCTATTATACATTCTCATGTATGTTCTCTTGTATATTCTCCCATATGTTCTCTTGTTTCTGAAGCCCTTCATAAATGATTTCCTTGGTTTAAAAGATTTCCTAAGTACACTCCCCTCGACCTAGGCTCCTAAGATTGAAACAGTTTGTCAGACTTATATTCTAATTTTGGCTTTTATGAAGGTTCTAATGAACCAATTTTTGTTACTCTTTTGGTGACTAAATTTCATTCTCCCATGAAAGATTCACATATATAGCCAAAGCACTTCATTTACTGCCTTTTATTATTTGACACACTTTCATAAAATATCAAGACATTCATATACTCAATTCTCCAAATCTACATATGTAAATGTCTCAGTTCCACTGCATTTATTAGCAAAGCCAAATGTAAGTGATTGGTGTCATAAAAAAAAAATTTCTAAAAAATGCAAGGTGAATTTCTAAAAAATTTTTTTCCAACACACAAAACCAATACTTTGAAAAGACAAATCCAAAATTTTTCTCAAAATTCAAATGAAGCATATTTTCAATGTTGGGAATGTTTTAAAGATTTGTTAAATTCTTACCCACATTATGGTTTTGAAAAATGACGTACCATAAGTATTTTTTATGAAGGGTTAACATCTGAAACTAAACAGATTTTAGAAACAATGTGCAATGGTAAGTTCCTTGATAAAGAATCCGAAGAAGCCTTAGAATATTTGGATCACATGGTTGAGAATTCTCAATCTTGGCATGATACTAATCCATCTGAAAATTCAATTAGATCGAATCTTGCAAGTACTAATAAAGGAAAATATAATCTTAGCCAAGAAGATGATCTAAATGCTAGGTTCGCCAATTTAGCTAGAAAGATTGAAGCCATAGAATTAGCAAAAGTAAAAGAAATTAAATCTGTGCAAAATGAAAATTTTTTTGGTATTTGTGATGATTTTGGACACCTAACAAATGAGTGTCCAAAAATTTCCATTTTTAAAGAAGTTGTACATGAATAAGTAAATGTTATGAATAATTTTAAAAAGCCATTTACATATTCTTTTTCAGATTCATACAATTCGGGATGGAAGAACCACCCAAACTTCAGTTGAAGGAATGACAACAATGCTTACACAATACCCTCTCAAGGTACGTCAAATATTCCTCTATATGCATCATCACGATCGAGAAATCTTGAGGAAACAATGCAAACATTTATTCAAGGCGAAACAAACATCAACAATCAAACTTCACAAGCTATCAATGAGATCAAGAACACACTTTCTGCCTTGACTTCATCTTTGCAAACTCAAGAAAAATGTAAGTTTCCTTTTCAACGTCAACCTAATCCTACTAACCAGTGTCATGTGTCTACTTCAAATGATACTCAACCTGAAAATGTTAATTCTATTACAACTCTTCGAAGTGGAAAAATCATTGACAAAACCATAATATCCAAAGACCACGAAAAGAATGTGCTCCCGGAGCCAAAATATAATGGTAAGGATGACGGTAAGCATGATGAACTTGAACCTGTTCTTAAGGATAAAAGCTTATTTTCTGCACATTTTCCTAAACAATTAGAGCCAATTAAAAATTTAAATAAAGATTTTGAAATCTTTGAAGTTTTGATGCAAGTAAAGGTTAATATTCCTTTGTTGGATGCAATAAATCAAATTCCATCTTATGCCAAATTTTTGAAAGATTTATGCACTGTCAAAAGGAAATTACATGTACAAAAGCAAGCATTTTTAACTGAAAATGTGAGCTCCATCATCCAACAAAACACTCCACCTAAGTATAAAGATCCTGGTTCTCCAACAATTACTTGTATTATTGGAAATACTAAAGTGGAACATGTTTTACTTGATCTTGGTGCAAATGTTAATCTTTTACCTTTCTCTGTTTGTGAACAGTTAGGATTAGGAGAATTGAAACCTACAGCAGCAATATTTCAACTTGTTGATCGTTCAGTTAAAATTCTAAGAGGAAATGTAGAGGATGTTTTTGTTCAAATTGATATCTTGTAGATTTTATAGTTTTAGATACACATCTTGTTTTAAATTCTAAAGCTCAAATACCTGTCATTTTAGGACGTCCATTTCTTGCTATTTCAAATGCTATAATCAATTGTAGGAATAGAATTCTGAAACTTGCTTTTGGTAATATGACTTTGAAAGTGAATATGTTTAATATTTGTAGACAACCTAGAGATAATAATGATGTACATGAAGTGGATTTTATTGATGAAGTTGTGCATGAACAATTTATCTCTACTTTTTCATCTAATCCTTTAGAAGCATGTTTAATTATCTCTAATGAATTTGCATTCAATACAAATTCTGAAATTTCACATATGTTTTCTTTATTGAATGCATTTCAGGAACCAAAATCAAAATGGTTGAATACCAAAATTTGAAGAGCTACCATTGCAATCTAATATTCTCGTACCTTCAAGTGTTCAACCACCAAAGTTTGATTTGAAGTCGTTGCCATCTAATCCAAAATACTCTTTCTTGAGCGAGGATGAAACATTTTCGGTAATAATTTCTTTCAAACTTGACATACTCCAAGAAGGTAAGTTGATACAAACTTTGAAAATTTATAAAAATGCATTGGGATGGACAATAGCTGATTTAAAGGGAATTAATCCTCTAATTTGTACACATAAGATTTATTCAGAGGAGAATGCTAAACCCTCTAGAGAAATGCAGCGAAGACTTAACCCAAATATGAAAGAGGTAGTAAGATATGAAGTTATTAAACTTTTGGATAATAGAATCATTTATCCTATTTCTGATAGTAAATGGGTATGTCCTACATAAGTTGTCCTGAATAAATCTGAAGTCACTGTAGTCAAAAATGAAAATAATGAATTAATTCCAACTAGGACTGTTACTGGTTAGCGCACATGCATTGACTATAGAAAACTTAACTCAATGACTAGAAAAGATCATTTTCCTCTACCTTTTATGGATCAAATATTAGAAAGGGTTGCGGGACATGAATTTTATTGTTTTTTAGATGGGTATTCTGGATATAATCAAATTGCAATTGCACCTGAGGATCAAAAGAATACCACAATTACATGTCCATTTAGAACATTTGCATATCGTAGAATGCCTTTTGGATTCTGTAATGCACCTGCTGCATTTCAAAGATGCATGCTCAGCATTTTTAGTGATATAATTGAACTTTTTCTTGAAGTTTTCATGGATGATTTTTCTATGTTTGGCGACTCATTTGATGATTACTTATCTAACTTGAAAAATATTTTGATTAGGTGTGAAGAGAAGAATCTTGTGCTCAATTGGAAAAAATGTCACTTCATGGTGAGAACTGGTATTGTCCTTGGACACATTGTTTCATCAAAAGGAATTGAGGTAAACAAATCTAAAATTGAATTAATTTTTAACTTGCCAACACCAAAATTTGTTAAAGATGTTAGATTATTTTTGGGACATGCTGATTTTTATAGAAGGTTTATTAAAGATTTTAGTACAATTTTTAGACCTTTGAATAATCTTCTATCAAAAGATATTATTTTTGAATTGACAGAAAATTATGCAAAAGCTTTTTTTAAGCCTAAAAGTATGCTTACTTTTGCTCCTATCATGCAACCTCCAAATTGGTCTTTATCTTTTGAAATAATGTGTGATGCAAGTGATTATGTTGTTGGAGCGGTGCTAGGATAAAGAAAATATAAGAAATCTTATTTATGTCATTTGCTATGCAAGTAAAATCCTAAATAGTACTCAATTAAATTATTCCACCACCGAAAAGGAATTACTTGCTGTAGTATTTGCATTGGATAAATTTAGATCTTATCTTTTTGGCCCACCAATTGTTGTCTTCAGTGATCATGCATTTTTGAAATATTTTTTCTTCAAGAAATTTGCCAAACCTAGATTGATTAGGTGGGTTCTTTTACTTCAAGAGTTTTCTATCACTGTTCGGGATAATAAAGGAGTTGAAAATGTAGTGGCTGATCATTTATCAAGACTTATTTGTGATAAAACCTTTGACTCTGCATCAATTAATGACACCTTTCCCGATGAGCAACTTTTTAGTATTTCGAACTTACCATGGTTTGCTGACATTGCCAATTTTCTTATCACATGTCAAATCCCAAAATCTTGGACTTCACAAGACAAAAAAAAGTTTTTAACTAAGGTGAAAAACTTTTATTGGGATGACCCCTATATGTTTAAATATTGTTCTGATAAGATATTTCATAGATGTATAGTCGACCATAAGGTAAGTAACATTATCAATTTTTGTCATTCAGAAGCATACAAATGTCATTTTTTTTCAAAGAAAATGGTTGCAAAAATCTTTATGTGCGGATTTTACTAGCCCCATTATTCAAAGATACACATGCATTTTGTAAAACATGTGATAGTTGTCAAAAATTGGGATCCATTTCAGAAAGAAACATGATGCCATTAAGTCGTATTCTTATTATTGAAATTTTTTATTGTTGGGGTATAGATTTCATGGGACCATTTCCACCATCATTTGGTTTTGTATATATATTGGTAGCAGTAGATTATGTTTCAAAATGGATAGAGGCAATTACAACTCGAAATAATGATATCAAAACAGTAATTAAATTTTTGAAAGAACATATTTTAAATCGTTTTGGAATTTGTCGAGCCATTTTAAGTGATGGGGGAACACATTTTTACAATAAACCCTTTGAATTTTTAATGAAAAAATATGGAATCACATACAAAATTGTCACCCCTTATTACTCCCAGTCAAATGGACAAGTAGAACTTTCAAATAGGGAGATAAAGTAAATTTTAAAAAAAACGATTAATCCAAATCGCAAAGATTGATCTTTGAGACTAAATGATGCACTTTAGGCATACTGAACAGCTTTCAAAACTTCATTAGGCATGTCTCCTATTAGACTAGTCTATGAAAAACCATGTCATGTACCTGTGGAACTTGAACATGAAGCTTACTAGGTCATTAAAGTCTTCAATTCAAACCTGGATGATGCATTCAAATTGCGAAAGTTACAAATAAGTGAACTTGAAGAATTGATAAATGATGCATATGAGAATTAAAAAATTCAAAAAGCTAGAATCAAAATTTTTCATGACAAAGCAATTTTGAGAAAAATATTTGATGTTGGTCAAAAGATTTTACTTTATAATTCTCGACTTCATATATTTTCTGAAAAATTAAGATCAAGGTGGAATGGTCAATTCATTGTTAAATATGTGTATCAATATGGAGCTGTTGATATTGAGAATCCTAAAATGGTATTATAAAAAAAATTAATCTTGTACTTAATTTATATGCCAAGAGTGGATCCTCTAACCCTAGCAAATCCTTTTATTATCTTAAATTGTGTAACAATATATTCTTCATCAATTCCTTGTGGATTGACCTTGGACTCACGAGAAATTATTACTTGAGACAACCTATAATTGAGATTGCAATCTTTTAGTTGTAGCAAATGACTTTTCCTTGATTATCCCTCAAAATCAGCATTGAAGTTGTCTTTCCTTCCTTAAAAGCAGTATCCATGTTTGCCTTGTACCAATTCATTGGAGGTGCACTCCAATTTTCTTTCAAGTCTTCATTATACCTCACTCCTGTTTCAATCTCTGCCATATAAGTAAAGTCTGTAATCCTTTCCCGTAGCAAGCGCACAAAAGACTCCAATCCCTTTTTTTTTTTATCTAGAATGCACTACTTCATTTCTGAAGCTCCAAACATAATAGAAAAGACATGCAAAACCCATTGTCACAGTTTGTTTATCCAAACCATCAATAAGCATCTCATGTGAAGGGTTCATACAAAACTCTATCAGGTCTATATTGTTAGCACTGTTCCACATCTCTATTCGGCATCCCCATAAGCCTCTAAAAGCCATGCTTTTAGTCGCTTTGAAATTCTTGAATAGAATTCTCTTCTTCCATTCCACACAAAGGTCATTCTGGTCCTCCTTTACCAGTTCAATGATAGAACCAGGTTTAGCGGTAAAACTCCCGCTAACATTCTCCACTGAAATAATTTAAATCGCTCATGAAGGTTTGCCTTCCAAATCCTTTCCCAAATTCCATTTCCAGCAAAAACAGCTTCATCGCAAAAAAAAAAAAAGCCAAATAACTTTCTTTCACTAAGAAGACACTTGATTTGTTCTCAATCCACATCATTTTATCATTGTATTAAACTTGAGGCCAATTAATTCTTAAAATTGGTTCCACTATTTCATTATCAAATAAAAGTCGAAGCTTCTCCTCATCCCATTTTGCTAATTCTACTATTCTCAAATCGCTCACTTTCATTCCTGAAGGAATATCCACTCCCACATTGCTGATGGTCTAGGAGAAAAGTAGATTTGGAACTCACGGATCCTTCACCCTTATAGTTTTTCCATCCCCAATTTAGTATCTTACATTCTTTATCAAACATTCCTTTGCTCTAATAATTACTTTACAAACCTAAGAGCTTCCTTTCTTCAACTTGTGATAAAAAAAAAGGTATCCCCTTTTAGATACTTACGGGTGTATTTAATTTAGATTTTAACTGACTTTTATAAACTTTTTTTAACTACTGACTTTTATGATTTTTATTTATTTTGGTAGACTTTCATAGACTTTACATAAGTATTATAAATTTTTATAAACTTTTAATTTAAATGACTTTTATAGATATTGATAGATTTTTATGAATATTGATATACTTTTATTAACTTTAATTGACATTGATAAATAAATACTTTAATATTATTTAAATAATTAATTATTTTTGAAAACTAGAAAATAGGAAATTCGAATCACAAACACATAGCTATAACTTTGTAATGGACTTTCGTTGCAGGGTTTTTGTTAGTAAAAAAGTAATATTCAGGTTGCTTGTTTGATTTTCTTTCATTTTTTTTCTTTTTTTAAAATGCAGGTCTTGTTTCTAAAGCCTCAAACACACTGAGTGCAAAAATTGAAAATTAATAGGAAACATTTCAAAATATAACATTGCTATCAATCACCAATGAATATGATTAATACTCAAAGATTTCAATCAATAACACCAAATCAGTATCACTTTAAAGTTAATACATGACACCAATTAAAGTAAATAAAAGAGAAACTTGCAAATAAAACAAAAAGATGAACCAAAGCAAGCAAATCATTTACTTAATCAAATTTGTGGGCAATAAGATTACTTTAACTAGATTCATCACCATAAATTATTTCTATACATTAATGTACATGATGCAATTTTTGAAGACGCATGAGACATGCATTTATTTTTCAAATGTAATATAATAAAATGCTAACACAGATACAGATGAGGGAAGCATATTCTGCAAACAAAAGATGACATTGCTCATCTCAAAAGTTTTCTTTCAATATTTGATGATGAGAGAGTTCTTGAATTTGATGTTTCTGCAACCACTATAAGAATGCAAAAACTTCCCCATAGAGCCTCCCACTCTAAGCACCTTTAGGTTATGAAGTTTTGCTTTCTACATGTCAAACATCAACATTAGCACCAACTTTTAATATGTTCTCTTTCCAATCATGGAGAATTACACAACAGTGTGCTCAACATGTGAAACATAATATTATTAGAAAACAATTAGCAATACATTTCTAAATGAGCGTGTTCCTGAATGAAAAACTTCCTTCCCTAATATATGGCTCATTCACAAAGAACAGAAGGTTCATTTTTTAGAAGCTTCTAGGCTTGTGAATGATTCATGGAACATTTTTCTATAAGAAGCAACTCAATACTTTTTGGTCCAAATGCTAAGTATTTATGAGAATCTAAATGGTGCAGACACGAGATACTAGTTAAGAAAATCCATCTCACGTAAACAACGCACACTAAATTGTCGTTCAACACGAAGAGGATAATATAAGTTTAAGGAACATATACCACAATAGAACAGTCATCTTCAAGTTCACATATATTTTTGTATGCGTGCAATAATTGAAAATAGAAAACTAACACACCTTCCCCAGATAGTTGTTCAAATCGAGCGACTATATGTTTTCCATAAGTATATTTCTTCAAAGCTTGAATGTTGACCCTTATATAGTTTAGCAATACTTCCCTCTGTTTATCATTGATTGTCTCCAGAACTTTTTGCACCACATAATTTGCAAATTGGTTCTTCATTATTGTCTAAGATACAGAAGTCAAACAGAAAACACAATAAGAAACTTTAACACGAAGAGAATAATATAAGTTCAAGTAACAGATACCACAATAGAACAGTCATCTTGAAGTTCACATATATTTTTGTATGCGTGCAATAATTGAAAATAGAAAACTGACACACATTCCCCATATAGTTGCTCAAATCGAGCGACTATATGTTTTCCATAAGTATATTTCTTTAAAGCTTGAATATTGACCCTTATATAGTTTGGCAATACTTCCCTCTGTTTATCATTGCTTGTCTCCATAATTTTTTGCACCACATAATTTGCAAATTGGTTCTTCATCATTGTCTAAGATACAAAAGTCAAATAGAAAACACAATAAGAAACTTTAACTTATATTATCTTGTATGTTAGATTAAATTACTCTAAAAAATCAGCATAGAGCCTAAAAAATCATTTATAATTTATAGTAGGCCATGCCCCTTTAACATAATACCACCTGATTTGCAAATGAGCTATATATTTGATTTAGTTTACTTATACTTCCTTTCAAGATTTATATGTGAAGCAGAACTTATTGAATCCATAACTAATGCATAACCAAAATCTACAATAGCTATCAACATCAACAATTCTTCATTAAATGGTTGGGTAAGTGTACTAGTTACAACACATAAATTAATACAAGAGTTGATGCAAATCGTCACCAACAACTGATACATGGTCAGAATGTTAAGGCTTTCAACACATAGCTCAGTTCTCCCTAACAAGTTTATTACAGGATTAACTAAGAAAAGTTTTAAACCCCAAGCATAATAAACTTTCAGATGATCCTACTTCCCTAATTTGTTTAATTCCTTAATTTTCAAGTCATTTAATTTGTATTTTGGTTCTATGACATTACTGAGTCATCTCAAAGGTCAACCATTTTTATGAGTGAAAATTGTAAAAATTGTAAAAATTAACAAAGAACAATAGCAAAAATTCTCAGGTAGCTATAGCCCTACATGAAGGGGCTTTTACAGTCATTACAATCAACTTGCACCTACGTATTGAATAAAATTCGGATATGAAATTGTTCATATTAATCCTAAAAATAACAATAAAAAATTGAAAGATCTAAACAAAACAAAGCAAAACAAAATGATAAAAAACTTAATAGAATAATATAGGAGATGAAAGTGTGGAGATTACCGTGATTATTGAGGTCTGGTGCCAAACTTGATCATGTTTATTCGTTCTCACAATAGTCGACAAAAGTTTTTTGGGTGAATGAGAGAGAATAAGTGAAATTTGATATTTATATCACCTATTCAAATGTCTCTAAAAGTCAAGCATTAGGTAAAGTCTACAAAAGTTTTTGATTTTTTGATACCACCAAATTTTTATAAACTTTGTAAATGTTTTGATTAAATATACCTTGACTTTTATAAACTTTTTAAAAATTTATAAAAGTTTATATTAAATACCAGTAGATTTTTATAGAGTCTTTAAAAGTTTAAATTAAATACCAGTAGACTTTTTAATTTTATAAAAATCTATAAAAGTTTCAATTAAATACACCCCCTTAGTAAATAGGAGTTTAGTCCAGAAGCATTTCTCCCTTGAAGCCATTTTCCATGCTAGTTTGAAAAGAAAAGCAAGATTTATATCCTTAAACAGCCTTACATATATCCTTCCATGCTTTCAAGGCCAAATAATGGTTTTTCTCTGGTTTTACTCTCCACTAGAATTTTTTGGTGATTGCATCTAAGTCTTTACAAACCAAGATAGGCACATTGAAAGTAGACATAGTGTAGCTTGGCACCTCTTGGATAACTGATTTAATGATGACTGTCTTTCTTGACTTTAAGAGCAGCTGGTTCTTCCAAGAGTCTAAACGTTCGTTGTACCCGAGCCTTTAACCTGCCAAAATCTTTAACTTTTGATCTACCTCCAATAAAAGCATTTCCTAGGTATAAAGTTTTTTTTTTTTCATAATTTAAAGCCTAATTATCTGCTTGATCTCCTTCTTGTTCATCCTGTTGGTTCCTTTTGAAAACATTATGCTTGACTTATCAAAATTTGCCTCATGCCTGACCAATAACAATATTTTTTGAAGCATTCAATTACAAATGCAACTTCCTGTCCTGAAGCCTCGTAAGCTATTAGAAGATCATCTGCATAATGTATATACGAGACTGGGGGAGAATTACATCCAATTTTGATTCCATGGATATTTCCTTCCCTCTCTTCTCTGATCAAGCATCTAAAGAGGAGTTATAAGCATAATATAAAAAGATAAGGCAAAAGAGGATCCATTTGCCTTAAACCTCGTTCAGGAGTAAAATAATCAAAGATATTTCCATTAAAAATTATAGAGAAGGTTACCGAATTTAGACAGCTTCTGATAAGATCTTTAAATTCTTGAGAGAACTCCCACACCTCGAGTGCCTTTTCTATGAGCTTCCATTCATATGATCGTAAGCCTTTTTCATATCCATTGTCATCACCATCAGACCACTTTTGCCTTTGTGTTTCTTAATTTTATGCAGTACTTCTTGTGCTATTATAGTGTTCTCGCTATCTATCTTCCCTTCACAAACGCTCATTGATGAGGAGAAATGATTTTCCCCCATTAAATCCTTCAGCCTCATTATAATGTTTGCCATTATTTTGTACACAAAATTACATAAGCTGATAGGTTGGAATTAATTAAAATTTGCCGCATTTGCCATTTTCGGAATTAGCACTAAAATGGTTCTATTTACATTGCTTGGTATCCTCTGAAGTCTAAAGCATTCTTGCACGAACTGGATGAGTCTCTCTTTTACCACCTCCCAGTACTTTTTGTAAAATATTCCCCAGAATCCATCCAAACCAGGAGACTTTAAAGGATGTAGACTCCATATGCTTTCCTTAATCTCATCTTCTGTAGGTATTTTAGTAGCTCTATGTTTTCTTCTTCTGAGATGTAATTCTCCTTAGTCCCTCCATACCATCAGGAATATAGAGATAGCTTGACTTGAATAATTCTTGAAATCGATCAATGAAATATCCTTCTATACCTTGCCAGTTATTAATCCATCCTTCTTTGTCTTTTACTGATAGAAATCTATTTTGCCTCCGCCTTACAACAAGACTAGTGTGCAAAAATTTAGTATTTCGGTCCCCATCGCAAATCCATAATTCCTTTGACTTCTATTTAAGAATGGATTGCCATCTATCTTTGTGTAATTGCAACTCTTTTTTATTCTGCCCTCTTCGACTCGATGCACTGTAACTTACCTTCCAGCTCTTGGATTTTGATATTAGCCATGCCAAAATGTCTTCGGTTCCATTTCTTTAAAGCTTTTGTTGTGGCTCATAAGCTCTTCCCCAACCTGTGAGAGGTCATTTCTGGTCTCTGTCCTTCAGCCCATGCCTCCTTGACTACCTAAATGCATGTAGAATTAGAAGTTCATGCTTTAAAAAATCTGAAAGGTTTCCTTAATATAGATTACTCAACATCCGTCCAGATTAAAATCAGACGGTGATCCGATTCTTCCATAGTAAGATCGTACACCACAACATTGGGACTTTCAGTTATCTAGTCTTGGCTCGCCACTGCTCTATCCAACCGTTATCTAATAAAAAATCCACCTTCACTATTATTTTTCCAAGTGTATTAGTCACCATGAAAGCCAAGATCTATCGCTCTCACTTGTTGCATGAAATTGTTTAAAAACATTGACTTCTTCCATATGCTCCTCCTTCCCAATTTCTCTGTTTCCTTAATTACTTCATTCAAATCCCCAAATAGAATCCACGATTTTTCCAAATTCTTAATAGAATCTTCCATACCCTCCTAGAAGTTTTCTTTTCTCTATAATACGAAGTGCCATGACATCCCACAAAAACATACTCTTTACTTCTATTTGAATTCAAAACTTGGAGACATATAACTCTCTCTATATTCCATTGGTGTTGAATATGAAGATCACTTTTCCAAAAAAAGGCCAGACCACCTACTGATTCCTTTGCCTCAACAATAACTCCTTTCTAATAACGCAGCTTTAGTTTCAAATCATCTATCTTCTCTCTTCCGCACTTCGTTTCCATAAGAAATATACATGAAGAATTTTATTTTCTTACTAATCTTTCTAATCGCTTTTTGGTTCCCTATGGAAAAAGGGGGAGCATGATTCAGCCCGCTTCCTCGACCTATATAAAATCCTTCTTTGTCTTAGTCCTTTGGATGTCGTTCCCTTTGGAGCACTCCTTTCGCGTTGTTCAGACCATCTGTTTCCCCAACTTTTGTTCTTGTTACTTTTTTCCAAGACCAGCTTCTATTACTTTCCCTAGTATGATACCACCTAGTGTTTCTCCTCGCTTCCCTTTCCCCTCTACCAATCTGAAAAGCAATCGGTGACTCTTTCAGATTAGGACCATCATTCCTGTTTTCTATCTCTTATGGCTGATCCAATTTACTAATTTCATCAAATTCATTTTTTCCAGTCTCAAATTGAAAGGCTGAGGCCCCAAAAGGTTTTTCAATGTCTTCAATCTCCACCAACCACACTTTTCTTCCCGACCTTCTAGGTTATCTACTTGATAATGTTATGTTCCTCCCACTTTAGAAATTTCTGAAGCCTTATTCTTCTCCCGACTTAAATATGTATTTAACTTGTGTGGATTTACACCTGAAATGCTTTTTCCAGGGCTTTCTTGGTCCATTTCACTCCTGGACCCTAAATGGGCTTGAAGCATTTTCTAACAAAAGGAGGCCCACTTGGCTTTTCCTGGATCCAGCTGTATACTTTGAAATAGTTGAGATATTTCCTCTGTTGTGATCATCTTTCCCTTTCTTTGCTCATCTGGTGAAATTTATAGGATCTCTGAAAAGTTCTGCAAACTTTCCTCCTCTCCTCCCACCTTTTTACTATGACAAACTACTGCATCTCTCTTTTTGATTGCGAGTAGCAGTAAAAGATCTAACCTTTCATTCATGAGGAAAGCTTCTTAGGAGTTGCGCTTTGAAATTTGAGCTTTCAGTCTCTTTCCTGCTTCTTCCTACCGTTGATTCTCTATTGCTGGATTTTCCATAAAGGTAACAGTTCCTCCATTTTCAGCCTTCATCCGTAGTCCATAAATATTTGCCTGTGTTCCAATTTTGTCAATGATTATGACTGGCTTTTTCCTATTGCATCTTCCTGTTACGTAGTCCACATATCCGCATCTGAAGCAAAAATTAGCAAAACGTTCATATTTGAATTGTATCCAAATGTCTTCCCCTCGCTCTTTCTCCATGAAATAACTCGATGGAAGTGCTCGATTAACGTAAAGGTCCACTTGGAAACATAAGAATCTATTTGCCACCATGTATCTTAGGGTTAAAAAAGCTGTCACTACAGATCATATTTTGTCTCCAATTTGGAAAGTTGTGTCCTGGTGAAGGAAAACTAGGGGTAGGCCATGGACCTGAAAATGAAAAGTAGTGGTGTCAAAATTTACCTCCTTTAACCCCATGTATTCCGACCATTCTTTCAGGATCAGATGAGATCCATCAAAGGACCAAGGCCTCTGCTTAAAAATTGAATCTTTGCCTTTTTTGTTTTCGAAAGAAAATTTAAAAATGTTTTCTTCGACTTTGTCTATATGCACCTATGATTTCAACTTCCAGACCTTGTGGATCATCTCTTTTAGTGGAAACCTCCGGAAGTTCCTGGTAGTTAAGAACTTCCCAAGTAGTGTTATGTCTATTATGAACAATGCTTCTTCATCCTTAGGGCGTAGAGATAGCCCACTCAGCACTACTTGTAGCCTCTTTGTGTTGTCATAATCTTGATCCATTAGATCTAGAGCAAACTCGAAGCGAAAGGTTGTCTGCTTTGAAGAAAAGAGGAAACAAAATTCCTAGCTCAAATGACAGACCTTGATTAGTAAGAGTCCACTTTCAAGTTTGTCATGGTTTCTCCCATATTATTGGTTTCTTTAAAAAACATATTGGGAGACATATTCTTGACTTCTTATTCAAAATTACTTGGACTATTACAGATGCATTTCATGAGTCTATCATCTGGGCTGCATGAGATGGTTAAATCAGGGGCAATGTAAAATATAGAAATTTAAATTGACAACATGTTATGGTTGGTAGATTTTCTTGTATTGCATCAATTTTTTTTTGCAATACAATTTGAAACATTAAAGACCAAAATCGTCTATATCTAACGGGTGCATAGAAAGTTGCTTTGGAAGGGCAAAAAGATTCAGCCCAAACATAAAAGCGTTTTTTGATCTCATAGTCTGTCCACCATCATTTAATGAAAAGAAGTCAATTTGACAGAGAATTAAAATGTTAGTTTAAAATTACCTTTATACTCATGAATTAAAATTTTTGATGCCATAGCCTGGCCATCACCATCGACCATGTTCTTCTTCTTCTTCTTTGGCCAACCACCGGGACGAAAACGAGACTTCTTCTTTATTTTCACTTATATTATGATTCTCTTCATAATAATGGTTGTGTTATTTTATTTGAGTTATTAATTTTAAAATTTTTTGGTTAGAGAATGTTTGGGCATTTGAATGTGGCTATGAAATATATTAGAATAAATAAAATGACTTAGAATGTCTGAAAGAAATTAGAATGAATGATAGATGTTTGAAAAAATATTTTACTGAAACTTGATTAGTTTGATTTTGAATTTGCTCATGGGTTATTAGTTAAAAAAAAAAAAATAGACGGGCATGGTTGGTGTCACCACCTACGGATTGTTGGGTGGTGGTGGGGGCACCATCAAGCCCATAGCCATTTTTTTTTCAATTTGTTTTTCCAATATAACATTTATTCAAATTCAGTTGGATCTAAACATATGTAACTCAAAAACATATGCAATTAAATACTTAAGTTTCATTAAAATATTTTTTCAAACACTTAACATGCATTATAACTCCCTTCAAGTATAATAGGTGTTTGAAAAAATACTTTAGTGAAGCTTGATTGGTTGATTTTGAATTTACTTATGGGTTATGAGTTGAAGAAAAATGAAAAAAAAAAATAGATAGATATGATCGATGCCACCACGACTGGTGGTGGTGGGGGCACCACCAAGCCATGCATTGGTGGGGCTTGGTGGTGTTACTAATTTTTTTTTTCCAATTTAATATTTTTTCAATATAATATTCATTCAAATTTAGTTGGACCTACACATATGTAACTAAAAAATATATGCAATTAAATACTCAAGTTTTACTAAAATATTTATTCAAGCACTTAGTATGCATTAAACTTCCTTCAAGTATGATAGGTGTTTGAAAAAAATACTTTACTAAAGTTTGATTGGTTTGATTTTGAATTTTTTTATGGGTTATGAGTTGAAGAAAAATTTGCAAAAAAAATAAAAATGAACGGGTACGATCAATGCCACCACGATGGGTGGTGGTACCCCAGCACAACCAAGCCATGTCTTGGCGGGGCTTAGTGGTGGGGCCACCACCACCAGCTGGTCGTGGTGGGCGTGGTGGGGCCACCACCACCAGCTGGTCGTGGTGGGCGTGGTGGGGCCACCATCAGCTGGTGGTGGTGGGGGCCCACCGATGGGCACCTTGGCCTGGTTGTGGCCACCACCAATTCATTTTTAAATTCGTCGACGTTAGAGACTCGACATGTTTGCATAGTTTTAGTTGAAATTATATTTGAAAACCTTTCCGTTTTCGAATTGAGTCTAATGATATATGATTGGAAAGCTAAGAGGATAAACTTTATTTTGAATATTTTTTCACAATTTTCTAAATGGATTTAAGCCTTCTGATCATGCTTCAAATGTGACTCATGCTGTCTCAGCAGACAAAATGTGTCAGTCAAATAGACTATCATAATTTTAAAATTGAACTGTTTATAAAGATATAAAGATAATTTTGAACTATAATTTTAATTATATAATTTTTAAACTAATTTTTATTAAATAAAATTAGACTTGACTGTACCATCAAAAAATTCGAACTTATGATTCCATCAAAGGCTATGACATAAAAAACACCCCAACGTAAAAACCAAGCTCGACCAAACTTGAGCCCAAGCTACTCAAATCTCATGCCCAGCTCCAATACAAAGACACATAAAGGCCCAAAACAATTGACACCGAGGAAGAAGGAAAAAAAAAATTAAAAAAAAAACTCGAACAGTAGTGCCACTGCAGAAATACAACAAAAATCAAATTGATCCTCATAACTTAAGGACTATTCGTTAGTACTACAATAAAAATTGGGACAGAAGGTAGATAATTTGTTCAAGGTAATTTTGCCAAGTCTCTAAATTTTGAAAATTAGAAATAAAATGCACAGTCTAATCAGTACATTATACAATTCTACAATGCCCAAAATTCATCTATTCTACTCAAAATCCTATAACAAGACTTCTCATACATATTGATCAAAATTTATCTAAGGAACTACAAAAAGCACAAGATTGAAGCTGAAAATGCCAGAAATTGATGCATTAATGCCTAAAGTGCCTCACTTTTGTGAAGAGAAGTGAAACCCCATACTTGTTGCAGCAGTCTATGGCATCCCCATCTCTGATGCTCCCGCCAGGCTCAACAATAACACCGATACCACTCTCACATGCCTCTTCTACTGCATCTTTCCAAGCTGATCATAAAACAGTTACCATTCAAATTAATATAAAAGCTTTTCCATTATCTATTTGACAACTGAAATCTACAACAAGAGATTGAAACGACTAAATATATTGTATTTTCAAGATTTTTCAACTGTGGCATTAGCTTTGAACACGATTATATCGCCGACTGTAAGTGTGCTAAGTCTCCTCAGTTCAGCTGCATCAATGAAAATATAAGCTGCTTTATAGGTTGGAAATTACCAAATGGGAAGAAGGCATCACTAGCCAAAGCTGCTCCCTTGACCTCATCTCCAGCTTTTCTCAAGGCTATTCGTAAGCTCTCTATACGGTTTGGTTGGCCGCTTCCCATACCCAACATACAGTTATTCTGCCCAAATAACAAAGATTAGATAATTTTATTTTTTTTAGAGTGCCAGTCAATTATTGGAAACCTATTCTATGTAAGGAAAAACAATCAAGAGAAACAACCTTTGCTATCACAATGGCGTTACTTTTGACGTGCTTGAC
Source organism: Rhamnella rubrinervis (assembly GCA_007844105.2). Taxonomy (NCBI): domain Eukaryota; kingdom Viridiplantae; phylum Streptophyta; class Magnoliopsida; order Rosales; family Rhamnaceae; genus Rhamnella; species Rhamnella rubrinervis. The sequence goes on along the minus strand of CM017575.2, from coordinate 4,828,426 downwards.
ACATAACAATGCAAACTCTGCATCACGAAGCTCACTTTCTTGTGGAGCATTCTCAGATACAACATTAAACTGGATATCTTCAGGAGTCAAATCATCTGAATCCTGAGCTGACCACCCACCACCCACCTCTCTAAGTGAAACCTTTCCTTTCTCATTTTTCTGGGCCTCAAGAATCCCTAATGTCTCTGATTTCCCACAGAGGATCTCAAGCCCTTTCTTTGTGTACTTGGGAGCGATCACAATCTCATAAAACATTCGAGTTTCACCATCTGTTGGGCTTCTAAACTCTCTGATTTCGCTTGCAAGTGCCTAAAAAACCCCAAAATAATGTAACCATCAATCTTCTCTTTTTCCTTCTTTGCTCTTCTTTTATTTTTATTTAGTGGTCAAAGCCCTTGAGCATTACCTATGAAGCACTTTTTTGAAGCTCAACTAAATATACATACGTATATATATATATATAAAAATCATGGCTCTAATTTATTTCACCTCATCAACCTCAGTGTTGAAGGCCACAATACCACCAAATGCACTCACTGGGTCTGCTTTCACAGCAAGCCTATATGCTTCAAGTATATCATCACGTGAAGCTACACCACGGGGATTTGTATGTTTAACGATTACACATGTAGGATTTCTAAACTCTGAAACACAATTCCAAGCTGCATCAGCATCCAAGTAGTTATTGTATGACATCTCCTGCACACAAAAAGTAAAAGGGGTCAAAAGCACATTTGGTTTAACTGATTAATGGTGTATACAACACCAAAGAGAGTTTATTTTTTTAACTTAAACACAACAATTTATACATACTTCATGCACCAATGCAATTCATGACCTCCTATTATTTAGTTAAAAAGATAGTCAAGTTTTTTTTTTTTAAAAAAAAAGAAAAGAAAAAAAAGAAAAAGAAGTCAAATTAATCAACACTATTATAATTAAATATCACTTCAAACTAAATATCTAAAATAAAGCATAAGTAATTTCTCACAGCAAGGAAGTATACTGGAGGTACTAATATGACATTAAATATCAGTTTCATTTGCAACTTGCAGCCATCTTCATACATGAACAATAATAGCAATGCCACAAGAGAAGTCCAAACATTGTCATTTGGGAGCCCAAGCATTGCAATCTTTTACGTCTATTTCAATACAAATATAAAGGTTTGTTCATTATTATATAAGATGCACCTGCTAAATATTCAGAATGAAAGACATTTATACAGGCTCAATTTAGTCAAATCCAATAGTCAAAGGAAAATGTCCTCCATAAACAACAAATAAATTGAGTTCTTAAAAGCATGACAATAGACCAATTGCAGTTTACACTATTACTAACCTTTGCATGGTGTTGGATAGCTGTAGCAATACCACCACCATTGACCTCAGCAAGACGCTTATCAACATAAAATGCAGCCTTTTGATGAGGATTTTCGGCGTGACGAAGGAAACTTTGAATTGACATGGGCACCGTTAAGCCAGGAGGGAATTTGTCTACCAACAAATAAAGAATGAATTAGTCTAAGAGCCCAACATAATAGACAAAACACATAAATAAATTTACATATTCGCATTTGGCAAGACCAGTTCAAAAAAGTTAAGCCTTATTCAAGCTTTTGATTTTTTAATAAATTTGTATATTGAAATAGATAATAAAAAATCAAAAGAGATTAAAATGTCAAATTAAAAATTAATTAGACATCTACATAAACAAAATACAGGAAAGTAAAGCATTTTTTATATAATTTTACTATATATAAAATACAGAAAATTAAAGTATTTTATATAATTTTATTTAAAGAATTATAATTGGTATCCCTTCATTTGCAGAAGACTATTTTTTCGTTCCTTAAATGCAAAAAGGTTAATCAATTACATATTCTACATTATTCCTTTGCATTCTTAGACTACTACATTCACACAGTGTGCCTATTTGACCATAACTAGACACAATAAATCAAATACATACCTCCCACTGTTTGCTTCCACAGCCACTCGGAAGCTGCAGAATCATAGGAAGCAACATGTTGAAAAGCCTTCCATGCAAGTTTCCTGCAAAATTGTTGATTATCTTGGTTTCCTTTAAGAAATTCTAGGAGTGCAGGATAGTCTTCTGAATCAACAACCACCAAGACATCCTTGTGATTCTGTTTGAAAAACATATTCAATTTAAAATTAGATAACTAAACTACATGGAGATTTCTAAAAACATACTTAAGGGATCACAGACCACATTCACTAATGCTGATAAAAATAATAATTTGATGATGGAAATAAATTAGACTAAAAGGAAATACAACAAAGTCTAACCTTTCTTTGATACCAATAACTATTAAAAATAAATAAATAAATAAAGAATGAAAAAAATATATATTATTTCAAGAATCTAGAAATAAACATTTTGGCTTCAGCTATTTCCCAAAGACATTTCATGAAAACAGAGAAAGAAGAATTGAAAGCATCAATTTAATGCTTCATAAGTGACAACTTGATCTTAAAAACATTATTTCAAACAAACTAGTTTTTGTAGTGTAATTTCATCCTGTTCTCACCTTTCAAAATTTAGAAACAAAAAAATGTTTTCTGATACGTGAAACAAACAGATCCAGCTTATGTCTTCACATCTTTTTCCCCTTAAAACAATTGTGGAAACACTAGCCAAACAGGTAATTTATTAAAATATTTTTTTCAGTGATGATTGAAGGAAAGAAATATGCAAATTGGTGGAACATATATGCCATGTGCTCAAAGAGTCTTATTGATTTATAGAATTAGCTTATCAACAGTGTGAAAGCAATGCTGGCAGATGAACAACCTTTGCAGCAGCTCTAATCATTGCAGGGCCACCAATATCAATGTTCTCAATTCCATCTTCAAACTCAATACCTCCAGTTGAAGTAACTTTATCATAGAAAGGGTACAAGTTTACCACCACAACATCAAATGTACCTGTAAATTTATTCTAGCAAAATTAACAGTAGAACCGATTTACTACTCCATGAGAGAGAGAGAGAGATTCATGTTTATTAAGAGCTTCCATGTGATGCTTTTGGTCTCTTCTAGCCAGAATACCACCATGTATATGGGGGTGTAAAGTTTTTACACGGCCATCAAGCTGCAGTAGAAAACTAGTTATGTTTGTAATTCACGTTCCAGAGTCAGATGAATGTCAAGGTTTCCTCATAAGAGTTTCTCAAGCAGAGATTTGCAGGTGGGGAGATGGAGGGGAATATTTCAAACTAGCCAAAGCAAGTTGCTATATTTAAACACAGTTTAGCAGTATGTTTTGGTCTAATTTTAAGTTAGTCACACAGTCGATGATCCCAATATTTAAAATATACAAGACCTGAAAAATCATTCAGAACAGTACATGAGGTACTAATGACAAGTTTAAATGAGCTATCTCTCAAGGAGGCTGCAACCAAAACAGTCAAAGATGTGAATACAAAATTGTCCATAATATTTGTAGTAGAGGGCAAACTCTAGGCTTAGAAACAGAGTCAATTAAGATGAAGAACAAAATTCTTCCAGTTAACAACATTAGTATTTCAGAATTAGTAGAGCAAATGAGGTTCATAGTTTTGAAAATATAACAATGGAACCCTTTAGGATTATGATGTAAAGAACAATTACCAAAATGCACCAAGTAGACTTTAACTCAATTAAAAAAAGTCATCACAGCATCTACAGATTACAGTGCTTCCCAGAAGCACAGCCAGGTCCTTTAGATAGTGGGGACAAATAAAAAAACAAAAATATATATAAACATTAAAGTCTTTTTAAGATTATAAATTCTATAATTTGAAGGAATATATTGAACCAAATGTATATCATAATATTTTTAGAAATATCTCAAAGGACTTATTATGTAGTTTTCAAATTTTAACTAAAAGAATCAAATAATGAAAAAAATACAAATTAAGAACCTTTCAAATGTTTGGTTAATTGGGAGACTTCCTACAAGTTACAAAAAGTAAAATTTATCTAGTATTTATAAACTCTAAACACAGTATAGTTCGAAAAAACTAACATTAGTTAATGATTTCCTGTTACTTCAGATTTGGATAATGCACCAAAAAAATTAGAGGACCTACAAATAAAAAAATAAATATGAACAAGAAAATCTTTTTTTGTCTTTCACATAGTAGAATAGAGAGCTTTGAGGGTTATTTTTTCTCTTTCTAGGAAAAAAGTTTGGGTCCATGCATAAGAGAGTGAGTAACTGATTATGAATAAACACACAGATTTCTTTTTTCTGAAGAGTAATTACTCAATAAATGGTACTAAGATTTTACTTTTTCCTTTATTGTTTGCATGAGAGAAAATGAAAAAAGGAATTTAAATTATTTAGCCTATGATATTTGTGACCTTGTCTATAAACTAAACAACCATTTTCAAGTGTGGGAGCAAAAAAGTGAATGTATAAGATTTTCTAAACAAGAGGGAAAAAATCCTATGGAAAATTCAAAAACCATCAGTAAATCTACCCATTGTGCTTTCTGTACACCATGAAGATCTACACAAGCCACAGTTATAAGTACTTATTGAAAAGGAAAAAGCAGCTAGACCAGACCAAAAGACAAATAGCTTACAATCTCCGGAAAACAAGTAAGTTGTTCCACTTTAGTGACAGATACCCCAGCACTTTCTAAAGTAGAAGCTGTCCCTCCAGTTGAAACAATTGTGTATCTACAAAAAAAAAACCATGTAATAAACTGATATTCTTAGACCCAATAAGTTTCCTTATTTACAAGAAATAAATTAAGAAAGAAGTCAGGCAAGTGGTTTTCTCGATGAACCCCTTCCTTTCCTGAGCAAACAAAGCGTCATAAAATCATTGGCATTGCTTGTTTTTTAAGAGTTAATTACAAAAGATCTAGCATAGTTTCTGTTCCACAGTTACATGAACCAAAGAAAGTGATGCAGGACAAGGACTCTCTAAGAGATGAAACATCATATATTATCAAGTGACCATACAAAGTCCTATGAAATATTACTATTTTAACAAGAAAACGTGAGGCTGTAAATTTACCCCAAGTCTTGAAGCCCATTTCCTAAGAAAGTAATATCCTTCTTGTCTGATAGTGATATTAGTGCCTTCCTACTACCTGAAATGAATTCCATTATGATCAACCACAATATTGTGCTTCACTTTTCCTTTTTAAAGATATATGAGTAAAAATAAGAGAGACAACATGACAAAATTAAACCTATACATGCACATGTATAAAACAACAATCAAAAGTAACTGGTACCTCTTCTCTTATTAATGGGGAAACAAAAGATTCAACTGCTATTAGAATAAATAGTTGCATCCTTAAAAGGCGAGGGAGAGAAAGGTGCTTAAAAGGAAGGAAAGAGGCTGCAAGCTATTCCCATTTTGTAAACCAGTGTGAGATCCAAAATATAGAATAGTTTCCATAAGACAAAAATTAACAGGAGAAGCACGAAATTGAATGAATAGTTGAATCCTCAAAGAGCAAGAGAGAGAGAAGAGTTTAAAGGGCAGGAAAGAGGCCGAAAGCTATTCCCCAGGCTGAAGATCAGTGTGACTGAAATCCAAAATATAGAACAGTTTCCATAAGAGAAAAATTCAATACCAATTAGATTACAAGCTTAAATTGGAAAATGAGAAGCCCATTGCTGTATTTTGGAAATGAACACACAATTTGACACCACAAAATGGGGAAAATAAAATGAAACTTTCCATTACGTATAAAGAAAAGACATGAAAACGTATGAACTGATCTGAAAGTTATGAAAGCAAGACAGTGAAGCATACCAGAGGAAGAGGATTCAGAGTTGGGCTTTAGTACATAATGAGCCTCTGTTGCTGCCTCCTTAGCCACCATGGCTATGACTGGGCTACAACTTGAGTGTATCAGGGATGAGTGCTTAACTGAGACAGACTGCACACCATAACAAGAAAATGAACTTTCCGTATACATTTACGGAAGAAATAAAAAAAATATATAAACAACACATTTAAAAGAGACTACCTGTAGTGGAGTGGCTTGCTACTTTCAATCAGAAAAGGCAAATTGAGCAAGGGAGAAAGAAGTTGTCCCTCTTCTCTGGTAACCCGCCACCGCATATGTAGAAAAAGAGGGAGCGGTTATAGATTGGATTGGCATTGTGAAGCATTACCGTAAAAAAATAAGAACAAGGACTATTGATTCTTCCTTGGTATTTGGCGAACAGCAGCAGAGGACCAGTGTTTAGATTACGAGAATGTATAGTCTTAACTATGGTGGTTGTGGGAGCAGCCTTCAAACTAAGCATGTTTCTTTGAAAAACAGGAACATGAATTTAACTCAATCACAACGAAATCTCTAAGAAGCCATTATACAATCTTTAATTCAGTGGTTTTATGGATTTACTGGGGAGTATTCAAAACCATAAACTAGCAACATCAATAGACCCAGCAACCAAGTCACCATGATCAAACAATTATTAAACAAAACTCAAGCTGCTGCCCCTTTTTGCACCACAAGAAATCGATTATAAAGTCAAAAATGTAATACTTTATTCATCTAGTTAACTTGATAACATATACATAGGTATTGAATGATTTATATACTTAAAATAAGTCCTAAAAGGGGGCTAACTATGACAATTTAAAATTTTATACTCATATTTAAGGGTCTCAAAAATGCACAGTCAATAAAGCTCACACAAAATAAATAACCATTCTTACTAATAAATTTTAAGTTACTTATATTTTTAAGCCTGACCTATTATTGAATATTCAAAAAGAAAAAAAACTCCGTTTTTTAGGATCACCACCCTTTAGACACAAATAAAAACACTTTTAAAATATAATAGTAAATAATCACATGAGTAAATTAATGATATTTCTAAATTACAAGACAAATTAATGATATTTCTAAATTACAAGATATTCTAAGCTAGATCAAAGTGTGAAAACAAAATTGGTGTTTTTTTTTCTCTCAGTTTTAATAGTAAAGAACTAAACAAGTTAATTAGTTGACAATAGAAAACAAGGTTGAAAATCACTTCAATAAATTATTGACATTATCATGACATCAGCACTTTTAAGAAACTTCGTCACTTGATGAGAGTAAGGTAAAAATTTGCCAACATTTGGTACTATGTGCACGAGATTGGACACAATTATCAAAAACTTTCATCCTTAGCCCAACAAATAGCTTGCCGTCAAATAAATTAGCTATACCTTTTATTAGTTAACTGAACAAAAAAGTAAATTCAGATTTAACAATATAAATAAGACATTTTTGACAAACAACAAAAATTAAAAAAAAAAAAAAGAAAAGAAATTATGAGTCTGGTAATTCGCTTTCCCTGCCATAGCCAAGACCTCCGATTTAAAACACAAGAGCCTTCAATCAAAATATTGTACGTTTTACTCTTTTTTCTTTTTCTTTATATATATATATATATAGGCAGAGTTCAACGTTAATTACTCTTGCAAAACATAAGAAAAAAAAAATTCTAACGAAGGGTGGGCTACATTGACTGAAAATAACTAAGATTTCTAGCCAAACTTACCACTAATAAGAGAATAACCTAGTGGCTTTTCCAGTCCATTTCTCAAAACAAAATGAGTATTTTCTTTATGCGCCAAACTTTTTAAAAATACATGAAACTCGACAGTACGTGAGAAAATAAAACAACACATCCCCGCATTTCTATGAGTCATTATCAATACCGTTTGAAAACTGTGTGTGTGGATGATAAATTTCTTTTGCACTGACAAATTCCAAACCCAGTCCAAATTAGTTTTTTTTTATCATATTCATATGCCTCATTAGGTGTATCATTTAGTCTTTATCTAAAATTGTACATCTTGTTTTCTGCTAGAATCAATAATTTAATAATTTAAGGTGCCTAATTAAATTTCCAAAATTTAGTCTAAGCCCTAAGGAGATTATCAGATTATGAAAAAAAAAATGCAAAGTCCTAAATCCTAATAGGAATGAGAACACAAAAATATACATTTTAGCAACTTTTAAGTTTCATAAAATATTGAAAATTGAAAACATACAATAAATGAGCAGAGCTGGTTCGAACGTGAACGTGGCGGGCGCCGGAGACGCCGGCACAGGCGACTCTGAGCTTCGGTGAATCAAGCGGAGGAGGAGATGGGTTCACGGCTTCACACGTGGGGAGTGGCGACTGACGAGGTGCAAGTTTGGAACATATGTAGATTTACCACAAAAAATAATAGTAAAAATAAAATAATATAAGAAATTAGCAAAATAACTAAAAAAAAAGGGTAATCTAGCAAGTTGGAGTAAAGACAGAACCGACTCTACGGTTCCATTTCGTTAGCAGCCGCCTGTGTAAACTGGCAAACCCTCCGGCTCTTCGTTGCCGTTTCTGGTTCCACCGCGATCTAAACCATTCGGATCCCATTTTTGCTTGTCATCTTCTTGTCTGGCAACGGAACCCTAGCTCAGTACGCCATGGGAGACTACAGCGATGCTTTCATGCGCAACCAAAACTCAGCCGTTCAGGCCCGCACCAAGGCACAGAACCGTGCTAATGTCCTTCAGCTCAAGCTGGTTCGTCGTCTTTCCCAATTTGTTAAGTAATTCTAGTATTAAATTCTAGTATTAAGTAATTTTTGTTTGTGATGCAGATTGGGCAGAGTCATCCGACTGGTTTAACTTCCAACCTCTTGAAACTCTTTGAGCCTCGACCTCCACTGGAGTTTAAACCGCCTCCAGAGAAACGAAAATGCCCACCGCTGACAGGTTTAAAATTTCATAAATTTTTTATGTCCAGTTGGACTATAATTTGGCATGTTTAAGTAGTTAAATTTGTCTTCTTTTTGCTCATGTAGGGATAGCACAATTTGTGAGTAAGTTTGCTGATCGTGAAGATCCTGAATATGCTCTGCCTGTGCAAAAGGGTGAAACTCCTGTAAGATATTCACTTGAATCACTTTAATTGATAATTACTGGGTTTGGCTCTAATTCAGTTGATGGAATATCAATCTGAGTTATTCTTTTGAAGATATTTTGAAATGTGTTTTTGTTTTCATTAGTGGTGCTAAACATTGTTAAGATCTCTGTCCTTTTTAATGTTTAAATTATTTGGGTGGATCAGACCGAAAGAAGGGCTAGAATACACCAGCTGAGACTTGAGAAGGGTGCAGCAAAGGCAGCTGAGGAGCTCGAGAAATGTGATGACGCCTTTCTTCTTTTACTTCTTAATCTTTGGAGCATAGTGGTTTCATTATCTTTGTTCTCATGCCTTCTTCTTTGCAGATGATCCTAGTAGTGACCCAAATATATCTGGAGATCCGTACAAGACTTTGTTCGTGGCTAGACTGGTGAGTATTATTATTGCCCAGGCTAGTAGTTGTTCTACTGGCTTCTTCTACTCATATTAGCCCTGAGATGACCTGTTACTTGTGTTCTTGCAGAATTATGAGACAACTGAGAGCAGAATTAAAAGGGAGTTTGATGTATATGGGCCTGTGAAGAGGGTAGGTATTTTTGTAAATTCCCAAGGGAGTTCGGTAAGAGTTTCATTTGTGTTATCTGATTTCTCCCTATTTCATTTTTCTATAAACAAGTCCTTTCTTTTCAGTCAGTCTTAAATTTGCTAAGCATTTTGAGCGCAAGGTTATGGTCTCAATGTTGTCAGCATATGCTCTTTTATTTATTTTCTTCTTTTTTTTCCTGAACAAATAATAGAGCTATGTTTTTTGAAGCATACGTAACAAATCACTAGTATTTTTTAGGCCATATGTTTGGATAGCTAAAGCTCCTGTGTTACATAAACTTGTGTTAAAAATGATTTTGAAACTACAATGTTCAGCCAACTTGATTGCTGTTCTTGCATCATGATTGCTGTGCTCAGCAGCTTATCAGTGTTACGTGTTGAATTTGTTTAAAGTCAATTGGGATTGCCTCCTATTTAGTTCTATTTTTATTGGAGTGTCAACGGGAGTTTGTAATCTTACCACAGGTGTCATCACCAATATGCTGATAATGGCTTGCCGGTTTGTTTCATTTATCCTTAGCTCTCTCTTTAATATAGTTGTGTTTAGAGCTTGGAACTGGGTTTTTCTAGGATTTACAATAGCATTAAGTATTAAAATTCAATAAAATCCCTGGTAAGGGGGGAACTATTCTGCAAATGGTACATTCTTCCATTGATTTCTACCAATCCAATTCCAAAGATGGTGCATCATCCTGCACAGCAAAGGTGCATATTTTAAGTTGAGCCGAGCGGTGAGCCTTTTGGCCTTTATTTCAAGCAAGAAAAAGAGACCAACAACTTCTGTTCTTTTTCCTGCACTAGGTAAAAGATGTAGGGAGTACTAGCATCTCTTTCTCCTTATTTTTTAAATCTTTAATACTTGCATTTTCTGCTGCTAAAAGTTTAACTTTTGACCTTAAGGGATATCAAATAAATCAGCAGTTGGAATGTCCTGGTATTTCTAAGTCTTATAACTTCTTTTTTGTAATTATTCAAAATTTCCCTGGTAAGGGGAGGTTAATATGTTCAACAACTGGTAAATTGGCTACAAATGTAAGTTTTTCTGCAACTCTAGCCGGTGGTGATGCATCTTGCAATCAGAAGCCTATGATTGAAAGGTGAGCACGGCTAATGAGGCATAGTGCCTGTCTGCCGTGCCGTTTAGGATTTTAACTTTTTAGTAGTAATGTTGCTGAAGTTGTAAAATAGGAATGGATCTATGTCTAAACCTTTGTTATCTAAACATTCTTATCTTATCTCCGAATGTTATTATATTGCTGGTTTGTTTATTATTTTCCTTTTCTGAGGGTTCAGGTTCGATTAGTAAATGATAGAGACACGAATAAACCCAGAGGTTATGCATTCATTGAGTACATGCATACACGGGACATGAAAGGTTTGCTTAACTATTATTTATATAGGTTTTCATGTATATTAGTTTGCATATGTATACCTACTTTGTATCTAAGACTTGTGAATATGACTACAGCTGCATATAAACAAGCTGATGGAAGGAAGATTGAAGGTAGAAGGGTGCTTGTAGATGTTGAACGTGGTAGAACTGTTCCAAATTGGCGACCTCGCCGACTGGGTGGTGGGCTTGGAACTACAAGGGTTGGAGGTGAAGAAGTTAACCAGAGATATTCTGGGAGGTAATTAGTTGGATTTCTTGAATCAACTTTTGTAGTTGGAAGAAATGATGTGGTTTCCCTTAAGTGTGCTGCATAGTGTACCCTTTGAAACTTTGATTGTATGCAGTGCAAATTTACACCATTCCTAATGTTTTTGTGTCTTACTGAATCATTTTGGGTTAGGAGAGTTTCTTTTTAAATTGAATGCAGTACTAATATTCTGGGTGGTGTGGAATCATGGAAAATGCATGAGAATTTGGATAGTCATAAAGGACAATTGAAGTTTCAATGTCATTCTGGCCTATATGCTTCTTTTGTGAAATTTATTCTTGTTTGTTGCGAAATTAACTCATAGTAATGTGTAATGGACATATAATGAAAAAGAAAGCTACAGCCTAAAGCAACTTCCTGGATCAACTAGACTGAGGTTTAATACTAAATTTTATTCTATGATGTGTATAATTTTTCACCATTGTTCCACTTAACAATTTTGTTTCAAACAAAATATGTTGGTTTTGTATAAGACTGACTTCTATTTTCTAGATGAGGTGCTTGTTGTTGAGGAATTTGGCATGGTGTTATGTTTTTTATATTGTAATCACAGTACATTTTCTGTTGGTCAAGTCAGAAACAAAGTTTATAATTTTTTCTCCACTTATCTTTAATTTCTCAGGGAACAATCACAATCGGGAGGACAGCGTCGGTCCGAGGAGCCTAGGGTAAGAGAGGATCAGCATGGAGATCGGTATGATTTGTGCTAATTATTGTGTACTTTTTATTTCTATTTTTGTTTTTTCTCTTTTAAAAAGAAAGTAAGAATCTCTGTTATATCTTGATTGTCATCATCGAAAACATGTTTTGTCTGTTGAATGACAGTTCAGTAAGTTGAATGACATAAATCCATATATTTAATTTGTATAATTCAAATGGATGAATCTGCTTATGTATTTATCTTTACGTTTAAGTTCAACAATCCACTTTGAAGTTGTCTTTTGGCATTTTAGTTACACTGTTTAGAATACTTGGTTTGGTTCTGTCTCTGTATCTTATGTTAATTATATTGTTCAGTGATAGGGAAAAATCACGTGAAAGGGGAAAGGAAAGAGAAAGAGAGCAAGAGAAGTCTAGGGATCGTGAACGTTCTCGGTCTCATGAAAAGTCTAGGGATCGTGATCATAGGGAGGACAAACATCAGAGGGATCGTGATCAGAGGGAGGACAAACATCTGAGGGATCGTGATAGGAACAGAGACAGAGATAGAGAAAAGGAAAGAGAACGTGATCGTGAACGTGACCGACCTCGTGATCGCGATAGAGGACGGGATCGTGGCCGCGATTATGAGCGCGAAAGAGACAGAGACCGTGATTGGGAGCGCCCTCGAGAAAGGGAGAGGGATTATGATGTTGGGGACCTTGACAATGACCATGGCCATTCCCGTGCTAGGGAGTCTGATTATGAGAGAGACCGGCATGGTGATAGGGAGCAGGATTATGACCATGCCGCACCAGAAGATGATCAAGGGTGGTATGAACAACCAGAGCATGGGCATAGGCACACTGACCTTGACCATGATCCTGAGCATTATGAACACTATGAGCATCATCGCAGGCAGCATGATCATTTGGAAGTTGCAGATGTCCGCTATGAACAATATCCTGATCATGGTAATGATCGTTATGATCAAATAGATGATGATTACCAGTATGAACGTGCACCATCTGAATCACGTGAAAGGGACAGAACCCGAGATGTGGACCGTGAGTATCGCCGTTCGGAGAGATCCCTTTCTGGGGAGTCCGAGTATTAAACTAGAAGAAGCTCAGGTTTTACCTCAAGTTTTCACGCTGCAAACGATTTGATCAACTCTCAACATCAAAGCAGCAGGCATTGCAGTAGATGCATTCAATATAGGCCCTCTCTTTGCGTCATTGAATTCTATGTATGTGCTTGTACTTAATGGATTTCACACCTGTCGTTGGTTGTGTTTGGTATTTTGTTATGGTCATCTTTGCTGATGGCCTATGTAGTTCGTTTTGTGGTTTTATTAGACTGGGGTATTCTCTTATTTTGTAGACTGTTGTGACATTTCAAATTGTTGATGGTTGGATTATTATTTTGGTGTTATTAGTCATCTGTGTCCTTAGAAGTTGTGCATCTGATTCTGAATTATTTTATTTTAGTTTAAAGTTTTCCGCCAAGCTACATAATTACAACACTCCAGGAAGAGCCGAGCTTGGGTATATTCCAATTCTTAGTGGACAGATAGTGGAACGATATGGGTGTAGTGAGACTGGAGTCGGAATCAAACCAATTAAGCCAACCCTTGCTTGTACTGACAACGGAATTTGAGTTCAGAAGAGACTCCTTTTCTGAATCCTATGCAAATATAAGCAAACAACCTTAGTTATAATCCAAGTGCAAAGCAATCCAATTAACATGCTCTTTCGCTTGGAAACCAAACACTGAAACTTAAATGGTTGAAATATGTAAGCACATCCCAACTGAACCTCTGCAGTCAGCGTCAAGCTCTCGGTCACAGATATCCATCAACTGTTCCATTTCCATAGCCCATAATTATAATACGAAGGTTTGAAGTTTCACCAACTTAAAACGGTTATAATATTAAGGAATGGGGTCTTGGGGAACCTGAACGACACCGTCTTGATGGCTTTTGGCGATGTTGCACCTTTGGAGACTGAAGGGAAGCTCGTTATATACAGACATTGTTAGAGGCCAGGCGTACAACTCCCGCCAATTAGAGGACGTTAGTTATCAATATGAGCTCAACATCGGCCTTATCGATTGCCTCTTGCTCAATTCAAACTGAGCCCATACCAAACAGAGCCTCAACCCAATTTTTGCTCATTTATTTGTGTCAAGACGACGTCGGTTCCGCCATCAACAAATCTACGCCATTTTCAATTGCCTTTTTAGTCATCTCGAATCCTATATCTAGAGCCACAGAACCAAAATAAATAAATAAATAAATAGAATGGGGGAAGAAAAATAAACTTGGTATAATTTCTAGGGAAGAAATTTAGGAGTAGAGCCTTCAATTTATTCTTTTTCCATTTTTGGTTGAACAAGTAAATAGAAGTAGAGCCTTCATTTTTTGTGGCGAAGAGGAAATTGAAACGGCTATACATATCTTTAAAGATTGCCCTTTGGTGCGCAACTTAGCTTTTGGAAGTGTTTGGGGTTGCAAGTTGCATGAGTTAGAGTGCTCCTCAATTTATCAGTTGATCGAGATGTGTCTGAATCCTCCTCAGCGACTTATGCCATTGGAATGGACGAAGAACGACATGCTTACCTTCTTTGCTACCTTGTTTTACAAAGTTTGGTGTTTTAGGAACAAGAAGTTCCACGAAGGGACCTACAATCTAGGTCGTGCCATTTTGGAGTTTAGTACAGCGGTTGGAGAATTTACAGGTTGGCATCTGGGAAGTAGTTCTGATACCTCTAATGTTGTTGAAGCTGTGGTGAAGTGGGAGCCTCCAGATCATGGCTGGCTGAAAATTAACGTAGATGCTACCACTAGACCCTTTGGATGTGCGATATCAATGGTAGTTCGTAATGAGGTAGGGAATTTGGTTTTCCTGATGACGAAGGTGCTAGAAAGTGAATGCCGGTCTTCTTTTGATGCGGAGGTAGAAGCTATAGCTTGGGCTTTAGAGTATGCAGCCTCGTGTGGGTGGACAAATGTTCTCTTTGAAATGGATGCTAAGGAGGTTGTGGAGGCAGCTTTGTTGGATGGGGATCCAGAGAATTGGTTTTCCATTGATAACTTGATAGCAATTCGTAGCAGATTCTCAAACCTCTCTTGGAAGCTAACTTGGAGGCCACGTGAAGCAAATTCAGTTGCGGATGCAGCTGCTAAATACTCTCTTTCGAACAATATTTTTTTTTTCGTTGATGAGTTCTCTGTAGATGAACTCCCTATCTCTATTTCTGTTTGTTTGAGTAGGAATAAGTTTGTTGGTGGTTTGTAGCTCTCTCTTTTTTAAGAGTTGTTTTTTGTGCGTTTCTTTCGTTGGAATGCAAGGTTATTATTTTACCAAAAAAAAAAAGTAAATAGAAATTCCAATTTTACCTTCGTTTTTTTTGTTATGTAATTCCAATTTTACTTGTGTGATTAAAAAGAAATGCCATGCAAATTACAGGTTTGATGTGTTATGGTTGCCGAGAGCGGGCAGTGCGTGGTAAAAATCTACGTGCTTGTTGAATCAACCCGAAAAGCCAATAATGAAGAAGACCTTATTAGTGTATCATAATGAACGGTTCAGTGGGATCAGAAACCTGTACTAAATTGCTACAATATTCGCTGTCTGAATGTGTTTTGTCTCTTTGTTTGATAACAAGTATTTTTAAAGCTTTACGGATGAATGGTACTCAATTCAATTTCAAACTATGAAAATAACTTTCCTAAATATACAAATAAAAAGTCACATAACATGGGAATTAATTCTGGTAATAAGAATAGTGTATCAGAAGCGCCAAGGACAACTGAAGTAGCTATGAAGCTTCATAGCTTTCTCAATACTCAGACTTTGACGTCTAAAACACCATATGAGGGCTGGTTTGGAACAAAGCCTGCTGTCAATCATATGAGAATTTTTGGCAGCATCTGCTATATGCTTGTGCCAGAAGCTAAAAGAGATAAACTTGATAGGAAGGCTGATGTAGGTATCTTGGTTGGGTATAGCAACACGACAGAGTGTATAAATTGCACTCAAAGAAATTTGTAATAAGGAGAGATGTGAAGATAGATGAGAATGCAAATTAGGATTGGACCAAGGAGGAGGTTAAATCAAATATAGGTGGAAATCCAGAAATTTTTCCACAAGATGAATAATATGAGCTGAATTTGGATGATGAAATTGCCATAAGGATAAGAGGAGAGAGAACCTTGACTGATATCTATGATAGGTGTAATATGGTCTTGACAGATCCTACAATAGAAGAGGCAAGTCAAGTTGCTGAATGGAGGATGGCTATGCAAGCTGAGATAAATGCTATTGAAAAAATAAAACTTGGGAGCTTGTAAGCAAGCCAAAAGGGAAAAACGCAATTGGGGTTAAGTGGATATTTAGAACAAAATACAATGTGGATGGTTCAGTAAATAAGCATAAAGCCAGATTGGTTGTCAAAAGTTATGTTTAACAAGCAGGAATTGAATATGGTCACATTTGCTCCAATTGCAAGAATGGATACAATTAGGATGCTTCTTGCACTTTCAGCTCAAAAAGGCAAATTTTTTTGTCTTAACAAAAATATGCAGTGGATCTACTCAAGAGGTTTCACATGGAAAATTGCAAACTTGTTGAAACTCCCATGGTTCAAAACCAAAAGTTTGAAAAAGATGATGGAGCTGCCAAGATTGAGAGCTCAACCTTTAGGAGTCTTATAAGAAGTCTACTGTATTTGTGTGCTTCTAGGCCTGACATCATGTTTGTTGTAAGCTTACTTTCTAGATACATGCATTCACCTTCTGAAATCCATTTCTCTGCAGCAAAGAGGGTGCTGAGGTATGTTAAAGGAACTGCAGATTATGGTATATGGTTTATTAAGGGAGAAGGCTGCAAACTCATTGACTATACAGACAGCGATTGGGCTGGTTGCAAAGAGGATATGAAAAGTACCTCAGGGTACTTATTTTCTTTTGGTTCTGGTCCATTTTCTTGGACCACAAAGAAGCAGGAGGTGGTAGCTCAGTCAACTGCAGAAGCTGAATACATTTCTGCAGCAGTAGCAACAAACCAAGCTCTTTGGTTGAGGAAGTTACTAATTAATGTTAAGGAAGAGCAAGCAGAAGCTACTACCATATTTTGTGACAGTATATCAGCAATAGCTGAAAATCCAGTCCAACATGGTAGAACCAAGCATATCTCTGTTAAGTTTCATGCTATTCGAGAAGCTGAAAGGAATGGTGAAGTGAAGCTAGTTCACTGCAATTCAGAGGATCAACTAGCTGATATTTTGACAAAGGCATTACCAAAAGCAGATTTGAAACATTAAGAGATAGACTTAATGTTTCCAACAAAAGTGTCAAGGAGGAGTGTTAAGTTGACACTTTTGCTGTTCTGTTCTGTTTGGTTGAATTTTAGTTGGTTGCTTACTTTATCTGTTGCATGATTTCAGGTGTGTTTGGTAGCTTATGTATGGCTTTTATATATCAGTATGGTTTCAGATGTATTAGGTGAGAATTAGGTGAATATGTAATGATGTAACATTTGGTTATAAAACTTTGTATCTGATATGAAATGTATGAAGCAGATTTTGTGTTTTTCTCTTCTTCTACGTGTTTACTCTCTGAAAATCAACAAGGTCCCTATGCTAAGCAACATATACTGGAAAGAGTTATTAATGCTTCTGTATGTCTGGGTGGCTTTTCTTGTTGTTAGATTGTAAAGGTTAAAGTTAACCACTCTGAAGTTTCATATAAGCAAAATATTTCTTAGGAAACCATCTGCTTGCATAACCAGGCTAAACGAATCAGTGACAAATGAATAACAACATTTTAAATTGATTTGTTATTCTATAATAAAAAGGTCAAGTACTACCAAATGGTGTACCTTGGTTTTGTAGAGCTAGAGGACCTGTCACTATAATTCATCATTTTCTTTGATTCTACAAAATGAATACGTAGTGCCTTCGTGTACTGAATGTCTCTATGTATGCAGACATATACTGAAACGTGCTCCATCAATTTTTGGATTATAAACTCCTTGCAGGTAAAGTTTACAAAACCCAATCTCGTGTATCTTTGAGGGTACTGAATAACCATGAAAAGGATGGCAAACAAGTATAAACATGTAAAAATATTAGATTTTCTGTTGTAAATAATCTTAGCAGATAATGATTAATCAAGGAAGAAAAATAGCTCTTAAAATTCCAAACCTTGACTTAGACAACCTTTCTAAACTGTAACATATAGCAGATGTCATTAAATTTATTAGACAGAGAAATGTAACGGTTCATTTGGTATTTCAATCAAGCTACCTAAGATACAGATCGTATGCTTTGAGAATCTATCCTATCTTCACAAATTATATAGTCAATTTAATTAACATAATAGCTTTGTCATTATGTAGGTACCTATTGCTGTATCGGCTACACTTTTTGAAGCTATATGCTTGTACAAAAGCACCAGAGTGATTGCATCCAAAGGAAAGGAAATCACAAACTGGAAATTACATCAGATTTTTATGTACTGCTCCTGTGGTATAATAGCTGGTATAGTGGGTGGATTGCTTGGCCTGGGAGGTGGTTTCATCTTGGGACCCCTTTTCTTTGAATTGGGAATTCCTCCTCAGGTTAGTGAATACCAATATTCATGCATCTGCAATGTTTAATCTTCAACACTAAATAGCAAATGAAATTACTGCTTAACCTTAGAGATGATGAAAATAGTAATCTATGGAGAGACAAATAGGAGACTACAAACCATTTATAGCAGAGGAAAATTACTTGTACTACTGCTTCTCAACATCTATTAACAATAGGCTGGTTTAAATTAGAAAAGTGAATTCCTAACTTGTATTCACAAGACAGACATAACATGAATATCACAACTCAAAAGTATCTCGGAAAGAAACAAATCACAACTGCAACTTAAATAAGCAGGAAACTGAAAACAGTCTTTGACAACTTTTTGCATCTGTTTTGCAGGTAGCAAGTGCTACATCAACCTCTGCAATGGTATTTTCATCCTCAATGTCAGTTGTGCAATATTACATTCTCAACCGTTTCCCAGTCCCATATGGTAAGTATTAATAAAATCATTTAAATAATTGAAATCACAAAATCATGAATGTAGATTATAAAGGATATTCTGCACAGAGAAATGAACATTCATACCAACTCCAGCCATTGCTCAATTTAAGCCAAATTTTAAACTTCCAATTGACTTTATAGTTGTTCAATATATATAAATGTTTTTAGACTCAACCTCATAGTTAATTGTCTATTCTTTGGTGCATCTTCTTATTTTGTCTTAGTTGTAACAATTGCTGCTTTTACTGGTCAACACGTAGTGAGGAAGGTAATTGCAATCGTAGGTAGGGCATCTATAATCATCTTCATACTAGCCTCGACAATCTTTGTGAGCGCAATCAGTTTAGGTAATGACTCTCTCTCTCTCTCTCTCTCTCTCACACACACACACACACATACAAACACTTACAGTTTTTACATTAAGGTTCTTAATTTTCTGCTCCTACATGTTTCAGGTGGGGTGGGCATAGCAAATATGTTTGAAAAGATGGAGAATCAAGAATACATGGGGTTTGAAAATTTCTGTCACCAGTCTTGACTACGTTGGTGTAGTATATAGCAGTGGAATTTCTCAACCAAGATCAATTATATCCACACTATTTTTACATTAATTTTCTTGCAAGTATTATGGACTTTCTGAGTGCAAAAATCTTCATTTAATGTTGTACAATCATCTTCGGGAACTTTTCCAGCAGAGACAGCTAATTTTCTTATCCTTGTCCTTAGTCACAGCATTTTCTTTGTTGGAATCATTGCCAATCACCCTTATCCAATTATTCTGTAACAAAACCATTTGCAATAATACAATAAAAATGTCAAACATTTTTCAGTTCCTTGATGCTCATGCTCTGCTCATACCATTGGTAATTCACAATTTTGAGGCACCCAATTAAAAAAAAAAGAAATGCATACCATTTGATTGTGCAGCAAACTGGCAGCCCCAAACCCTGGAAGCTGGCTGAAACTAAGAAACACATTCACTGTCAGTATTGTCAGTATCACAATCAAAAGCCGAAACACAAAAGCTTCAGGACCGGCAAATAATAGCCGGTTAAAATCTAAAGGGCATTGAATCTTCTAAAATCCCAGTTTCCATAGCCACCGCTAAAGGTCTAAGCATATTCACCAAAATGTTTTGCATCTAAAGAAGGTTGCAGATTAAGTAGGTGTAGGGTTTGAAGTGTCGACGAATCAAGAGCGACAGTTTGGTTTTGGAGGGAAAAACTTTGCGATTGACTGTGGTCGCGTCTGTTTGATGGATGATGCACTCCTCGAACCCTGAACCGTTCGATGTTAGGAGCATTAATCAATCTGTCTTATGATGATAGACTAAAACCATCATTATGTTTTGTGTAAGCCAATATCATAACGCCACGTACGTGAATAATTAGATAGAGATATTATTTGTCTGGTTATAAAAATGTAACCTATATTGACAAAGTTATAAATTATATATATTTTTTTCTTTAAAACATTCTTTCAAAACTTTGTAAAGACTTATTTTTTTCATCAATTATTTATCCCAGCTATATATTTTTTAAAAAAAAATTCTCAATTTAAAATAGAATTTTAAAAATGGACTTTTTAGGAAAGAAAAGGTAATTTCTCAATAGCAATCGAAGGGTATCAATTGTCCCAAACAAATCAAAGGGTCTCTACGAATCAGTCATTGTAGACTTCCTTCTTTTTCCTTTTTTTTTAATAATAATAATCATAATAAACAAATTTAATGAACGTAAGTTTTAGTTTTTTTTTTAATTTATCAAATTATAATATTTTTAATCCAATAATATAAAAGTGTAATTCAAACTCATAACCTTAAGGTTATATTTGATATGAAAGATGGAGAGTGGAAAAAATATGGACATGAATGACAATTTAATCAAGCATCACTGCTACGTTAGTTCCTACCAAAAATAGGGCATGGATTTCTTATCCGATTGACGAGGTAGGGTTGAGAAAAAAAATTTATCTCAGGACAAGGTCGAGGAACATTATCTCTATCCTAAAGTCATCTTATTATATATATATATTACATATTTTGTTATATATTTAAATACTATATATTAAATTCTTAGTATATTTTTAAAATGTAACCATTAATAAAGAGGGTGTATTCAATTTAGAATTTTATAGACTTTTTAAATGAGTAAAATTTTTAAAAATTTTGATGTATTTTAATTAAATTATAAGATTAGAAAAGAATTTCAAATACTTTTATGGACTTTTATTTTAAAAGAATTTTATAGACATTTGTTATATTTAGATAAGTTGTGTAAAAAAATAGAACTTAAATAATTTAAGATATTATTACATTATATTTTTTTCTTACAAATTATTTTAAGAATTTTTTTAAATATCAATTAAAATTAAAATATATATTATAAGCCAAAAAAAATCTAAATAAAATATTTATAATTGTAATTTAACAAAAGCTTACGGTAGTTTTAAAAATTAAAATCATAATTTATATATTATGCGCATTTTAACATAAAATATGTCTACATATATTTGATTCATACATGAGTTATACTAATTAATTAATATGAGTTATACAAACTAATTAACACTTATAAAATTATTTATACAATTAAAGTGAAATAATACCCGTTAATACTATTTCAATTACATAATCTAATATGAAACTTTTAATCCACTTGTTGTTTGAGTTAACATCTCAATGTATGGTTTCTTTATTATTTTGCATTCGTCCTAACTCAATAGGTTTCTTCATCTAATATTCCATATAATTGAGATATGAAATTTCAGTTTATTCAATTATTAGATATAACTAATATAAATTATCTTTAAATTTAAGCACTTCCTCTTGACATTTAAGCTATGAACTAAAAATACCAAGCTATATACCCTTAAACATAACATATATTGCTTTCTTGGTCATTTAATTGTCAATTGTAAAATATAATTCATTCATATTTAGAACAAAAATATTTAAAAAATATAATAATATCTCGACCATCCAAACACTTAGTAATTTTAAAATAACATAATATTATAAATATGTTTTGGCTTTTGGAAGTACATAACAAATATCAAATTTTACAACATAGAAACAAAACATCACAGAATGACCATATAGATTTAAAATTAAATTATCATAGCAAATCAATTCCAAACCTACCATGAAAACTACTACTTAGTTTTCCTAAAATATATTAGCAAAATCAATGTTCTCAACATCATTTTCAATGACCTAAAAAACCTTCACATTTAATGGGTCAGATTTCATTACTTTTGATATTTTCAAATTGTCAACTACAAAAAAACTCAAGTCTTTTAAACTCCTCAGCTAAATACTTTGGATAATTAGACTGAAAGTCATCAAATTTCTTAGCCGATTGTCTAATTAGATCATATGCTACCTCAACACATCCTTTTGCTAAGTTCTCCTTTACTTTTTTTTGCCTTCTTCTTAATACTAGATTGTGATGCCATAGTAGCGTTAGATTCAGTAGGTTGGTTTACTGACATTGGAGAAATTAAGTAAATCAAGGGTTCCCCAATTTATATAAGACTCATTTTCTGTCCATATTTAGGTCTTCAGACATCTGTCCTTGAGTTTGTGCCCTAATTCCAATATCATGGTCCTTCCCAAATATGTTTTCAAATCTATCATATAATCGAAATGGTCTACCTCTCCACCCTTCTACTATTGTTACTCTAAAGCATATAATGCAATAATAAGTTATCATCATAAGTGTAAGAAAAGAAAAACTGAATAATATCTAGCATGTATGGTAAGAATTTAAAGCATGCACATAATTTGCCCATGCTTCATCACTATCAATTTCCACACTTTTTTTTTTGAATAATTCTATCCAAATCCACTATTATTTAGCATATCATATACTAAGCACTGTATTGTTTTTTCTACATTTTTAACTTTGACTCAGTTTGTGGATTTGCCTTCAAATTTGATTGAAGACACTTTTTCAGCTAATTGTCTTTCAATCATGTTAATTGTGCTAAATTTAAACGAACTTGTATCACAAAATTGTCCCCAACTTACAACATCATCTAATATAGTAAGCAAAGCTTCCTGCTCTTTTCTACTATAAATACCTTTATTTCGATTCCTATTGCTACTTCCAACTTTCGTTCTATACAAACATGCAAATAGAATTGCAATATATAATTCATAAAATAACAAGACATAGTAATGGATGAACTAATAGTTTTACATATAAATTAAATCATACAATCTAAAATAAAATATAATGTGGTTTACTACAAAATAAAAACAATAACTATGCTACATTATATAAATGTTGATTAATGCCCATGTTGTGCTCTCCACTCATCAAATATTCTTTTTACTAGATCACCTCTCCAAATATTCCACTCATTTGACAAACATACTAATCCAACAAATTCATTATTTGCTATATCTTCAGTTGATAAATTCATATTATACTGATTTTCCATTGGATCATTTAACATATATTTTCTAATTTGATTATGCAAGAGACAACATGTTGAGATGATTCTAATTTTTGTTTTTATTGGATAAAAATACAGACTTCTTAAAATTGTCCAACGCATCTTTAAAACTCCAAAGCAACGTTCTATAACATTTTTTATAGATGCATAATTCATGTTAAAATATTTTTCATGATTTATTGGTGCATAATCATCTCTCTATTCAAAAATATAATATCTTGTTCCTCTATATAGTTTATTTATTAGTTTAGGTATTCAAAATAAACTTCTTAGATTTATAAGTTTTATAATTGGGAGTTTTTAATTCATTAGGCCTACTTATTGCATCTCGTAGTACTCTTAAATCGTATGCCGATCATTCCCAACTAGAAAATATGAATGTAAATTTTATATTGTGGTTACATACACCTAACACATTTGTGACAATCTCACTTTTCCTTATTTGATTCTTTAAGTTATCTATTTCAGATACACTTACTTTATTAAATGTTTCAACTAATGTGTCCACACAATTATAATCCACAAACAAAGATCCTAATATAAAAATAAAAATTAAACACTTCAACTTTAAATTAAAAACTTAAACTAGCGTATAAACTTATCTTAAACATTTTCAATTTATCATCAGTATAATTTTTCGGTACAAGTTCTGGATGTCTAACTAAAGCCCCATGTAATTGTAAAACACTACTTAACAATGAGTTGAAGTATCTACTAATTGTCTCTTCTAATCTGATGAGCAAGTATGTACAAAAACATGCACATTTGCTCCTCCTTTGTAACCAAACCTTCTTAACATGTCCATTATGATGAATTATCTCATATAAGATATAAAATGTTCTTATATTCATCCTAAGTTGACTAATAGAATGGACATCACTTCCCAATAAAGTATTTACACATGATATATGTGTTTCACTTCTCACAAATAATTTATCTCTAAGTTCCAAATGCTCACAGTGTCATGATGCAAATATGTACATAAGCAAATTCAACTAAAAGTAGTTATCAAATATTTCAAATCGAAATCGTCGATAAATAATAAAAATGTGATAGGTACATTAAATGTGAAAATAATAAAAAAATTAATATACAAATTGAAAAGAATAAACAAATTGCACAAGTTTCTAGTGATAAAAGAAACTTAATCAAATTAAAATGAAATAGAAATCTTATAAAAAAATCCACTTAATAGAAAAAAAAATAAATATCACACATAATCAATCTGAGTTTTAATAAATTTCATCTTTAAGTTGAAATTAAACAGCAAAGTAATCTAATTTTTTTTAAATATACCTTGAGGAAGATGAGTTTATTAATTTTTGTAAACCATATAAAATATTATGTGACTCATTAATTATATTTATAATCATGGTTTTAATAATATTAAGTGCTAAATTCTGATTATTCAATTTAATTAAAAGTCAACTAGGTTTTTATGATATAAAATCCACTATTTGATGGAAACAGTTATTTATTCACCTATTTAATTAATAGAAATTTGTCCTCTCTCTCCTGTATGCCTCTCTTTATGCTTCCTCCATTAAAAAGTATGATTACTAAAGGGACAGAAGAGAGAAATCAATTTTCTCCATAGACAAAGATTTGTGGGTTATATAGACCAGGATTTGGTTAATCTCATGAATCAAAGTATGTAACTCTATTTTATATTTTAGTGAAAATATAAAATTCTAAGATCTATATAAAAGAATTATTGCAGTTATATTTGTGCAATAAATTATGTTTACATATGGTATTGAGCAACATTTGGAATTCTATAATTTTCCATTAAAGATATATTTTTATCTTATATCATTTCTACATAATGATTTGTTGGATTTACTAGGCTATTAAAATTGCAAGTTGCCAAAGTTTTTCCACTTTTGATCCGTGCATTGAATTAATCCGCGGAAACTTTTGCTATCTATTTTGTTTGGAATCAAAATTGTATAGTTCATTGCCTTTGAATATCTACATATATGAAAAGCTATTGCCAATGAATTTTTATTATATTTTATTATGTGCATGTATGTTTGACGTGTGATGATTTACGATTTAATATTTATGAGGAAGGTGGAGCCCATTAGCAATTATGGCTGAAATATATATATATATATATAAATCCAACTAATATATATAAATAGAATAGTGCATAAGTCGCACTTAGGGTGTAACCTAGCGATAAAGAAGCCGACTGAACCCTCACATTCGCTTGCGAGAGTTGCGGTTCGAGTTTTGACAAATCTTCATCAAGACCCCATGTGTACTCAACCTTACTAAACGCCAGGTGGAGGGGAAACTTTTAGGGGAATGGGTTTACTCTAGATTCTTATAGGATTGTAAAACTGGAGTAACTATAAGACCCTATCTCTTAACAAAATCTTGAGTTTATGATTCTTACATTAAGACCTTTTTTTTATTTATCAAAAAAAAAGAATAGTGCATAAGTCAACATCATGTGTTAGTTGGTTTAATGTACATTTTGTCGTTTATGTATATATATATATATATATTAATTAACCTATGCATTATGTATGTGCTTTGATGGTGTATGTTTATAGTACTAAAGTATGACTATTAAGTTGTAGGCTATGAATGTGTAATTACTATAAATTATACATTATTTGTACAATATTAATGTTAATATTTATGATAATTTGTTAGTCACCAAAATGTCCAAACTTAAAGTCATATGAATATTAAATTATGAAATATTTTTTCAATTATTCATGATTTATGAATGCTTATGAAAAAAGTTGATATAATAAATTCATGGGTAATTGTGTCAGAAGTAATTTTCCCTCTATTTTATTCCATAAACCAGAGTACCCGATATAGAGATACAAGAAAACTATTTTTAAAGCTATTCTTCGTCAGTACAACATTTATTGCTATTACTATAATTATGTTTACTAGTGCTATAATTATCTTTGACCCGTGATTGAATGAATTTCTAAATCAAATATATATGTAGCTAGCTGGCTAATAGGCCGACTCACACCAACACTCCCCCTCATGTTGGTGTGTAAATATCTTTAACGCCTAACTTGTCAAGTGAGTCATAGAAGTTTCTACTGGAAACTGTCTTGGTAAGAATGTTAGCTAATTGATCTTCAGATTTAATGAAAGGAAACTAAATAATCTTCTCCTCCAAGTTTTATTTGATGAAATGTCGATCTACTTCCACGTGCTTTGTCCGATCGTGTTGAATTGGATTGTGAGAAATGTCAACAGCCTTTATTATCACAAAATAAATTTATTGTAGAAACATAAAAAAAAAACGACCTTTGTTAGCAAACTTCTAAGGCAAAGAAGCTCACATAATCCTTTTACCATGCCTCAAAACTCAACTTTTAGCACTGGACAAGGTCACAACCTTCTGCTTTTTACTCCTCCATGTAACTAAGTTTCCTCCCATAAATGTAAAGTAGCCTAAGGTAGACTTTCTATCCAAGATGTTCCTTGCACAGTCCGCATCCATGTACCCTTTAATATTCAGATGACCATTCTTGGAGAACATTAATCCTTTACCTGGTGATGACTTTAGATAGCGGAGGATTCGAATTACAACACCCATATGGTCTTCACTCAAATTATGCATAAATTGGCTTACCACATTTATAGCATAAGCAATGTCTGGACGAGTGTGAGATAAGGCACTTGATCCAAATATTCCCCAAGCCTATGGTTCTGTACAATTGGTGTATCCACAAGTTTGCATTCTAGTAATCCCGCTTCCTTCAACAAGTCTAGTACATATTTCCGCCGAGAGAGAAATATGCCCCTTTTTTACCTTGCCACCTCTATTCCCAAAAAATACTTAAGCCCTCCCAAATTCTTCATTTCAAACTCAATAGACAATTATTCTTGTAGCATCTACATAGACTATTAATGTTGTCACCTTACTTTGTTGGCATTTTAGGAAGAGAGTATGGTCAGAGTTACTTTGATGATAACCATACTTCCTCATAGTTGAACTAAATCGATCAAACCAAGCTCGTGGTGATTGTTTTAGTCCATACAATGCCCTTTCCAATTTACAAATGACCTTGGTTTCAATAGATTCTATGTATCCTGGTGGAATATCCATGTATACCTCCTTGTCAAGATTACTGTGAAGGAAAGTATTCTTCATGTCGAGTTGATGTAGTGGCCAATCCAGATTTGCTGAAATAGACAACAAGACTTTAACAGTATTCAATTTAGCTACTGGGGAGAAGATTTCTAAGTAGTCTATGCCATGCGTTTAAGTAAAACTCTTCACCACAAGTCTCACCTTGTACCAATTAATTGAACCATCGGCCTTGTATTTTATATAGAACACCCATTTGCATCCCACTGTTTTTTTTCCTTTCGGTAATAGGACCAACGTCCAAGTATTATTTTTCTTTAAAGCTTCTAGTTCTTCCTACATAGCTTGTGCCCACTCTGGATTAGATAATGCTTCCTCAAGGGGATATGACAGGACGATAGTGTTTGAGTGAAAGTCCGAAGAGACTTGGACAGACCTTGTGTAAATACATAATTTGCAATCGGGTACTTGGACTTTATTTCTTCTTCATCCGAGAGTATCTATTTGGTGGTTTTCCACGATTGTATTTAAAAGGCAACACATAACTAGTAGAGGAATTCAGGATATTAGCAAATGGAAGTACTTACCTCAAGAACATTCTCAGGAGAAGGAGGGTCTTCGGGTACTAATGAGTGAAAGGATTGAAGGGCTCTGCATTTTCTAATTCTCTATTTTCAACATTTCTCAATTTTGCATGTTCAATATCTTCTTTATTTTCATCATTTCTCAATTCTGCATGTTCAATTTCTGGTGATACCTCATACGGTTCAACCCCTCTATTTCCAGTTTCATGCTCACTCGTAGAGGCCATCAACCAATTTGACTCTTCTTCGTGAGTCTCCCCATGAAAAGAAGAATTGGGTACTAAAAAGTGATAGAAATTCTTGAATTCAAGGAAGGTAACATCCATGGTAATATAGGCGTGGTTGGTGATGGGATCATAACACCGGTAACCTTTTTTCTATAAACCATATCCCAAGAATAAGTACCGAACAGCACATGGGTCCAGTTTGGTACATTGATTCTTGTGGAGATGGACAAAGACAACACACCTAAAAATTCGAGGAGGAAGCAGCAATATGGAAGGAAGGGAGATATGAGTAAAGAGGATCTGTAAGGGGGTTTTGTAATGGAGAAGTTTGGATGGCATACGGTTGATTAAATACACAAGTAGCCACAGCGTCCCCCCAATGGAAAGTAGGTACCCTTGCTCCAAGAAGTAAAGCACGAGATGTTTCTAGAATGTGTCAATTTTTCACTCAGCAACACCATTTTGTTATGGGGTCTGAAAGCATGAGGTCTCATGGAGAAGACCATGTTGTTGGAAATAGGCTTGAAATCTCTAGTTGATGAATTCGTCACCATTATCGGAACGAAGAATTTTTATTGTTGAAGAAAATTGAGTCTAAATCATGGCATGAAATGGTTGAAAAACGGTGAACACTTGTCTTTAGTTTTCAATTGGTAGAGCCATGTCATTCGAGTACAATCGTCGACAAAAATGACAAACCAATGGTAACCAGAGGAAGTAGGTATTAGGGATGGTCCCCACACATCGGAGTGTATTAAAGCAGTACAAGGTGAGAAATCATTTGGGTCAAATGTCATATGGTTCGTCGCCTTAGAGTTGATAATCCAAGCATCATCAATGAGTAGTAGAGCGAAAAAAAACTTGACCACAATTACATTTATCCAGGATTGAGGTGGAAAATTCTACTATGGGAATAAGGGATAGTTGAGAGTCAGCAGTGGCCACTACTGCTCGACCTGGAACATTTTCAATCACAGTAGCTTCCCATTTCTTTTGAGCTTGTAATTAATGCCACCAATTTGGACAGCCATGAAGTTTGAAGCAGTTTTCTCGGGTATGTTTTGTTCTCCCACAATGAGTGCAGTTATTCCCATCATAACGACCCTTGGAACGAGAGGGTGACCCAAGCTTCGAAGTTTGTGATAGACCAAATTTCATACCTTAGATGGCCATGACAGCACCACTAGCTGCTGCCTCCGCTCCCGATACCATCACAGATCGGAATTCTTCCCTTAAAATGTGGGCATATGCCTCTTCAATGGAAGGGAAAGGTTTCAGACATAGAACATCACTTCAAACATGATCCAATCTGTCATCAAATCCATCAAGAAAGGTGTACACTCGATCCTCCTGTAGAATGAAGTTGTAGTCTTTTATACTTTTTTCACCTTCCATTAGGTTCGGACGACGAAAATCAATCTCTCGCCACAAACCCTATATATCATTATAATATTTTTCTATTGATCCACCTGCTTGTTTCATTCGAGATACACAGCTCATATATGAGTTATCATTTCCATCAAAGTATGTCGTGGCCGCAGAATCCCATACATATTTAGCCATTAGGTAGTGAATAAAATTTGTAACCAGAGAATAGTCCATGAAATTGATCAGCCAGCCCTTCACTGTGGCATTCTCTGTGCGCCACTTACAAAATAAGGGTTCAATTTTGGATGGTTGGGGATAGTCTCCATTAATGTATCCCAGTTTGTCTTTTCCAGAGATGTACATCTCAATAACCTGAGACCATAACCCATAGTTGGAACCATTCAATTTGATGCTGATTGGAATCATCAGAGAATCAGTGATGGATGAGGAGGAAGTCTAAACCCTTGTTAAGACCTCTGTCATTTTCAATGTCAAGTTATCAAGAATGGTTTTGGTGGAGTTGGCCATGGATGCCAAGCAAAAAATTTAGACCCCTATGGTCATGTTTAGCAACCCAGACTAAGTGGGACTGGACTAATTTAGTGTGGCAATTAGTGAAAGCTGATGTTTGGTGATGACATGGACTAATTTAGTCCGGTACAAATTTAGTGAATGGGACAAAATATAGTTATGGTGTGAAGGACTTTTTGACCCGTTGATTTGTTGGGTCAAAATTAATCCGTCTAATTTATTTTTCACATGTGAGTTTTGTCTGAGCCCTTCTTCATGTCATCGTCCTCTTACCCTCTTGTCGACATTCCTTGGCTGTCGTCGTTCCTTAGCCGCCGTTGATCATTCGTTAGCCATTGTCAATTGCTCCATTGTTTTCGCCGATCATTCCATAACTATTGTCGTTGCTGCTTTCGTCTGCTCAGTCGTCGCTCAAATCATTTTCAGGTACGATTTTCCTTCCTATCACTTAGATTTGTATAGAATCATGTGGATTTGTTGGTTTTGATGGATTTTTGGCTCAGAAAAATTGGTATTTTATAAATCAATTGCTGATCTGTTGGTCTTTGTTTTTTATGACTAATTTTGTCATGATGTAGTTTTGTCTCTTTTTATTGCTGATCTTTATCACAACTTTCCCAAATATAATTATTAAATGGTCCTTGTTTGTCGTTAGCTCAATCAAACCAGTGTGAAAAAATTTCCCAAGTCTAGCGTTACAATCCTTTTATTGGCATCCAAGTTTTCGGCAGATTAGTTAGACATTCATTTTTTTTTCTATTTAATTTTTAAGTGAAAAATATATATTGGGTTTGCTTTGTATTTTTATTTGGTTGAATAGAAACAACCATTCACATATTTTAAATACAATATTATATAGAGATTTATCCGATCTCACAAACAAAGAGCTCATCATGTTTTTCTTCCATTGAAAATTAAATTGAATTTTTATTGTTTGGTTAAACATAGTTATTAAAAATATTAAACAAGTTGACTACTAACCAAACAGTGAGAGTCGACTAGGAGGGTTTGCGTAATTTCTCAAAACATAAGGAAAAAAAGATAATTTTCCATTTCTTTTACACATTACCACAAGGAGTTGATAACAGATATGTTATAGCTTAAAGAAATATATGGTATACATTTTTATATGAACTTTATGCATGTAATTTGATGAATATTAGTTGTGGAAGAATTACACCTAGGTACTCGGAAACTTATATGCAATGCATGGCCATCAACCAAATGCTTAGAAGCAGTAATAAAATTACTCAACTATGGAACTCTATAATAGAAGATCAAACATGTTAAGTCACTCATGAATCAAAATCCAGCTTTAATCTTGAATTGGAAACATATAAAAGCTATGATATATGGACCTTTTCGTATATATATGGACCTCACCCACCTAAGATTATATATATGAATCTTTATGAATGGTTTATCCTGACAGAAAAAATCAAAGCATTTGATGAGCATGCAGTAACAAGTACTGTGTAACCATAACTATAATACAATTGGAAGAATCATAATATGGAAAAGAAATAGACAGAAATTTAGTTAAAGCATATATACATAAGTTTGTGATGAAAATTCCATAGCTTCCTGCAAACATCCCTCACATTTGCTGAGTTGTTTTGATTTAGATTTTTTTTTAACAGTAACTTAACCTTTTGTAATTGTATTTTTCTGTGTTCCAGATAATAGTGCACTCCAAACAAAATAAGAGCACTTTCTTATTCTTTTATTTTATTTTATTTTATGTTGTTTTGATATTGATTACATGTTGTATAATTTTTTTCTTTTTTGGTTCTTCATGCATTCTAGATATGGATCAAAGAAAGCTTGTTACGATGTTTATTGCGAACGAGATTAAGATGGAAAATTATTTCATGTATATGATGGTTACATTAATATATTTGTTTCTAACATGGCATTATGAGAGAAAAGTTGTAGAAGATAATCGAGTATTTGCAAATTATGAAACACGTTTGTCATTTATAAATAGATTGTTAGAAAGTGATGTTTTTTGTATTAGTCAATCTAGAATGGATAGGAGAACATTAGCAATACTATGTGAACTATTACGCTATGATGAAAATATTAAACAAAATGGATTAGTTATTTTAGAGGAGCAAGTGTGCATATTTTTGCACACACTAGCACACCATATAAAAAATCACACGATTATCAGTAGATTCTATAGGTCAGGAGAGATAGTTAGTAGGTACTTCAATTCGGTGTTAAGTGGATTATACGATTGCATTACGTTTTGCTTAAGAAGCCAGATCCTGTTCCTGAGAATTGCGATAATAGGTGGAAAGTGTTTAAGGTATGTCCTAGATGTTTAAGTTTGTAACCTTTTTTTTTTTATTAACTATGTGTTATATTAATTTATGGATTATTTAGAATTGTTTGGGAGTACTAGATGGAACTTATATTAAAGTTTGTGTACCTGAAATATACAAGTCAAGATATAGAACAAGAAATGGTGATATTGCAACAAATGTCTTAGGTGTTTGTTCAAGGAATTTGGAGTTCATATTTGTGCTACCTGAATGGGAAGGTTTAACTTCTGACTCAAGGGTACTACGTGATAAAATAACTAGACTAAATGATTTTAGAGTACCTAGTGGTAAGACTTGGATTTATAATAAAATTAAATTGAATGTGTGGATTTTGTAGAACTATACTAATAATAGATATTTTTTGGTAGGTTATTATTACCTTGTGGATGCTAGTTATACTAATGGTGAAGGATTTTTGCACCTTATAGAGGAGTTAGATATCATCTTTCAGAATGGAGAGATGGTTCTAATCCTGTGACTCATGAGGAATATTTTAACATAAAGCATGCATTTGTAAAAAATGTCATAGAACGTTGCTTTGGAATTTTTAAAATGCGTTGGGCAATTTTAAGAAGTCCAAGTTTCTATCAACTTAAGACACAAAATCCAATTATTATGGCATGCTGTCTTGTACACAATCTTATTAGAAGGGAGATATCAATTGATCCAGGTGACAATGCATATGATTTGTCACCAAACAGTGAGAATGTAGTAGAGGATGATGTTATATCATCAATTACATCTTCAAGCCAATGGACTAGATGGAGAGATGATTTAGCTATAGAAATGTTTAATGAGTGGAGAGGAAATCGTAGTTAATAAACCAATTTTGTTGTATGATTATTTTTGTTGGAGAAATGATGGATGTAAACAACATGTTGTTTGAAATTTCATGTTCTCATGGATTGTTTATGATTGTCATTTCCATATTGTTTTCTTGTGGTCATTTATGATTACTTATTCTATGTAGACTATTTATTATTGGCATGGCATGTAAAATATATTATTTCATATGAATGGAAACTGGAGGAAGTAGTGCAACTCAAACTAAATAGGGAAGCAAGCGTGTTTGGACTAAAAAAGAGGAGGAAACATTGTTGGATATTTTGGATGATGTTGTAGCTTATAGTCAGCGCTACGACACTGGTTCTTTCAAATCTAGTACAATGACAATGATTAAGAGAGCTTTAGCTAAGATGTGTCCAAATTCAAGTTTAAAAGTTAACCCACATATAGAATCTAAGTTGAAGAAGTGGAAGAAACAATATGGAATTGTATATGATATATTGAACAAAAGTGGCTTTGGATGGAATGATGAATTGAAGTGTGTAGAGGTTGACAGTCTTAATGCTTGAAAATCTTATGTTGAGGTCTAAGACTTAAATCCAATCTATTTAAAATTATAATGTTTTCTCCTTATAAATGATATTAATTTCCTAATAATATTTCTTATTTTTTTTTTTAGAGTAACAAACATGCTGAAGGTTGGAGAGGCAAATCATTTCCTATCTACGATAGGCTTGTAAATATTTTTAAAAAGATCGTGCTACTGGTAAAGGATCATAAATTGTGGAAGAAATGACAAATGAAATGAATTTGGATGAAGGAAATGAAGGAAATGAAGAAATTGGGATTGAAGATATACCTTCTCCAATGAGTGAAAATCAATCCATACACTCAGTTAATCAGTCAGGGCATAAGAAGAAGGAAAATTATCGATTGATATAATTGCGGGCTTTAATAATATGGCTGATAAAATGTGCAGTAGGTTCCAAGTAGATGCAAAAGAGCGTATGACCCTATTTGGTAAGAGTATTCAACCTATTGTAAATCATTATCCAAAGTATTTGGCAATAGAGCTAAAAAGGTTGGGGTTTTCTACTAAAGACATTTTGAGCATATCTAAAGTAATGAGGATAGGCCCCTCAAATGTGGAAGTGTTTAAGATCATTGACACTGATGAGGAAAAGATAGAGTTTGCATCTTCATTTAAAGATTGAATGTGGCTTGGTATCGGCTATTTATAATATTTTCTTATATTTGCATTTAATTATGACTTTTGGTTAAAAAAAGATTAAGACCACTGTATTATGTTCATGTTTTTTTTATGTTTTGGACTTGAGTATGATGTTTTATCATGTTTTGTGGACTGCATTTAATTATTATGTTTTATCATGTTTTGTGGACAATGCAGTGCAATTTATGTTTAGGATTGGAGTATGATAAATCTGTTTATCTTGATGTTTGTTTATTATTATAACTTGATGATTTTTTATTATGCTGTGTATGAATTCTATTAATTCATTGTATGTAATTAAATTAAATGCAGGAATATTTGATTGCTAAAAAAGGAGGTTATGTTGTATTTAAGGGCAAACAACCTGGAATATATTATTCTTGGTCTGATTATCAAGAACAAGTGAATGGTTATAAAAATAATTTATATCAATCATATGTAACAATTGAAGAAGCTGAAATTGCATATGTGGAATATATTGAACGGTCTTCCAAGAAACCTGTAGAGTCATCATCAGTACAGGAAAATATAAAAACTGCACATAAACATAATGACTATGTTTTGAGGCGTGCTTACTTGAATAGTGAATGCATCAAAGGCTTTATATTAGGTTCATTGCAGTTATTTTTATAGGTGTATTTATATATTGGTTGTATTAACATATAATTGATAGTAAAATACTATGACTTATGTATTAATATTTATGGACATACTTATATACTAATATTATGAACATTTATATATTAGTTGTTTAGCATTGTTTTCGTCATTTATGTATTTTAAATTAGTTTTGAATAAATAAATTTAGACAACATAAAATGTGTTATGTATTTTCGTCATTCTACATTCTAATCACTAATTTATTTATGACAAAAATTTTAAAAAATGTACTCGTATGATAAATAGTATATGTAATATATATTTATGAACAATATAAATTTAGTCAAAATTAATATGCAATTTATATATATTTAAATGATTTAAAAAAAATTAGTCCCAATCCAGCATACACCAAACATAAGATAAAAAAGTCCATAATTTTATCCGGACTGCATCAAACATAGGACATTACTAAAATTGTCCTAGTCCTAGTCCGACCAAATTAGTCCCAGTCCGGATACAAAATTAGTACTATCTAATCATGTGTACCAAATGCCCCTTATCTGATCAAGAAACAGAAAACCCAAGAACCCGCTCTGATACCATGTCAGAAGTAATTTTCACCTCTATTTTATTTCATAAACTAGAGTACCCGATATAGAGATACAAGAAAAATATTTTTAAAGTTATTCTTCATCAGTACAACATTTATTGCGACTGCTATAATTATGTTTGCTAGTGCTATAATTATCTTTGACCCGTGATTAAATGAATTTCTAAATAAAAAATATATATTTAACTAATTGGCTAATTGGCTACTAGCTAACTCATACCAACAAATTAAAGTTCACTAGTTATAAAATATTTAAGGATTGCCCAAAGGTTAATCAGTTAATTTTATAATTTATAGATATGAAGTGTTAATTTATATACTTAAAATGAATATGTTTAGTCTGTCCAAAAATAGCTAGCATGTTTGTTTTAAGTATATTTAATTAGCAATTAAGTAATATAGAATTAGCATTATTATTGTAATTATGATAAGTCTAGAATCATCCAAAGAAAGATCTTAGATATACACTAAAGTTTTTATATGGAATAACTGTATATTTAAATCTGATTTAAATGTTAAATTTTATGACTCAAAACATTAATGTATGAGCATTTTATTATCTTTTGCAGTTTTTGTTTCTGTTAATCTTAATTCGCTTGCCTTATCTGTTTCATCCTTTAATAGATTAAATTATTCTGACAGGTGTGAACGAGTCCAATTTTACTTTGGTGTATTGGATTTTAATTTGGCACTTCAAGTTGAGAAACAAACTACTATTATTGTTTCAAGCACTGCTGAAGAAAAATCTTTGCATAAAAGTTGGGAAAGATCGAACAGATTGAGCTTAATGTTTATGCGAATGACTGTTACTATTAACATTAAGACGATTCTTCCCAAAACTGAAGCTATTAAAGAATTCATGAAATTTGTGGAAGAGCACTCCCAAACTACTAATAAGTCACCTGTAGGGACATTAATGGCTACCTTAACCATTATGAAATTCGATGGTTCTCATAACATGTATGAATATATCTTTGAAATGACAAATATAGAAGTAAGATTAGAAATGTTGGGAATGAAAGTTGATGAATTTTTCGTAGTACAGTTCATTATTAATTCTATGTCTCTTGAGCAATATGGGTCATTTCAAATGAATTACAACACTATAAATAACTAGTAGAACGTGAATAAATTGGACAGTATACTTGTTCAAGAGGAGACAAGATTTAATAATCAAGGAACCCATATCATTAATTTGGCAAGTCATCAAAGAGCTGAAAATAAGCCCAAAAAAAATTATGGCAAGGGCAAGCAATGACTACTTAAAGTCAATGAATCTTCTAATCAAGTTCAAAAGAATGAACATAAAGGTGATTGATACTTTTTTTGTAAGAAGCTTGAAATTATCAGAAAGATTGCGTGAAACATAAAGGATGATTCAAAAAGAAAGGTAAGTCTAGTGCTTTAGTATGTTTCAAATCTAATTTGGCTGAAGTTCCTTATAATACTTGGTGAATTGATTTTGGATGTACCACTCATATATCGAATACCTTACAGGGATTCCTTACAATCCAAACCACAAACCCAAATGAAAAATCTATTTTTATGGGGAACCATATCAAAGCTCCAGTTGAAACTATTAGAACTTACTGTTTGATGTTGGATACTGGACATCATTTAAACTTGTTTCAAACACTTTATGTATCTTATGTTTCTCGAAATTTAGTTTTTTTTGTCTAAACTTGATACTATTGGATGCACTTTTAATTTTGGAAATGAATGTTTCAGTTTATTTAAAATAAGGGTAAATTATATGCACTATCCCTGACGTTTAGGGTAAATACAGTCGGCATCTAGCAATATTAAAATTATACAGATACTACCCCTAATGGTGTTAAACTTAACAATTTGATTTAATTGACTAAAGAAATGTCTATTTTGCCCTTATATACAATTGTAATAATATGAAATGACTTATCTATCTTCGAATAATTTAAAAAATACCCAAAATAAATAGACACGTGGATGAATTTAAAAGTGACGTATGGCACTATAAATATATATACATATAATTTATTAATTAAATTTATAATTTTTTCCTTTTCCTTTTCTTTTTCTTTTTCTTTTTTTTTCTTCCTTTTCTTTTTTTCTTCCTTTTCATCCAGGTCTGACCTTTTGGCTCAAGAACCTATTTTCACCATGCAACTACCGCCCCTCTCTTTCCCTAACGACACAAACGACAAAAACCTCATTCCCAATTTCCATAAGATCGATCGATCTCTCCTATTGTTTGACGACACACGCCTTCGAATCCTTGCCAAGCTATCGGAGTCGCAGAGCAACCACAACTCGCTCGTCTGCAAGCGATGGTAGTTCATCAATGGGGTTGAATCTCCATCGAATAGACGAACATGATTGGAATTAAAAGAAGGTATTTTTTGGGTTTTGGTTAATGGAATTTGTGGGTTGGATCTGCAACTCAAGCACGTGAAAATGAAACGAAGATGATTGTGAACGAAGCATAATTGGAAATGGTGAACAAGATCCGACGAAAAATGCAGGTGACCCACCAAAATACAAAATCTAGGTTTGCACGTCGAGGAAGAGAGCGAGAGAGAAGGAAAAGTAAAAAGAAATTAAAAAATAAAAAGAAATATTAAATTATTTAATTAACAATTTTATTTAATTAAATAATTTATATTTAATGACAAAATTGTCCTTTTGACTGTTAAGTTTAATATGTTTGAACTAACGGTGGGGGAGGTTATAAGCGAAAAATAATGTTGCTGGGGTCTATCTGTATTTAGGCTAAACCTCAGGGGTAGTTAATAATATTAACCCTTAAAATAATTGTCTTATTGGTTTTAGTGTTTTTTATGATTGCCTGTACAATTTTAATCTTGATAATTATTTTGTTGTAACCCTATTAACCTTGCATCATAATATTGGTATTAAATGTGATTTAATTAGTGAAAGTTCAGCTTTCTTATGGTATAAACGTTTAGGTTATGTTTCCAAAGAAAGACTACAAAGACTGATAAAAAATGAAATTTTACCAGATTTGGACTTTACTCATTTTGGTGTGTGTGGAATGTATTAAGAGAAACTAAGCCAAACACACAAAGAAAGGAGCCACAAGAAGCACTCACCTTCTTAAAATTATACACATTGATATACAGTAGAACCTCTCTATAGTCATACTGTTGGGCAAATAAATTTTATTACTATGAAGAGGTTATAACTCAATAGATGTGTAGTTAATTTTTTTTTACTTAGTTATTTACAGTAAGTTACATAGAAGTAAAAGATATAATACTTAATTAATGTAACATTTCAAGTTTCAAAGCATATACATATTGATAAAAAAAAATATTGATATAGTTCCAAAAAAATAGTACTTGTATCTATGTAATGTTGGAATATGCAATTCATATTAAAAATCTAAATTGCATTCTCTTTAATGTTTTCTTTTCATATAAACTTAATAAATACATATTGATAAGTTACTATATACCTACAAATTTAAAGATATGATAGTAACTATAAAATATAAATCATTATCTCAAATAACTTTAGATAAATATTTTATTTCATCTTAAACTTTTAATGTAACAAAATATATATTTTTTGCAATACATATAATTATTATTATATAGAGGCAAATTTCTTAAGACGGAACTTAAAAAATTTATAACTTATTACAATGTAGTTTATTATTATTTACAACTGGCCCAAGTTGGGACTATAATTTTTTATTATTACATAGAGGTTATTCTTATATAGAGTAGTGGAGAAACGTATTTCACATTTATTGATGACTTTTCACGTTATGAATATGTCTATTTATTGCATGAAAAGACTCAAGTAATAAATGCCTTAGAAGTGTTTATTTATAAGATAGAAAGACAATTAGACAGAAATGTGAAAATAGTCAGATCTAATCGAAGTGGTGAATTTTATAATAAATATAATGAATCAGGACAATGTCCAGGTCCATTTGCTAAATTTCTTGAAAAGTATGATATATGTGTTTAATATACTATGTCAGGTATACTGCAACAAAATGGTATAGTAGAAAGGCACAATCGTACATTAATGGATATGGTTAAGAGTATGTTAAATAATTTGTCTTTATCCTTATCACTGTGGATGCATGCGTTGAAAACCGCCATTTATTTGTTAAGCAGGGTTCTTCATAAGGCAATTCCAAAAGCTCCTTTTGAAATGTGAATATGAAGGAAACCTAGTTTAAAATACTTGCATGTTTGGGATTGCTCGGCAGAAGTAAGAATTTATAATTCACATGCAAAAAAATTGGATGCAAGAGCAATCAATGGTTTTTTCGTTGGTTATCCAGTATAAATTAATATTTGAATAATAATATTATCCGATGGCCTGTAGTGGGTCATTGATGGTGGGGCACCAACAGGGTGGTGGTAGGAGCAACGACCTAGTGATGGGGCATCAATGGAGAGTGTGCGAGGAGGATGTATGTGGCAAAAGGGCGTCAATGCCTTACTAACAGGGTGATGGTGGGGCATCGACGAGTGGGCTTGGACATGGATATATGTGGGTTTGGGCATTGATACCCCCTACCACCACCCCATCAATACAGCATGCGAATAATACTACATCATTTCACAAGTTAATATTTAAACACTTAGCATGCGAATCAGCACCACACAATCTCAAATTTAAACATAAGAAAGTAAAAACCACATGCAATTAAATTCTCTAAACACCCCAAACTTTACTAAAGTATTTATTTAAACACGTATTATGCATTATAACACAAAAACTTATAAACAACATACCACTTCAAATCAAAACATAATCAAATTTTTTAAACCCATACAATTAAGATTCACTAAATCACTTATTCAAACAATTAGCATGCATTCTAATTTATTTCAAGCATTTTAACTTATTTCATTCATTCTAACACACTCCATCTTCAAATTAAAATGCTCTAAGTATTCTCTAATAATGACATTTGAAAATTAATAATCTAAAACAAACAAAAATAATCATTATTATATATAAATAAGTTACCCAATAATAAAAGAATTATTAAAGAAGTTTTTACAAAATATATAAATGCTCTAATCTTAATTATGAACGGTAACGATAAGGATAGTGGACGGCAACAGCAACAAGGAAAAAGAAGAAGAGGAGGAATAAGAAAAAAAGGAAAAAGATGATGGATTAATAGTGTTGATGGTTGTGTGCATGGCTACCAACGAAGCGGTTAAAATTTTAATTATAAATAGCTTATTTAATTTTTATATTTTAAAAATTATAAATAATTTCGATTTAATATTTTAATTTTATAAAAAAAATATTGATGTGTTTTTTCATTATTGCAGGCTGACTATGGCATTAAAAAAAAACCAATCGAAACCCCCAATCTTTTCAAACCAAATTAAACAAAACTCCATTCATCAAAAAAAAAATTAAACAAAACTCCAGTCTCTCTCTCTCTCTGTCCCTAAACCCTCATCGACCCCAAACCCAGCTCGTCATTGATGGCTTCGTTAACAGGTTCCCGATTCCGTGAGCTCATGAAGAAGTACGGAAAGGTGGCGCTTGGCGTACACTTCACGGTCTCTGCAGCCTCCATCACCGGCCTCTACGTCGCGATCAAGAACAACGTCGATGTCGAGTCTCTCATCGACAAGTTACACATGGGGAGCTTCTATAACAAAGACCAACAACAGCCCCAGACGAACCCAACCCAGAGCCCAGCTGTAATTTCGTCGTCCGGTGATGGGTTTGTGTCCGACGAAATGCCCAGCTCGGATAATCTTCAATCTACGGAAGTGGTAGCTGAAAAGAAGAGAAATCGGACGGCTGAGTTGGTCGCTTCCTCAGGTGGCGCTCTGACAATGGCCATACTTTGCAACAAGGCTTTGTTTCCCATTCGGGTTCCGATAACGGTCGCGCTCACACCACCGATTGCGAGGTTCTTGGCCAGGAGGAGGATCATCAAGACCGGCGTATGATTTTTTTTTTCTTTTCTTAATATATTTTTCTTGCCCCTTGATTATTGATCCCTGCTTTAATGCTAAAAGACAAAGTAAACCGCACAAGTTGTTCTAATTTGCTTGTGTTTTTCTTTGATTTTTAATTTAAAATTTTGATGTAGATTTAATTTAAAATTTTGAGAATCGGATTCTGCTTTATGGATTCTGATTGATTAATAATCTGCTATTAGCTACAAGTTTCCAATGAAATGAAAAGTGGGTGAGAAAGTTGTATGCTAAGAAGTGGGAGCTGATTACCCTGTTGAGCAGTGTTGGTGTTAAACTTCCTTTTTTGCTATTATCTTTGTATATCTAATTTGTGAAAAACCTCATGAGCAAGTGAAGGGGTTGGCTGATTAAGAAGGTTTGGTTGCTTTGAAAATGCAGGAAACGAAATGAAATCTGATTAATTAGTATTCAAGAGTGGTTAATCCCCCACAGAATTCTTTTAGGGCTGAGATGGATTCTGATGAGCTATATTGTCTTTTCCTTCTGCTAAAAAGTTTGAAAACTACGATGAGTGATGAATCATGTGAGAGTAAATTGTTGACAAGAATGGTGAGTTGAAGAAACTAAACAAAAGTGTAGTTTCGAAAAAGTTCTACTTCATTGCCTGCTTGATTGTTGTTTTCAGAATCTATTTAAAGAAATATTGTTGTTATGCTAACTCAAAAAGGAAAAATGGTTCCTGGAAACATGATTCTGAAGTTTTTTTTATTGTCTTTTGAGTTCTTTACGCTGAAAGTTTTTCAAAGAATAGTTTCCAAAATCTCTGTTGTTATATTGTTTGCTATTTTCACTATTTGCAAGACAAAGTAACTCTCCTTTTTTTTTTCCCT
This sequence comes from Rhamnella rubrinervis, assembly GCA_007844105.2. NCBI lineage: Eukaryota > Viridiplantae > Streptophyta > Magnoliopsida > Rosales > Rhamnaceae > Rhamnella > Rhamnella rubrinervis. The sequence goes on along the minus strand of CM017575.2, from coordinate 4,785,944 downwards.
TGAAAACCAGCTTTGGAACAGATACTAAAGTTTCAGATTGTTGAATCCTCCATAGTTCTTTGTAAGCTTTGGTGTTCAATAAGCCATTAGTAGCTCCAATTACTTAACCTTTCAATAGTTTAGCATATTCTTCATTTCAGTATTCGGATCAGCCTTATTCGTTGTTTTATCCAATTTGTTAATTTTACATGTACCCTAAAGCAAACTAAAAGTATGCTACAAGGTTGTGCTTTTCTATTAGCTAGATATTGGGGTCTCAAAAGTATAGGAAAGAAATTGTTAAAAGGAAAAGTACTTGAGAAAAAAAAAGCTTTCCCATGACTAAAAATGAATTTAGCCTTGATTACTTGAAAATAAAAGGAAAAAACAATTGTTGTATGCTGGGGTCTCACCTTAATCTAATAATCTGGACGGCATTTGTTTTGACTGGTTTAGTTCAAACGATTTTTGTTTTCATCTTTCCTTTTTTGGCCGTGATTTTCGCTTTAATTTAAAGTAATTTTTTTAATTGAAAAATAAATTTTTTCTAAGTTTGTTTCACTTTTTTTTTTTTTTTACTTTTTTGGCATAAATCTCTCTCTGTTTGTGTAATAATTGACAAGTAACCTATAATTCACATTCAATTGAACATCCAGTAGCAGACTTGTGTGGTTTAGTAATTACCCAGAGACGCAAACTTACTTGGCATGCAAACAAACATGAAAATCATTACTTTCTTCACTCCGAGCCCTAATACACTTGTTTTGAGTAAAAAAAGATCAGCAAAGGTGCTTGAACTCGGAAAAAGCAAGTTATAGTAGTCTCTTGAACCTTTAAACCACCAGCAAAGAAACACGCATTGTCTTTAAGAGGTAAGACCTCTCTCATTCAATGCTTTACCTAACAGCCCTCCATGTTTTTAATCAAATTCTTGCCCAAGGCGTGGGACCGATCAAAAGCATGTGACCTGACGGCTCGGACGACGAATCTGATCATGACTTGAAAGAATAGACGAGGCATCTAGAACTGATCATGATCTTGGAATAGACTTGCTATAACATGGTGTTAAAATGGCAAATATTGTCTACTGCATGGTGGTGGTGCTCCTTCCATAAAGAATTGTAGCAGCAAACATAGCCATAAGACATCTAGGACAAGTTTTAGGACATTTTGGGTGGTGATATATCTGCTTTTTAATGACAAAATGTCGCTAGAAAAAAAAAGTAGGGCACGTTTCACTAAAATGGCAAGGTTTGTTGCTGCAACCTTGCACAAACAGTTTGGTTGTGCCACTCTATAGGCTATGGTCCAGTTACATTCCGTTCCCCTGAAGTTCAGTAGCGCACTAGGGGCTATCCTATCCATGCTCTCCGGGGGAGAGTAGAAACCAAATGAACATAGGGACTCTGGCCATTCACAGCCTACATCATTGTCTTATATTCCAGTACTGGAATTCCTCAGAGATAGCTAAAAGAAGGATGAAGCCTATAACAGTTCAACCCTATATTTTTATAAGGGCTACGAAAGCATCACTATATCAACCATCCAAGGTTTTATTATTATTCTTATTATTATTTTGTCTCTGATGAAAAACTTCATTACAATTGGTATTGATAGGGTGCAATGTCTACTTAAATGTATATATCCCAACAAATGAACTTGCAACTTTTTATTTATTTATCTACTTAAATGTTCTTTTAGAGAGAAGAGAAAGCTGAGCTCCAAGGCTCAAGTGGAGACTATTAACCATAACGATCATTCCAGTCTTATCTTTTATGAATTACAACAAAACATGATTAAAAGAAATAAATAAATAAATAATAATAATAATAATCTCAGTTGTTAATTATAGACTATTTCTTATAATAAAAGCTGCAGTAGAAAATAAATTTTTGCAAATATCAATTCTCTGATTAAGTCGAGAATTCCCGAACAATAGTGTCGGACAGTCAATGCAAAACTCAGACTGCCTTCCCAATCCCAGATGTTAACCCCAACCATTCCTCCCCTTTTTCCATTTCCCATTTCCCTTTCGTACTCCCAAAAGACTATTAAAATAACAAGTCAGAAGCCAAATCCAAAAATATGATAACCCCAATTTGTAGGGGTTGAATGGAAATCATCATTTATGAAAATACGGATGGCCTAGCACTTGTGCTTCAAGAAACCCCAGGTCCTAAAAATGGATAAGGCTTTCAAAATAAGACACAAGAATGTTTCTTACCATGAGTTACATAAATGACACATCCATATAACACCAAATGCCTTTACATTGATTACTACTCCAATTTTTAAGTTTTTCAGCAAGAAGTAATCATAAACACTGACCTTGTTGGTTTTGATAACCTACTATGAGTGTTGCAGATGTTTAAACTCATCACAATCAGCACCAACCTCACTCAGAGCCAAGAAAAGCTTCGGCACAATCTTAGCTAACATCAGCTTGAAACCAACTGAAGTTGAATTTGCATCACTTTTGTCACTAACTGATGCATCTTTGGTGAGAGAGCCTATCAAGTAGCCATTCATATAGGCATCACAGGCCCTAAGGATGTAATAACCGTGCCTCCTAAAGTGGTCTTTGACGAGCTCACCAAAATCCTAAAGAATGCCATCAACATAGTAACAACATAATTAAAAATTGGTCAAGATACAACTTCCACCTAAAAACCAAACAGCATCCACAAGATTCTATGTATAAAAGAACAACGCAACATGATAACATCAATGGTTTCATAAGTTTTCAGTGATTCAGTCTAAATGAAACTTAACTAACAGTATCTTTCGAATTGCATGCTTGATAAGAATATCCTTGTCTAAACAAATACAATTGCCATCTTTTGCAATTATGCGATGGGAAAGTGGACACCCCAATTAACTTGTGATGCCTTTTATAGTACATTAAACAATTCTTTCCCCCAAGCTGAAGGGATCCTAATGCTGATTATTCATAACATTCATTTAGGATTTAGCAAACTCAACATTTAGAATTGAACAACAGACTGATGTGACAAGAGGTTAGCAGCAAATATAGGATAGGAATGGTTTGTCCATTAAGTGTACCAAACATGCACATGCAAACCAAAATGAGCTGCGGACAGAATCTTATATATCACCTTAGGGGGTTTCCGCATAAGATACATCATGGTCTTGCAGTTCAATAAGAAAGTATTCTCATTGTAGGAAAGAGAATTTTTCTCGCCTTCAGCTGTCCCAATCTGCTTATCGTAACCAGCTTCATTAAAATATGGCTTAGAATTTAGTACCAACCCTTGGAGTGAAACTAGGACTTGAAGAATACTAGATGACTTGGGATCCCAGACTTCATTTCCTCTGCCAGTCCAAGTATTTAAAAGGCTGAGGCACACCTTTCCTTCCTCATACAAATTTGGATTTATCCGCCAACCACCGGAGTGATAATATGCTGACTGAAGCATAACAAGAATCGAAAAAGATAAGTAAAATAGGATAAACAAACATAATTTAAGAATTAGAAATGGTACAAAAGTACGAATTAACAATCTTACTGGTGGAACATCAGGGTATTCTGGTGGAAGGTGAAAATCAAAGAAGAAAAGGCCATCTTGGTATGGCGTTCCATATGCCCCAACTATAACTGCCCTCAAGAGGTCCATTCTATCTTCATAAACTCTTACATAGATACCATCTGTTAAAAATGTACACTGTTACACCCAAGGGTTGCTAAATATAACATTATTGTGAAAACATGTCACACCATTCAATATACAGATAAGTCTTACCAGGGAGGTTATTCTGAAGGATGCTCCAATCTTGCTGAACCTTCTTGAACCACTTCCTTCCATTGTTATTCTGCAAGAATTTGAAAGCGGTCCTTGTTTATAAGTGAGCAGAAATATAGGATTAACAATAGAGCAATGCATGTCTGGGCTTATGCAGTAAAAATTCCGAAACAAGGCAGAAAATGATGACAAGATTGAAGTACTACTTTACAACACATTGTGTATAATAAGAATCTCAAAGCAAAACATTTAGTAAGTGATAAAACTTGAAAACTTTTAAGATACCAATTTATTAATAAAATAACACCTCTTAAGGTTCCAATTTATTATTAGACACTTTTTTTCCCATCCTAAAAAATAGATCACCACTCTATCGATTCTTTCAGAATTACTGCTCCATACTATCTCTCATAAAGTTTAACAATAAATATATTACCTGTCCATTTGCACCGAGAAAATAATGGTCCAATGGATCTTTGGCTATATCAAAGCGTTTGAAGCTGCAAGTATCAAAATCATTACATTCGAAAGCATCAGGTTCTTCAGTCCTCAAGTCGTGAATAGTTTCCGTGGCATCCAACATTTCTGTGGCACCTGTGCCAACATGTTCATCCCTATTTCTAAGATCAATCTCAGTACTGCAAGGTTCACTATGATCAACAGAATTAGATTTCTGAGAGCTGGACTCATAGCTACTACAATCTCTTCCCTTAGAAATCTCCATCATGTCCAGAGGTTGAACTTCACCATCGCCTTTAGAATCCAAACTATTTGGATCTAAATTTTTACCTCGTGAGAATATTCCAGAGGCCAGTCTGGTAACAAATCGAAGTGCAGCCAAAGGAACAGACAGTGCCGGGTTCCTGCCAGAATTATTCTCCCCACTCTCTTCTGCTTCAGCAACTATGTTTGAGGCAGAAATTTGAAGCTCAACTTCCTGGATATCACATGAACAACATCATCCACTCATTCAACAATGTAGATGCTATGAATTATCAAGTATGGATAAGCTTTCACTTTTAAATTAGTAACTTTTGCAAAATGTCAATTATGTTCACATGTCATTCATCTAGATCAGGACTTGGCCATTTGCTGGCCAATCTCTGGGATAAGAAATTGAATTAGCTTCCAACATATGAATTTAGCTACAAATATATGTCCAATAACCATAAAAGAACAGGAAAGAAGATAATGTAAACATGTCTTTTAAGGCATCCATTGACATAATAGAATTCAGAGTATATTTTGTTGAGCCCTTTCTTTAGGTGGATATACTAGTTCCTGTTCACCTCATACTGGAGGGAAATTGATTCTGAGTGAAAATGGTTCTTTTACTCCAAAGAAAAACAAACCTCTTTAGTATTGTCAAGGGCATCCATCTCATCATCATTAACTGTTTCCCAACTAGCAGCATCATCACTAACCTCACTCCCAGCGGCAATAGACTCATCATCGTCATCTCGACCAACCACATAGATTGCTTGAGGTCCAACCTAGTAAACCAATCAAAGGATAAACTGATCAGATCAACAACCATTGGAACTCTCCAAATTTGAAGAGGTTCATGCTTGACCATCAAACATCTAAATGTTAAAATAAAAACATAAATACAATATAGAAGATTCAGCTAGGTTTGAAACCTCGAGACTACTAGAAACTAAACAGACCGTTCAAAGGATAACTAACATTGCATGAGTTTCTACTCTTCTCATATTTTTCTCAGTCTCAAAACTTAATCACAGGCTTTACATCTCAAATGTAGGAATTATACCACTCAAATTAGATCAAGATTATAGTTATGGCCAAAAGAAAAAGCCAGCTCCAATCCTCCCCTAATTTACATAGTTTCATCCAGCAAATAAGAAACAAAACTGTATCTAGACTTTTACATCAACAAATTTCATACAACACAGAGGAAGAAATATGTAGCACTTGAGTCATCACTTTAATAAACACAATTAATTGATTAGGCACATTGTAAAATTTAATAGAGATGGAAACAAACAAAGGAAAGGAAAAATAATAATGGTTCTTGAGATTAGGCAATGAATGTACCGTAGAAACCATCCCATCAGCCCATGTAACTTCAATATCACCATCCTTAAGACCAGTTATATGCCCAACCCAAGTGGGATCTGAAAAATCTGCAAACGCTTCACCCTTAGATGTATCTTCTACTTTCCCATGCTCTGAGTTCTTTTTAAGATCATTCTGTACTCCTATTGGTTCATTTTGCAATTTTGATTCCTCACCCAAGTCGCCACCAGAAGCCGATTGTGCAGAAATAGAAACTGGAGACAATCTAACAACAACATCCCCATAACAATAATCATAATCTGGATGCCCCTCAAGCTCATACACACTCACAACTTCCTCCTGCTCAAACTCTCTAGGATCTTCAGCCCTAGAAACTGGTTTTAACCACCTCACACAAGCTGTCCGCTCTTTGGCATTGACACTTTTCACAACCCCGACACGTCTAGCTTCACAAGCATCTTCACTGTCATCAGAGGCCTTCTCCACCACATACTGTTCAGCAACAAATTCATGATCACCAGGACTATCAATTGGAATCAATTGTGTGGAATTCATCACACGTTCTATCGTACCATCCTGCCACGCTATATCAACTTTTGTCCTAGAATTGACAATCAAAAGGGCTCTTTCAAAATTTTCCTCCTTCTTTCGAGCCTTCTTGTCTCTTTTGACCAAAACTTTACGGATCCTTTTTCGATGGAGAGGCCATGTTTCCTGAACAGGCTCTCTTGACACAGACAATGAACTACCACAAGAACTAGATTCATTTGACGCATTACTTCCAGCATTTCCATTATTTTCCACCAATGCAATGACTGGATCAAGATCCAAGGATTCACTATTCCCATTTGATTCTTCTTGCATACTCTCTTCTGAATCACACCCACTACCTAGTTGCATTGAATCTAATTCACTGTTGACAGAATCATGAAGTTCTAATTTTGATAGTCCCTTGTCCAAGGGAACAGAGGATGACAATGATGATGAGGAAAAAAGACACCAGTCACCCAATTGCCAATTTGTGTGAGCAAAACAAGACAAAAGTCTCAAGTTCTTTGGACTCTGCTCTTCAGCTGGGGCAGTAGAAGAGTCTGGCCCATAGCCAGCAGATGCTATCCAGTAAATAAAAACTGATCCAACTGTAACCTTTGTTACAGTACCTTCAAGCCTATTAGCTTTCCACAATCCAGATAGCCACCTAGAATTCTTGAAAACTGATGATGAGCTTGCCCTCACACGTTGACCGGGATAGTATGGAAAATGCCCGTCTTCAAGGATGTTCTTCGAGAGTGGTTTGAGACGCAGTGGCTCAGCTCTCATAACTTTACACACAGAACCATCATCAAACAACACTGTAACATTATCTAAAATATCATCAATCCTACCCAGCCAGGGACCAAGAACCACATAATCACCCACAGTGAAATCTCTTACTCGTTTCAAGTCTTTGGATGAGACATCTCTTATAACAGAACCATCAGGAGCTAACAAATCAACAGAAATATTGACATCCACCACAACACCAACCTGCCCACTAGGGTCTGAAGCAGCAGCAGCAAAATCCCCATGTAAGAATCCTCGATCAACAACTGTTAAATCACTAACATTTTCTGTTGACTCAGTTTCATCCATCCAAAGTACACGGACCTGGTTCTCAGGAAGAGGACCACTCTTGTAATTACCACTATTCCTATTCTTATCACCATTCCCATTATTATTAGTACTATCATCACCACCTTCTCCCTCAGTTTCACCATTTTCTTCTTCATCATCATTCTCCTCGTCATCATCCTCATCATCAGTGATGCTGCTATCTGAGTCTGAATCACCAGCAACTTCAGTCACAATCCCAATCATATTGCTCTTACTCCTGACAACATCTTGCCTATAAACACCTGCCGCATTATTTGTGTTATTAACAACCTCATTCAGTTTCTTTAGTTCACTGCTTTTATTTTTTACAGTTGAATCACAAACAACCACATTTGTTGAAGAATCATTTTGGTTCAAAGAATTACAGTCCTGTGAGCTTGAGGCAAGCTCATTAACTTTGCAATCAGTTCCACTGCTGTCATGTTGCACCGTTCCCATCCACCGAATCTGGAATTACATAAAAAATGCTGTAAGGAATTTACAATCATATTCTCAATCCAATATCCAAAAAAGAAAAAACTAATAGATCCACCACATGCAATGTTATTATCTTCCCTCAAGAATTCCACTGTTACACATGTTTGCTAGCCAAAAAAATTAAGGAAAATAAAGAACAAAAAATTTTGAACTCTGGTAATTCTTGTAATCTGTCCTTTTTGACAAAATGGATACCAAACAATCAAACGTGTGCCACTTAATTGTAATTTAAAATAATTTTTCGCAAAACTTCCCCTTTTGTCCAGCCGTTGTCCGAAACAAATAGACCAATATGCTTATGCATTAATAATTTCCAGCCACCTTAAGGCTTGTTTCAACTGCTAATTACCAGATTGAAACCATTAAAAAGTAATGCTTTCATTTAATACCCAAACAAATAGAAAAAGGAAAGGAAATTTACGTGATAATAGTCTTTTGTCAATCAAATCATACTAGTCAGAAAAAATAAAATCATTCACAGATACGTCCAATGCCGCTAATCACAAATGAATGCGCAATGGCTAATCACTAACGTGATTCAACAAGTAGAAATTTGTGAAACAAAAGAAAATCATTCACAAATTTAAACAATCATAATTTTTTAAAAAAGCAAAAAAGAAAAAACCAATCAATCCCTACGCCAGCTTACAATTTACCAGGCTAACCAATCAATCAACTTCACAACGACGAAAATTACATAAAATAAAAATAAACGCCACTCCAATCCGTGTAATTAGTTCCCTTTTAAATCTTTTCGATGAATGCACAAAATAATAGATTCCAATACGTCCAAACAAAGCCAAAAAACAAATGATTGAAATGAAAAAAGAAAATAATATTAATGTTAAGAATCGAGCTGGAGTGCGATGCAATAGGAGGATAGGAGAAGGTGTTGCAGAAGAAGTTACCTATCGACTTTCAGAACCTGATACTGTCGCACACACAAAGACGAAGAGGACGACGACGACGACTGAGAAAAAAACGAAAACGAGCTCGTAATTTTGAACGAAGGGCTTTGCTGTTGGGGAAGAGAGAGAGAGAATATAATGATGCAAACAGAGAGATGGAGAGGGACGGAGCTTGTGAGCGGTGTGAGGTCGGATTCGTAATTTCATATCTACATCGAATTCTTGTTGAACATCCTGCTAAGTCTTTTACATGCGGACCCCACGCTGTGAAATGACTCGAATTGCCCTTGGCCATTTTTGTATGTGATACGGTGTATGTTAACTGTTAAGCGAGTCCGTGATCCAGTAAAATGTGGTGGTGATTAATGACCCATCATCCACCGTTAATCATGAGGACTGAAATACTTTAAAAGAGTAAAACAGAAATTGGATATTATTATTTTTTGTGACGGCTAAATTTGGTATTTTGCCTTCTATTAGATTTGTACAGTGAAAGCAAAGAAAGGGATTTAAAAAATTGTGCTTTCTTTGAAGGATTTTAGAGGGCAAGGTAGCCTCTTTTTTTTTTTTTTTTTATGAATAGGGCAAGGTAGCCTTTTACATCAAGGGAACATATAATAAGCTCAAGCTATAATTATAATTATTATTTATATTATTTTTACTTTTATTTTGCTGAGAAGCTATATTTATAATTTTATATATAGCAATTGACACCATTAATAAGTTTTCCACACAAAATTTTCCTTTAAGCTTTGTAACAAGGAAAGTTTTTGATTTGACAAAATTTTGGCTAAAAATAAAAATAAAATAAAAAATTTATAATATATTTATAAAAAAATTAGTCCTTTTTTTATATTGATAAATAGGTTATTTTAAAAATAAATAAATTTTGAAAGGCTTCAAATCGTCCTTACTCTTAAATTCACAAACAAAACAAATAAAAATTGTGCTCAAACACCATAAAATTTTGATTATTGATTGATTTCAATTTAATGATATTAATAGCTAATAAGCCACGTGTCTTCAATCAAGAATTTTAAAGATTGTTTTAAAATTAAAAAGCTTAAATGTATTTAATTAAAATTTTTAAGTGTATTTAATTAAAATTTTTAAAGATTTTATAAAATTCATGGGTATTGAACTAAGATTTTTATAAAAAAAATTTAAAAAAAAATTATGAGATATTCCATTAACACCCATGAAAGTCAAACAGCATTTAAAATGTTAATAACTTCTAAAAACAAATAGATTTTTAAAGACTTGTATATTAAATTATTAAAAAAAGTATTTTGCTCACCGTAAAAATTTATGCAGACATTTTTAATTGAGCCGAGGTGTATTTTATAATAATTTTATATACTTTATAGATAAATAATTTTTTTAGAATTAATAGAATTATATTGATTTTTGTAAAATATTTAATAGATTGCAAAAGGAATTTTTTGTGACTTTTTTTTTCTTTCTTTTAAGATTGTCATAGGCTATACAATACCACAGCTAAATTGAGTTTAATTAATTTAATATTAATTAAAATGAAGAAGAGTTTGTATTGGAATTCATGAAGCAACGTATTTGATATAGCAAGGATTGCGTATGGATAAATTTAATGCAAACTGAAACATCAAATGGAGTGTTCAATTCGGACTGGAGTTCTGTACGATACATGCAAGTGAAGAAAGGGACGTGGGTTATAAATGGAAGACAAAAGTCACCAACCAAACTAATCAACTATTTCACTAATTCGTAGTTTTTAGTCGTATCTTAGCCACTGGTCTTAGTTATTAATTCTTCTTCCTCGTCTTTACTTTTTTGTTGTGAATTTTTTTTTCTTTTTTTTTGTTGAATTTCTTATAAAAACTCTGTTTTTTCAAAGCATTTGAATCTATTTTCATTTGATTATTAGTTAGACTTGGGCATTCCATTTTTATTATTTTAAAATTAATTTTTAATTTAAAAGTGACAGGCTTGCATATCCAAATTAATACAACAAAGAGTTTTACAGAGTTTTTTTAGAAGTCTTAGCCAAATATAATCAAACTTTTTAATTTAAAAAAATTAAAAATTTTGATTGAAAACACTCAAGTTGATTGAATATCCAATAATTTTTAAAATTTTAATTAAATGCATCTAAATATTTAAATTTTAAAAGTCTTTAAAAAAAAATTTTGAATATACCCCGTGAAAGTTTATAAAAATTAATAAAATTTTATCATTTTTACAAAAATCGCTTACTTATAAAATAAATCTATAAAAAAAATTATGAAAGTGAAGATTCACAGCACCTCCAATAGAAAATGTTATAGCGACATTGTTATTATTAAATTTTAACATTAAAATTTTTTCTCCAACACAATATTAAATTGTTAATGCCAAAAATTAGTATGTGAGTTCAATAGTTTAAAATTTAGTATATCACTTTAATAGATTGCATACCATTCTAATAACACTTTAATAGGTCATGTTAAAAATATAGCGATACAAAAATAATTATACACTTTTACTTTAAAAGAGTAACCTTCGACGCAAAAATATATTAAGGGAAAAAAAACTTAGTATTCACTTTTACTTTAAAGAGTAACCTTGGCACAAAAATAGCATTGGTATGAAGGGAAAAAAACTCTAGTACTCTTGGAGTACCCACTCAGAGTACTACTTCCATTAATGTTATGCCATGTGTAATAAATTTTCATGTTAGATTAGTGAGCAGCAAATGTTTCCTTCATGTTTTCATGTTAGACTAGCCCCCATCTCTTTTCTTATCTTTTTCCACATTCTCTTTCTCTCTGCCTAAAAAAAACTCCCACCACAACATCGGTCTGACTGTTTGTATTTCAAATATTAAGAAAACACATAACCTACACATTTATTCTTCTTCTTCAAAAGATTTATGGGTTTGAACTTTATAAGTTTTTATGTTTAACCAGTCCCCCTCTTTTCGGTCTCTCACCACCTTCTTTTTTTTTCTCTTTCTAACTATTCAGTCATAAAACAAACTCCCACCAAAACTACTACAATTGTTTTTTTCAAAACATAAAGAAAACACAACTTTTGCACATTCCACACATTTCTTCTTCTTCTTAAAAGTTTGATGGGTTTGAATTTTTAACTGTGACTGTATAATTTTATATTTTCTTTTAAAAAGTCATAGTGTTTTGAAACTACAAATTATAAGCTTTTGTATTTGAACTTTTTATGTATTTATAATTCTACAATTCTATTGTTTTCTTCAAAGTTGTCATAGCAAGTACATAAAACAAGTAACAAAATTAAATTATAATTTAAAAAATATTAGAAGTTTTCACAACTCTGTTTTTGTTTGGAATGGAGAGAAAGAGAACTTAGAGAAAGACTAAGAAGAGAGTAAGAAAAGAGAGTGTAAGAAAGAAAGGGGCTGATTTGATGTGAAAACATGAAAGGAACATTCATTTCTTACTAATCTGATATGAAAATCTATTACATATAGTATTGTTATGAAAATTGCTCTGTTAAACACACAGTTTAACCTAATCACACATACAACAAATATAAGATTTTTATAGTGGTTTGGCAATTGCCTACATCCACTTCAGCTCCAATTCTTGAAGAGCCCCTTTATTGATCTCCTTTGTTCATAAATTACAAAGCTTCAAAAAATACCATAATATTTTCCCTTACAGTTTTACCAAGAAATTGTCTTTCAACCCTCAGCCCAAGTACACCCTTTTCTCACAATGATTTTCACTCAGAAAATCACTCACCCAGAGAGAGAAAAATTACAAGAACTGAGAGTATCAACCGATAAAAGCACTCTATAATACTGAATTGATAAGAAAACTCATACTTTGATCAAATAAGAAGACAACCATATACACATAATTCTTTTAGGAGGACAATACGTGGTCCAATTATATTGAAAGCCTAAACTAAAACGTCATCATTCTATTTTAAAGGCCCACTTATATTATAAAGTCACCAGCCCAAAAGCATATTGTATAAAAGAACGACTAGCCCAAGTATGTAGCTTTGGTGCTAGAAAAATGATGTGCTTTTCAACAGTACATGAATGACTAACTCTTGAGTGCAGCTTTGGCACAAGGAGAGGGCATGTTTTCTATAGTAATATACGGACACTGTTTACATAAGGACCCGTTTGCTTGATACAACAATTATTCCCAAAAGGCATGAAAAACTCCTCTGTACATGCTTCTTCCTCATATACTACTTGTTTGATATTGAATTAATTCCAATAATTCTCCACCTAATTCAATATCAAACTAAATAGGGGCTCTTCTTCAAGAATCTTCTTAGCTATCAATCACTCAATCAATACCAATCTTAAGCAAGTTCTTACAAGTGTTGAACTTGCTTAATAGTAGAATTTTTGTTCCCACATATGATGGATTTAACACTGTAGGAACCTTTTTCAACTTAAAAGCTTCATGTGCAATTATATCTCTAATGAAGTGATACTTGACTTGTATATGTTTTGATCTCTCGTGAAAATTGAATTTTTACATAGATGTATTACACTTTGACTATCTAAATAAAGCACCACTTTTTGTTGTAACACCTTCAACTCATGTAGTAACCCTTTTAGCCAAATTGCTTCCTTAGCTGCTTCATTAGCTGTTATGTATTTAGCCTTTGTAGAAGACAAAGCTACCACTGATTGCAACTATGATATTCAACTTATCCAATTCCCACACAGAATAAAAATATAAGTTGTAGTAGACATCCTCTTGTCTTTGTCACCTGCATAATCAGAGTCAACATAGCCAATCAACTTTACTCCTTCCTTGCTTCAGTGATAAGTCAATCATTCATTTACAATGCCTTTCAAATATCTGAAGAACCACTTTATTGCATCCTAGTGTTCTCTACTTGGGTTTGCCATATATCTACTCAAAATGCTAATAGCATAAGCAAGATTAGGTTTCATATCATCATATACATTACTGATCCTACATCATTAGAGTATAAAACACTCATCATATATTCCTTATCTTGATCAGTTTATGGGCATTGTTCTGCAGATAGTTTATAGTGTCCACCTACTATTGAAAATTTGGATAAAACCTAATGCAGATATGAACTCTGACATAATTTCATAAATTAGCTGCTTTTATTCCTTGTGATTGTAATATCCAAAATCTTTTTAGCCTCTCCAAGATCTTTTATATCAAATTCAGATTTAAGCACTCATTTAATCTTATAAATTTCCTTTAAGCTTGGACCTGCTAACAACATATCATCTATATACATAAGTAGATAAATAGCTTGCTCACTGTTTAAACTTTTGAAATAAAGACAGATGTCATAGTTGCTTCTAGAAAAGCCAACTTGAACCACAAATGTATTAAACTTTTTATACCACTGTCTTGGAGATTGCATCAACCCATTTAATGACTTCTTTAGCAAACAAACTAATTCATATCCTTTCCTTTTGACTTCAAAACCCTCTGGTTGTCTCATATGAATCGTTTCCTCCAATTCACCATTTACAAAAGTTGTTTTTACATCTAACTGTTCCAAATTCTAATTAAAATGAGTAACTAATGTAAGAATAGTTCTTATAGTTGTATACTTAGCAATTGGAGAAAAGTATTCATTATAATCAATGCCTTCCACTTGTGTAAAACCCTTTACTACCAACCTGGCTTTGAATCTTACTGGTTCATTATGTGTCAGACTTTCTTTTGCTTTGAAAAACCATTTACAATCAACTATTCTTTGATTAGTAGGTAAAGAAAATAGTTTCCAAGTCTTTTTTTTATGAAGTGATTGTATTTTCTTACATATAACTTTCTTCTACTACTTTGAATATTTACTTTTTATAGCCTCACTGTAGTTCCTTGGCTTACTGTTTACAAGCTCCTGATAAGTTATCAAGGCATATGTTATCACATCAACATAACTATACCTTGGATTTGGTTTCAATACCCTTCTTGCTTTGTCTAGAGTAAACATATAACAAGGACTGACAATAATACCTTGATTCCCCTACCGTTCTAGCCTGAATCTGTTTAATTTCACTTTTTAATTCTTTTTCAGATTGAACATGTGTCATATAATTTTGATCAAAACTTCTCTTTCATCATTAGAACCATTCACCCTTATGTTTTCATCTTGGCTAAGCTCCACCTTAATCTGAAATTCATTTGTACTTGGTACATCTTCAGAACTTGTATGAATTCCATCTTTACTAGGCATAGAATTTTTATTAAATATAACATCATGACTAATTATCACTTTAAAACCGTTGTCTTTTAGCCATAGTCTACTCTTTTACACTTTCTGAATAACCAATGAAAACACACTTGGTAGACCTTGGTTCTAACTTCCCTTAATTTTGGTGAGCATAAACTGCACAACCAAAACTCTTAATCTGCTATAATCAGGCATTTTTCCAAACAAAACAAACTCAAGTGGTTTAAAATCAATTACTATACAAGGTGATAAGTTCATCAAATAGGCTGCTACCATAATAACTTCACCCCAAAATACATTTGGAAGACCAAATGACACAAGCATGCACCCTACCTTATTCAATGAGGTTCTATTCATCCTTTCAGCAACACCATTTTGCTGAGGGGTATAACTCACAGTTTTGTGTCTTACTATCCCATGTTCTTTACAAAAGTTATCTCACAATTTTGTGTATTACTATCCCATATTTTTTACAAAAGTTATCAAACTTATAATTACAAAATTCAAGGCCATTATTTGTTCTAATTTTTTTTTACCCTATTATTTGTTTGATTTTCAACTAATGAATGCCAAATTTTAAATTTGATAAAAGCTTCACTTTTCTGTTTCAGTAAACACACCCAAACATTTCTTGAACAAATCATCAATTATAGACATGAAGTTTTTATTATCATTTTGTGTTTAGACTTTAATCCCTCACAAATCAATATGAACATAATCCAAAATATTATGTGCTCTATGTGTGCTCAAGTTAAAACTAAGTCTATGTTGTTTGCCTAAAATGCAATTTTCACAAAATTCAATTTGACTTACTTGATCCTTGCTAAACACTTTCTGCTTGTCAAGATAGTAAATTCCTTTTTAACTTATATGGCCTAACCTCTTATGTCATAACATGGTCTGATCTCATGTTTCCTTTGCAACCACAGAAGCTGCATGTGGGTTTTGAACTGTCTTACCAAGTAAGACATAAAGATCATTTCTCTTTGTTCCTTTTATAGAAATAAATGATCCCTTAGTAATTTTCATGTTACCATTTTCTATTTTGCATGTGTAACCTACCTCATCAAGCATTTCTAGTGAGATTAAATTTCTTTTTAGTGTAGGTACATGTCTAACATCAATAAGGATTCTAATAGTCCAATCATCTAATTTAATCTATACATTTCCAATCTCTATAACTTGACAAGATATATTATTACCCAATAATACTTGACCTCCATCAATTTTAGAATATGTAATGAACCAATCTTAATTAAGGCACATATAAAATGTACAGCCTGAGTCAAGAACCTATTCTAGACTGTTTTTCCTTACTGTGACTACCAACACTTCAGCAGTCTCACTCTATGTTGAGCCAAGTGACAACTCTCCATATTTTGTGACCCATTTTGAGATCTCTCTCTCTCTCCATATTAATGTCCTTTTTGACAATAATAGTATTTTCTGCCTTTAACATAAGATTTATTCTTTTGTCTTGATTTACTTCTAGATTTAGACCTATTCTAATTGAAACCCTGATTCCAATTTTTGATGTGGCTTCTTCCCCTAGCCATTAAACCTTCACTTATGTCTTTTGACTCACTTTTTAACTCTAAATCTCTTGATTTAAAAGCATTTATTACCATGTTAGTTGTCAAAGAGTCTGCCATATTTTATGGCATTCTTAACTTCTCTAAAAGAGTTAGGAAGGGAATTTAACAAAATGACAACAAAGTGATCGTCTAAACATTTTCATCAAAATTTGCAAGGTTCAAGCAAGTCCGATTGAACTTATCAAGATTTATGTCTAAGTCTTTAGTAACATCCATTTTAAAACCAAAAAATTGTTCAAGAAGAAGAATTCAGTTTGGAAGAGATTTTACCAAATACAATACCTCAAGCTTTTTCCACAACTCCTCTGTAATTTTCATTCCATCCATTTTTCTTAAAACATTGTCTGACAAATGCAAGATGATGGTACTGAGAGCAATTTCATCCATTTCATTCTTTTGTCATCAGACGTGGTTACTACATAGGATTTGTCAATAGACTTAGCCACTTTCATTTTAACGAACATTGCATGCATCTTCTTCCTCCATAAGATGAAATCACCTTTGCCATTGAAGATCTCCACCTTAACCTTTGTAGACATTGTTGCTAGAGAGAAATCGAACTAGTTGATTCAAGAAAGATTGAATCTTGATTGATCACGGACCCAAGATTGCTCTAATACTATATGTTAAGAAAATTGCTCTGTTAAACACAGTTTAACCCAATCACATAAACAACAAACACAAGGTTTTTATAGTGATTCGACAATTGCCTACATCCACTTCAGTTCCAATTCTTGGATAACCCTTTTATTAATCTCCTTTGTTCACATACTACAAAGCTTCAAAAAAATACCACAATAGTTTCCCTTATAGTTTCACCAAGAAACTGTCACTCAACCCTCAACCCAAGTACGCCTTTTTCTCACGATGATTTTCACTCAGAAAATAACTCATCCAGAGAGAGAAAAATTACAAGAACTATGAGAATCCACCGATAAAGCACTCTGTAATATTGAACTGATAAGAAAACTTACATTCTGACCGAAGAAAAAGACAACTATATACATAAAATTCTTTAGGAAGACAATACGTGGTCTAGTTATATTGAAAGCCCAAACCAAAATGCCGCCGTTCTATTTAAAAGGCCTACCTATGTAATAAAGTCATTAGCCTAAAAGCATGTCATATAAAAGAACGACTAGCCCAAGTGTGTAGTTTTGGCGCTAGAAAAATGACGTGCTTTTTAACAATACATGAATGACTAAATCTTGAGTGCAACTTTGGTGTGAGGAGGTGTGTTTTCCATAGTAACATACATGCACTATTTACATAAGGACCCATTTACTTGGTGCAACAATTATTCCCAAAAGGCAGGAAAAAACTTCTCTTGCATGCTTCTTACTTTTATGCCACTTGTTTGATATTGAATTAATTTTAACAAGTATAAAATTAATGGAGGTACTACCCAATGACTAGGAGTACTAGAGTTTTTTATGATATTAATATAACATTTCTATTGAAGTATAAAAAATGGGTGATAATACCAACATTTATCATTGCCACCCAATTTTAACATTCTAAGATGCTTTTATATATATAAAAAAAAAGTGTGCTCAAATATTTAAAAATCAAGATTCAATACACCCGCTAAATATATACTATTAACAAATTACATAGTGTTGATGTTAAAAAAATATAACAATATTATTAGTCTATGATTTAATTTAGTTGTTTATTTGATGAAAACCATTTGACAAATATGTCTTTCCTTAGCTTGATAATATCGTCATTTAATTTCTTTTTAAAAAGTTTTATTTTATTTAGTTCCTTTTATACTTTTAAAATTCTTAATAATACATGTACCAATTTATTTTACAAAATGAAAAAGTTCAACTGAATAATCTTTAAAACACGAAAAATTATAATTTTAAAAATTAAATATGCCCTTGTGCGCTAATACAGTGTATATTTATACATGAAACTTTTATGCATTAACACTCATATTCAATTTTTTTTTTTTTATCATAATTTACTTTACTGCATGAATATTTAATACTATGTGGATCCTCTTGACTAAACTGGGCATGGGTTGGGTGGGTTTGGTTTTAGGCCCAATCAGTAATTGGCTTGACAATCTCAGCTTTAATAAGGTCAAAACGGATCAAAACCGAAAAGGTTCAAATAACCAAATCAACCTAAACCAGTAAATTTCGGCGTGGGTTGGGTTTTCAATTAGTTATTTTTAAAATTCAATATTGTCCAAGCCCACCAAAATAAAAATAAAAAAGCTATAAATATATCATTTTATAAGAAAAGTTGAGAAATATTTCACACGTTAAAATTTATGCGTCTTTTTATCTTCAGGTGAGCATTTATTTATTTATTTTTTGAACATCTGACCTTTGACAAATATATTTATTTACCTTTTACAAATCAATGATGATTCGGTGCTAAGTTTGTTTATAATCAAGTTGAGGTCTCAGGTTTAATCCTTTATATGAGCATATTCATTATCAATTTTAATATACATCGATCGGGTTGGATTTATTGGGTTGTGGAGTAATCAAACGCTCACCGAAATTTGCCGTGTTGTGTAGTATCCAAATGCTCACCAAACGGAATGTATCAATTATTCCATAAATATAATCAAAATCACCTAAAAGTTATAAAAAAAAAAAAAAAAAAAAACCAAACCGCTCCGCTGCAATCGGTGTAGGTTGGACGGATTTGTTAGCCCAGCCCTACTCTTGACATTATTATTATTTTTTGTCCCAATTCGGACGGTCTCTTCTCAAACAATAATTCCGAGTTTGAAATCTTTAATTTAAAGTCCAAAAAAACACATTAATTTTCTTTATTTAAAAAAAAATGAACCATATTACTTCGATTCTCATGATTGATCATATTCAAATATAAATGTATAAAAGATTGCTCTTTTATACGATATTGCCTATTTGTCTTGCATTATGGATGCTGTGGCATTTAATTTTTATTAATTTCATCACACTATGTCTTTTTTAATTTTATCATATTCTATTTGATAAATAGATGTCACATCAGCCATTGTATAAGATAAATCTTTTATCACATTCTATCTAAAAATTAGATGCCATATTATTCCTCGTGCATGATAAATATGCAATATTGCTTAGAAAAGAAATTCTCTCTCTATATATATTTATATAGTGAATATTGCTTAGAATAATTTTATTATTATTTTTTGATAATAATAGTCTTGAATTATACATGAAGTTATTAAGTATCTCCTAAATAATAAAATTATCACTTATACTTCTAAATTTTAAAACAATTACAAACCATTCCTAACTTACATACACAGTGACAATATATAAAAAATTAAATTAATTTAAATTATTTAAGTAAAAAACTATTTTTAAACAGTAAAAATATATTATATTTATGGGTTATAGGGAATTTTCTAATCGAATTAATTTATTGGATATTAACTAATGTCAATTTTATGAGAGAATTTATAATTTTATGTATAATTTAGAAGGCACTAATGCAAAAAATTCTAATTTTGTTTTTGACATTGGAAATGGAGGATTTTAACTCGAAGCTTTATAAAGAAAAGAACATTTTTTTACCTCTGAATTATCCCTTGAAATTGATAATTTATGTTGCATGTATATAAAATTTTATGCAATATATATATAAAATAATAAATGTTTTTTTACTAAATTAAATACTGGGGCCTTCTAAATTTAAAACAAACATATGAAAAATTTATGAACAATGTGGTGGTTCTAGCCCCTTTTCTTTTATCGTTAAGAGTTAATGCTGATAAAAAAAAATATAGATTTAAATGTTTATGTTAGAGCTTTATTTTCCAAAAAAAATTAATTGAAGATATTGAAACTTAATTAATGGAAAATTGAAAAAAAAAAAGTCAATTTTTTTAAACAGAAAATTAATTTATTTCAGTAAATACAACTTTATTATTTTATAGATTTTCTGGGCCATCTTATTGTGCCCTTGAACCCGGCCCTGCTCTCACACTAGCGGAGCGAGCAAAGGAAAGCAAGTGAAGCCGGAGAAGATGATCGTTTGCGTCGCCGTCGTCGGCCATCAGGTGCTGCCTCCTCCATTTGGGATTTCATTTTCCATCCAATTACGTTATATATGCAACGCATTTTTTTTTTCTGTTAATATCTACACAAAAAAAAAAAAAAAAAATTGAGTTCTGATTTTTTGTGGAAAATTTTGTGGCTAGCAGAACAATCCGCTATACATACAGAGTTTCACGGATGCTGATGACGCCTTGAAGCTCCATCACATTGTCCACTGTTCCCTCGATGTTATCGACGAGAGAGGTACGCTCTCTCTATAGATATGTTTTGTATGTATTACTATATATGCATGATTTCAATGAATTAGTTTAGATTTGGATCTGGGATCTTGGTTATCGTTATATATATGAAATGGTTTTTTTCTATTGAGGTTTTACTTTAGATTCGAGGTTTAGGTAGATTTATGGGCATGAAAGCTGAATTGAAGTTCTGGGCTTTTTTAATTTGTCCGGAGTTTGGAGTCCTTTATGTTGGAAATCGCTCTGTTTGTAGGTTTATTTATGGCAAATTGTTATGTTTTGAATTTTCATGCATCTGTGTGGTATATGGAGTTTTAAGAATCGTATCTTGGAAGTTAAACTTGTGTGGTGTAGCTGATCTAAGTGGTTTGATGTATGATATAACTGTTTTTGAGTGTAGTGAACAACCCGAAAAAATCTGGACCGACACTTAATGAGACTTTTTTGGGTCTGCTTTATCCAACTGAAAATTACAAAGTGTGAGTTATCATTTCTTTTTCAATAATTACATTCTGAATGGGAACCTGTTTATTACAGAAATGTCATGAGCATGCTTTCTTATGTAATTATATTTGCAGCTATGGCTATTTGACCAATACAAAGGTGAAGTTTATCTTGGTAACAACAGATCTAGATGTCAGGGATGCAGATGTCAGGAATGTAAGTTTTTCTCTTGATTGTGTACAATCAATGTCAATGTACTCATTTTGTAGAGAAGGCTAAGTTTCAGCTATTGTTTTTGCAGCGAATGTGTTTCTTCACCAAATTCATGACAAGTTATAGTAATTAAATTATGAGAATGATATATTCCAAAAGTGGCCATCCTCCATAAATTGTTTAGTTGTATGACGATTTAGCATAATGTTCCACCTAATTTATAGGTATCCTACTTGAGAAAAGATATTCATACCATTGGAAATGACTTTATGAGGAAGTACGAACACCGAAGAGTGTTGCTTAGATTTGAAGGATTTTTGTCTCAAGGAAGTGTTTATCAAACCTTTTCACTTCTGTAGAAACATGAATATCCATATATGCTCTTCTTCTTTTTTTCAGTGTGGTGCAATGGAATTTATATCATTTTTTTTTTTATAGAATTCATGTAGCCTTATGTTAAGCCAAACTATTTATGGATTGGCAACTTAGTGATGCCACAAGGTAAACATCCAGTTGAGAATATAATTCTTGCAGCTATGGGGATAGGGGACCAGTAACTTTTACCAAATTGGTAATAAGTAGATTATTTAAGCTATCTAATATGTTAAAACTCTTTATATATTCTATTTTTGGTAATGGTGTACTTTCCTTCATAACAGATTATGCCCTCACCTATTATTACCTGCTCTCACTGGCACTTGGCAATGCAGGACATAATCTCTCTTAGCCTTTGCTACTTCTTTTGAGAAAGTAACCACTGCATTCACGATTCTTTGGAGTCATGTGCATATAGGATTGATTACAATTGTGTTGTTGGTGCTGATGGATTGAAAAAACACTTTAGTTTTATTAGTCAGTTGTCAAATCCACTACAACTGTAATTTCATTTCCATGTATTAAGCATCTTTTGATATATTCATGTGAGGTAACTGTGTAATTAACTTGAGCTGTTCCATATGATAAATTGTTTGTTTCTGTTCTGTTCTATTTTAGTCAATAGAAATTGTAGGTATCTGTAATTTTATTGTGTCATGAAGTAAATGGAGAATTGAGACTCATATTTAACAGATGCTAGTTCATATTTTTAGAATGCTCCACCAGTCAATGCATTTGCACTATGGTCCAACCCTTATCTCTATTGTTCTTTTTCATTCCTGTGAACAAATTCACTGGTAAAAGCCTAAATCCTTGCAACACCCAGCACATTGGATATAGAAGAGCCTGTAATTCTAATATTGTTTTTACTTTCTTGATTGGAGTGGTGATTATTACAAATTTTAAATGCTAAATGCCTCCAACCAATTTTGCTGCTGTTGACTTCTTCTTCCTTGTCTCTTGGCAACAGTTTTTCCGGAGATTCCATGCCGCTTATGTAGATGCAGTTTCAAACCCATTTCATGTGCCAGGTAAAAAGATAACCTCGAAAAATTTTGCGGAAAGGGTAACTTCCATTGTTAGGTCATTTGGGTTTGGTTCAGCAGTGTGAGGGACAACTGGGCGGAGTTGAACTTCTACTTTTTCTCCATGAAATTGGTTGAACTTCTTTCTCTGTTTTGGTCTCCCCTGGAATTGGGAGTTGGGTACTATTTTTAATTTTCTAGCTCAAGAAGCATTACAGTAGAGATTGTACTTCATGTTGTTCGAAAAAGAAAGTAGAATGTTATATTGGTTTTTTTCTCTTACGTGTATAAATTTGTTTAGTATTGTACTTGTAAAACCTTCTATTTCATTTGTTGTTAAATGATCTGATAACCATGACAATTGAAGGAAAGGAGTTGCACAAGCCTGAGAATTTCAGGATTATGCTTTCTTTTTTACATCCGAGGTGGTTTATGCCTTGAGTTTCTGAATTTATCGAAAAGTCAACATACCTAGTGTTTTACATGCTAATGGTTGATTTCGTCAAATTCTAATAAGATATTATCGTATAACAACAAAAAATGAATGTGTGGTTGGTGTAATTGTATATTTTTAAAATTGTATTGCCAATTGCATTATGGAGATTGGAGAGAGGGAGGGATTAAGTACATGCATATGTTGTTCTTAGCGACCAAATCCATCAGAACAAAATTAGGTTTTTCTTTGTGAGAATTATAAAGGAAAATTTTAAAACACTTGTAGATGAGTTTTGGACTCTTAATTTCTACACATAAGGGAAAATGAGAACCTTTCAATTGCCAAATGACATGAAGTTGCTCAAAGTACTACTTGTGTTCCATCCATCTCTGAGAAATGCTCAGCCCACTCGGACAAATACATAAATTTTGCTTGTTTTTAGCAGGGTCAGGAACAACAAAAGAGATACATTTTGCAAGCTTGTTATTACAAATAGTTCAAAGGATCGGACTCAAGATGCATACAATACTTGTATTATGAATGTAGATGCTGCATAGATGATCTGATAACACGTTCTGCAGAATTTCAATAATAGAAGCATTACATTCTTGGTTGGAATGTGAATCTTGTATGCAATGCAGATTGCAGAATGCTGAATGCAGAGAAGTGAAAGGTAAAACGATTAAAACTTCAGTATCTGAAGAAATATCCAGTATTGCGGCTGTCTAAAGCAAAATGTTCCAAGGAAACTAAACAGCCACTGAATATGAATATGATTCAAAACAGTAAAAGGAAAGCAGTGGCTCGGAGTTGGAATAACATATAACATAATATGAATTCGAGCAAGCAGAATCATAAGTCAATTGAAGCAAGAAAATTAAGCGATTTTTCAATTCAAGAGATAAACGCACAATTTGCTGGAGAATTGAATGATGCAGAAATGACTTCCAAATTACAGAATCAAAAATCATCATCGTCCTCCTCAGCTATATGTTTTGCAAGCTCCTGTTCCTGCTGCTGTCTCTCCCTCCTCTTCTCAGCACTTTCTTTCTCCTTGTGGGAATTTGGTGGAAATCGAAGTGCTCGCACCGCCTCATTATGCAAATTGAGGCAAAATGCAATCCTTGTGTCAAATGCAGTTTGAGGCTCATTCGTCGAGTAGATATCCCCAGTTTCCTTAGATACCATCCATCCATTTGTGTGATCCAGTGTTGCATCAATTGCACCATCTCGGATTGCCTTGGCCACAATACTCTCAGCATCAGCAATAGGATTTGCAGAGTCCAATCTCAACTTTTTGGCAACATCAACCAAAGAAATACGTGAATATGAGATACTAATATTGCGTAATCCTGTTCTTATGACATTATGGCGCAGCCTAACAATTAAATTGTGGGTTCGGTCTGAATTGAAAGTATTGGAGAACTTCTCAGCAACAGATCTGAAAAGCTCCAAATCACCAATTCGCACAGCCTGAAATTTTTGGGGAAAAAAAGAAAAAGAAAAAAGAAGAGAGGTTAAAATCAAAATCACCATAACTCAGGGCCCTAACTCAGGATATCATCCCCATAGCCCTTCTATCAGCAGGAATCAGTGACAGTATCCAATCTCAGGCCAAAAAGCTGTTACCGTAATTTGAGAAATACTACATTATCACCCCTACTATTTAGTAAGAAAATACAAAACTGTCTTTTACAACCTGAAAGGAAAATACCATGGCTACAAATTCAACTTATGCAGTGCTGCTAATATATTAGGAGGCAGGCAAATCATACTGTCATTTCTTAAAGCATGTTTTTACTGGAAGGTTTATATTTTAAGCTCAAGTTCAATAAGCCAAGACTTACATTTGTTAGTTCAAAATATGGCCTCAGCGCTTTCTCCATGCCCTTTTGCATAAAAACTGTCCTCTCAGGAATTTCTCCCAGCAATAAGCGGACAATGACTGCCCACTTATTGCACTGAACACGAAAACCGAGGGCTGCAACAGGAGCTTTCCTAGCAGCTTGTAGGAGGGACTCTTTTGCATCTGTGTACTCCAACTGAATTGTCCTGATCTTTCCTAAATAAAAGAGGTATCGACAAAACTGTAGAGCAAAAAATTGAAGGCAAAACATATAGCAGTTAGATTTTCATCAACAGAACCCCCAATGTAAAAACCAAACAACTCCTCAAACCAGTTCTAAAGGAAAAAAGAGAGAGAGAGAGAGAGAAAGAGAAAAAGGGGGGGGGAAGAAAAAGAAAAGGGAAATAGCAAGCAACTGATGAAAGAAATTATTTTCTTTTGTTACCATGTGCAGGTTTTCTAAGGCAAGGTTTTGTGTCATGTTTATATATTGTTCGTTAAAAAATTTCTAAGGTTTCAATGAGCTGTTCCTCAAATTTGACAGAAACATCTAAAATGGTAAAATACATTTTGTTCAAAGAACAGAGATTGCAGAAAACTAACAACAGATGTGATTACATTCGTTACAAGTAAGCATGAGATAATGATATGTAAAAAAGGAAAAGCCGGAGATAGATAAGTGGACCACTACAAAATCTCTCATGTTTCCTACCTTATCTCATGTTTATTATATCTAGAATATTCAGAACAATGCACTGGTCTTCAGATATTTATAAACACAAGACCACAACTTAGTCTTTTAATAAACAGTGGATTACACGCACATAATCACATTTATCTGTTCCTCTAAAAGTAAAGCATACATCTATAGAGTGAAAAATTGACCTGCTGGTTAGAGTGAGCTTCAAATCGAGGTGCCTTAGACCTCAACTTCTCTGCCTGATCATATAGGTTGTAGTGGAGGTAGTTTCGAAGTAACAGGTTGAGAAGTGTCTCCTGCATCACATTGTTATCAGAGCATGAGATTTACTAATGTAGGCATTTATTGTTTGAGTAGCTGAAGATTTACCTGACCCAGCTCATCATGGCGTAATGTAGCAATACGGTGCAGGGCAAGGAGGTTTCTGTCAATAGATGAATGAATTAGTCATAAAATGACCTTATTCCCTAGTTTATACAGCACATACACATGCATAATCTTATCAGAAATCCCAAACAAAGAAAGACAGACAGACAACCAAGTAAACCTCAATCAAGACCAAATGCGACTTACCCTCTAATTTCAGCTAGATCACCAGTGAGTTCATAGCCAAGAGAGTAATAGAAATAGAGCCTGGATGCCAAAACATCAACAGTTCTCCTATTCAGGTTTTTCAGTCTAGCAATGCTTGCTGATGCACAAGCTTTCGCCTGGATGAGAGCAATGTTATGTTATTTAACGAAGTAGGTCAGTAATGAAAAAATAATGATAATAGTAAGAGAAAAGGCCCATTACTAATTTTAATTTCTGACCTCATTGTATCGCTTCTGATCAATCAGAAATATTAGCACAAGCAAGTAGCAGTAAATCTCTAGCTCTGGCAAGGAGTGCTTTGCTAGGGTTTGAGTTGCAGATGTTGCAGTATCAACATCCATGTCATGTTCATCGTCCTGAAAACCATGTTTTATGGAGTCCTCAGAATTAAAATCAAATGTGATGCTGAAGGAAAATAGTAATTATTGTTGAAAAATCATCTGCCTTATAAAGGAAAACAACATACATTATTCATAAATTCACAATTCAAGAATTAGGCTTTTACATAGGTCACTATGAATTCTAGACAACCATTGTCTGATCACATCAGAAAATCAAGCGATAAGATACTTGATATATCCAATATCTATCAAACATCAGATAGATATATTTCTCTGTTTCAAACTTCCATTCACTAAAAATTTCCATCTTATTTTCTTAATTTTTCTAATAATAAGAACAAAAACAATGATATGGAGATATTTTCCACAGTTCCCTAAAGTAAGATTGTAATCTACCAAATGTCCCAAGGGGATTTAAAAAAAAATAAAAAATTACAGAATCAAACAATCACAATCTAGGAAAATATAGAATACAAGAGAAGAAATTACAAACTCAAGAGGGTTCCAAAATACCTTCGGAAGGTATGAGGATAACCGACTATGAACCTCGGATCCAGGAGTAAGAGCGAAATTAAGGAATGCACCAAGCACGGACGACTTCAGTTTCCGCCTCAACGCCATGGTTAGGCGAACCGCGCGTACAATACGACGAACCTCCCGAGCATAAGCACCGGTCTCAATTAGGGATGCAATCTCCTTCAAATCTGAATACAAAGCAACAAACCAAAAATCTGATTCAATATCCATACAAATCTGCAACAAACTTCACACAACTAACTTCATAAAGTAAAAAAAAAACAAAAAGCTCAAAATTTAAATAACAATTTCAAGGGAAATTAGGGTTTTAAACAGCATAAAACAATATGGGTATTATGTATCTTACGGTGGAAAGTTGAAGGAGTAGCTGAAGTAATGGAATTAGAAGGAGCTTGGAGCTCTTTCATCTCTACGTCTTGGGTCATTTTGCAGAAACTGTACCCAGCATCACAGAAAACTTAAATTAATACAATCTAAAAATAAAAGGCCTGAATCGAATGGAAATTGAGAAGATTTAACCTGCAAATGTAGGGAACGAGCTCCTCTTGATCCGAGAAGTTAGGGTTTTACCAATTTTCTTCCCCTGCAAGTCTCTGAGCAAGAGTGTGTAGGAGAGAAAGCAGCGAAGAGGAAAGAAGGAAAAAAGCTAAACTACATAAGACGACGCTCTTGGAGGGTTACTAGTGCTTAAACATAGGGATAAACGGCAAGTCGTTTCCACAAGTTTTTAGGTCCAAATTACATAAACACCCTGGGAACAAGGATAGAGAGAAGGAGATCTGGAGAAGAGAATGGTAAATATAAATAAAATATATATATATATATATATATATATATATATATATATATAATATTCAGTGCGTTACTGTGCGGTTCGGTCGGTCTTTTTTTTTCAACTTTTGGTTTCTTTGTATGGCTCTAGAGGGAAGAACAGGAAAAGGAAGGAAAACAAAAAGAGTTTAATAAAAAAATAAAAAGAAAATGAGGAAAACAAAAAGAGTTTAATAAAAAATTTAATATACCAAAATTACCATCATTTGATATTGTGCGAGAAAATTTATTGATTTTTGTGTAAGGATATTTTTATAAACAATATAAAGTGTATTAACTGATTTTTTTTTCATTCCCATTAAATAATCATCCAAATAATAATTATAATTTCTTTTTTTTCCTTTCCTTATTATTATTATTATTTTATCTTTTTTAGTTCAATTCAAACATATCCTAGGAGATAAGTATGAGTATATCTCTTTTGTTTTCTTTTTCAATTCTATTTGAAATATTTCATGCCATAAGGAATAAAACAAAAATAATTCACATTGAATAGCTTTTGCATAATTTTAATTTGACTTGAAAAATTACACAAGGTGGGAAAACCAAAATTATTAAACATTCTAGTATGAACGAGACTCAACAGAACTTTTTTGGTGAATAGAAGGAAATTATAAATTAACCTTTTAATAAATTATTTGTATAATATAAAGGGAAAATTACAAATTAATTTCCTAGACTTTCACCTTTGTGTTAATTTGTCCACTATATATACTTCTTTTTTTTGAAACAATTTACCATCCCACCCCATCCCACTTTGGAATAATGTCAAATTGCGCTTTCCAATTATTTATTTATTTATTAGAATTTGAGGAAATGACTAACTACTATCAAAATTAATAGCGTACATAAATAAAATAGTTGCAATTAGAATTTTTCTTTTAGCAAAATTGATAATTTTTTTGAAAGGTAATGCATACAATAATTTTCAATTTATTTTTTGAAATAATTTTTTACAAAAAAATAATTTCCACTTTTTTTTCTCTTTAGCTAATTATTATTATTTATTCTTTTTTTTTGAATAAAAAATATTTGACCCTGAAACGTCTTAGGAGCTGGAGATTCTTTCCAATCAAAATTTGTGAGTTTCGAATAGTAAGTTTACACCCACTGCGAGCTCCTGCTCTCTGCCTGTTGTCAGGCTAAGTGCATTCAAAGCACCACACAAGATTTGCCAATGATAAAATTTACAATTTTGGATCCGCAAAATTATAAAGTTTGTTGGCTTTCTTCAGTGCTATATTTTAAATAATTAATTTGAATAGTAATAGGTCAATTTTGTCCATTTTTATTTTATTTCAAGGAATAGTCAATTTGACATTATGGTAACGTGTATGGGTAAAAATTGCTTGGAAACAAATGCATAGGCAAATTGACACAAGGGTGAAAATGTAGGGAATGTTTAATTTTCCTTATATATATATATATATATATATATACACATATATATAACTGATATATGACAATAGAATTACATAATAAAATATTTATTGAGATTTATATAACCCTGCCAAAAGTCTTTATTGAGATGAGGGAGTTTATATATTATTTCCCAAACGTACATCCTCTCTTTTATATAATGAGAAAAGAGAGGCAATAACCTAATTACTCTTTTCTAAATGTCCATCACTCTTTACCCAGTAACCAACAAAGTTCTTTTTCACAATCATAAACTTTTTGAAGTTATTTCATGTTTGTGCAAAACTGATCCTTCATGTTTATGATTTTTCTGGTATTTTGATGTACTATGATTTAACTGCCCAATATTTACCAAAAAAAACACAATTTCATCTCTTATATATATATATATATATATATATATATTTTAAATTTGTTTAACTTGTATCCCTCATTTTATTACTAAATATGTGTATAAAAAATATAATATCTTAAATAGATTCAGACAAATTAGAAAAATGTAGAAACTGAAGAGTTTGATCGAGGCAAGAGTTCGACTCTCTTTCCTTAAGACAATATTCACTTTGTAATGATGCTCATAGCGTATAATGTTTGTCTCTCAGAATACAACGATCTTTTCTTTGAATAGTAGCACTCCAAATTCAAAGAAACAACGAATCAAAACAAAAGCAAGAACTCTCTTTCTTATAAAACTCTGTATATCTTTTTTACGTAAAAACAAAAAATCAATATTTCTTTGTGTAAGACTGAAAACAATAAATACACTAACTTTGAAACAATACAAAGGTATAAAACAAATGTTACGTTAGAAAACAGAGGCAACATTACAAAATATTAAAACTGTTAAAACTATAAATAACTATATTTATATTTAAAAATAATTTTATTCATATTTTAAAAATACAAAAATCTAACAATCCCCCACATGAATAAAATTTACACTAAAGAAAATTCAATAGAAAGTTATTGCATAAGGAAAGATAGCTTTTGACTTTGAATCTTCCTTTGTGAAAAACTATCAAATTTACAAGCTAATAAGTGAACAAAAAATCTTGAACTTTTAGCCATTATTGTAAACCAAGATAATAGAATTCACACAATCCATTTCCTAAACTTTGTTGGTTCTTTCAGTTGTGTTCATTTTGGCCCTGAACATTCCTAGTTTTTTATGAGTGCTTTAGAGAATTCAGCCAATAAAATTCTCATAGAAGCAGCTCCTTCACACTCATATAGGTGATTTCCTATTAAGAGTATCCTGTAATACCCCATTTGAATATTCAAAATATAAGAGTCATTAAAAGCTTACTTATCCTAACTTATATTTCAGGCAATGCTAAAATATCATAGAAATGTGTAGAGTTATATAACTCTTTAGCATTCTTACAGAGTTAGTTAAGATTAGGTTGTCCATTTGAACTTAAATCCAGAAATTTCTAGTCAAATAAGTAGGGTTGCCATCAAAACAACTCTAAACTAATGGCTTTAATCCCATTCCCCTCGATGAACGATACACTTGCTCTCTTGTTAAACATTTTGTTAGCGGATCTGCGATATTATCTTTTGATTTCACATAATCTATTGAGATTATACCATTTGAGATCAATTGTTTTATAGTGTTGTGTCTTTGATGTATGTGTCGAGATTTACCATTATAAATATGACTTTGTGCCCTCCCAATAGCCAATTGACTATCACAATGTATGCATATAGGAGGCACAGGTTTTGGCCAATTTGGAATATCTTCTAAGAGAACCATTGAACTATTCTCGCTTTATCTAAAGCAATGAACTTAGATTCCATTGTAGATCTTGCAATGCAAGTTTGTTTAGAAGATTTCTAAGACACTGTAGCTCCTCCGAGCATAAACACAAATCCACTTGTGGATTTTGAATCATTTGAATCTGAAATCTAATTAGCATCACTATATCCTTTTAGTATAGCAGGATATCTAGTGAAATGCAACCATAATTTAGGGTATGTTTTAAATATCTAAGAACCCTAATAATTGCTATCCAGTGATCTTTGCTTGGATTGCTTGTATATCTACTCAATTTACCAACTGAGTATGCTATGTCAGGTCTAGTGCAGCTCATGACATACATTAAGCTACCAATGATTCGAGAATATTCTAATTGTGATATGCTATTATTTTTATTTTTATAGAAAGGAAAATTTAGGTTTATAGGCGTTTTAGAAATATGATCATTGTCATTGTCAAATTTATTAAGTAATTGCTCAATATAATATGTTTGAGACAAGACAAGACCATCTTGAGTTTTAGAAATTTTAATTCCTAAAATAACATCTGCAATACCCATATCTTTCATCTCGAATTTACTAGTCAAAAGTTTTTTAGTAGCAGAAATAATTTCATTACTACTACCAAGAATTAGCATATCGTCTACATAAAGACATACAATGATATAATCATATTTTGTGCTTTTTACATAAACACATTTATCACATTCATTTATTCTAAAACCATTTGACATCATTATATTGTCAAATTTCTCATGCCATTGTTTAGGAGCCTATTTTAAACCATACAAGGATTTAACAAGCTTGCAAACTTTATTCTCTTTCTCAGGAGCTACAAACCCTTCAAGTTATTTCATATAAATTTTCTCATTTAATTCACCATTCAAAAAAGCTATTTTTACATTCATTTGATGTATTTCTAAACCATTTAATGCAACAATAGCAATCAACATCCGAATTGATGTAATTCTTGTAACTGGGAATACGTGTCAAAATAATCTACACCTTCTTTTTGTTTGTAACCCTTTGCCACTAGTCTAGCTTTATATTTATCAATTGTTTCATCTGCCTTCATCTTTTTCTTAAAAATCCACTTGCAACCTAATGGCTTACTTCCAAGCGGAAGATCAACTAATTCCCACGTGTGGTTTTGCATAATGGTATCAATTTCACTATTAATTGCTTCCCTTCAATAAGGAGCTTCAGGTGTAGACATAACTTCTTGAAAACTTCTTGGTTCAATTTCTAACATGTAAGTTAGAAATTCTGGACCAAAAGATTTTGAAATTCTATTCCTTTTACTCCGTCCAAGATCATGATCCTCTTTTACTTGATTTTGAGTCTCATTGTGACTATTTATTGCATCATCATAAGTTCTTTTTGAAGAACTTAGATCATGTGCAATTTTACATGGAAACACATCCTCATAAAAATATGCATTTCGCGATTCAATAACCTTACGAACATGCACCTCCGGATTTTCAGATTTATGCACAAGAAATCGGTAAGCATTACTATTAAGTGCATAACCGATAATATACAATCAACAGTTTTAGGTCATATTTTAACCTTTTTAGGATTAGGTATAATAACTTTCGCAAGATACTCCCACACTTTTAAGTATTTATAGGTAGGCTTTCTACCTTTTCATAACTCATAAGGAGTCATCTTAGTTTTCTTATGAGGTATTTTATTAAGAAGAAAATTCGTAGAAAGCAAAGCTTCCTCCCACAAGTTCTGAGGTAAACCATAATTTATCAACATAGCATTCATCATTTCTTTTAAAGTTCTATTTTTCCGCTCAGCAACTCCATTAGATTGAAGTGAATATGGAGCTGTAGTTTGATTAATAATACCATGTTCAGAACAAAATGAATTAAATAGTGAATCATATTCACCACCTCTATCACTTCTTAATACTTTAATCTTTTTACTAAGTTGATTTTCAACTTCACTTTTATAAAGTTTAAATGCATCCAATGCCTCATCTTTGGACCTCAATAAATACACATAATAATAACGTGTATAATCATCTATAAATGTGATAAAATATTTTTTACTACCTCTTGTTTGCACAAATTTCAAATCACAGATGTCAGTATATATTAAATCTAATATTTGAGAATTTCTTTCAATGAATTAAAAAGGAGCTTTTGTTAATTTTGACTCAATGCAAGTATCACATTTATGACTAAAATCTATAGCAAAACTTGGTATTAAATTTAAATTAATTAATCTTTTGATGGTATGAAAATTAACATGTCCTAATCTTCCATGCCAAATATTTACAGACTCAATCAAATAAGAAGAAGATGCTTTATTTTTATTATTAATAAGAGGCATCATAGTCATTACATTTAGTTTAAAGAGCCCATCGCTCAAATATTCTTTTCCAACATACATTCCCCCTTTAGAAAGTATAAATTCGTCAAATTCAAAAACCATTTCAAAATCCATTTTTGCTAAGTAAAGAACCAGAAACAAGATTTTTACAAATCTCAGGGACATGTAATACATTCGTAAGAGTAAGTTCCTTCCCCGATGTCATCTTTAGCACAATCTTCCTTTTCCCTTCAACTTTAGAAGTAGCAGAATATCCCATAAAAAGTTGCTCTTCATAATCAGGAAGTTGATAAGTGGTGAACATGTTTTTATCAGAACATATATGCCTTGCAGCTCCAGTGTCTAGCCACCATGATTTTGGATTTCCAACTAAGTTAGCTTTAGAAATAACAGCACATAAATCTATCTCATTTACATTATTGGACAGATTTGCAACTTCAGTAACATTAGCATGGGCAATCTTCCTTTTCTTGTTCTCTTGGTTTTTTCGGTTACAGTAATCTTTAGCTCGATGCCCCGGCTTGTCACACACAAAGCATTTACCATGGAACCTTTTATTACCACCGTTATTGGATCCACCACTTGAATTAGAATTCATAAATTTCCTATTCTTGTTATTATTGGTTTTGAATCTTTCTTCCACTACATATGCCTTGCTTTCCATCAGATTTTCACTTTTCTTTTCAGAAAATCTATTATCCTCTTCTATTCTTAATCTTACAGTCAAGTCTTCAAGCCCCATCTCTTTACGTTTATGTTTCAAATAATTTTGAAATCTTTCCAAGATGATGACAATTTTTCAATTACCGCAGCTACTTGAAACGACTTACTAATCTCCATTTTTTTAGCATATATATCATGAAATATAAGTTGGAGTTCTTGAACTTGAGTTATGACACTCTTGGAATCAACCATTTTGAAATCTAAGAATTTGCCAACAATAAATTTCTTTGTGCCAGCATCTTCTGTTTTATATTTTTTCTCCAAAGAATGCCATAATTCCTTTGCAGTCTTCACACCATTATATATATTATAGAGTGTGTCACTTAGACCATTGAGAATATAATTCTTACACAGAAAATCTGAATTGTGCCATACTTCAACTGCTGTCACAGTTTGAACATTTGTTTCATCCTCTTTAAGAACAGGTGCTACCTCAGTAAGAAATTTGACCAAATTCAAAGTGGTTAAATAGAAAAACATCTTTTGTTGCCACTTTTTAAATTTAGACCCACCAAATTTCTCTGGTTTTTTAACATGGCCAAAAGTTGTGAATGCAGTAATAGGAATAGATGCAAATGCTATTTACTAAAATAAAAATAAATAATAAAAATTAATTATAAGATGTTGTAGAAAACTAATATTACATAAATAAATGGCTACGTAAGTAAAAAATACACAAAACTTACTTTAAACGTAAGTAACAAAAAAAAATATATAAAATATAAATAAATATATTGTACAATAATAATAATAATAATTTATAAATCAAACAATATCCACAAAAGATATATATATATATATATATATATATATATATATATATATATATATATATATACGTGAAGCTTGTTAAATGTATATATAAAAATATATAACGGTATATGGAAACTTATACACACAATATCTGTTATCTAATATATTATATATATATATATATATATATATATATTTGTAAAATATGTGCACAAAGCAAATACAGATACAGTATGTGAAAATAGAGAACACAAACAGCTTAAAATTAACAAATAGAGTATGAATAAAACACAAACTCTCAATACTAAAAAAAATATTATCTGAATTCTATAACGATGAATTATAAAACTAAAAATACACAGCAGTAAAAACTACACGGTTTAGTACCTTAATCATGCAGAGTTTTAGAGAAAATAAAATTTCTTCTATTGTCTTAAGATTATTAGTAAATATGTGTATAAAAAATATAATATCTTATATAGATTCAAACAAACCAGAAAAATATAGAAATTGGAGAGTTTGATCGAGGCAAGAGTTCGACTTTCTTTCTTTAGGACAATATTTGCTCTACAATGGTGCTCACAGCATATTGCGTTTGTCTCCCAGGATACAACGATCTCTTTTTTGAATAGTAGCACTCCAAATTCAAAAAACAACGAACCAGAACAAAAGTAAGAATTCTCTTTCTTATAAAACTCTGTATATCTTTTTTACGTAAAAATAAAAAATCATTATCTCTTTGTGTAAGACTGAAAACAATAAATACACCAACTTTGAAACAATACAACGGTAGAAAACAAAGATAATGTTAGAAAACAGAGACAATGTTACAAAATATTAAAACTGTTAAAACTGTAAATAACTATATTTATATTTAAAAATAATTTTATTCATATTTTGAAAATACAAAAATCTAACACATTTAAAAAAAAGGGAAAAGAAAAAGAAAACAAATAAATAGGTCTCTATATTTTTTTCTAGTACTGGTAATTTACATATGTATGATTTCCCTTTTGTTATTTCTTATTTCATATTACAAGGTCACTTTGTTAAGTATATACTTCACATAATAATACTAAGAATAAGTCATGCAATGTGGAGGAGCTTGCCACAATCAAAATCAACCCTTTTCAGCAGGAAACCAGCCATAATTGCTGCAAAAAACTTTTCCCTCAAGAAACTAATAACTTTCCCATGATTTTCTTGAATAGAACCCACAACACAAGCTATACTAGTAAGATCGAAACTCCTCCATCTCCTTTCCTTAGCATATTTCTTCAACCCCATTTCAATCTTTTTGTATTCCTCTTTAGCTTCTACACTATTTTGCTTCATTTTCAAAAAAGCTTCACCAAGACACCTTGCCAATTCAACATCATCTTCCAAAGCAGAACAACGCCCTTGGCCAATGTTTGGGGTCATGGGATGGAGAGCATCACCAGCTACACAGACATTTCCTTTGTTGATGTTGCCCGAAAGAAGCTCCAATGGAGGTCTATATCTTAATGGAGATGACGAAAATGCTTCAAGTTTTGTGTTTTCAATAACAGATCTTACTTTTTCAAGTATATTTCCAAGCTTGCTTATTATGTATGGGTAATTTGACAAAATACCCATGCGCTCAATAATTCTTGTACAAATAGACACGCATTAATTTTTTTTGAAAAATACCCACAATTAGATGAAAATACTCTTGAACTCTAATACTCACATCTATATTATTATTTTTCTTATTTTTTTATATTTTTGTCTCTTCATTTTTTACTCCTATGATTTTTATTAATTTTGTGACATATTTTTATATCAAACTATATCAATTTATGAGCATTTTGGTTTTTGAATCAAGTAATTTTGTTAAGTATTGAATGAGATATGATTTTTATAAATTCTTAAACTATCCAGATTTTATTATTCTTTCTTCTTTTTTATTTTCTTTTGTCTTTCTTTCTACTCATATAATTTTTATTTATTTTATAATATATTTTTTTGTAAAACTAGATCAAGTGATGAGCATTTTGGTTTTTGAATCAAGTTATTTGGATAAGTATTGAATGAGATATGATTTTTACAAATTCATTAGTTTTTCTGAAAAAAAAATATCAATTTTGGGCAAAACCCGTCCATTCTTGGCGAGGCCCACCCATTCTTGGCTAGGCCTACCCATTCTTGGCTAGGCCTACCCATTTATGGAGAGAACTGCCCGCCCATTTTCAACGAAATGCGCTCATTTTGGCTGAGTCTCGCCAAAAATTGGTATATTTTTCAGAAAAATTGATGAATTTGTAAAAATTATATCTCATTCAATACTTATCCAAATGATTTGATTCAAAAATCAAAATTCTCACAACTTGATCTAATTTTATAAAAAAAATATGTTATAAAATAAATAAAAATCATAAGAGTAGAAAAGAAAGATAAAAGAAAACAAAAAAAAGGAAAAAGAATAAAATCTGGATAGTTTAAGAATTTATAAAATTATATCTCATTCAATACTTAACGAAATTACTTGATTCAAAAACCAAAATACTCATAAATTAATGTAGTTTGATAGAAAAATATTTCACAAAATTAATAAAACCAAAGAGAAAAAAAGAGACAAAAAAAAAAATAAAAATAATGATATAGATATGAGTATTAAAGTTCAAGGGTATTTTCGTCTAATGCTGGGTATTTTTCAAAAAAAATTAACGCGTGTCTATTTGTACAAAAATTATTGAGCGCATGGGCATTTTGTCAAATTACCCTTATGTATTGCCTCTTTTACTTTGGCTTCTCTTCTAACTCTCTCTCCTCTACAAAGGAAAAATAAGAATGAACAAGGACAAGAAAAGACATTCATAAGACCATAATGGTTTGGATATTTTCATGTTGTTTGAGAGCAAAAGGAAACCTTTTTTTGTAACAAGGAAACAAGATCAGAATATAATATTACCTTGAGTAGAAGGTGCCCAAGTGAAAGCCCAATATATAGATTTATCATCAAAAGGCATTGCACTACATCTAACACCATGTCCAAAGAATTGCATAAACAAAAGCTCAAACCCATGTCTGATCTCAAAATTTGCAAGGCCCCTAATAGCAGATCTCCCCGTAAAGGTAGGCTTCTTGAACCCCAGCCATTGCGCCACCACTGAGTTCATCCCATCACACTTTATCAACACCTAAATTTCATCCACACAGAACTTGATCAATATCAGAGTAAAAAAACAAAGATAAATCTAATCCCATAAACATCTATGAACTGGTTAAACATTTTATCAAACATATTGTCTATATAAGAAAGGACACGAACTTATATTTGTGATTGATGTGGTATTATTTACCTTGGTTTTTATTATTTTACCATCAGCAAGATGAACAAGCTTGAAGAAGCCTGATTCCTCAATACTGTTGGAAACATGAATGAGCCTTGATGCACAATGGAGATGATGATGGCAATACTAAAGAGTAAATATATTAAACATAACAAATAAAACACTATATGTAAATTGGATTGAATGGAGATGCACACCCAAATGGGTAGCAGAGCTCCTAGAAAGCTTTCAAGACTTACACAATAGAAATACTTCTTATAACACTTCAATATATTATTCTTCTGGAGTTAGATTCATATTACACTGCATACCTAATATTTGAACTCCTGAGATTGTAGAGGAAGTGACATTCCTTTACATACAACATTTCATATCTCACACTCAGTTCCCTTGCTATTATCATTTTCTTAGTTAAAAAAGCAGGAATTTGTGGCATACAATTTTAGATCAAATTAAATGAATGCCAAGCTAATTAACCCAATGAGAATATAAATAAATAAATAAAATTATTAAAGTAATAATAAGCAAGCTTTAAAAAAGGATGAAGATGGGTGATGGGTGAGCAATAATTTACCTAAGAAGTGTTGAAATATAAAGC
This sequence comes from Rhamnella rubrinervis, assembly GCA_007844105.2. Taxonomy (NCBI): domain Eukaryota; kingdom Viridiplantae; phylum Streptophyta; class Magnoliopsida; order Rosales; family Rhamnaceae; genus Rhamnella; species Rhamnella rubrinervis. The sequence continues at coordinate 4,746,828 of CM017575.2, read as the reverse complement.
ATAAAAGGAATGATTGTCAGCAAGACTGTTGAAATATAAAGCATAACAGGAATGATTACCAGCAAGACTTCCAGCTAAGTCAGCGAGACTTCCAATAAAGGAGGAACTTTTTCTTTTGTTTTTGTTATGAGTATCATACAGCCTGCTAATATCAATCTTGCCATTGATAGAGGATTGGTTAGAATTTTTTTTAGTAAGAATAATTGTACAGCTATATATTCCAGAGAAGGAATGAGAATATAGAAACAACAATTCCTCTCAGTCATTTTTCTAATTCGCCTCGCTCTTTTTACATGCATATTTGTCTGGTTGTAAGTTTTTTTCTTATATGGTATCATAGCTAGGATGTCTCAGAATGATTCTTCAAATACGAGTCCCAATCAAAACCAATCCCCAAATACAAACTCAGATCAAAACCAATCCATCAACACAAATGTCAGTGATCCATCACAACCAAACAGTCTGTATTTTATTAGGAATAATGACAGCTCTGGAGCTCTCTTGGTCATGCAAATACAGGATTCCAGCAACTATTACTCCTGGGCAAGATCTATGAGAAGGGCTCTTCGAATAAAAAATAAACTTGGTTTTGTTGATGAAACTATTTGTGGACCAGATGCAGATAGTCCATTAATAGAACCATGGCTCTATTGCAATGACATAGTCATCACCTAGTTACAGAACACGATGTCAGCAGATGTAAAACCAATCACTTTTTATGCTAAGACAGCTCATGAATTATGAGTGAACCTTGTGCAACATTTTTGGACAACAAAATGCACTATGGATTTTTGAAGTGAAGTAGGCAATTGCAAGCTTAGTGCAAAACCAAGACATTGTGAGTATGCATTTTTCAAAGTTAAAAACTCTACTAGATGAATTAATGAATTATGAGTCCATTCCTAATTGCACTTGTGGAGGGTTGAAAACTATTGTGAGTAATCAAGAAAGAAATTAGGTTATGAAGTTTCTCATGGGTCTTCATGATTTGTATAAAGACATTAAGGCTCATATTCTAATGATTAAGCCCTTTCCAAAGCTCAATGAGGTATATTCAATCATTCAACAAGAAGAGAAGAGAAGGCAAATTTCTGTTGAGGCTCCCACCAACGAAACCATGGCACTTGCATCACATGGAAGAGATATGGGAAGGCCAAATGGGTTCTCTCAAAAGAAGTATTGAACATTTTGTAAGACGTCAGGACATTCCATTGAAAGATGTTTCAAGGCAAATCCCAATAATCCAACATGCACACATTGTCAAATGCCTAGGCATACATTAGAAAAATATTTCAAAATACATGGATACCCTCCAGGCCATAAACTTCATGGCAAGACCAAAGGGAATGGAAGCTTTGCCAATCAGGCCACTACTTTCTATTACCTAGATAAGAGCAGGTAAGTGACAATAACCAGGTGTCTTTGACTTAAGGGCAATATGCTCATCTAATGGCTTTGCTCAAACCTTAACACACTCATGCTTACATTCCTTCGGTTAATAAAGTCCAAACCATCACTCCATCTTCGAACATTTATGTCTTTCTGTTTGTAATTCCAAACCCAATATTGTTTCTAATGTGCCTTAGATTGTGGACACTGGAGTGACAGATCATATGATTTGTTAGCTAAATTGTTCACAAGTGTCAAGGTAGAAATTTCTTACTCAGTGGCACTCCCAAATGGAGATGTTGCTACTATCACTCATATTGAAACTGTCAAAGTAACAGAAACTTTGACCTTGGAAGATGTTTTGTGTGTTCTATCTTTCTCTTTTAACTTGATATCTACTAGAAAATTAGCACAAACTTCTAAATGTTTTCTCATTTTCTTCCCTCAATCATGTTTTATACAGGACCTTTCAACTTGGAAGACGACTGGAATGGGTGAGGTAAGGCAATGTCTATATCATCTTATCCAAAAGAATGTTGCTCCCACTGCCCTGCATGAAGTCTTATCTTCCCTTGGCAATAAAACAAGCATTTTAGCTTCTGTTAGTAACCATGATGATTTTAATCTCTAGCATTATAGGTTAGGTTATCCTTCAGACTCTAGAATAAATTTAATGGAATTTGATTTTGTTCACAAGGCTACCAATACAAAGGAACCTTGTTCTATCTACCCTTTAGCTAAACTTCACAAGCTGCCTTTTCATATTAGCTAAAAGGTGGTCGTGGTCTTTCAATGAAGCTCTTTTGATTTTGAAGGAGTGGTCTACTAGGTTTCAGCTGAGATAAGTGGATTTCAATACCACTACGTTCAATGTGCAGATTCATGGCCTTCTCCCAAGGCTCTTTCATCTGAAAAATGCAGAGAAAATTAGAAATATGATTGGGATAATATATATAGAAACTCTAAACAAAAGGTCTCTTGTAGGTGGAAAGTTCATTTGTTTGAAAGTAAAGATATCTATCGACGACCCCTTACTAGCTAGATTCTTCCAAACCAGAGATAATGAAGAAGAATATTGGGTGCAGTATAAATATGAACGTCTGTCGGATTTTTATTATGTGTGTGGTTTGCTAGATCATGTGATAGAGAGGTGTAGTTTTAAAGAACTAGGTGTAGTTACTGGGTGCAGTTTTAAAGAACTGGTTGTAGTGGCTTAGAGCGGATAATGGAAAGTTCTTGAGGTTTTTGGATCCGTCGATCGCATCTTACCGGACAATAACAAATAAGCTGTTGAATCAGTTTTCAAATTTCATCACGAATCTTGAGAAAGAAGAATCTAGCTTGGCAATCTCAAAAGATATAGTGCTTGTAGTAGGTCAGAAGCAGACAGAGATTACAGAAAGGCTTACAACTCAATGAGTTTTTGGAAAGGATATTGAGGCAGAGGAAGTAAGGGATGTGATCTCAATAAACCTTATAGTGGTTGCATTGAGCTTAACGTTGAAAAGGCAATGTGCAGAGGGCATTAATTTCAATTCAGCTTTGCTTCAGAAAGGGAGAGAATGTAATTTCAACCCGAAAGCCTTAATTGAATGGCCCTCAAAGCTCATTAGTGCTTTAGCCTCTTTCAAGACCGAAGAGAATAGGAAAATACATCAGTTAATATTTGGTATAGAAAATGAGGAGAATAGGGAGTTGGGCCTGGAGTTGATGGAGTGGGCAGATGTTAGGCCTGGATATCAAAGAAAAGCTTTAGGAGTAAAGGAACGCGGGAACCCAATTCTGAAAATTACATAAAGAAAATGATCAGGTCAAGCGATTGAGGAGAGCAATTCCAAAAAAGACATTTTCTTAAAAACTGTGGTTCAAGATGATGATTACGAAGCTTTAAGAGAGGGATTAGGCCCAAAGGTATCTTAGCTTGGGCTCTCATCAAAAAGGAAAGCCCCATATTCGATTAGAACCAGATCCTGGAGAAAACAAAAAGAGATAGTCAGGGGCTCTACAAGCCAAAGAGTTTCTTCGGGTTCAAGGGAAGTTAGTACAAGTAACTAACAACTCTCAACTCATAGAAGAGATTGGAAAAGAAAAGCTAGACAAAAGTATGTAAGAAGAGATACAGGAAAAAGCTCTAAGGGATCTACGTCAAAAAATAAATAGGATCTTCAGTTGGCCGATGAGCCAGGCCTCAACATTCCCCCCCATTCTAAAGATTATATCTTGGAATTGTAGGGGAATTGGTCGCCCTGTGACCAATATCAATCTTAGGGCTCTCATAAAAAACAACAAATCGCACTGTATTTTTTTCATGGAGAATAAGAATGATCATGAAAAGGCTGAAAATTTATGTAAGATATTAATATATCAGAATTTTTTTATTATCGAAGCAATTTGCAATGCATAAGGGTTAATTCTCATATGGAATAATGAAGTGGAGCTGAAAATGGATTGAAGTAATGATAGAATTATATGTCTCAGTCCTTAATAATATTAGGGAGGTTATGTGGAAACTTCTAACTTATTATAGACCTCCCTATTATCGAAAAAAATAGCTATTCTAGGAAAGTTTATCTTTGATTATGGATGTATAGAGGCTCTCATGGTGTATCATTGGCAATTTAAATGAAATTACTTGTGATTCAAAGAACTTTGGAGGACTATGTATTAGGAGCAGAAAACTTTTTCTCAAGAATTTCCTATACGACACAGCAGCTTTCGATTTGGGGTATAATGGGTATAGATTCACTTGGTTCAATAACCAATTGGAAATAGCTTGTATCAAAGAACGGCTAGATAGGGCATGTGATGATGATTCTTGGGTAATGCTTTACCTTGAATCGAAGATTATTCATCTCATTGTTGTGTCTTCGAATCACAATCCTATCTTGCTGAATAAGGAGGGAAGCGAAGGTATGATTAACTAGCCATTTAGATACTTCAAAGCATCGTCGTTGGATAAAATTGTTTTGGAGTTATGGGAAAAGCTTGGATCCAAGGGGCTAGAATTGGAATGGAGACTCATAAAATAGTCAGAAGGTTGGCTCACACAGCGAAAGCTATAAAGAAATAGAATAGGGAACAATTTGGCTATGCTGACGTGAAAATCAAGGAACTTGAACAGAAGCTTGGTTCACTTCAAAATACTGCTTAGGATCAAGATTATTAGGAACGAATTTTGAAGGAAAGGATTCAAGAACGGAGAATGAGATTAGTGGTAATTCAAAAACAAAAATCAATGGAGCTTTGGCTTAAAGAAGAGGATCGAAATTCAAAGGTCTTTCATACAATTACAATCATTTGAAGAAGGAGAAATAAAATTGAGGCTACTCGAGAAGGAAATGATTGGATCACTGATTATAAAGAGATTGGAAATTATTTTATATAGGAATTTGAATTTCTTTATACATCGACTGATTATATGGTTCCAAATGAGATTTTTGAGATAATATTGAAATGTATTAATGAGGAGGAGAATAAGGCTCTTATACACATACTGGATATAGATGAAATCAAAGTTGAATTTTGGAGTCTTCACCCCCTTAAAGCTCTAGGTCCAGACGGTTTCCTTGGAGAGTTCTATAGAACGCATTGGCTGACAGTTAAAGAGCAAATGATTGATATGATTCGAGAATGTTTTTGGGTGATGGTTATCAGTAGAGGTTTGAATCAAACTTTTATATGTTTAATTCTCAAGACTAATCAGGCAATTAATATTAACCATTTTAGAGCAATAAGCCTTTGTAATTTTGCTTACAAAGTCATTACAAAGATCTTGCCTAAATGTTTAAGAACTGTCTTAGATCGCATCATTTCGCCTTATCAAGGTGCTTTTCATAGTGGAAGGTGGATTGTGGAGAATTCTATTATTGCTCATGAGTTGTAACATAAGATAAGGAAACATAAAGGCTGAAATGATCTCATGATAATAAAAATTGATTTGAAGAAGGCTTATGACAAATTGGAATGGAATTTTTTTATGAAGATCATGGAAGCTCTAAGCTTTTCTATAAATTCCCTTGATATGGTCTTTAGCTACAAAAGTTCTGTTGAGTTTAAAGGTTATTCTTGGTTTGAAGAAAATGGATGATAACACTATATATCTACGAAATTCTTTAATTACTAGTAAGAGTAAAGTAAAAGACTATAGAAGGATTATGAGAAAGTGTAATTTCGGTTGGAGAGTTGGCAAGGAAGTCTCTTAACTAAAGCTGGAAAGATGACACTAATCAAATCAGTGGCCCTTCGATCCCAGCTTATACAATGTCAACTTCTAGGATCCCTAAAGGAGTGTGCGAAGATATGGATTCATTAGTTCGTCATTTTTGGTGGGGGTCTAAGCAAGGAAACACAAAATACTTAGCCCTTCGCAGTTGAAAGGAGTTGTGTAAGCCAAAAGATACAGGTGGACTCGGTTTTAGAACTTAATGGGATTATAATACTATGTTCTTCTCTAAGCATTGGTGGAAGTTAGCCAGTGGTGAGGAAGGGTTATGGTCTAAACTTTTAAAGGAAAAATACATAAGGTTTGGGGATTTTTTTCAATGTGAAACTAAAAAAGGTGATTCCTAGGTTTGGAGAAGTATCCTTAGTACAAAGGAAGTGATATGGAAAGGAAATTGCTTTAAGATAGGGGATGGAATGTCAGTTAACCCGTAGACACATCCCTGGATTCCTTGGCATGAGAACAAAATCCCAACGAAAAGAGATGGATATGGGGATACTATGTGTATGACTGTGGCAACTTTGCGAACGAATCCTAGGAGGTGGAATGAAGAGCTACTGAGGGAGTTGTTCGATTCTCATAGTGCTCAGGAGATTATGAAACTGGAATGGCCTTGTACACCTAGACAAGATAAGTTTTTATGGATAGGAAGTTTTTCTGAAATCTTCAGTAAGAAGAGTGGCTTTATAGTGGATAGAGGATTCAATAAGGATTATGAAAGAGATAAACTATGGAGAAATCTATATAAGACAAAATTACGCGAACGTTTAAAGGTTTTCATTTGGAGGATCCTAGCTGGATGTATCTCCACTAGAAAGAGGTTAGCATCCTTTCTAAATCTCCCTGAAGTTAATTTTGTTTTCTATGAAGGTTGTGTTGAATCAATAGAGCACATTGTTTGTGATTGTCATATCATTAGAGTTATTACCTTTGGAAGTAAAGAGGGTATCAATTAGGATTGCCTTAATTGTCATGACCTTTATACGTTGATTAGTTTCTGTTTGCATCCAAAAGGTTTTGAAAGTATGGGGAGCAAAGTTAAGGTTTCTCACATTCTGATTCTTGCTATTTATACGGCTTGACATTTTCATAATGATGCTCTCTTTAGAGGAACTAAGGACATCAGAATAGCTATTTACTCTTTTAAGAGTGCAGTTAAAGAGTATAAGAAGCTTTTTGAGTTGGAACAGATCTTTAATGACAAAAATGAAGGACCTTGTTTTCCTTTTCCAATGTCTTCCTAGCGTCTTTTCTAATTGTAGTCATGCCCCTGTATATTGCTAAGATGAAGGCATTAGAATGGGCTTCTGACTTGGCTTCACAAAAGTACTGGACAAAGGTTTATTGGTTTAATGACTCTCAGCTTTTGGTGCAGGAGATAAACATTAGTAGAGTACTAAGCTCCTAGTCTGTTTTCAATGAAACTCTAAATATCATATGTAATTTCTTCATAATTCGGTGGTCTTTGTTTTGGATTAGTAGAAACCAGAATATGCTGCTGATTTAATAGCAAAGTTCACTTTGTCTAACTCCTTTACTTTTATCAATTTTGATGTTAGTAGGGACTCTATTCCCTTTGCTTTCCAGCAACAAATCCTTAAAGATGTTATAGATGGTTGCCTTTTTGTATAACACAGCTTTTTTTGAGTTTTTTTTTTTTATTATTATTATGCTTAATGCAACTCTATTTGCTAAAAAAAAAAAGAAAAAAAAGAAAAAGACCATATATAAATTAAATGTGGATACAATGTCTCTGCAGGGACAGCCGCTTAACTACAGTATTCTTGGACAATTAATGACACCAAATTAGAATCCACATCCTCAATATCAAAAAAATAAAATAAAAAAAAGTGGGTATAATGTCAATACTAACGAAGTCTTATACAAAGTGTGAAGAGATTTATACAAGGTTTTTAAAAAATGTTTATTTTAATTTAATGACCTATATAGATATATATATAATCAGAAATGTTATGGTGTGCAGCATATAGCTAGGTGTCATTTTATTATGTATGAATAAAAATATAAATGCATAATATTCATTATATTTTTATTTTTCTTTTCACTAAACCTACATAAATTGGTTGATCCTACCTAGCTTAGTGAGCTATATAATAGTTAGATTAATGAGCTATGTAGCCTAGGATATCATTTATATATATAGTATATACACTCCTTTTGGTCAACAATATATTGAGTACACTTCTTTATTTTTTTTTTTTGGGTAAAGATGTATTGTATACACTCTAATTGACGAAGTGGCCTATGACAAGTGTGTGTCTTATGATAATTTCATGAATATAATAATTTATGACAATTCTTAACATTACAAGACAAAATTATTTATCCTAATTAAAATGTTTAAGAAGAAAAGGTCACACCGACTCACACACCTCTGCAAGAAAAAAAAAACATATGTGATATGATCAACATCAATTAAAACTACAAGCTCATACCTTCCATTAAAAAAAAAGAACATTTTATGGTGTAAAAGTAATGAAAAATGTAGTCCATATGATCTTGATAGGGACATTATAATTAGCTGCTTGTTGTCTCTGTCTAAATTAAAATCAAGAAGTTTGGTTCTAACCCCCTTGTTGATTTTGTAGCATATGCTGTCACATTGTTTGGTTAACGGTGCATGTTAAGCATGCATACATTATAACTTGAAGAGTTTGTCTTTACCACAACATATAATTTTACAATCTAATAGGCAATAAAAAAAAAGGGTTGAAATTAATCCCTTTTTAAAACGTAAGGTAGTAACCGTAGTATTGAAAATTAAACCTATTACTTAACATTCATTTCAATTTAAATATTCATGTATGGAAATTTTGAATTAGGTTTTGAACAGCTAGCTTGTAATCATGGATTTATTTGCTAAAGAAAATATATATCTAATAATATATTTTAAGCTATGCATGAAGTTTGAGGCAAAATAATAATAATAATAATAATAATAATAATAATAATAATAATAATAATAATAATAATAATAATAATAATATATTGGTTTCTGATTAACATCATATTTCTGTATCCTCTTTGGATTCGAGCAATTCATAGATTTTAATCTACTATATGATATAAATATTCATAAATTTTAATCTACTACGTGATATAAATTGACAGATATTTTAATTCTAAAATTCTATTTGAGGAAATTGAACTTAGATGATTAATATCTGTTAACCCTTTATATATAATTTTAATTCTAAAATTATATTTGAGAAAAGTGAACCTAGATGATCATGTCTATTAACTTATTATATCTAAGTGCCCGTTTGAAACTGTTTACATAAATAGTATTTTTTCAAAATGCTTTTTATTTAAGCACTTTAGTTAAAAAACATTTCAATAATAAAACAGTTTATATTTAGTGAAAAACTATAAAAAAATACTTTAAAAGTATTTTATAATTTTTGAAAAAATACTTTTTTATAAAACATGCTATCGAAAAGAGTACTTAAAATATTTATTTTATAAAAAAAATATTTTATAATTTTTTTTATCAAATATATTTTTAACTGCTTTTTTTTATAAAAAAAATACTTTTTCTTTTGAAAATGCAATTTCAAATGAGCTCTGAGCAAGGAGCTAGCCATTTCAATTCGATCTTTGTCACAAAGAAGTAAATTAAACGAAAAAATTGATTTGAAAATATTAATATTGCCGTAAACAATGATTATAAGAACATAAATTAAGTCTTATTATTATTATTATTATTATTGATTGGGTTGGGGATTTTAGAGAGAGAAGCAGGTCTAGTTTCAGAACAAGCTACCGCCGTCGCCGCCAAGATTGGAGTCGTCGTCTGGTTGTGCAGCTTGGACGCCGTCGTCGCCACCGAGTTTGGAGTTGCCGTCGATTGTAGACCCGTGTGAACGGGTTCGTTTGACGTGGGTTGCTAGATCGCCGCTAAACGGGGTTGGAGATCGACCGCAGTTCGTGCGCGGGTTCCGGGTTCTCGGGAACGGGAAATAGCTGGTGCAACGGGCTTGTAGATTGTGGGTCTGCTGGTACTGGGTTCGCGTGAATGTGGGTCTGCTAGTCAGAGCTACAAATCGAGGACTATTGGTGCCTCGCGATCTGCTTTCGCAATCCAAACCACGCGGCATTCTGCAGCTTGGGGATATTTCCGTCGTTCTGAATTCGTGGGTCTCTCCATCGTGGACTTGAGGTGGTGTGCAGCAGGGTTAGTCCGATCTGTTGTGCATGTCCTGATCGCGCGACAATGGTCCAAGGAATTGTTTCTGAATTGGATTTTCATCTGCTGAATTGGATTTTTCGTGGTCTCTGAGTTTGAGAAAGGTGCATTTGGACTTAATCTTGTGAATTTTCAAACTGGTTTTGGTCTGTTTATTCTTATATCTGTGGTACTGTAAATTGGGATTGAAATACGTTGAAACTGAGATTTGGTTGTGTACTCGCGGGCATTTGTATTTGGGTAGAATCTGAAATTGGTTTTTAATTTTGCTCAAATTTAAAATCCGTCTGTTTTTTTTAATGAAAAAAATATTATGTTTTTTTTAATGAAAAAAATATTATAAAAAAAATAATTTAAAATATATTTGATCAAAAAATTATAAAGTAATTTTTTTTTATAAAAAAATATTTTAAATTCTTTTTAAAAAGTACAGTTTTTTTTTTTAAATACTTTTTTATATACTGTAAAATATTTTTAAAATATTTTTTTATAGTTTTTTATTAAACATAAATTGTTTTATTATTAAAGTATTTTTTAACTAAAGTGTTTAAATAAAAAGAGCTTTTTAAAAAAGTACTATTTACGTAAGCAATTTCAAACAGGCCTTTATAGTGAAATTATTTGGGATTTTACTGTAATTATGGTTTTCTTTGATCCGGCATGGGAAATGCCAATAAAACTAATGAATTTCTCAAATTGTTCAACTGGGATGGACAATATGGGATTAGTTTATGATTTGGGTTTTGGAAAATCTCAAGTAAGAAAATAACTGACTTCATGAGGGTTCAAGAACTTGATTGGAAAGAGTGGGATTGAAATATATGATGAGAAAATCAAAACAAACACGGCATTTGTAGAAGAGACAATAATTGTGAAAAATAGGTCTACTACAGGTTTGGAAGATCATTTACACACCAAGGAGGGTTCTTTAAAAAAATCTTCCTTCGCAGAGGTGGTTGGTGGGGCTTCTCTTTCACAAGCCTCATTAATAATAACAGATTCACATAGCTCATTACTGGTCCAAAAAGGCAATTTGGTTTCGGTTTGCGTAAAAATGTAGCCTACCAGGAGCGTGTTGCTCTTTGTTAGTTTTCACTCATAGCTCGTATTATTGTTTCAAAAGGAGAGAAACCTTGGAAATGTGATGACTTGTACAACAAATTACAAAGCATATGGAAACTGGATAAATGGCAATTGATTTCTCTTGGGAGGGGATACTTTCAGGTCCTTTTATTTTCTATAGAGGATAGGCAAAAAATATGGTCACATGGCTCCTTGAATTTTAAATCTGGTATAGTTCGGCTTCAAGTTTGGGTAAAAAATTTTAATCCTGCAACACAGAAATCAATGAATGCTCAAATATGGGTCAGGTTTTATAACTTAAGCTGAGAATTTGGGCATCCTCGTATTTTCACGGATCTTGTAAAAGGGATTGGTATTCCTCTAAAGTTTGATCACTCCATAATTGCAGAAAATTATGGTCATTATGCTCGAGTTTTGGTCGATATGGATTTAGTCGGATTCATTCCAGAAAAACTATTATTGGAAACGACAGATGACTGCATTGAAGTAGAGTTGTACTTTGAATCGTTTCTGGATTTTTGCACTTTTTGTCACAGTTTTGGTCATCCAGTGGCTAAATGCAAGTCAGTGAGTGGAAATGTGCCTCCTAAAGATGGTTCTCATGTCAACAAAAAAGGGACTAAGGCTCCGGGTTTGAATCAAGTTTACAAACCGAAGCAGATACATTCGCAACCTATTAAGTCAACTACACCTTCTGTGCCTATTTCTAATGCCTTTGAGGTATTGAATACTGAAGTAACACCCGCTCGTATTGAGGATAAGGTACATCAACATGATGCGGATCCTTCCAGCATGACAAACAAAAAGGGCATTGAAGTCCGACCATCTGCTCCAAATCTAGGTGCTGCTACCACTAGGACTGACATCAATGCAGAAACGGGTAAGAGTATTCGGATTCCATCACACCATTCTACGGTTCCTCGTCAGGTCACGTCGTGGGCTAATGCTTTTGGTGACTCAGATGATGAGCCTTAAGATGATGATTATGCAGATGATTTTGGTGAAGACGAGTGGACGCCTCTGCAAGGTGAGGGTTCTTCAAAACCATCAAATGAGTTCGATGATACCCCCTATAGGGGCCAGCAATCAAACATTATGGCCATGGTTTTATTCGAATCTTCTGGTGCACTTATTGCAGTGCAGCGAAACTTGAATTTGGTTGCTTTTATTGCAACCAAATGTCTCAGAAACCACTGATCAGAACTTATGAAATATGGTTAAAAGAAAACCGGGTCAATCAAAGAAAGTCCGGTTTCAAACAGTGGTGCAGATTAACGCAATGAATTTTCCATCAGCTTCCAAAACAACTGACCAGAATTTATGGAATACGGTTAAAAGAAAACTGGGTCGACCAAGGAAATTACAGATTTCGACAGAGGGTTTGTGATTGATTAAGCCTTTCACACGGGCTTCTCAAGATACTACTTTCGGATTATTTACTTCCATTGTACTGTTTATGATAAAAGTTGCGTTATTATCTATCTTTCTTTCTTGTATTTTTTTTTTATTTTTCCTTTAATAAAGTTGGCTTAGGTTTTTTGAGTTGTTTGGGGTTGACTACATGTCTTCCCTGACTTCTTTAATAGCCTAAGTTACCTTCTTTTGATTATTATTATTATAAAAAAAAATTAACCGTAGCCTTTCTTTGAGAAGTTCTGGCGACTTCGTGGAGTAGCATCATAGCCTCGTGATCTTGCTTGATCTCCTAGCTGCTCCTTCTCGGAGAGTACAGATCCTTGATCTATCCAAAATGATCTTCCTTTCCATACCATTATTGGGCTAGATCGGTTCTGTCCGTATGATCCCAGGCACCTAAAACTTCCCCACTGTACATGCATAAAAGTTGCTTACAAGCTGCTTGTGGTCAAGTTGTTGTTGTGCGTCTTTGTAGTGGACTACAGTTCATTGAAAGGTTGTCTTGAGTTGCTGGTGAGCTTGAGGTGCTCAGGAGTCATCGTAGTGGTACGCAAGTATTCACATTGCGGTACACAGATCTTCGCGTGCTGTGGAGCTACAATCGGGAGGTCTCTTCACCCTACGATAACTGGTTCACTACCGTGGAACCGTTTTGTGGTCCGCTAGTTGCTATCATCGCGGGTGAGTTTAGGGAGACATCCGGTCGCGCTTTGGTTGGTGGACTCCTTGCATGCAGGTGCTGAAGCTAAGTCCAAGCTCATTGTTGGTTCCCCAAACTTTTGATCGTCAAGCTCTCGGGTCCATGTGGTCGTGATCTTTACAGAGCGTTTGTTTGTTGCTATCGTGTTGGGTTGGTTATGGACATTGTGGGTCTCGGGTTTGGAGTATACGCAGAAGTGAGCTGCTTGGTCCAGGGTTTTGAAGCGTGATAGTTGCCATTGGTCAGTGCTTGCGACTTGTATTTATATCCGTGGTTTTTCATTTTGGTTTTATGTTTATGAATTGTTTCGTAAGGATTCATTGTCGATTTTGAATGATTCGTTAACTCTACTTTGGGAATTCTAAGTTATGGCACCTTTTGTTCTTGATTGGAAATGCTTGGCTGGGATAGACAAGATTGCAGGAGGTGATGCACAAGGTGAGGACTGTGGTAAAGGTAATGCTATACATAATGGTGAACATCCGCTGATAAGGCAAAGCAAGGTATTCCAAAGCGCCTTCCTTCAGCGTACCTTTCGCAGTGGTAAGTAGTATCGCAGAGGAAATGTAGCCATGCCTATAGGCATTCAAAAACAAATCACAGGCGATGCTTCCACAATTTCCAACAATCAGAATGCAACCATTCGGAAAGGAAATTTTGTCTTCATTCAGGTTAATGACGTTGCTTATAAGGAACGAGTCGCCTAGTCCCAACATTCCTTGATTGCTCAAGTTGTGCTCTTCAAAGGAGAAAAACCATGGAAATAAGATGAATTATACTTAAAACTCCAAATTATATGGAAACTGAAAAAATATAAACTAATTTCCTTAGGTCGAGGGTACTACCAAGTTCTTTTATTCTCCATGGAAGATCGCCAAAAAGTATGGTCTTATGGATCATTAAATTTGAAAACGAGGATTGCCCGTTTACAAGCTTGGATTAAGAACTTCAATCCGACGATGCAAAAATCTACGCATGCTTAGATTTGGGTTAGATTTTATAATGGAATATTAGCACCCTCAGATTATATATGATCTTGCGAGAGGCATTGGGGTTCCATTGAAAATTGATAATACAACTTTTATAGGCAATTTTGGTCACTTTGTTCGGGTTTTTGTGGATGTAGATTTTGCAGGTTTCGTTCATGAAACTTTATTATTGGAAACCGAAGATTTATGCATTGAGGTTCAACTGCATTTCGAAAACTATCCAGAATTTTACAACAATTGTCAAAGTATTAGACATTCAGTGACCATATGCAATATGGTGCATCGACGGATTCCTCATATGGCAAAGCCTTCAGAAAAGGTTTAGGGTGAAACAAAACAAAGTACTTAGATTAATAGACCCAAGCCTTCTATTTCTCGCAAGAATTCATTTCGTTCCTCCTAAGATCGTGGTTGATACTTGGATAAAAATCACGTTGAGGTAGATCATCCATTTAAACACTATGGGAAAGGATGTTTAGACAATTTCTCCAGATATGGGTGTGGTTCATCGTTTGGATACTGTCATAGTTTTGAATGATATATTTGATGATTTAGATGATAAGTTACCTTTAGAGGAAAGCGGGGTTTAAAGAATCTTTCAGGCATGCAGGTTTTACATTTGTAGGTCCATTTCGGGGGTCGAACAATAGGGAAAAAACTATGATTCTCTACGACCCATCTATGGCTCTTAGCGCGGTGCAACAAAATCTGGACTTAGTTGCCTCGAACCATTTAGTTTCGGAAATCAATGATCCAAATGCATGAACCACAATTAAAAGAAAGCCGGGTCGATCAACGAAATTAGAATAGGCTAAAAAGTGTCAGGAGCAACCAACAACAGGACCAATCAAGCCTACGACTTGGGCCTCTAAGTATGGTACCCAATGAATATTCTATATTGGAACTGCAAGGGCTTCAATAACCCAAATACTCAAAGGGTTTTGTATGATTTTTGTTGTTGTCATAACCCCACTTTATTATACTTTGTGGAACCTATAGTCGATTTTGATACGATTCCAAACTCCTTTTGGTATTCTTTACATATGAATTTCATTTATGCTAATGACTCAGTTGTCTTGCCCATCATGTGGATTTTTACTTCTCGTTCTTTGGAGGATGCTAGAATTTTGATTAGTGAAGAACAAATTATTTCTATGGATATACCGAGGGTTGGAGGTTGGCAGGTGCTTTCTTTTGTATATGGGAGTGTTTTTCCTAGATGTCGGAAAATCTTTTGGCAGTCTTGGTCAATTTTGCTGAATCTATTGATCATCTGTAGGCAGTTGTTGGAGACTTTAAAGGCCATTCTAGGTGAGCATAAGAGGTCTGGTGATGGTCCTACTGTCCCCTCTTCTTGTTCAGACTTTCAGGAGGCGGTGGAGGCAATAGGTTTGTTACCTATTGATACGCACAGAGCTTTCTTCACTTGGGGTCGGTGTGGGACTCGCAGATATGTTCAAAGTAAATTGGGTAGGTCTTTCTACTTAAATTCTTGCTTGGAGGTTTGAGATTCCATTTCTTGTATTTTGGCCACGCATCATTCCGATCATCATCTGCTACTATTGAGTCTTTCTAAACTTGGTAATGTAGGCCCACGTCCATTTCAGTTTCAATCTACGTGGCTGCTCAATAAGGATTTCAAATCCTTCATTCAGAGCATTTGGACTGAGAAGGTTCCGAGTAATCTTTTCCATTGGGTTATTGCTAAATTGAAAAAGGTGAAATATGCTCTTCTGGGTTGGAACATGGATGTCTTCGGTGATATTCATAAAAAAATTACTTTGGCTCAAGAAAAGCTTCTTGCAGTGCAAACCATTATAAGAACCAAAGAATTTACTGAGGAGAGGTTAGCTGAGGAGGCTACTACACAGATTTTGCTTGATGAGGCTCTACTTTTCAAAGAAACTATGCTTCGGGATCAGTGCCAGGTTAAATGACTGAGGGAGGGTGATCGTAATTCGAAATTCTTTTATTCGCTTTTTTGGATACGTAAATCTCAACGCCCTTTGTCTTCTTTATCGATACAAGAGGTTAATGTTTCAGATGAGGCGACTATCAGGAGTTATATCGTGGATTATTACATATCTTTATTCTCTGATGATGAAACTCTGGATACTGATTTCTCCAGCTTAGATGGGATCATTCCGATCTTAGTGACTGCAGAAGATAATTTACTCTTAATCGGTTTACCTGATTCTGAGAAGGTTAAACAGATTATGTTCAATTTGGACCCGACTAGCACCCCTGGTCCTGATGGTTTTCCAGGTTCTTTTTTCCAAACTTACTGGAATTTTATTCATTCTAATATGGTGGATGCGGTGCGATCCTTCTTTTTTGGGAGCTATTCATCTGGGTCTCAACTCTAATTTCATGGTGTTTCTTCCGAAAGTGCAAGGTGCAGACTTGGTGGACAAATTTTGTCCTATCATGTTGGGAAATTTTCTTTTTAAGGTGATTTCAAAGATTTTAGCTGACCGGCTAGCAGTGATCGCTTCCAAAATTATTTCTAATAATCAGTTTGGTTTTATCCGAGGCAGAAACGTGGAAGACTGCATTGCGATTGCTTTCGACTGTATCAACTATCTCGACAGTATAGTTTCTGGAAGTAATGTGGCTTTGAAAATAAATGTCCATAAAGCTTTTGACTCGATGAGTTGGGATTTCCTACTGGCAGTTTTAGACAGGTTTGGCTTTTGCACTAAATTTTGCTTGTGGATAAAATCGATTCTTAACTCGGTAAAGATTTCAGTTTTGATCAATAGGGTCTCGAAGGACTAGTTTGGTTGCTTGCGAGGTGTTCGTTAAGGTGATCCACTTTCGCCGTTATTATTTGGCATTGCCGAAGATTTTTTGAGCAGGTTCTTGTCTCGGTTGATCTCACAGGTTCTCTCTTGCCGATTTCCTCCCCCAGGAACTTCTCTTGTTCGTCTCACCTTCTATATGCCAATGATGTGCTCATGTTTTGTAGAGAGACTTATAAGAATATGAATGGTATTTTTGATGCACTACACCTCTATGACTCTTTATCAGGTTAGATTATTAATCTTGACAAATCTCACATCTATTTTGGTTTTGGGGTCTTCCACTCGTGTAGGGCTAAGATCTTAGAGGATTTTAGGATCAAGGCTGGGTCTCTTCCCTTTACTTATCTTGGTGTTCCTTTCTTTAATGGCAGTCTTACTTAGGCTATTTTTCGCCCTATAGCTGATCGCATTTTGGTGTAATTAGCCATTTAGAAAGGTCGCACTCTTTCGTTAGCAGATCGGTTATGTTTGATAAATTTGGTGATTACCTCCAAGTTTGTTCACACCTTTATAGTCTACAAATAGCTTGTGGGTTTGCTTAAGTCTCTTAACCAGGCTATTTGGAATTTCTTATGGATCGGATCTTTATTGGTTCGAAAATTTATCACGGTTGCTTGGTCTATCTGTTGCCGGCCTACTAAACAAGCACAGTTTAGGTCTAAAAAATCTAATCACTTTCAATAAAACTCTATTAAGTAAGCTCGCTTGGAAGTTGATGAATAAAGATTCCTTTATTTTTCGGTTTCTCCGAGCACAGTTTGTAGGTAAACTCAACCCCTTATATCATATTGCCTCTTCGATCTAGTCTCCTCTAAAACAACTTTATCTTTCTTTATTGCGGGAATCGATTTGGATTTTCGGGGTCCATTCTAAAATTCGTTTCTGGGTCGACAACTGGTTGAGGATGTCTATCATTGAGCTGTTACATAACTCTGGCAATCTATCCGATTCAAGCCTTCTAGTCGGTGATCTGGTTGATTCTGATGGCATTTGGAACCTTCTGATGAGCTTCCGTACGACTTTTTCTCTTTTGACTATGTGCATTGAGGAAGTGGCGATTGCGATGGAAAGGACGGATGAGAGAGTTTGGGTTCATTCTGTTTCGGCTCCATTTCTTGTCGAGATGTTTATCTTTGTTTATCTACAGCGGCTTCTCCCCCGTTGTGGATTAAATACTTATGGAAGAATTTCATTCCTCCTGCTTGCTCAATTTTCTCTTGGCGCCTTCTCTTGGGGCGTATTCCTATAGATGATGTCTTGATCAGGCGTGGTTTTTTCATGGCCTCCAAGTATAGAATATGTGGTAAGGATTCAGAAATTATTTTTCATCTGTTCTTGACTTGTCCCTATGCAGCCGCCATTTGAGATTGTTTGGGGGTTGCTTTCGAACTCAATTTGGACGGTTTGAATTCAATCGGTCATCTTTTTCAGAAGGCTATGGCAGTTTCTTTGAGCTCGTAGGTTTTGAATCTCTAGACTATGGCTATTGTGAATGTCTTCTCTGCTATTTGGTTTGTTTGGAATCAAGGACATGTTGGAAACATTTTTATACCCTTAGCTAGTTTGTTGGCTTTTATTTGGGCTTCGATTAGGGAAGCAAATGTTATTCAAAATGGGACAATGCACAACTCTATTGGTGATCTTTTGGTATTTAGGAGTTTAGTGATTGCAGGTGCGGTGCCTGGGGCTCCTCAGATTATTCCTGTGGTTTGGTCTCTACAACCGATTGGGTGGTTGAAGGTTAATACTGATGGTGCAGCTAACAGTTGTCTGGGTCCGAGCAGATGTGGTGGCTATTTCATCACTAGCAGGAGTTTCATTAAATGTAGTTTTGTTGTCCTTTTGGATTCTTGTTATGCCTTTAAGAGTGAGCTTTTGGGTGCTATTACTGTCATAGAATGTGCTAGAGACTTTGGGTGGGACCACTTATGGCTGGAGTACAATTCAACTTATGTCGCCAACCTACTTATTCATCGCGACATCATGGTACAATTGCGGATTGTCTTTCGAAGCTTGTTGTCACTTCTTTAGGAGCGCAATGGTGGTGGAGCCTTCCAGACTCTTGTTGTTCAATGTATTACAGGAATCTTAATAGTTTTCAAAACTATAGGTTTAAAAAGTAGTTTGCTTGTTCTTTTATTGACCCGACACTCTTTTCTCTGGATTGAGATTTTTCTCATTCGGAGTTTTTTCTTATTTCAGATTTTAATGAGGCCGACTACGGTCATTGTCTCAGTTTAGTTATTAGTTCTACTATAACTTATGTAGCCATTTTTTCATTTCAGATTTTAATATCTGTTGTAACTTATATAACTGATGTATATTTTTTTATTTAATAAATTTTATTACTTGCTCGGTGTGGGTTTGGAGGGGTGCCAATCTAGTTGGGATGTCTCCGTCCAAGGATTGATGGATGCCAACCTAATTGGAATGTCTCTATCTGTCTATCCGACAAGTTACCCCTTATTATTATTATTATTAGTATTAGTATTATTATTTAATAATAACTATTGCATAACGCTGAGTTCGAATAAACTTTCTAAGTTCAAAAAAATTATTGCTTCTTATTTCTTCTTTTATTTTATTATATTTTTTAGTACTTTTAGTCATGAAAAATGGTAGGGTTGAAATAGGGAGCATATTTTTAAATTATAATATTTCAAATTGAAAAAAAAAATGAAAGATTTTCACATATATTCTGCTTATATTATAATATGGTGTACATGGTGATTTAATAAAATAATGGGTTTCCTTTTCTTAAGTTTTTATTTTTGGCACCACTTTTCTATTTTCCAATTTATATATCTATATAGAGAGAGAAAATGCTATAAACTCCGAGAATGTTATGGAGTCCATTTGTGTGGTTTTCTACCTTAATTTAATATTTTTTAATTTTATATAACATTTAATATAGTTTTAAATTTATTATAGAAATAAAAAAATAAAACAAATTAATGAAGATTACAATAATTCTTGTCAACTTAAGAATTAAAAGTCAAATTGAAATATAAAAGACCATTTTATTATTTTAAATTTTCAAATTAATAAAATTTTTAATATTAAATTAATTGTCAAACATCTAAAATTATATGAAATGTCAAATTAAACTAAAATAAAATGCTAAATTAAGCTATAAAATTTCATGGTGGGATCCATAGCATTCCCTCCCATTGGGGGTACATAATAATTCTCTCTCTCTCTATATATATATATATGTTTCATTTCTTATTTGTACTTTCCTTTCAATTTTCAAAGATGAGAATACCCTATTTTAAAAGCACTCAATTTTATTAGGAATGAATAATAACATGTATATTGAATTGAGATATGATTACACATGTATATACTAAGATTACTGCAACTCCCATAAATAAGAAAAATAAATAAAAGAAATAAATATAAGGAATATTACTAAAGAATAATATGAAGAAGAAAACTAGGAAAATATGTCACGTAATCAATTGCTGATTTTATTCTATTTGTAAATAGGGTAAGAAAGTAATAATAAATAGTGAAAAAGTGGAAATAAAGCATAAAAAACCTTGGCATTCTCAACATTCCTTAATTAAATTTTTCGTAATTAATTATTTTCCGTTTCCATACCTCCATGCCTCATACTTTTTCTACTATAAATACATCATCGCATTCCCCCTTTCATCGTCAAACTATGATATCTCATGCTCCATTTCAGGCGAAGATAAAGGCGCCTGACATAGATCTCCTTAATTCACTTTGATCGCACTGGTAAAGCCCCTAACACACTGTCAAGTGCCACTTTAGGCACCTAAAAAGCCTTTCTTTTTTTTCTGAAAAAACCTTTCATGGGTTGCCTCCCACCCAATGCTATTGTTTAACGTCGTTGGCTTGATTGAAGGCAGAACATTTATATCGTGTTTAAATTGAAGGCTATGTCGAGTTAACATATCGCGTTTTATAGCAAAACGTTTATATTCATGTAGAGAGATGTTGGACTTAGACCTTTACCATATAAAATCAAATCCATCAACTTCATTTGGAAAAAAATGTCTAAAATGTGAGAAAAGAATAAGACAGTTTCTTGGTAACGGGAATCATGGGTGAGAAAATGCATTCGGTCACAGGTTTCTGACTAATATTAAAGAAAACATGGTCATTCACATTAATACTTTTTATTTACCAAAACAAAAATATAATAACATGATATTGTTATTGTTGCTGAACATTCATACATACCAACCACATTTTATTTGATCATCATCCAACATTCAAAATTAAATTACTTAATACAAGGCCAAGTCCAATAAAACAAGTACATATTTAGGAAGATGAAAACTACAAAGCACATATTTATGCTGAATTACAGCCCAAAGCTACAGCAAATGTCCAAATATTAAACACATGAGCAAAATATTTGAACATTAAGAATGTTAGGCTCTTCCTTGAGGTTGAAAATGACGAACTTTCTTTGTTTATCAACTCCAAAGTTCCTAGAGGATAGTCAGTTATTAGCTAATAAAAAATAGTATATATAGCATGCATATCATACCAGAATGAATCAATTGAAGGACACAATGGTAATTTATCAAAATTCATTAATATTAAAGTCACTAAATTAGTTCATCTAATTCACCAAAAAAAATAATTATGGGCATATATGTCATGTTTCAGACAATTTTTCAAATAATGATCGATATGAAACCTCCGTTTCTATTCAAATAACTATGCTTTTATAGTTCATCTAAGTGTTACTGTTGGATTAATTACTAGAAATTAATATAAAATAATTGAAAGTAAAATACCAAAGCAAGAATAGACAAACTGCTAGTCATATATTAAAAATTAATCTAATCCTAATGAGTTACTCATGCACTTTTATTCATTCTAGATCTATCTTATATTAGAGCAAGAAATTAACAATGATATAGTAGCTTAGAAAGTTAATTTAAAAACTATTAGAAAGCTTAGAGTTTGAAGCATAAAATATTAATTACATAGAGAGTTAATTAAGCAGAGTAGAAGAGAGAGATATTCATACCTTACTGCAGATTTTTCATTAGGCACTTAATTTCTTCTCCTTCTACTGAAGCCACCATTCGCCCTTTTTCTTCTTCCACCATTCGCCCTCTTTCTTCTTCTGAGAAACTTAATCCATTCCTCTCCTCCAACCTTTCTTATTAAACAAGCAAGTCTCTCATGCGAAAAAAACATGTATCCTATTGATACCCCAATCACAAGTCCACTTGCATATCCCATGTAGACATACTTCCAATGAAACCTATTTGTAGCTTCTTCATCATCATCTGCTGATGGAGATGGTTGTTGTGCTTCATCATTGCCGCATGTTTTCGTCAAAGGAAACCCACATAATCCCAAATTTCCAATGTACGAATCATTCCCAAAAGTATTAAATTGATTGCCGTTGGGTATGGCTCCCACCAAATGGTTTTGTGAAAGGTTCAAGACTGCAAACGGCATCATTTCTGAAAGTTGCATGGGAATCTCACCATGAAAATTATTTGAAGAGAGATCTAGCCATTCTAGATTGCTCAAATTTCTCAATGATGTGGGAATGTGGCCACATAAATTGTTATGAGAAAAATTGAGGCCTTTGAGCGATTTGAGAGTTCCTATTGATTTTGGAATCTCCCCAACAAAATTATTCTTCAAAAAATCAATGGTTATGAAGATGTTTAGGATATGTTCTAATTGTATATCAAAGCCTTTCATTGTCACAACCACTAAATCTGTATAATAGGGAACGCGTTCATCCCCCATGTATTTCAATTTATTGACATATCCAACATGCATCATAGCCAAGAAATTCTCAAAATACTGTGTTGGCAAAAGACCATCGAATAGATTGTTGGACAAGTCTAAGATTCGCAACTTTTGGAATGGAAATCTAACACTGGGGCTGCTTATGGAACCGTGGAATTTGTTCGATCTCAATACAAGAACTTGCAGATTTTGAAGATATTCCAACCACTGTGGGAAACTATCATTTATCACCTTGTTTCCCAAGTCTAGAATTTCTAGATTTCTACAATTCAGCAAAGCTTGCGGCAATGGTCCTTTCAATCGGTTTCCATTTAGGTCAATGTTCCTCAAGGTATTGCCTTTTGTAAATGTTGTTAGGATTGTTCCATCAAACATATTCATCTGTAGATTCAACACCAAGAGGTAACTAAGGTTTCCAAGGCACAGAGGAATGCTACCATTCAAAGTATTGTTAGACAAAATGAGCATTTCAATGGATGTAAGGGTACAAATCAAAGAAGGTATTTCTCCAAACAAATGGTTGTTTGAAATGAAGTAATGATGTGTGGAGGGTGGTGGAATTGGAAGATGATCTTGAATCAAGTTGGAGCTAATGTCAAAAGATTCTAAGTTCTTCCATGGAAACTGCCCTGGTACAAAAGCAGTCAAAAGGTTATGAGAAAGATTCAAATACTGTAATGTATCCTCTCCCACATTCCATAGCCATTTTGGAATACTGCTTTGGATTTTGTTTTGGAAAAGGTCTAAACGGTATAGATATTCTGAGGCTCTCAAAAAGTATGGGAACTCACTTATGTTGCATGAAGACAGCGCCAAGGACTCAAGGTTAGGCAAAGTATAATTGTCGAAGTTGTTAAAACTCAATGACAAATTATTATGTGAAAGATCCAGACCATAAAGTTTCTTCAACTTTGAAAGCTGGTCTAAACCAACAACACCACTTAAGTTATTTTTTGAAAGGTCCATTGAAATGAGATTATGTTGCTGAAACACTGAAACTGGAATGGGAACATGGAGTTTGCTACCTTCTAAATAGAGATAACTCAAAGAAGTATATTGGAATTCTTGAATGGTACCGATGAACTGATTCTGTGAGAGAACTAATTCCTTCAAACCTGGAAGGGAATATAACCAAGATGGTATTGTCCCATTCAGGTTATTGGTACGCAAGTTTAGAAATTGTAAATTCATTGGAACATGACCTAGTAATTGATGGTCAGAAGAATCACATAAGAAAGAAATTTGATTTGAGTCATTCATACAAGTTTCTGGGAGCTGACCAACCAAATTATTGCTTGAAAGATCTAAATCAGTGAGTTGAGGAAGATTTGGAAAGATATTCCATGGGATGTGGCCACTGAAATTTTTATGAGAGAGGTCCAAGGAAGTGATTTTTGAAAGATTAGTAACCATTGCTAATTGAGGATATGATCCGATGAATGTGCAATTGCTGATATATAATCGATTCAAAAATTTAAGATTTCTGCTCAAGTATGACAAATCTATTGAGAATGCAGTATCAGAAAGTATCAACTCTCTGATTGGACTACTGCTCCAATTGGACTTAGGTAAAGAACCTATGAGATTTTCATTGTAACTCAAGTCGAGAACTTGGAGATTTGGTAGTAGAAAATTTTTTCTAGAAATTTTCCTTGAAGAGTTGAAAAAGAAAGATGAAGAGATGTTAAAGCTGATGACAGATTCATTAAGGAGTGAGTTTCTACCAAGGACATATTAACAGAATCCAAACAAAGTTCTTTGAGATTTGTTAGGTTGGCAATGATTTTTTGCAGGCTCCCCGTTTTTAGCTTTAAGTCGTAATTATAAGAGAGAACAAGTGAAAGCAATTATGATAGGCAGGAGATTTCTTGAGGGACTTGACCAGCAAAGTAGGTGGAAGATAGGTTTAGATACCTTATATTATTAAACCTACCAAAATTAGCTGAAATTTGAGAGCCACTTAAGTTATTGTGAGAAAGATCCAGGCTGCGAAGATGATGAAGAAAGAAAAGAGTGCTGTTGGAGTAAATAACACCTTGAAGGTGACCACAATGAAGGTTGAGTTGGATGACATTACCTGTCACCTTATCACACATGACTCCGCTCCATGTGCAGCAATCTATACCATTCTTCCAAGTGAGTATTCTACTTGCTCCCAAGTTACCACATCCATCAGTATCAAAAGTATCATCGAAAAAGAAAAATGAGTGTTTAAAGTGGAGCAACGCAGAAGAATCATGAGGATGGCATAGTGATGGAAGAAGCAGAAGAAGTAGAGAATAAAAAGAATGATGAAACAAAGAGAAACTCAATGATGAGTGGACAGATCCATGGTGATCGCCTCATTTTATCTTCAAATTGAAAGTCATAAATAATATTATAAGTTTGTTAGTTGGGATATGGCTGGAGAAATGAAAGTGGAAGATTTAAAATAATAGGCAGAGTGGTATGTATTGGAGTCAATATTGGTATTTATTGTTGGAAGAGTCAACATTGGTATGTATTAGAGTCAATATTGTTCATATAATAATTATTAGTATGGAATGAAAAACCATTTTAGGATGTTATTATTATTGTTTAAATTTTTCTTTCCTTTTATGTATTATTAAAGCAAATCCATACTGGTCAAACTTCCTTTTAAAGGTTTAAACCAAAATAAAAATAAAATTTTCATTTAAAAGGTAAGATAATAAAAAAATAATAATTCCTTTTGAAGTTGTGTTGACTAATGTTATTGTTTTGATATTGACTGAAAAAATTTTACAAATCAAAATTTCCTTCTTTAGATTTTAGAATTCTTAGCAAAAATATAAAATAGAATCGTTCTATCACATTCCACGTACTAATTTATGACAATTTGGCACACTATGTCAATGCCTGAAAATAAACCTGCCTTGGCACCTGACACCTACGGGTTTGCTCGTCAAATCTCGTTCAATTTTTTTCAGCATTTTCACTCCTACAACACATGTCAAGCCCAATTTCAGGCACCTAAAATTTCACCTGACTTGCCACCCTTTCCCCTGTAGCATGTCAGGCTCAAATTCAGGCGCTTGACATTTCATTTGATATCAACTTCAAGTCCAGTTTCGACCATGATGCACCTAGTATATCTCAAAACACAAAACGTGCAGGGCTTTTTCTTCCCGGTCCATATCAATTTGAATCTATCTCAATCAGAGCTCAAATGAGAGAGCTATACTCAAATTACAAAGCAGTAGCACTTCAAGCTCAATTTCAGGCGCCTGACTATTTACCTGATCCAAGTATAAAGTGGATGATCGTGATCCACTACCATTAACCTACACAGGATCTTTAATTATGCCTAACGCATCACTAACGTAGAGTAGATTAAAAATAATACAAATTTAAGTGGAAGAAGATTTACTGATTAGGAGTGTATTTGAATCGAAACCCTTTTGTCATTATCAGATTATGTCCTTCTATATATATATATATATATATATATATGTTTTTGATATTTAGACTAAATAAAATATAGAGAATAATAATTTTCCTTCTTTTTTTTGGTTGTGCTGTTAATTCTATATTCAATTCACAAAATAATCTGTCTTTAGAGTAACAACGTGAATAATTTGTATAATAAATCTCTTTCTATATATTATATATGTCAAGTATGAGACAGAACCAAAGGATCAGAAACGCCCACTCAGCACGTTCAATCTGATACAGCTAGCATTCATCCAAAAAAAATTAAATCTGACAAAGCTAGCTCTTAAATAATAATAATAATAAATGAAAGAGAACCAATTACTCCTTTTCATTTTTTTTTCATAAAGAACTTTTATTGCATGCATGACCGTTACAGAGAAAGCTACACTACATATATAATATTGCTCACAATAATAAAGCAGTAAGAAGAGGTAGAGTTTGTTGGTTCATGTGATATAATTAATTATAGTATTAGGATTTTTTTTTTTTTACACTACTATACTTCTAATTCACATAACGTATCCATTAATTAGAAAATTAAATAAGATATCAAATTTTAATTTTAATTAGAGGATATAAAAGATGACACGAAGCAAGACATGTGACATGTGATAAGGGTTCTTATACCACTACTCCTCCTGTATATTATCAATAAATAAACATTGAGTTAGTGGCAGTGAGACCGACACATGCAAGTCTTATTTTGTTTCTTCTTAAGTTGTATATAGTTTTTTCCAAATTATAGTACATAAATTAATATGAAAATGTAACGCACGCATGCATGGGATGCCTCTAGAGTCTCTTTGGGGTTACCGCCTTCTTTGTGTAGATATAATTTGGTCATCCACGGCGTTCTATAATTTGCACTTCATTAGGTAAGTCTTGTGAAGTTTTTTTTATTAGGAAATTCAAAAAGTACTAGCTTAAGTTATGTATAGTTTTTTCCAAATCATAGTACATAAATTAATATTAAAATGTTACACATGTATGCATAGGACGCCTCTAGAGTCTCTTTGGGGTTGCCCCCTTCTTTGTGTAGATATAATATGGTCATCCACGGCGTTCTATAATTTGCAGTTCATTAGGCAAGTCTTGTGAAGTTTCTTTTATTAGGCAATATTCAAAAAAGTACTAGATTAAGTTGTGTATAGTTTTTTTTCCAAATCATAGTACATAAATTAATATTAAAATGTTACATATGTATGCATAGGACGCCTCTAGAGTCTCTTTGGGGTTGCCACCTTCTTTGTGTAGATATAATTTGGTCATCCATGGCGTTCTATAATTTGCAGTTCATTAGGCAAGTCTTGTGAAGTTTTTTTTATTAGGCAATATTCAAAAAAGTACTAGCTTAAGTTGTGTATAGTTTTTTCCAAATCATAGTACATAAATTAATATTAAAATGTTACACATGCATGCATACGACGCCTCTAGAGTCTCTTTGGGGTTGCCACCTTCTTTGTGTAGATATAATTTGGTCATCCACGGCGTTCTATAATTTGCAATTTATTAGGCAAGTCTTGTAAAGTTTCTTTTATTAGGCAATATTCAAAAAAGTACTAGCTTAAATTGTGTATAGTTTTTTTTCCAAATCATAGTACATAAATTAATATTAAACTGTCACGTATGCATGCATGGGATGCCCCTAGAGTCTCTTTGGGGTTGCCGACTTCATTGTGTAGATATAATTTGATCATCCACGGCGTTCTATAATTTATACATCATTAGGCAAGTCTTGTGAAATTTCTTTTATTAGGAAATTCAAAATAGTACTAGCTTAAATTGTGTATAGTTTTTTCGAAATCATAGTACATAAATTAATATGAAAATGTCACGCATGCATGCATGGAACGCCTCTAGAGTCTCTTTGGAGTTGCCGCCTTCTTTGTGTAGATATAATTTGGTCATCCATGGCATTCTATAATTTGCACTTCATTAGGCAAGTTTTGTGAAGTTTCTTTTATTAGGCAATTCAAAAAAGTACTAGTTTAAGTTGTGTATAGTTTTTTTTCAAATTATAGTACATAAATTAATATGAAAATGTCACGCATGCATGCATGGGACGCCTCTAGAGTCTCTTTGGGGTTGTCACCTTCTTTGTGTAGATATAATTTGGTCATCCATGGCGTTCGATAATTTGCACTTCATTAGGCAAGTCTTGTGAAGTTCCCTTTATTAGGCAATTCAAAAAAGTACTAGCTTAAGTTGTGTATAGTTTTTTCCAAATTATAGTACATAAATTAATATGAAAATGTCACGCATGCATGTATGGGACGCTTATAGAGTCTCTTTGGGGTTGCCGCCTTCTTTGTGTAGATATAATTTGGTCATCCATGTCGTTCTATAATTTACACTTCATTAGGCAAGTCTTGTGAAGTTCTTTTTATTAGGCAATTCAAAAAGTACTAGCTTAAGTTGTGTATAGTTTTTTTCCAAATTATAGTACATAAATTAATATGAAAATGTCACGCATGCATGCATGGGACGCCTCTAGAGTCTCTTTGGGGTTGCCGTATTCTTTATGTAGATATGATTTGGTCATCAACGGCGTTCTATAATTTGCACTTCATTAGGCAAGTCTTATGAAGTTTCTTTTATTAGGCAATTTAAAAAAGTACTAGTTTGAGTTGTGTATAGTTTTTTTCCAAATTGTAGTACATAAATTAATGTGAAACTGTCATGCATGCATACATAGGATGCATATAGACTCTCTTTGGGGTTGCCGCCTTCTTTGTGTAGATATAATTTGGTCATCCACTATGTTTTATAATTTGCAATTCATTAGGCAAGTCTTGCGAAGTTTCTTTTATTAGGCAATTTAAAAAATTACTAGCTTAAGTTGTGTATAGTTTTTTTCCAAATCATAGCACGTAAATTAATATCAAAATGTCATGCATGCATGCATGGGATGCCTCTAGAGTCTCTTTGGGGTTGCCGCCTTCTTTGTGTAGATACAATTTGGTCATCCACGGCGTTCTAGAATTTGCATTTCATTAGGCAAGTCTTGTGAAGTTCCTTTTATTAGGCAATTCAAAAAAGTACTAGCTTAAGTTATGCATAGTTTTTTTTTTATTTGATGAATTTAAGTTGTGTATAGTTTTTTTTCTAAATTATAGTACATAAATTAATATGAAAATGTCACGCATGCATGCATGGGACGCCTCTAGAGTCTCTTTGGGGTTGCCGCCTTCTTTGTGTAGATATAATTTGGTCATCCATGGCGTTCTATAATTTACACTTCATTAGGCAAGTCTTGTGAAGTTTCTTTTATTAGGCAATTCAAAAAAGTGCTAGCTTAAGTTGTGTATAATTTTTTCCAAATTATAGTACATAAGTTAATATGAAAATGTCACGCATGCCTGCATGGGACGCCTCTAGAGTCTCTTTGGGGTTGCCGCCTTCTTTGTGTAGATATAATTTGGTCATCCGTGGCGTTCTATAATTTGTATTTCATTAGGAAAGGCTTGTGAAGTTCCTTTTATTAGGCAATTCAAAAAAGTACTAGCTTAAGTTATGCATAGTTTTTTTTTTGATGAATTTAAGTTGTGTATAGTTTTTTTTCCAAATTATAGTACATAAATTAGTATGAAAATGTCATGCATGCATGCATGGGACGCCTCTAGAGTCTTTTCGGGATTGCCGCCTTCTTTGTGTAGATATGATTTGGTCATCAACGGCGTTCTATACTTTGCACTTCATTAGGCAAGTCTTATGAAGTTTTTTTTATTAGGCAATTTAAAAAAGTACTAGTTTAAATTGTGTATAGTTTTTTTCAAATTATAGTACATAAATTAATTTGAAACTGTCATGCATGCTTGCATAGGATGCCTCTAGACTCTCTTTGGGGTTGTCGCCTTCTTTATGTAGATATAATTTGGTCATCCACTACGTTCTCTAATTTGCAATTCATTAGGCAAGTCTTTTCAAGTTTCTTTTATTAGGCAATTTAAAAATTACTAGCTTAAGTTGTGTATAGTTTTTTTCCAAATCATAGCACATAAATTAATATGAAAATGTCATGCATGCATGCATGGGACGCCACTAGAGTCTCTTTGGGGTTGCCACCTTCTTTGTGTAGATATAATTTGGTCATCTACGGCGTTCTAGAATTTGCAATTTCATTAGGCAAGTCTTGTGAAGTTTCTGTTATTAAGCAATTTAAAAAAGTACTAGCTTAAGTTATGTATAATTTTTTCCAAATTATAGTACATAAATTAATATGAAAATGTCACGCATACATGCATGAGACGCCTCTAGAGTCTCTTTGGGGTTGCCGCCTTCTTTGTGTAGATATAATTTGGTCATCCATGGCATTCTATAATTTGCATTTCATTAGGCAAGTCTTGTGAAGTTTCTTTTATTAGGCAATTCAAAAAAGTACTTGCTTAAATTATGCATAGTTTTTTTTTTTTTTTGATGAATTTAAGTTGTGTATAGTTTTTTTTCCAAATTATAGTACATAAATTAGTATGAAAATGTCACGCATGCATGCATGGGACGCCTCTAGAGTCTCTTCGGGATTGCCGCCTTCTTTGTGTAGATATTATTTGGTCATCAACGGCGTTCTATACTTTGCACTTCATTAGGCAACTCTTATGAAGTTTCTTTTATTAGGCAATTTAAAAAAGTACTAGTTTAAGTTGTGTATAGTTTTTTTCAAATTATAGTACATAAATTAATGTGAAACTGTCATGCATGCTTGCATAGGATGCCTCTAGAATCTCTTTGGGGTTGTCGCATTCTTTGTGTAGATATAATTTGGTCATCCACTACGTTCTCTAATTTGCAATTTATTAGGCAAGTCTTGTCAAGTTTCTTTTATTAGGCAATTTTAAAAAGTACTAGCTTAAGTTATGTATAGGTTTTTTCCAAATCATAGCACATAAATTAATATGAAAATGTCATGCATGCATGCATGGGACGCTTCTAGAGTCTCTTTGGGGTTGCCCCCTTTTTTGTGTAGATATAATTTGGTCATCCACGGCGTTTTAGAATTTGTATTTCATTAGGCAAGTCTTGTGAAGTTTCTGTTATTAAGGAATTCAAAAAAGTACTAGCTTAAGTTGTGTATAATTTTTTCCAAATTATAATACATAAATTAATATGAAAATGTCACGCATGCATGCATGGGACGCCTCTAGAGTCTCTTTGGGGTTGCCGCCTTTTTTGTGTTGATATAATTTGGTCATCCATGGCGTTATATAATTTGCATTTCATTAGGCAAGTCTTGTAAAGTTCCTTTTATTAGGCAATTCAAAAAAGTAGTAGCTTAAATTATGCATAGTTTTTTTTTTGATGAATTTAAGTTGTGTATAGTTTTTTTTCCCAAATTATTGTACATAACTTAGTATGAAAATGTCACGCATGCATGCATGGGACGCCTCTAGAGTCTCTTTGGGGTTGCCGCCTTTTTTGTGTAGATATAATTTGGTCATCCGTGGCGTTCTATAATTTGTATTTCATTCGACAAGTCTTGTCAAGTTTCTTTTATTAGGCAATTTAAAAAAGTACTAGCTTAAGTTATGCATAGTTTTTTTTTTTTTGATGAATTTAAGTTGTGTATAGTTTTTTTTTTCCAAATTATTGTACATAAATTAGTATGAAAATGTCACGCATGCATGCATGGGACACCTCTAGAGTCTCTTTGGGGTTGCCGCCTTCTTTGTGTAGATATAATTTGGTCATCCATGGCGTCCTATAATTTGCACTTCATTAGGCAAGTCTTGTGAAGTTCCTTTTATTAGGCAATTCAAAAAAGTACTAGCTTAAGTTGTGTATAATTTTTTCCAAATTATAGTACATAAATTAATATGAAAATGTCACGCATGCCTGCATGGGACACCTCTAGAGTCTCTTTAGGGTTGCCGCCTTCTTTGTGTAGATATAATTTGGTCATCCGTGGCGTTCTATAATTTGCATTTCATTAGGCAAGTCTTGTCAAGTTTGTTTTATTAGGCAATTTAAAAAAGTACTAGCTTAAGTTGTGTATAGGTTTTTTCCAAATCATAGCACATAAATTAATATAAAAATGTCATGCATGCATGCATGGGACGCCTTCTAGAGTCTCTTTGGGGTTGCGCCTTCTTTGTGTAGATATAATTTGGTCATCTACGGCGTTTTAGAATTTACATTTCATTAGGCAAGTCTTGTGAAGTTTCTGTTATTAAGCAATTCAAAAAAGTACTAGCTTAAGTTGTGTTTAATTTTTTCCAAATTATAATACATAAATTAATATGAAAATGTCACGCATGCATGCATGGGACGCCTCTAGAGTCTCTTTGGGGTTGCCGCCTTCTTTGTGTAGATATAATTTGGTCATCCATGGCGTTTTATAATTTGCATTTCATTAGGAAAGTCTTGTGAAATTCCTTTTATTAGGCAATTCAAAAAAGTACTAGCTTAAATTATGCATAGTTTTTTTTTTTATGAATTTAAGTTGTGTATAGTTTTTTTTCCCAAATTATTGTACATAAATTAGTATGAAAATGTCACGCATGCATGCATGGGACGCCTCTAGAGTCTCTTTGGGGTTGCCTCCTTTTTTGTGTAGATATAATTTGGTCATCCGTGGCGTTCTATAATTTGCATTTCATTAGGCAAGTCTTGGCAAGTTTCTTTTATTAGGCAATTTAAAAAAGTACTAGCTTAAGTTATGCATTGTTTTTTTTTTTTGATGAATTTAAGTTGTGTATAGTTTTTTTTTTCCAAATTATTGTACATAAATTAGTATGAAAATGTCACGCATGCATGCATGGGACACCTCTAGAGTCTCTTTGGGGTTGCCGCCTTCTTTGTGTAGATATAATTTGGTCATCCATGGCGTTCTATAATTTGCACTTCATTAGGCAAGTCTTGTGAAGTTCCTTTTATTAGGCAATTCAAAAAAGTACTAGCTTAAGTTGTGTATAATTTTTTCCAAATTATAGTACATAAATTAATATGAAAATGTCACGCATGCCTGCATGAGACACCTCTAGAGTCTCTTTGGGGTTGTCGCCTTTTTTGTGTAGATATAATTTGGTCATCCGTGGCGTTCTATAATTTGCATTTCATTAGGCAAGTCTTGTCAAGTTTCTTTTATTAGGCAATTTAAAAAAGTACTAGCTTAAGTTGTGTATAGGTTTTTTCCAAATCATAGCACATAAATTAATATAAAATGTCATGCATGCATGCATGGACGCTTCTAGAGTCTCTTTGGGGTTGCCGCTTCTTTGTAGATATAATTTGGTCATCTACGGCGTTTTAGAATTTACATTTCATTAGGCAAGTCTTATGAAGTTTCTGTTATTAAGCAATTCAAAAAAGTACTAGCTTGAGTTTTGTATAATTTTTTCCAAATTATAATACATAAATTAATATGAAAATGTCACGATGCATGCATGGACGCCTCTAGAGTCTCTTTGGGGTTCCCGCTTCTGTGTAGATATAATTTGGTCATCCATGGCGTTCTATAATTTGCATTTCATTAGGCAAGTCTTGTCAAGTTTCTTTTATTAGGCAATTTAAAAAAGTACTAGCTTAAGTTATGCATAGTTTTTTTTTTGATGAATTTAAGTTGTGTATAGTTTTTTCCTAAATTATTGTACATAAATTAGTATGAAAATGTCACGCATGCATGCTGGGGCGCTTCTAGAGTCTCTTTGGGGTTGCCGCCTTTTTTGTGTAGATATAATTTGGTCATCCGTGGCGTTCTATAATTTGCATTTCATTAGGCAAGTCTTGTCAAGTTTCTTTTATTAGGCAATTTAAAAAAGTACTAGCTTAAGTTATGCATAGTTTTTTTTGATGAATTTAAGTTGTGTATAGTTTTTTTTTCCAAATTATTGTACATAAATTAGTATGAAAATGTCACGCATGCATGCATGGGACACCTCTGAGTCTCTTTGGGGTTCTTTCTTTGTGTAGATATAATTTGGTCATCCATGGCGTCTATAATTTGCACTTCATTAGGCAAGTCTTGTGAAGTTCCTTTTATTAGGCAATTCAAAAAGTACTAGCTTAAGTTGTGTATAATTTTTCCAAATTATAGTACATAAATTAATATGAAAATGTCACGCATGCATGGGGCCTCTAGAGTCTCTTTGGGGTTGCCGCTTCTTTGTGTAGATATAATTTGGTCATCCGTGGCTCTATAATTTGCATTTCATTAGGCAAGTCTTGTCAAGTTTGTTTTATTAGGCAATTTAAAAAGTACTAGCTTAAGTTGTGTATAGGTTTTTCCAAATCATAGCACATAAATTAATATAAAATGTCATGCATGCATGCATGGACGCCTTAGAGTCTCTTTGGGGTTGCCGCTTCTTTGTGTAGATATAATTTGGTCATCTACGGCGTTTTAGAATTTACATTTCATTAGGCAAGTCTTATGAAGTTTCTGTTATTAAGCAATTCAAAAAAGTACTAGCTTGAGTTTTGTATAATTTTTTCCAAATTATAATACATAAATTAATATGAAAATGTCACGCATGCATGCATGGGGCCTCTAGAGTCTCTTTGGGGTTCCCTTCTTTGTGTAGATATAATTTGGTCATCCATGGCGTTCTATAATTTGCATTTCATTAGGCAAGTCTTGTGAAATTCCTTTTATTAGGCAATTCAAAAAAGTACTAGCTTAAATTATGCATAGTTTTTTTTTGATGAATTTAAGTTGTGTATAGTTTTTCTTCCAAATTATAGTACATAAATTAGTATGAAAATGTCACGCATGCATGCATGGGATGCCTCTAGAGTCTTTTTGGGGTTGCCGCCTTCTTTATGTAGATATAATTTGGTCATCCACGGCGTTCTAGAATTTGAATTTCATTAGGCAAGTCTTGTGAAGTTCTTTTTATTAGGCAATTCAAAAAAGTACTAGCTTAAGTTATGCATAGTTTTTTTTTTTTGATGAATTTAAGTTGTGTATAGTTTTTTTTCCAAATTATTGTACATAAATTAGTATGAAAATGTCACGCATGCATGCATGGGACGCCTCTAGAGTCTCTTTAGGGTTGCCGCCTTCTTCGTGTAGATATAATTTGGTCATCCATGGCGTTCTATAATTTATACTTCATTAGGCAAGTCTTGTGAAGTTTCTTTTATTAGGCAATTCAAAAAAGTACTAGCTTAAGTTGTGTATAATTTTTTCCAAATTATAGTACATAAATTAATATGAAAATGTCACGCATGGGGCGCTTCTAGAGTCTCTTTGGGGTTGCCGCTTCTTTCATAGATACAATTTGGTCATCCGTATGCTCTATAATTTGCATTTCATTAGGCAAGTCTTGTCAAGTTTCTTTTATTAGGCAATTTAAAAAAGTACTAGCTTAAGTTGTGTATAGGTTTTTTCCAAATCATAGCACATAAATTAATATAAAAATGTCATGCATGCATGCATGGGACGCTTCTAGAGTCTCTTTGGGGTTGCCGCCTTCTTTGTGTAGATATAATTTGGTCATCTACGACGTTTTAGAATTTACATTTCATTAGGCAAGTCTTGTGAAGTTTCTGTTATTAAGCAATTCAAAAAAGTACTAGCTTGAGTTTTGTATAATTTTTTCCAAATTATAATACATAAATTAATATGAAAATGTCACGCATGCATGCATGGGACGCCTCTAGAGTCTCTTTGGGGTTCCCGCCTTCTTTGTGTAGATATAATTTGGTCATCCATGGCGTTCTATAATTTGCATTTCATTAGGCAAGTCTTGTGAAATTCCTTTTATTAGGTAATTCAAAAAAGTACTAGCTTAAATTATGCATAGTTTTTTTTTGATGAATTTAAGTTGTGTATAGTTTTTTTTCCAAATTATAGTACATAAATTAGTATGAAAATGTCACGCATGCATGCATGGGATGCCTCTAGAGACTTTTTGGGGTTGCCGCCTTCTTTATGTAGATATAATTTGGTCATCCACGGCGTTCTAGAATTTGCATTTCATTAAGCAAGTCTTGTGAAGTTCCTTTTATTAGGCAATTCAAAAAAGTACTAGCTTAAGTTATGCATAGTTTTTTGATGAATTTAAGTTGTGTATAGTTTTTTCCAAATTATTGTACATAAATTAGTATGAAAATGTCACGCATGCATGCATGGGGCGCTTCTGTAGTCTCTTTTGGGTTCGCCTTCTTTGTGTAGATATAATTTGGTCATCCATGGCGTTCTATAATTTATACTTCATTAGGCAAGTCTTGTGAAGTTTCTTTTATTACGCAATTCAAAAAAGTACTAGCTTAAGTTGTGTATAATTTTTTCCAAATTATAGTACATAAATTAATATGAAAATGTCACGCATGCCTGCATGGGACGCCTCTAGAGTCTCTTTGGGGTTGCCGCCTTCTTTGCGTAGATACAATTTGGTCATCCGTGGCGTTCTATAATTTGCATTTGATTAGGCAAGTCTTGTCAAGTTTTTTATTAGGCAATTTAAAAAAGTACTAGCTTAAGTTGTGTATAGGTTTTTTCCAAATCATAGCACATAAATTAATATAAAAATGTCATGCATGCATGCATGGGACGCTTCTAGAGTCTCTTTGGGGTTGCCGCCTTCTTTGTGTAGATATAATTTGGTCATCTACGGCGTTTTAGAATTTACATTTCATTAGGCAAGTCTTGTGAAGTTTCTGTTATTAAGCAATTCAAAAAAGTACTAGCTTGAGTTTTGTATAATTTTTTCCAAATTATAATACATAAATTAATATGAAAATGTCACGCATGCATGCATGGGGCTTCTAGAGTCTCTTTGGAGTTCCCTTCTTTGTGTAGATATAATTTGGTCATCCATGGCGTTCTATAATTTGCATTTCATTAGGCAAGTCTTGTGAAATTCCTTTTATTAGGCAATTCAAAAAAGTACTAGCTTAAATTATGCATAGTTTTTTTTTGATGAATTTAAGTTGTGTATAGTTTTTTTTCCAAATTATAGTACATAAATTAGTATGAAAATGTCACGCATGCATGCATGGGATGCCTCTAGAGACTTTTTGGGGTTGCCGCCTTCTTTATGTAGATATAATTTGGTCATCCACGGCGTTCTAGAATTTGCATTTCATTAAGCAAGTCTTGTGAAGTTCCTTTTATTAGGCAATTCAAAAAAGTACTAGCTTAAGTTATGCATAGTTTTTTTTTTTTGATGAATTTAAGTTGTGTATAGTTTTTTTTCCAAATTATTGTACATAAATTAGTATGAAAATGTCACGCATGCATGCATGGGACGCCTCTAGAGTCTCTTTGGGGTTGCCGCCTTCTTTGTGTAGATATAATTTGGTCATCCATGGCGTTCTATAATTTATTCTTCATTAGGCAAGTCTTGTGAAGTTTCTTTTATTACGCAATTCAAAAAAGTACTAGCTTAAGTTGTGTATAATTTTTTCCAAATTATAGTACATAAATTAATATGAAAATGTCACGCATGCCTGCATGGGACGCCTCTAGAGTCTCTTTGGGGTTGCCGCCTTCTTTGCGTAGATACAATTTGGTCATCCGTGGCGTTCTATAATTTGCATTTGATTAGGCAAGTCTTGTCAAGTTTTTTTTATTAGGCAATTTAAAAAAGTACTAGCTTAAGTTGTGTATAGGTTTTTTCCAAATCATAGCACATAAATTAATATAAAATGTCATGCATGCATGCATGGACGCCTAGAGTCTCTTTGGGGTTGCCTTCTTTGTGTAGATATAATTTGGTCATCTACGTTTTAGAATTTACATTTCATTAGGCAAGTCTTGTGAAGTTTCTGTTATTAAGCAATTCAAAAAAGTACTAGCTTAAGTTTTGTATAATTTTTTCCAAATTATAATACATAAATTAATATGAAAATGTCACGCATGCATGCATGGGACGCCTCTAGAGTCTCTTTGGGGTTGCCGCCTTCTTTGTGTAGATATAATTTGGTCATCCATGGCGTTCTATAATTTGCATTTCATTAGGCAAGTCTTGTGAAATTCCTTTTATTAGGCAATTCAAAAAAGTACTAGCTTAAATTATGCATAGTTTTTTTTTGATGAATTTAAGTTGTGTATAGTTTTTTTTCCAAATTATAGTATATAAATTAGTATGAAAATGTCACGCATGCATGCATGGGATGCCTCTAGAGTCTTTTTGGGGTTGCCGCCTTCTTTATGTAGATATAATTTGGTCATCCACGGCGTTCTATAATTTGCATTTCATTAGGCAAGTCTTGTGAAGTTCCTTTTATTAGGCAATTCAAAAAAGTACTAGCTTAAGTTATGCATAGTTTTTTTTTTTTATGAATTTAAGTTGTGTATAGTTTTTTTTCCAAATTATTGTACATAAATTAGTATGAAAATGTCACGATGCATGCATGGGGCCTTTCTAGAGTCTCTTTGGGGTTGCCGCCTTCTTTGTGTAGATATAATTTGGTCATCCATGGCGTTCTATAATTTATACTTCATTAGGCAAGTCTTGTGAAGTTTCTTTTATTAGGCAATTCAAAAAAGTACTAGCTTAAGTTGTGTATAATTTTTTCCAAATTATAGTACATAAATTAATATGAAAATGTCACGCATGCCTGCATGGGACGCCCCTAGAGTCTCTTTGGGGTTGCCGCCTTCTTTGCGTAGATATAATTTGGTCATCCGTGGCATTCTATAATTTGCATTTCATTAGGCAAGTCTTGTGAAGTTCCTTTTATTAGGCAATTCAAAAAAGTACTAGGTTAAGTTATGCATAGTTCTTTTTTTTGGATGAATTTAAGTTGTGCATAGTTTTTTTTCCAAATCATAGTACATAAATTAGTATGAAAATGTCACGCATGCATGCATGGGACGCCTCTAGAGTCTCTTTGGGGTTGCCGCCTTCTTTGTGTAGATATAATATTGTCATCCATGGCGTTCTATAATTTAAACTTCATTAGGCAAGTCTTGTGAAGTTTCTTTTATTAGGCAATTCAAAAAAGTACTAGCTTAAGTTGTGTATAGTTTTTTTTCAAATTATAGTACATAAATTATTATGAAAATGTCACGCACGCACGTATGGGACGCCTCTAGAGTCTCTTTGGGGTTGCTGCCTTCTTTGTGTAGATATGATTTGGTCATCAACGGCGTTCTATAATTTGCACTTCATTAGGCAAGTCTTATGAAGTTTCTTTTATTAGGCAATTTAAAAAAGTACTAGTTTAGGTTGTGTATTGTTTTTTTCAAATTATAATACATAAATTAATGTGAAACTGTCATGCATGCATGCATAGGATGCCTCTAGACTCTCTTTGGGGTTGCCGCCTTCTTTGTGTAGATATAATTTGGTCATCCACTACGTTCTATAATTTGCAATTCATTAGGCAAGTCTTGTCAAGTTTCTTTTATTAGGCAATTTAAAAAAGTACTAGCTTAAGTTGTGTATAGTTTTTTTCCAAATCATAGCACGTAAATTAATATGAAAATGTCATGCATGCATGCATAGGACGCCTCTAGAGTTTCTTTGGGGTTGCCGCCTTCTTTGTGTAGATATAATTTGGTCATCTACGGCGTTCTAGAATTTGCATTTCATTAGGCAAGTTTTGTGAAGTTTCTGTTATTAAGCAATTAAAAAAAGTACTAGCTTAGGTTGTGTATAATTTTTTCCAAATTATAGTACATAAATTAATATGAAAATGTCACGCATGCATGCATGAGACGCCTCTAGAGTCTCTTTGGGGTTGCCGCCTTCTTTGTGTAGATATAATTTGGTCATCCTTGGCGTTCTATAATTTGCATGTCATTAGGCAAGTCTTGTGAAGTTCCTTTTATTAGGCAATTCAAAAAAGTACTAGCTTAAATTATGCATAGTTTTTTTTTTTTGATGAATTTAAGTTGTGTATAGTTTTTTTTCCAAATTATAGTACATAAATTAGTATGAAAATGTCACGCATGCATGCATGGGATGCTTCTAGAGTCTCTTTGGGGTTGCCGCCTTCTTTGTGTAGATATATTTTGGTCATCTACGACGTTCTATAATTTGCACTTCATTAGGTAAGTCCTGTGAAGTTTCTTTTATTAGCCAATTCAAAAAAGTACTATCTTGAGTTGTGTATAGTTTTTTTTCCAAATCATAGTACATAAATTAATATGAAAATGTCACGCATGCATGCATGGACGCTTCTAGAGTCTCTTTGGGGTTGCCGCCTTCTTTGTTAAGATATAATTTGTTTAGATTGTGGACCATTTTTTCTTCTTTTTTTTTCTACGTAGTTTATGGACCATTCTTTCTTTTTCTTTTATTTTTTGAAATTTTTCATGGGTAATTACCTAACTGATGGATGGAAAAAACTCTAGTACTCTCAGAATACTGTCCAGCTGGGTACAATTACTATTCATTTAGTGCCTTGTATAATAATGATCCATGTCAGCTTAATTAAACTTTGGATGTTTGTTTGCAATTCATGTCCCCAACTAGCCCCCTCCATCTCTCTCTCTTCGGTTTGTTTCTTCACTTCTCCTTCTCTCTTTCTAGCTTTCTAGCTCTATTGTCCCCGTCTATTTGTAATTTTCATGTTTGCAAGTTCCCAACCTACGCCAATAAAGTTTATTCACCAAAAAAACAGACTTAAAGTTGACTGCTCATTTATGACATTAGTAATATAACAATTACTAATTTATATTTGCCCTTGCTTTTTTCTCAATTATCACATCACCATCCCTCTTTTCAGGGTCCGGGAGCCATGTGGAGTGTTTTTTCAAATTCTTGTTCTTCCTCTTCTTCTTTCTTTTCAGTGAATTTCGGTGGCTGCTTTGCCTCCATGTAATTCCTAATCTTTTCTAAAGCTATAAAATAACCAAAACTATAAAATAATTATTAATATGAGATAGAAAAAGATAACCAAAACCTTTAAATAAATTATAAAAAAGAAAAACAAAACCAAAACCCATACATAAGAAATAGTTGTCTTTTCAGGGACTGGAGAGCTAGAAAGAGATGGAGAAGGCAGAGAGAGAAACCAATAGAAAAAAGTTAAATCCACAAAACCATGAAGAAGAAAAAGAAGAAGAAATGTGTGTTTTCTTAATATTTGAAAGATGAACCGTCGCAATAAATTTGGCCAGAGTCTTTTAATGGGGGACAATAGAGCTAGAAAGTGAGAAGGTGAAGTGAAGGGACATAACGAAGACACGGAGATGGAGGGGGTTGGTTGGAGACATGCAAATAAAAAATTTGTAAACAAATGCCCGTTTTCTTGTTAAGCTAACATGGATCATTATTACACATGACACTAAATGAATAGCAATAGTACCCAACTGGACAGTACTCTGGGAGCACTAGAGTTTTTTCCCTGATAGAGACCCATAAACTATACACGTTATTCTTTCGTATTCGACAAAAAAACTGTAATAAAATAAATATTTTAATAAATAACTAGAGCCTGGAAAATTTTCTACATTGTGCGTGAAAAGATTTATATCCTTGAATCTCATACGAAGTTCTTTTGAGTGCTACTATTCCATGGATAGGAAGCACTCCTAAAAAATTATAATCATTTTCAGTTTTTTGTTT
Source organism: Rhamnella rubrinervis (assembly GCA_007844105.2). Classification (NCBI taxonomy): domain Eukaryota; kingdom Viridiplantae; phylum Streptophyta; class Magnoliopsida; order Rosales; family Rhamnaceae; genus Rhamnella; species Rhamnella rubrinervis. The sequence continues at coordinate 4,705,350 of CM017575.2, read as the reverse complement.
CTCAAATGTATAGAAATCATTATTTTTTTTTTGACATTATTATTACTGAATTATTTACAGTTTTATGTCTCTCTCTAAAATAATATATATACATAAATATTATAAATCCCAATAGATAAAGATGTTATGGAGTTTATATATGGGTTTTTAGCTTTATTTATTTATTTTTTATCGTTTTATCTTTCGTTGACATCTAATATAGTTTTAGATACATGAGAATTATTTTAATATTATAAATTTTATTTATTTAAAATTTTAAATAACTAACATAGTTTTATACATTTTAATTTAATTTTTAAGTTGGTAAAAACTATTCAATTTTCATATTTATTTGTTATTTTAAATTCTATAATGAGAAATAGTTCAAAACTCATATAATTAAAAGTGTAGTTTAAAATTACCTTTATATTCGTATGAACAGTTCAATTTCAAAATTTATTATAGTCACATTGGTAAATAGCCATTTAACCAACACCCCTTGGCTTGGTGTCCACCATCAGACCAAGGTGATTGTTGATAGTTTCATCGTAGCATCGGTAGGCCCACTGACAGCCACCTACGACGGTGCTGTCTGTGGACCCACTAGCAATCACCTTAGCCTGGTGGTGGACACCACCAGGTAATTTGGGATCCATTAACTGAAACTCCGCGCAACTTGTATTTTTATTTTTTTTTGTAAATTAACTTTTATGACAAATTTTTGCATGAAACCAATTGGAATTAAAAATTAATACATGAAATATTCTCCATGAATTTTTTCACAATTTTATGGATATCCAATAAAAAAAAAAATTCGAAATAGAACTTGGACGTTATGACTGTCTCGGCAAATTTATGGAGTTTTAGTAGAAATTATATTTAAAGATATTTCTAAATTCGGATTGAGGCATATGATATATGGTTGAAAATATAAAAAAATAAAATTTAATTTGAATATTTTTTTAGAATTTTTGGGTGGCGTTGGTGCCCCCACTAACGTCCTAATGTTGTCTAGGAAAATTTGCACAATTTTGATGAAAACTAAATTTGAAGACCTTTTCAAACTCGAATTAAAGTATATGATATATGATTGAAAAGCTAAAAAATAATATTTAATTTGAATATTTTTTCAAAATTTTTGGGTGGTGTTGGTGCCCCTACCAATGGCCCAACATTGTCTTAGTAAATTTACACAGTTTTGGTATAAACTAAATGTGAAGATCTTTTCGGAGTCGGATTAAGACATATAATATATGATTGAAAAATTAAGAGAATAAGATTTAATTTGAATATTTTTTCAAAATTTTTGGGTAACGTTAGTGCCCTGACCAACGACATCTCAACATTGTCTTGGTAAATTTGCATAATTTTGGCATAAACTAAATTTGAAGACATTTCCGATCTTAGATTGAGGCATATGATACATGTTGGAAAGCTAAGAGAATAAGCTTTAATTTGAATTTTTTTCATAATTTTCTGGATAGATTTATGCTTTTAAATCATGTTTGAAATCTAACTGACGTGTGATTGACAAATACAACTTCAGAAAATGACAGAGGACGATGGTATGACACTGATAGTGGCCCACCGATAGCCACTAAACATTGGTAGTAACCCACTACCAGGCCATCGATGGGCTACCACCAGCTCGTCGATGGGTTACCATCAGTCCCTTCGATTTTCATTATACACTGTTCACCCTATTCAATATGAGATCGCGAAATTTTTCAGCTTACATGATGTTTTACAGTTTACTTTCTTTTGCACGAAAAATTCATATCAAATCCAAAATTATTAACAAATCAACAGCCCAATTAATATTAGATAAAAAAAAATTTAAAACTAGTGTTAATATTAACTTACATAAGTTTAAATGTACATTAATAGTCGGTTTATTGAACACGAAAGAAATATATAATTCAATATCGAAATATAAATTAATAAATAGCCTTTTTTCTTATTTAAGAAAATTTATAATACTTATATATACATTTAATTTGAAAAGATGATAGCAGGTGTGTGCATTTAATTTAGAAATAAAATAGAAGAAGTAATTAAATAAAAACATTTATAAAAAGGGTTACAATTTTAATTTTTATAAAATTTGGCTAAAAAAAAATTACACACTCCACCACAGACTATATGATATAAAAAAAAACCCTCTGCTAACTGAGTAAACCTTATTTGACAAGTATTTACCAAAAAAAAAAAAACTTATTTGACAAGAGGTTACATGGGCCTTGGAAGTAAAATAATAATGGATTTTTTGACTCAATGGTCAAACCCAATGTCATTTGAATTTTTTTGTCCCATTTGCTTCAGAACAATTATTTTGTCATAAAATTACGATAACATCCTTACATGATGAATTATTTTTTTAGCCCGTTTTTTTTCATCGTCTTCTCTTTGGTTTTCTTCTACAACTTGTTTTTCTTCAGCTTCTTTTTTTTGGTTTATTTGTCATCTCCTTCATCATAATCTTCTCCTATAAGATCTTTTCTTCTATAATATTTTTTCTTCTTTAGGGTGTTTTTTTTCCTGGGTCTTTTTCTTGCCATATGTTTTCTCTTTCTTTCTTTTTTTTCTTTTATTTCGTCATTGATAAAGTACGACGAAGTACTTCGTCAGTGACGAAGTAGGATTTTAACGATGGGCCCACTTTGTTACTGACGAAGTAATTTGTCGTACTTCGTCAGTGATGATTTTTTTTTTTACATTGTTACAAATTTTAATTTTCATGAACTCTTTAATATCTATCAAATCTTATTATGAAAAAATTCTTTAATATCTATCAAATCTTATCATGAAAAAATTCATGATAAGATTTGATAGATATTAAAGAGTCCATGAAAATTAAAATTTGTAACAATGTAAAAAATCATCACCGGTCTGACAAATTACTTCGCCGATAAGACTTTAACGACGGGCACATATTTAACCATCATCATGGATTGGTGGCTTTCTTTGTCTTTTCAGAAAATGAGAATATCATCAATGTAGACAAGAGTTGAGTGAAGAATGGGAGCAAAGATTTTGACCATAACTTTTCGAAATAGGGACGGAGCTATTTTGAGGCCAAAAGGCATGACCTTTCATTGATACTGAGCTGTAGGAATGTAGAACGCCGTTTTGGGTCGGTCATCTGGGTGAACACCAATTTGCCAAAATTTTGATTTTAAATCAAATTTAGAAAAGATCTGTGAGTCATGGAGCTGACAGAATAAAACATCAGTACGGGGCAGAGGAAATTTATCATCTTTAAGGAAAAGATTTAGATCTCTGTAATCAATGATCAATCGTTTCTTGGCTCGTACTATTTCTGCATATTTGTTAACAAAGAATGCCTAACAAGCCCAATCAGAATTAGTGGGCTCAATTAATCCTTCTTCAAGGAGCTGAGCACATTCTTGTTGTACTAATTTAAGCGTTGAGGGACTCATTCCAGAATGTGTAGCCTTGGTAGGATTAATATCTTCATTCATCTTGAATGGCAGTCTGACAAAGAACTTTGAGTTCCTCCATGGAGGATTTGGATGTTTGAAATTGGCATGACTGTTGGAGTAGAGGCGAAGGTTCTGCAGTCGAAGCCCCTCAAAAGAATCAGTGACGAGCTCACTAAGAGTATATATCTTAGGAGTACTAGTATACAGCTTGTAGGCTCCTTTGTACCTTATGCCATAAGGAAGTATCAGAAGATATTGGGCTTGAACGTAAACATCCATTCCAATGAGAATATGGAGTTCACTTCCAAGGGCTTGCATCCAAATAACACAGTTAGAGAAAAATTTAAGGCCAGTAGGCTTCTTGGAGATGAGACAGGTCTCGAAAGTTTAATCGTCAGCTGCTCTGAATTTTTCAACATGGGCTTTCCATGCTTCAGGAGGAAGGACCTTGGGATTCATCATGGTCTTATGGGATCTAGTATCCATATATGCTATCACCTGGATGGGAATTGCATTTTTTATTTGGAGGACCTGAATGGATACATTTGGAGAGGGAATCCATGTAGTCTGCATTGTAGGAGCAAGAGTTTTATTAGCAGGGATGATTTTTAGAACATAAGGATCATCAGTATCTTCTGAATCTGAGCAATAAGACTGGGAGCTCCGGCTGATTAAAGTAGTTTGCTCATTTTCCTCATCTTGTTCTAAGAAGAGGGATTCTAAGTCTGCATCCTCATCAATAGGTATGACCTGAAATTGCAGGATAAGTTTAGAAGCCTTTCCAGCTGGGCAATTTTTTGCATAATGTCCTTTTTTTCCACAATTGAAACATGTAGGATTTTGAGGTTTCTGCCTTTTGGAACCTTTTCAAAAGAAGCGGGAGTGAGTGTACTTTTTCTTTCTTTTGAGCTTCTTTGCTTTCCAAGGATCCACAGAACTGAGCTTATGATAGTAGCCCTTGTTTACCTGGCATTCGCATTCTGAGTTATAGCATTTAATTTTGTAGTGGGGGTCTTTGCAGACTGATTTGAGCTTTTCTTGTCTGGAGAAAAATTCTTTCATGACTTCTTGCCTTTCACAAAGCTTATCTATAGCAGTAAGTGCCATTTGATGTATTTGATCGTTAGAGATATGCATCAAATCTATATGCGTGTCATTAATGGAGTTGAGTACTTCACTCTGTATTTCATTAAGTATAGAGGAAATAAATACCTATTTGATATTAGGTTCATCAATACCATTGAGTTGATAGTATAGAGGAGACATGGCTTCATAATGTTTATTCAAATTCTTTTTGGACAATGAATAGAATTTTCTGTTGAAGCACTCCTTTCGGACTTGGGGTAGTATTTGAACATGATCGCCAGAGAACTCAATGTATATAACCCCAAGCATGACTTGTGGGTTGCTAGTACAAAGGAGTTGAAGCTGTCGATATTTGCCATGGGATTGGAACCAATCTCTGAGGGTGCCAGTAAACTTTGAGGAGAAGTCCTTTAGAATTGATCCCATAGGAATTGTAGGATCTACTGACTGGTTGTCAATCCAGGCACTAAATTCATGCATCCGACTTCGCCATTGTGAATAAGGGAGTGGTTCAAAACAAAACCAAACTCCATCGATTTTTCTTTTCAGATTTGGAGCTGAACCGGCATTAGTTGCTGTGCTCTCCATCTGTTCTTCTATAATGGGTTTAGTAGGTTGAGTGAATTGACCTACTGGTTCTGTCATTAGAGTTGATAAATCAGCTATTTTTTCTGAAGAAGACTAACTTGCCTCTGTGTGATCAGAGGAGAGGGACTGAGAATCATCAGTATGAGATTCTTCAGTGTCTGACTCGTTCGATTTTTCAGTATCTGACTCTCTTGGTTGGTGGAATATAGGCATCACATTTTTAGCCGAGGAAGAGGATGGTGTAGGCTCCTAAGGAAGAGTTGCAATAGGAGGAGGTGCGACAGAAGCACTTCTTCTTTGATAGTCAGAATCATTCCACCTAGGGTATTCTGCTTTAGGGACTATTCTGGGTTTGGGAAGAAGATCCGGACGCCGATATAAGCCATGGAACATAGGAATTGGATAGTTTGAAGCAGGTTGCTGCGTGACTTAATGTTGCCTATCAAGGTCATCATCTATTTCTTTAAGTTGCTTCTTAAGCCTTTTGATTTCTACCTCTTTATCTGCAAATCCGGAAGAGGAAGCCTTCCGGTGGTTTATGATGTCCATTAATTCTTTATCAAGGGCAGATATTCTCTGGCTTAGGCGGGTGTATAACTGTGCTACTTCATCTGAAAGTCCTGCAAGACGAGCATCAGTTATATGAGTTTGGGCTACAACTCTATCAAGATTTGTATCTATTTGAGTCAGTATTTCTGTGCTTAAAAGTTTAAGTTTTCCAATTTAAGACGTCCGCCTCTTGAGTAATTGGTTTTCTGGATCCATCCGGCATAATTTCTTTTTGCTGGACATAAGGCCGAGAGGAAGTTTGGAGACCTCGATGGTCTTGTCTTGCTAGAGGAGGAAATTGGGATTGATAAGTTTATGATTCAGGGGCAAACATCATGCACTGTTGAACTTTTTGAGTTACAGTTTCCTTTTCTAGTATTTTTAGTGCCTTTCGGAATATGGGAAGAAGCTTAGTGGGGTCTTGCTGAGGTCACCTGGGAGGGATCTATGGCTTGCAACTAGTTCTGTTCTTTTTCTTTCTCCGTCTAGAGGGATAGCACTCATCAACTGAATCATCATTCTAGTCATCAAAATCACAGTCTGGATGGCACATAGAGGGATTAACATCCCAAATAAAGTAACCATCGATATGGCTTGCAGAATACCCTTGGTGGAATGATTCTGACTATCAAAGAAGAAATGCTTCTGTCGCACCTCCTCCTGTTGAACTCCTCATGTAGATAAGCTTTGTGAAAGGCAAGAAGTCATGAAAGAATTTTTCTCCAGATAAGGAAAGCTCAAACCAATCTGCAAAGACCCCCACTACAAAATTAAATGCTAGAACTCAGAATGCGAATGCTAGGTAAACAAGGGCTACTATCATAAGCTTAATTATGTGGATCCTTGGAAAGCAAATAAGCTTAAAAGAAAGAAAAAGTACACTCACTCCCGCTTCTTTCGAAAAAGATCCAAAAGGCAGAAACCTTAGAATGCTACATGTTTCAATTGTAGGAAAAAAGGATATTATGCAAAAAATTGCCTGGTTAGAAAGGCTTCTAAACTTATCCAACAATTTTAGGTCCTACCCATTGATGAGGATGCAAACTTGGAATCCCTCTTCTTAGAACAAGATGAGGAAAATGAGCAAACTACTCTAATCATCCGGAGCTCCCAGTCTTATTGTTCAGATTCAGAAGATACTAATAATTCTTATGTTCTGAAAGTCATCCCTGCTGATAAAACTCTTGCTCCCACAATGTAGACTACAAGGATTCCCTCTCCAAATGTATGCATTTAGGTCCTCCAGATAAAATATGCAATTCTCATCCAGGTGATAGCATATATGGATACTGGATCCCATAAGACCATGATGAATCCCATTGTCCTTCCTCCTGAAGCTTGGAAAGCCCATATTGAAAAATTCAGAGCAGCTGATGATCAAACTTTTAAGACCCGTCTCATCTCCAAGAAGCTTATTGGCCTTAAATTTTTCTCTAACTGAGTTATTTGGACGCAGGTCCTTATAAGTGAACTCCTAGACAAAGATATTTTCATTGGAATGGATGTTTACGTTTTGGCCCAATATCTTCAGATACTTCCTCATGGCATACGGTACAAAGGAGCCTACAAGCTGTATACTAGTACTCTTAAGATATACACTCTTAGTGAGCCCGTCACTGATTCTTTTGAGGAGCTTCAACTACAGAGCCTTTGCCTCTGCTTCGATAGTTATGCCAATTTCAAACATCCAAATCCTCTATGGAGGAACTCAGAGATCTTTGTCACACTGCCATTCAAGATGAATGAAGATATTAATCCTACCAAAGCTACACATTCTGGAATGAGTCTCTCAGAGCTTAAATTAGCACAACAAGAATGTGCTCAGCTCCTTGAAGAAGAATTAATTGAGCCCACTAATTCTGATTGGGCTTGTCAGGCATTCTATGTTAACAAACATGTAGAAATAATCCGAGCCAAGAAACGATTGGTCATTGGTTACAGAGATCTAAATCTTTTCCTTAAAGATGATAAATTTCCTCTACCCCATACTAATATTTTGTTCTGTCATCTTCGTAACTCACAGATTTTTTCTAAATTTAATTTAAAATCAAGATTTGGCAGATTGGTGTTCACCCAGATGACTGACCCAAAATGGCATTCTGCATTCCTACAGCTCAGTATCAATGGAAGGTCATACCTTTTGGCCTCAAAATAGCTCCGTCCCTATTTTAGAAAACTATGATTAAAATCTTTGCTCCCATTCTTCACCCAACTCTTGTCTACATTGATGATATCCTCCTTTTCTCAAAAGACAAAGAGAGCCACCAATCCCTGCTGACCACCTTTCTCCAACAGGCAGAGCACTATGGGATAATGCTTTTTGAAAAGAAGAGCTCCATAACACAAACTACAATTGAGTTCCTTGGCATACAATTCAAGCAAGGAAAATACTCTCCTGGCCCGCACTTGGCTCAAGAATTATTAAAGTTCTCAGATAAAGATTTCACTCAAAAGCATATCCAACAATTTGTTGGCACTATTAACTTTAACAGGAACTTTATCCCGAATGCTACTCAATATACATCACAGCAATCTGCCGTTCTAAAAAAGAAAGGTCCCCACCAGTGGATTGATCAACACACCACATCTGTCCACCACTTAAAAAGACTAGCTCAGTCTCCACCAGCTTTAAAGATTCCTTCTGATGGGACCCGGATCTTACAGACTGATGCCAGTGACCTCTACTGGGTTGCTGTTTTGATTGAACATGACAAAGACGGCACACATCACTATTATGGCCATGCCAGTGAAAAATTCTCTAAAGTAGAGCAAAATTACCATATCTCTTTCAAAGAGATTCTTGTAGTCAAAAGAAGAATACATAAGTTTGATTTCCATCTACGTGCCTATCACTTTATTATACAGATGGACAACTCATCCTTCCCTAGAGCTTTTGACTTCAAAGGGAAGCTACTACAAGATCCTCAACTCATTAGATTAAAAAACTGATTTTCTTGATATGACTTCATAGTAAAGCCTATAAAAGGAAAAGACAACATTATCGCAGACATGCTTTCTCGACCACAAGAGAAAAACCAAGAGGCACTTATGGTTTTCCCTACATAGAAAGTTCACACATGCCATACAGCTTATGATGAAACTCAGTATCCCCCTAACAATCCATTTCCTCCTAGAATACCTACAACAAAATCCCTTCCCTTAATCCAAAGGTTTACAAAAACCCGTCTATTATATTATTTGGCTAAGATTTTCGAGAAACTTAATCCCTCTGGAAACCCAGGAGATCATTTTGATCCTGAAATAATCCCTATTCGAATCTACCTGCTTAGTCCACAGTTCTTTGATAGCACAGACCTATGGTTTTACTGGTGTCTCATTACTCTATGCAAAGGCTGTATTGCTTTTAAAATAGAGTAAGTCCACCATTTCCTTAAACATACTGCGATGGAATTCACTCTAGTATAGTCTTTTTTCAACTAGTTCAGATCTACAAAATGGTGGCTTGCCAAATTGAAAAATCTCTTAATCCAAACTCATAAAAACAAAAGAAAAGACACTTATGCCCTCTTCATTTTCAGTCAGCCATATTACCAGGACTCCTCTAGTCTTATTTTCCTGCAGGGTAGTACATATACTTGGGGAACTGTTTATGGTGATCTCACTGAGCAAATCTTATATGATCTCTATCATATCACATGGATAGAATTAACAAAGCTCAACCTGGATATCTGCCTTGCACACTGATCACTCAATACTTCCATTCAAACACAGAAGAACCCACATTTCAACCCGAAGATTGTTCTCAATCCTTTATGCAGCACAGGTGTCCATCCATCCTTTCATCCATACAAAGTCCTGTGAGTCTAGTCCAGGAAGGCCTAGAGACACTTATCAGCTCCATTCAATTATCCCAGCCAGAACCTCCTCCGTGGACATTTGACTTTGATAGATATGACCCTATGGATCTAAATGAATATGAATCCCACAATTCTCCATAATCCAACCAGTTCCCAATGGGTTACTCTACCAACAGTTAGTATAAAACTATTACTGGCATATCTGACATCGGATCATAAGACTCTGACTACCAAAACTTTAACCTATCCCTGAGCCAGAATAGTCGTTAATGCTTTTGGTGTCTTTACTTTCTTAAAGCACCTTTTGCTTTATTAAAGTTGTTAAAGTTGGTGTGTTTACTTTATTAAAGTATCTTTTACTTTATAAAAGTTAAAGATGTTAAAATAATTATATTTGTAATGGGACCCTTACTTTTCAAAAAGCAGATTCCCTACGGTTTGTTTGTTTCTCTTTCCCTTCCTCTATATAAAGGTGGGGTTTTTAGCTTGTAAGCGGATTGAAATGAATAAGAATTCTCTTAGTATGGTTTGCTAAACATCTCTCCTTCTTCTCGAAACCTAGCTCTTTATATTAAACCGTATATCTAGTTGTGCTAGTATGCTTTACACTTGCCTTTTTGAGGATCCTGTGTACCAGAAAGTATAAAAACTCTTAAGACTCTATTGCTTCTGCCTTAGGGTTGATAAACACAGAAGGAAAGACTAACATTGCATAATGCATGTTGTATACCTTGGTATGGCTTTTAAAGTTGCATCAGGTCTAGAAGTCTGAGGAAATCTTCCCTGAGTTGCCTTTTAGTGGGACAGATAGAGACATATGGGTGTAGGATGTGATAAATGGGCCAGTGGCATATAACTTTTATATGCACGCTTAAAGCATCTACTATGGGGATAAAAATTCCTTAAAAAACAAAAATATCTTCCATGTAAAAAATATAGAGTTAAATTGGAAAAATCTTCTTCAGTGCAATGTTTGTGAGAAAAAAATAAATAGACGTTGTATAATTAAGAGTCCATTTTATCACTTGTTTATTTTTTATTTTATTCTCTTGAAATTGAGCTGTGTAATTTATTTAATTTAAGAGTTTATTAGTCTTTTTTATTTTATTATAAATATAAAAGTAAAAAAAAATTACAAATAAGAAAATTTTTGTAGTGTTTTTCATTATCATAATAAGTGGTGGTCCTTTATTAATTGATTAAGGACATGAATTTTTCTATCAACACCATTCAATGCTATATCAATGTGCATTTAACATAAAAATTACATCATTGAAGTAAATCAAGCTTTTTTAGTATTATTATTATTTTGTTTTTTTGGGTCGCGGATATCTATGAACTTAGGTGGCGTTTGGGATGAAGGGGGATGAGATAGGATGGGATGAGAGAAGATGGGATGGGAGAGGAGAGAATAGGATGAGAATAATACTATCCTATGTTTGATGTTGACAGGATTAGAAATAGGATTATATAATCCTATATTTGGTGCACGTATGGATAGGATGGGATAAAAAATATATTATTTTAAATTTTAATTTGTATAAAAATTTTTAAAATATATATTGATATTATACAAATATATACTTATATATATTATTAATTTTTAAAAATAAATATAGTAATGAATTGTTTGTTCATTTTATTAATTATGAATTTTTCAACAACAATAAAAATAATTATAGTTAGATAATATTATTATTTTCAATTTTAATTAATAATCATATTTGTTTTTTTAAAAGGTTCATGAGTTAAAATATAAATAATAAATGTAACTGAGCTAGAGCTACATGAGTTAAATGATATTCATTTAAAAGGATATTTCTAGTAAACTCTAAACTCGTCTTAATAGTTTGCACGAGTGACGGTTCGGTGTGCAACTATACTCTGAACCAGGCTTTCGTTGGTCCAAAAAGCTCACTTGCAGCAGTAATAGTCATGGTGAGGCTGAACTGAAGGAAGCTTCTTTCAATCTTAAATGGAGGGTGTCATTTCCTGAGCCCTTTTGGTCAGTTGTTTATTATAAGTTAAAATACAATGGTCTTCTTGCCTTTCAAAGAATATGAAATTGGCCCCTCAATTCATTTTATTAATCAAGCACCTCTCCCACAACAAATTAGAATTCAGCAATATAAGAACCAGTAACTAATACATTAGTAAATGATGATGTCCAACTCTCCAAGGTGTTACACAAAATGGAAACTACTATAGTCACAACACACATAATAACAACTATTGTAAGAGAGCACCAAAATAGTCAACAAAAGTACAAATAACAAGGTGCTCTCATTACCTCTCCTCTTTGTCTCTCATAATGACAATACTCTTTCAGAACCAAGATGAAGACGCAATCACAAGGGCAATAAGCAGAGATCCGACTGTGGCAGACAGCATGGATGAACCGGAGCTTCCAGGAGCAGGGGCAGGTGCTTGCTCGTTGAGGCCACCACCCTGCTCGGGTGCAGCAGCAGTTGGTGTAGCTTCCGGAGAGAGCTGCAAATAATAAAGAATTAACTTTGACAAACATGTTCCAGTAGAATGGCACAGTTTATTCCAAAGATCACACAAGCTAAATGGCATAGCATCGCATTAGCAAACACATGATAGAATTGGGTCATTCAAAGAGAAGAATTTGGTCATTAAAAAAGTTTACAAGTACCAAAAAACTCAAGCAATACAGCCCAGACATAAGATGGGATCATTTCAGACATGTGCCACAGTCAACTCCATAATATCTTGTACGAGTTGACTCACTTGCCGAACACCATCACTTCTGTGTTGTTGGTACTAATGTTTATGTGCCAATTTATAAATCCTACTATGATGCCATGGTGCGTATGACCCATTTAGCGCACCACACAAAAAAGAAATCACAATTTTCAATTTCAAAGTGCCTAGAGAAAATGACAGTAGCAATATTATTCAAGATAGAAAACAAATTACAAATAATAAACCTAAATTAAGAGAAATAAAAAGCTATGATGTGAACGCAAAACAATCTGAGGCTGGAAGTCAAACATTAACAAGCACCACCAATAACCATGGTCAGTAAAGTACAAAAGGAAACCAACCCATTAATTTTTATTTTTACTTTTCTTGATGTACATAAAGCTTTTAACTCAATTATCCTTCCACTAACCTCTGTCAAACAATTTAAGTAGACATCAGATTTAAGAATGATCAGTTACTCACACATAGATATGCAGTCCACATAACAGTGTTAAAAAGTCAGCAACTCAGAAAAATATACCAAATACACACTCAAACAAAAGAAAAATTCAACACAAGCACATGCAGAATTCAACACGGAAATAAATACCGAATTGAGCACACAAAACAAATTCTAAATTGAACACAAACAATTTAAAAGAAAAAGAAATAGAAGGGAAAATAAATCACCCAAAAGACCATAGTACACATAGCATGGTAACCAACACCAAGTCAACCAAGAGTTCATCAGGAATAACTGGATGACTTTGTACTTGGACATAACCTACAGATTATATAAATATATAGAGTCTAACTACAATCACAGTTAGCATGCGTACTTCATACTGAGTTTTGATACTTCATAACTTTTAAACTTCGTACTTAGATCCTTTTTTTATTCTTTTCTTTCAACAGGAAGCCATTAGCATAAAATTGTTTAATAGCATATCAGAAAATGGTTCTTCCATATTACATTTACTTGTTTTTTCTTAAAAAAGGGAGTTCGTGTAGTTAAAAAGTTAAAATTCTGGGAAAATTCATAATAGAATAAGCTGCCCAGTGTGGAAAAAACAAAGGAATTCAAGAGTTGTTCAAAACAGCTCTCAAAGAGAATTAACAGCACAAACAAATGGGTAAAACGCATAAAACAAACAAATCAAAAACGCATTGGTTCTGGTGTTTTCAACTCGACTTAAAGCAAAGAAATTTGAAATCTAAAATAAGATCCTATTTGGCTGCACGAAGTAACATGACAGAAATTAATTTTTCTTTTGTTAATGTCAAAAACAATCAAACAATTACAGCAAATAAAATTTCGAGATTTTTTTCTTCAATCTTTCCCTTGATTTCTAAGCACATTCTAACCAAACCAAGTCAGTGAAAACAATGATCATGAAATTTTTACAGATCCAGCAAACAGATCTACAAGTAGAAAATCTAATAAGTTCAGATCTGCAAACCCAAATGTAAGAACTAAATCTTAACACATATTCAGAGTAGAGCAACTAAATCTTTCCCTTGTATCGTAGAATCTGTGTTTGCAGTGCATAAACATACCTTGTCTTATATTCGGTGAACAACGGATTTGAGAACGATGGATGATCTGAGAGAACGAAAGATGGATCTGCGAGAGCACGATGATGGCCAGAATATGAGAAGAAGGCAGAGATGTGTACGCGAGGTAAGAGGAGCGGCGAGATGTGTAAGCGATGTAAGAGAAGCGGCGTCGATCGAACGAAAAAAAAAAATTCTTTTGTCTGATATCCGGTGAAATCCTGCTAAAATGGGTGGGATAAGATCACAGGCAATAAAGGCGGATAAGCTAAATTCCGGGATTTCTTATCCACCTGTTTTAAAAACCAAACCAAACACCAGATAGGATAAATTTATAATATTTTATTACTTATATCCCATCCCATCCCCCTTCATCCCGCATGCCAAACACGCACTTAATGATTATCAGTTAAGAGAAACTTGTGATTCAACAACCACTGAATTTGACGTGAACCAAAAATGATAAAGATAATTATGGAGGGAATCCATGATGTGTTTGTAAGCAACCACCTTTTTTTTTTTTTTTTTCTTTGGTAAAAAGCAACCAACCCGTTTTACATTCACTACTGATGTTCCACTATCTCACTCTCACTTTGCAAAACGCCTCCATCTTTTCTTTTCATTTGCAAATGTTTTGAGCAGACCAAATGCGATGTGCAGTGAGTTCTTTTTCTTGATTACTATATAATTTGTTTAATTTGAAAGTTGTTTAATATTAATTAGAATTTATTAGTGTTAACCTCTAATCCTACTACAAATGTGAAAGAATGACATAAACTCAAATGAAAAAGGCTTGAAATGGTTCTGTTATATAATAATCTTTGTTTATATTTTCCCTTTAAAATTTGTAGTTGATTGCAAATTTAACTAAGGTGTGAACTAAACTATTTACACACAAATCAAGACAATGATTATTTTTTTTAATTATGTAATAAAATTACTAAGGTAATTTTTTTTTGGAAGGAATTAGTAGATCTAAATAGTATTTTATATCATCAAAACGAATAAGAGTAATAAATTTAAACTTTTTTAAAATCAATGGGTATTTTATTTTATTTTTTTTATGTGTATCTTAGGCTGGAGAAAAATAATAAATAATAAAATTAAAAAATGAAGAAACAAAAGCAAATTGAAGCTATAAAAACGAAGTTAAAAGCCCAGCCCAAAACGCAAGGCGCTTTCATTTTCAATTGAATAGGAAACCGAAAACCCTTGGCTGTGGCTCAGTGGCTCAGTTTTTGGTCGTCACCTCAAATTTGGCGGGAAAGGAGTCAAAGAAACAAGCAGAGGCGCAGCCATGTCGGAGGAGGAAGGCGCCGGTCTCGATCAGGTGGAGGAGGAGTACACAGTTTGGAAGAAGAACACCCCGTTCTTGTACGACCTCGTCGTCTCTCATTCTCTCGAATGGCCATCTCTCACTGTCCATTGGGTCCCTGCGTCGCCTCAATCCCACACCCACCCATCTCTTGCCGTCCACAAGCTCATTTTCGGTACCCACACCTCCGGGGGTTTCCCCAACTTCCTCATTGTCGCCGATGCTCTCTTACCCACAAAAGTTTCGGAACCCAGCGTTGACAGCAATGTCTCAGACCCCATTATCCCTAAGGTATCCTATGTGGTAGTTTCGCTACAACTTTGTGTCTACAAAATACTTCGGATACTATTTTGTGGGTACCAATCATCTTTTATTGGGGGCTTAAGTTATTTGCAAGAAATATTTAGCGTGTACTAAGTGTTTGTTAAAATTTCACTCTGAAATCTGATTTAGGTTTTAATTTTTGTTGTGCTTGTAGATAGAAATCACTCAGAAGATTCATGTTGATGGGGAAGTGAATAAGGCACGTTGTATGCCACAGAAGCCATCTGTTGTTGGTGCGAAAACTAGTGGTTCTGAAGTATATGTGTTTGATTGCACCAAACAGGGGGTGAAACCACAAGGCGGTGGCTGTGATCCGGATTTGAGATTAAGGGGTCACGATAAAGAAGGGTATGGGTTGTCTTGGAGCCCTATTAAGGAGGGTTACCTTTTGAGTGGTTCACATGATTGTAAAATATGCTTGTGGGATGTGTCTGCTCTAGCTCAAGATAACGTGCTTGATCCAATGCACGTTTATGAGGTACTACTGTGATTGTTTTTATGTATGTATGGTACATTTAAGAGTTTGCTTATTGAGCTTAAATTTCGCTTAGGGTCATAAAAGTGTGGTTGGAGATGTATCGTGGCATTTGAAGAATGAGAATTTATTTGGCTCTGTTGGAGATGATTGTCACTTGATGATTTGGGACTTGCGCACTAACCAAGCCCAACATTCTGTCAAAGCTCATGAAAAAGAGGTGATGTAAATATGTAAACCATTTGAATTGAATAATATTGCTCTTCTTCTTTATGTTTGTAGGAATGCTACTTTATAAACTGCCTATTCTTTTGTAAAACGCATGTTCTCTAGTGTAATATTGATTGAGTTTGGCTTGGTAGGTTGAACGTGTTGTTATCTTTATGCTGTTAATGCTAACTTATTTCATTGTTTTTATCTACTTGCCATTTAATGTGTTTTAGGAAGATGCTTTCCATCTTGCTCTAAGAATAAAGAATTGTTTTTCATTATGTAAGTTGGTGGGATAATGCAATAGATAAACAGTTGAAAGAATGCTAAGTTAGCTTAAGAGGATAGCTGAGGATCTACTGCCTACATACTCTTTTGTACCTTCCTTCTGGATGTTTTATTGTTGATCATTCTTCTCTTTCATATTAACTTTTGAAATTTGTTGCTGACAAAATTCCTTACCTTGTTTTCCTTTTCTTTGTGATCTCAGGTGAACTATCTTTCTTTCAATCCATATAACGAATGGATTCTAGCTACAGCATCCTCAGACACTACTGTTGGTTTGTTCGATATGAGGAAACTGACAGAACCATTGCATGTTTTGAGTAGTCACACGTATGCTCTTTGATCTTCATCTTGGAATTCTTCTGCAATGATATTAATTTTCTTGCACTCCCTTTTGCTCACCAAACCAATTACTAAAATCATTTTCATCTTCATTCATTAGTGTGCTATTTTGACTGTCATGGAAAAAGCTGGTTTGAGGAGAGGTGTTTACTGAGTTGGAGTAATTGGTTTAACTAAAATTTAACCACAATTTAAAGTGCGACTTTTATTATACCGTGTACCCTGACTGTTATGTTGATATGAATACAAATATAGTTTGCTTTTTTTTTTTTTTAATGTTTAGGTTTGGCTTATTTATGCATTTATTTTTTTGTTTAAAGTACATAAAACCATATTTTAGAAGACTGATGTATTAGCAGTATTATGGATGTAGGACTTTCTTTTTTATGCTGGTAAGAGACTTGATGACAACATTTGTGGCAATGATACCATACTGATTCTAATGCATAAATTTTTTTCCCATCAATGTTTTTGCTTTTTACATAATTCCTACACAGATATTTTAATTGATGTAAATTTATAGAAGACTTATCTCCACTCTAAAAAATTTTGAGTTCTGTAAATTCCTGGAATTTAGATCTAGTCACACCTTGATGAATGGAATTGATTTACTGTTTGTGGAACAAATTAAACACTAAAATATAAGTGATTTTTGTTTGTTGGGAATCATCTTGGTGCACCAGGACTTACTTTTTATGGTTCTCAATTTCATTTTTCACTGCTCTCCTCTTTTGGGTGGTTAAATCACAATGAAGTTGTCATTTCTTTGGAAATAATTCTTTTAGAATGATCACATCCTCTCTCTCTCCGTATTTATATATATTTATTTTTACAGTGAGGAGGTATTCCAAGTTGAATGGGATCCAAATCATGAAACAGTATTGGCATCTTCTGCTGATGACAGGAGGTTGAATCTTTGGGACCTTAACAGGTAATTGATGCTAAAAGTTTACAGGTCTATTGATGTTTGCCTTTCTATACCTTTATGCTTCGTCCCTTCATTTGATAGCCAACTCCCTGTAGTAGGAAATTGTAATCGGTTGGTTACCCGAGTGTGCAATATTGCTTTTCACTTCATCTGCGAAAATGAAATGGAAGTGCATAGGAAACATCTTGGTAAACTTTCCAATTATGTTCCTTTGGACCTCACTGTTTTAGAATGTGATTTACACACTAGTCCACGCCGCTTGAGTGGTTACTGCTTTTCAATGCAATTTGTTTGACTTTCATCAATTTCTAATTTATGCCTAAAATTATCCCTTCAATGTTGCGATCATTTCATTTCAATCCAGACATTGAATTGCATACCTTAATATTGTCTTGTGCATTCGATCCCAAAACAGCGGACGTTTATATGGTTTTGCTTTGAAAATGATTCATTTCAGGATTGGAGATGAGCAGTTAGAGGGAGATGGTGATGATGGCCCTCCGGAACTTCTTTTCTCTCACGGAGGTCATAAAGCCAAGATATCTGATTTCTCATGGAACAAATATGAACCATGGGTCATTTCAAGTGTAGCTGAGGACAACACACTGCAAGTCTATCAAGTTGCTGATAATATTATTGGCGATGATGATGATGTGCGAGCTGTTGATGATTAATCAAAGATGCTCATTGGCAAACCATATTTCCTTCAAGCAGTGAGTTTTGGTAGGGGCAGTTTGAAACCTTTAACAAAAGATATTATCTGACTTGAGAAATTTGTAGCTCCGCAAGTGTTTTGTGTAATTCTTGGTTTGAGAAATTTGGTGTCTCATCCAGTGCTATTGCCCAGAACTTTTCAAAACTCATGTCGTTACACTCGAGACATTGCATACACCATCTCTTCCATTTTATTGGCTGGAAGGGCTTACTGGTGTGAAATTTAAGCTGCATGCTCGACGGAGCTCATAGCTAAGTATGGATGTTGAATTGAGGTGGCCTGGTCTGAAGTTTCATTATATTCATTGCTCTGATTGG
Source organism: Rhamnella rubrinervis (assembly GCA_007844105.2). Taxonomy (NCBI): domain Eukaryota; kingdom Viridiplantae; phylum Streptophyta; class Magnoliopsida; order Rosales; family Rhamnaceae; genus Rhamnella; species Rhamnella rubrinervis. The sequence continues at coordinate 4,686,716 of CM017575.2, read as the reverse complement.
CTTAGGTTGGTAGTACCAATATTACTGTTAATATGATTATATTATATTTAATGTATTACCTTTGTTGGTAAAATCACAATCACAATAACAACAGTATATGATGACAGCAGAACCGAATTATCAAAAAAGAAGAAGACAAAAGCAGAACCGAAACTGAAAATAAAAAAGAACCACTTATTGTGGAATTTAATAAACAAGATTTTTTTTTTAACAGAGGAAAAAAGATTTCGATGTGAATCTTATCAGTTTAGAATTTTATTAGTGAGTAGAATTTTTTACTGTTTTAGCTTTACAACTCTATAAGAGTCTAGAGCCAACTGATTTAGTCTCCTAATAAATTCCCTTCCATCTGACGATTCAAATAAAACTGAATATACCTAAAACAATAATGGAACTTCTCAAAATTCAAATCACAACTCTTACAAGCGAATATAATGGAACGGTCGACTTCTTTTTTACTAGTTCACACCCCAGGTGTATTTAGTAAACAAAATTAGATGAGCTATAATAATTAAAAAGCTTTTTTACCAGCCCACCTCAATCATAAAAATGATAAATGAAAAAGAAATCTAAGAAGATGAATGTCTACTCCTGTCACGGAATCGTTTGATGTATGTACTGTGGTCTTTGAAGAGGGCACAAACAAACAAAGCACATTGTGATGGCTTTTTTTTTTGGACTCTTTTCTGATGATTGAGTTTCTGATGAAGTGACAACTACTCAAAGGGATCTGGTACCAAATGGGTGGACTTAATCGTGTGAAAACTCAAATAAAAATCAAAGGGAATCTAGTGGTGATTGGGGAGGTGTGGGTACCATTTGTATGCAACCAGGTAAAAGCAATCATGGCCATCGATACTGTATACTTGCACAAAAAGGCACACCTACCTGTTTCTGTAGACTCTAATAAAATAGTATCTGGAGCATGTTTAATAGCGCATATGTTAGTTTAGATGCCCAAAATATCCTCGTTTTATTTGTTTAGAAAAGAAGAAAAATGCTTTTTTTCATTTAAAGTTCATAGACAAACACCGTTACCCTTATAAGTTACTACAAAAACACCCCCTTTTTCTTTTAGGGTTCATAGTCAAACACCATTATGCTTCCTTATAAAGAGTACATGTAAATGGAACAAAGCTTCAATTTTATAATATAAATAGTAATATCCACTTGCATTAAGATTCGATTAGACCCTCCTTGCTATTTATTTGACTATTTCATGAGTCGTGCCACAAAGAACAATTGGGAACAGAGACCCAGATCAAGCACGCCATAGTTGAATTGGGCTATTAAGCCTAATCTATATAAGTCACATAACTGAAGCTTTTCAAAGCTTAGTTCCGCGAGACTGATCATTTTGCCAAGCTTGTTCACCACTTTCAACTTTGGCTATGATATCAAGCACCAAGTGTACCACCAATTCTTAGTTTCCCAAAGACTTAAGTTCTGGGCTTGAGAGTAAAATTGAATACTCTCACCTTTCAATGTCATCCTCCTTCTTCATTCTCCAAACAAAATAATAATAATAAAAAATTCCCCGCTTTTCTCTTCTTGAATTGTAAAAGTAAAATAGTATTAGTAGAATCACATTTTATTCAAAACCAAAAGAATCTCACTTCTCTTCACTTTCTCTGTTTCTAATAACCAGAAAATGTCAAATGGACAAAACCCAGAAAATATCTATGATGTTAATATTGTCTAGAAAAATTAAATTAGCCAAATGAATACCGAGCTAAATAAATTAGCCAGCCACAGGCAAATCACTCAGTGAATTAACCGTTCCAATGTGCAATTCACCCATTCACCAGTCATAAGTTGCGGATGACATGATTCTACTGGCAAATTCTTCAGCTAGACAACAATATTTCCATTTAGATAACTATCTGGAATTCTTTATAAAGCCGAAATGTTAAAAGCCAGAAGCAAATTTCTTGTGTCAATTTGACTTAGAGCCATGCCGAACAAAAATTTGGATACTAAACAAGATAACTGTATGTTTCATAAGAATCACAAACTTGGATCTCATAAAGTGAGATTTGTAACTCACCTGTTAACAGCTCATAAGTGTTGAAACATGAAAGACATTCCACCTTTCCTATGTCTGTGATTCAGCAATCAAGGATTTAATTGCTCAGAAAAAGAAAAAACAAATAAAACAAGTCACATATTTGATCAAATTCAAACAAAAAAGGAAAATTAACATTAACAAATAATGCAGCTATATTAGTGAATTATGAAGTCTGAAACTAAAATAAATTTGAGCATTATATAAAACCATAAAGTTGATCTCATATCAACTGAACTTTCATCTCCATAAAAATGTAGGTTGATAAGCTGAACACCACCAACTAAAAGAGTCACAATCCAGTAAAACTTCTGGTTGATGTAATCAACCCTACCAGCTCAAAGCACCCAACACGGGGTTCATGAAGAAGAAAAAATAAACAGCAAATAATCTAATAATAAAAAAAGAAAAAAAAAAAACACACACACACACACACACACACAAAAGGACCTGAGAAAAGCTGATGCAGCAGTTGAGAAACTACTTATTGGAAAATATGAACTCTTGATTATTAGAACAGTACCACCTTATCAGCAGTTCAACTAGCTGTTTCCGCATGAGCCCCTCCTAGTATTACAAACACCCCAATGATCAGAGTCGCAACAAAAGGCTTATAAATAAAGTTGCAAAATTGCTAATTAATCTCAGTATCAATTAAAAAAAAAGATAATTAGCAAAAGGTAAAAACAAAAGAAGATGCAGCCCATATTATTAAAATGTCTTGCAAAACCCTGAAACACAACAGAACAGCTTATGCCATGGTACACTTTCAAACCCCTAAGTTACATACACCTAAGCGCAAACAATTGGACCTCTATCTCTCTCCTAGGATACATTATAGAATATTCCTATGTGTACTGTCACAGTAAAATCATATTGGATCAAAGTCTTGTAACTAACAAGCATCCTGAGGCTGATCTTGATCCCACAGGCTCAACTCAAGAGACCTACACCGTATGCATGTTAAGATATTTCCAATGAGCTTGTCCCAATAATGTGTACAAAACCATAACATACAGGCCTGAAAATTTTTATTCAAGTTGATGCAAATCTGAAGATGAAAATTGAAGTTAACCTCAAGAACAGCCTATATGACTTGCTTCTAGAAACACTATCTAAGTTTATTCTAGGCCATGGAAAAAGAGCAAGGAAATAAACAGCAACAGTATAATTGTGGTTCCACATTTAGCAACAAGCCTATTGACAATTCAAGACGTATTATTGCAAAAGCGTAGATATCAACATATAAAAGCATAGATATCAACATATACTAATAGACTCCCATAGTTTTAAACAAAACATAATTCCTCAAATGCGCATAAACTAATGGGAATTCAAGCCCAAATCAATATAAGACACCAGTAAACTAACAGGACAAGCAATAAACACTTGTAAAACACGTATGGAAATACATTTAAAACTACTAAATCTTCCAACCAGCAAAACTTGTCCCAAAATTTACCCATACAGACATAAGAATGTTTTACCTTTCCTCTTACTTGCACCAGAAGAATTGACATTAGCTGCTACATTCCGAAGTCCACAACCAGGAAGCTCCTTCCCAGAGTTCTGATTGGCCAAACATTGAAGACTTTCAAAGTCACAACCACTGAAACCTTGGCCATTTAATGCAACACCATCTCCACATTTGCCATCTACATCCGGATGGAGGCAATAGACCTGTTCTTCACACTGTACATCACAAGGATTCATCACATAAGCTTGCGCACCATGGATTCCTGGGTTAGGCATGTTAGGACTGACTGTTTTCTGATACGGAAAAGTTCCAATCTCTCCTTCAATCCTCCCTCGGATGTCAACAAGTAAACACTTCAGCCTCGCAATCTCAGCCTCAAGACAGCCTGACCCTGTAACCTCTTTAACAGTTTCTGATTCAGAGCTCTCAATCTCACCACTTCATCCTCAAACGATGCCGCTCGAGCCTTCTTTTTCTCCCTGTGCTTACGAACTGCTTCCCGGTTGCCCAATGGGCGTTTCTTCGATTTCTTCTCTGCTGACTCCGCTGTATCATCTGTACCAGCCTTGTCGTCAGTTGAAGCAGGCACAATCTTAGTGTGGACATGTAAACAAGTGTGGGTATGTGAGTAGTCAGGACCAGGTGGGTTGCAAGTGTGGGTGTGGGTGCAAGCATGAGTGTCCTTGAAAAGCTCATCGAAGAAGCTGTCCATTGAACAACTGCTGGGAATCTCACCGCCCATGTTTGGACTCGAAAACACTTCTTGGTTCGAGAAATCGAGCTCGCCATCCCATTGCGAAAATCAAATTGCAGAATGAATAGAGTGAAGTGCGGATTCCAAAAAATTGCAACAAAATTTTCAAAACTTGGCCTTGACCCAGATGAAATTTCGAGCACTATTCTAGATTCCCAAAGAAATTATCAATTACCCAGATGGGAAATTATAGTATCCAACAGTTTCGAAGCCACAAATCGATTCCACCAGCCAACACCGATTTGGGATTTCGAACAGTCGCATGAAAAAATCAACCAAAACTCTCCATACCATCTTACAAATCAAATGTGTTACAGACCAAATATGACAGTCCCAAAGTCTAATAGACGACGATCTGCACCACCAAAACAAAACCGAAAGGTTTCCAGCACCAGAAGAAAGGTTACCACGAACGCGAAGCGCCTAAAAAATAAGAAATTGCACAGGAGATTTCAAATTGTGAGAATAGATTAGATATGATTACGTTCTGCAATTTAAAAACAAAAGCGTGAAGATAATCGGAAAAAGAATTTGATATTGAGACGTTAAAGAACACAGAAGACGGCCAGAGTGAGAACAATACTGCAGAAACCCTAGGAAAGCAAGCTAATATGGCAACATTTTGATGGAAGATGAAAGTTCCAGAGTGAGTATGGAACAATTTCGATTCTACAAGATAAACAAATAACAATTTCGATTTATTTACTTTAGTTTTATTATTTCTTGTTCGTTATTAACATTGTTTATGCCGAATTTTTCTCCGCCGGAGCGTGAAGCTTTTAAAGGTACCGATGAGGTATCGGCAAAAATAACCTCCAACGTTCAAATTAGCTAGTTGATTTTGAACTTTTTAGTATGTTTGTATATCAGTGAATGAACTTCTTGTGAGATTGTAGAACAATGTACCTCTTTTCTTGAATTATAATGGGGTTTATATACTCTTGGCTTTACCTTTCTTATCTGGGTGTGGGTTTGAAACCTTAGCCGCCCCAATTTAAGGTAAATCTCCAAATTAGTTTTTCTCATTTTAACAAGTAAAATATAAAAAAGTATCCAGCATTAACTATGGAGCGAACTTTATTTTTAGAACCTTTCTCAGCTCTTACCACATTCGAGCCAAGAGAAATTGTTCCGAGTCATTAAGGTCATTGCTCGGCTCTCTTTATGTACGAATCAAACCTTCTCCAAGCTAAGTAATGATAGTCTTTCAAAAAATCTCATATTCTTCTGAGCCGAGCTTCTAAGTGGATCCCCAATTTAGTTAGCTCGCTTTTCCAAGCTAACCTATTGGGTCTGAAAGTTCTTCCTTTGTCCAACTTATACAATCCAACTCATCCCTCCACCATGGCCTTACTAATTCCAATTGAATTTCACCTATACAATCACCCCATCAGAAGCTAAAGTGGTTTCTTAGCCACCAACACCGTGGCTCTTCTTGAACCATTCTCAAGTACTCTTTCATCACATGGGGAAAATCAAACTCCTCCCTGACATTTGGCCGCCATTTCAATCAGCACAACATTATGACAGACATGTGGAGCGATGTATCGAAACTAAAGAGACACATCAAATCTTGATCGTCAATTTAAATTTCAAATTTCAATCTATACCGTCTGTGCTTAAAGTTAATCGATTGCTAACCCTTCGGCTTCAATCCCTCACTCTTCTCATTTCGAAAACTCCCGCTGCAACCTCCAGTTTGTCTCTTTTCCTAAACTTCATCCGCAACACCAAACTCTCCGATCATCGTCTCCAAGTTTGAGGCCATACTTGAGCAAGATTCAGCGTCGTGGACGCATCCCAATCACCTCTTCAGTACCTGCGAATCAATTACGCATTAAAAACCTCAAGTTTCAGTTCCCAATTTGGTCGTGTTCTTCATTTCCGGTGACACTCCGTCTCCACCTTGCTCTCAGGTCAGATCCAAATTTTTCTATCTTTAAAAGTTTCATAAATTTTTGTTTCTTGCTAACAATGGAATCCCTTGGATCTGACTTGGTTGTCAAAGAGCAATTAGTTAGGAAAAATTCAAACCGAGGGACCAGTTCTTCAACTGGGACCCCCCACCCTAGGCAAACAAACGAATCAGATGTAGAGACCCTATCAGAACTCCCAGTATTAGGGTAGATGGCCCAGGTGGTAATTGGTCCGGACTGATAACCATACGGCCTACGATAATCAAAACGGACATACCCTCAGTCTTTAAGCCAGGCGACATGACGTACCTCAAGAAGAGGTTCGACATGCCAAACCATGTCGAATTGTCCACCCCAGGACCATTAGAAAGAGCTGATTCTCTCCGTGAGGGGTGGGTTTGTTTTTGTGAGATGGCCTTCAAGATAGAACTTAGGCTTCCTCTCCATCTCATCATCAATATGGTGCTGAACTTTTACAACGTCGCGCTGGGGCAACTATGCGGAACAGCTGGCGATATTTACTAGGGCTGATCGTCCTGTCTCAGGAGCGTGGCCTGCAGATTGATATGGCCACGTTCCTTTACTTCTTCTACATGAAGCCGAGTAAAGAAGGGAGATACACTCTCTACGCTCGAAGACAAATCAAGCTATTCGAAGATGCTCCCACCAGCGATAAGGGCTGGAAAGACCGCTACTTCTTCGTCAAAAGGGAAGGTATGTTCGACCCAGTCAGCATGTCTGAGTCGGAAATCCGTTCCGCCTGGACGAAAGAGGTACAAAGTTTCGTTTACTGAAATATTTTCTGTGTGGTTCTGCAGGATCAAACTGACTTTGTGCTTGTACAGCCCTGAATCTCAGTGAAAGGCTACGAACCACCGCCAAGCAGAAGAATGTGATCCGAGTGCTTCTGAAGACTACGACTAAGAGTCTTCTTACCATACTTTCTGAAGATTCCTTCCACTTGACATAGTATTAGCTAGCCTTAGAAAGGACTACCTCAGAGCAACAAGCTGACCAAAGCTTTGAGAAGGAAGGTCCTTCTACCCAACAACCTACACAGATCCCAGAAGGTATCCCTCTTCCTATACTTGAGGTTCCATACTTGCATGTTCTAGAGGGCTACATTAGGCTCTTATACAGCGTGTCAACTAACCTTCTATGGGCTTCTTACCCTACAGCTGACATGGGCAAGTTGAAGATGAAGATATCCAAGACCGAGCTGGAGGCCACAAAGAAGAAGAAGAAAGACAAACAAGCCGCATCGAAGGGTGGTGCGTCTTCCCAGACAAACAAAGGCGAGGAGTGCCCAAGCACTATGGTTGTTGTCTAACCGAGTTCCTTGCCGATCGCCATTCTTTCTGGCGATTCTCCTCCTTCCAAGAGACAGAGGCGCTCCAACCCACGAGCCCCAATTCAAGCTAAGAGGAAAGAAAAGCAAACTCCATCGATGCTGGGGCTGGAGGACAGTTCTACCATCCGTTCGGACACAGCATTGATCGGCCCGATCGTGGATTCTCTTATGACCCACCACGATCACAGCATTCTAAGGGAAATGACCCTTGATGAAATCGGCTTGGAAGTCGAGCAAAGCGCCCTGAAGGTAATAAATACCATTTCAGTGTCTCCGAGCCATCCCTTTACATAATTTTAACTTGAGGTCTGTATTGCAGCTTGCTCAAGATGCTCGGTACTTATACGACGTTGTCATTAAGGTAGACAAGGCATTCAAGAAGAAGGCTGAAGCGTATAACAACGTCGTGGCATCGAACAAAACTCTTAAAGAGGACAGCCTCGTGCTCAAACATACTGCTGAGGAGACCGTGAAACGAGCCGAGCAGCTGGAGAGGAAATGGTCTAAGGCCGACCTGAAGCTGATTAAGAAGGATAGGGAGCTAGAAGCCCTCAAGCTCGACTATGCCAAAGTCGCTGGGGAGAGGGACACCCTTGTCATTAAAAAGAACGAGCTGCAGGCCAGAGTGGCTCAATGGCCCCACGCTAAAAGACACATATATAAGAAGGCAGCCATCCTAAAAAATACCAACGATATGATTAGGGCGTTTAAGGTCGGGCAGACAGAGGACTTGGCCACTCCCGAACCTAGTGACGAGGATGAGGGTAGCCAAAAGGATATGGAGATCACCTCGGGCGAGGACGAGCCAAATGATGGGGGAGCCCCTCCAGCGAACCAACCTGAAGCCCCCATACTTGATTCCATTGCGCATGCTGAGCCGAACCAAACAACCTCTAGCAATTCCTTTAAGGAGGCTATGAGGCTGCCATCAAATGAGGAAGCTGGTCCGAGTCAAACCTCCAATGCTGTTGACATTGATGCTGAGGATCAAGATTGAAACTTTTGCTTTTGTTTTCCGCTTGTATGCTTTTCTTCTGTTCAACAGCTCATCTGTCTTTTGTATAAACTTTGAACTTTTAATTAATCGTTTTTCTTTATTGGTTGACTATCAATTTCCGAACAGAGCTTTAGGTTTAGTTTTAGTTGACCAAGCCGGGTGCTAACGGCTTAACTGACCTAACTAACCGATTCACTCGTCTTCTAAGTCGGTCCAACGCCGCTTAGGATCTACTCCGCTCGGACTCTGAGCGGCCTTGAGCTGAGGTGGACAATTAGCCTTCCGGACGGCTGCCCTTGTCACTTCGCTCGGCCGATAGTATTGTAATTCTGAATCTAGAGTTAAATTGACCAGGTAGCACAACTCGAAATAATTTTGACTCAACTCCATAATTAAGGCACACTACGGGTACAAAAGTTCGTACGACATTTATTGGCAAAGGTTAAGTCTATCATTCTACCCCTTAACCTGTACTCATCCGTAATGGCGCAAAACATGGAATGCCCGACTCGCACAATCTTAAAGAATGAAATTGACTTTTATTCATATGAATTAAAAAGATAACAAAATAGATGCGCACTACATATCATCCATCCTAACAAACTTTAATGGTAATAACAGCGCAGATGAGTCGAGCTCCAACTCTGAGGCACATCTATTCCACCCAAAGATTGTAGGTGATAAGCCACCGGCCTGGGTACATCCACGACACGATAAGGGCCTTCCCATGTGGAGCCAAGTTTTTCAGCGTTCCGCTCCTGCTTGTTGGGAAAAACTCTGTGCAACACATAGTCGCCTACCTAAACTTCCGAGGCCGAACCTTGGCATTATAATACTTGGCAATACGTTGATGGTATATTGTCATTCATACCAAGGCTTGTTCCCTCAGTTCTTCCGAGCTGTCCAATGACTGTTGCCTTAATTCGTCATTCCTATCTGGCTCAACAAAGGAGACGCGAAGAGTTGGAACGACAACTTCCACTGGAATCACAGCCTCCATTCCATAAACCAAAGAGAAAGGGGTTTCCCCCGTCGCACTATACAGGGTAGTTCGGGTTGCCCACAACACTTTTGGTAACTTATCAGACCATTTCCCTTTGGCATCCTCCAATTGTTTTTTAAGGTTGGTCAGAACAGTTTTGTTTGTGGATTCAGCCTGTCCATTAGCTTGCGGGTGCCTCGGCGAAGAGAACCTCACGGCAATCTTCCATTTCGTATAGAATTCTTGGGTCCCCGAGCTAATAAACTGAGACCCGTTGTCCGCGACCAAAATTCGAGGCAACCCGTATTGGCATATGATATTTCTCCAAATAAACGGTACGACATCCTTATCTTTTACCTGTGAGTATGCCTCGGCTTCCACCCACTTGCTGAAGTAATCCGTAGCAACAAGAATGAATCGCTTTTGCGCAACAGCGAGGGGTCATGGTCCTACAATGTCTAGCCCCCATTGCATGAATGGCCAGGGGCTTGACAAATTGGTCAACTCCTCATGAGGTATATGCGAAATTGGAGCAAAGCGTTGGCACTTGGCACAGTGCCGTGAGTATTCCGCAGTGTCCTTCCGCATAGTCGACCAGTAGAACCCTTGAGACATGGCTTTGTGCCCTAAGGATCTTCCCCTCGAGTGGTTTCTGCAATGTCCCTCATGAATCTCAGCCAGCATCTGAGTTGATTCTTTGTTATTCAAACATCTTAGGAGTAGCCCACTGTACGACAGCCTATACAGCTTTCCGTTGACCATGGAATATCGAGCGGAAATAAACCTGAACTTCCGTGCCTCTGCTTTGTCCTGAGGAACTACTCCATAAATCAAATAGTCCATGATTGGGTCATCTATCCTGCCTCACTATCTTCATCTATGTTCATTAATTTCTCGTTTTCTTTTACGACGGAAGGATCAATGCTCGGCTCAGCTAAGAATTCTAATGGTATCTTTCGACATCTCTCAGCCGTGGTTGTCGAGCCCAACGCGGCTAATGTATCCGCCTACACATTTTCACTCCTTGGCAACTGACTTAGTCCAAAATTGTCAAAGTTCGCGATTAACTTTCTAACCAACTCCAGATATGCTATCATTCTTTCATCCTTCACTGTGTAATTTCATTCACTTGGCTCACAATCAGTTAGGAATCATTGTAAGCTAATAATTGCGAAGCCCCCGCGGTTCGAGCCAAGTTAATCCTTGCGATCAGCGCCTCATACTGGGCTTCATTGTTTAATGCGGGAAAGCCAAAGTGGATCGCTTGTTCCAATATTAGACCGTTTGGGTCGACAAGCAGAATTCCTGCTCAGCTCCACGGAGATTAGAGGATCCATTCACGTGAAGTTTCAAAGTTGGTTGTTTATTTGCATTTGGCTTGTCTCCATCGCCTGATGTCTTTGCTAAAACGGGCTCATATCCGGTAGGGGATATATTTGGCTCTTCCAGACCTTCAATTAACTATGTCACATTCGTTGGCTTGGTCTGCCCGGTGAATTCAGCTACAAAATCCATGAGTACCTATTATTTGATTATTGTCCGGGGTTGGTACTCTATCCCATACTCACCCAACTCAATGACCCACCGAACCATCTTTCCCGTGATATCGGAACTATAAAGAGCCACTCGGAGCAGATGAGAGGTTACCATAATAATCCTTTGGCATTGAAAGTACGGCCTTAACTTCTTATCTAAGACGAGCAAAGCCAAGGCCAACTTCTCAATAAATGTGTAACGGGTCTCTGCATCCGCCAATGCTCGGCTGACGTAATAGACAGGTTTTTGCTCCTCCTTCCTACTAGCCGGCCATTGCGATGATCCGGGACTGACAAGTACAAGTATAACATCTCCCTAGGCCTAGGCTTAAAAAGTATCGGGGGAGAGCTTAAGTATGCCTTCAGTTGCTGAAACACTTGTTCATATTCTTCTGTCCATTCAAAATCCTTGTTCCCTTTTAGCGCTCAGAAAAATGAAATGCGATGGTCTGATGACTTCGAAATAAACCGGCTCAGGGCCGCTATTCTCTCATTTAGTCTTTGCTCCTCCTTGATGTTTTTTGGGGAGGGCATGTCGAGCAGTGCCTTTATTTGACTTTGATTGGCCTTGATCCCTTTTTAGGTCACAAGATAACCAAGAAACTGCCCTGAACCCATTCCAAATGTGCATTTAGTAGGGTTTAGCTTCATCCGATGCGCGTCCAATACCTCAAAGGCTTGGGTGAGATGCTTAATATGGTCTTCCGCTTGGACGGACTTAACTAGCATATCATCACTGTAAACTTCCATCGTGGAGCCAAAATGAGCTGCGAACATCTTGTTCACCAACCTTTGATAAGTAGCTCCTGCATTCTTCAATCCGAACGGCATCACTTTGTAGCAGAAGATCCCCCATTCTGTTACAAATGGTGTCTTCTCCTGGTCATCCGGATGCATTAAAATCTGATTATATCCTAAGTAGGCATCCATGAAGCTCAATAGCTCATGATCTACAGTTGCATCCACCATTTCATCAATCTTGAGCAGAGGAAAACTGTCCTTTGGACAGGCCTTGTTGAGATATGTGAAATCAATACAAACCCTGAGTTTTCCGTTCTTCTTTCGGACTACCACTACATTGGCGAGCCAATTCGGGTATTGTACTTTCTTGACGAATCCATTTCTCAGTAATTTTCCGATTTCCTTGTTTATAACTTGGTTCCGCTCAGGAGTGAACTTCCCCCGTTTTTGCCGAACCAGCTTGTAGAAAAGGTCTACGTTCAGCTTGTGAGACATTATCTTTGGATCTATTCCGACCATGCCATTCATAGACCATGCGAAGGTGCTTCGGTGGTCCCTCAAGAATTGGATCAGTTGGAGTCGGATCTCGGGTCCAACTACGTCCCAATCTTGGTAGTTCGCTCGGGGTGGCCCAGATCTAGTTGTATTTCCTCCAGATCCTCCATGGCATCCATCTTTTCTATGTTAGCCACCCCTTACTTCTGTAATTGCTATTTAGCTTTTTCATCCATCGTTTTGATGTAGTAGAGTCGAGCTGCTGACTGATCTCCAAGCAGTTATTCTACCTTCTCCCTTGATGGGAATTTAATCTTCTGGTGGAAGATAGATGGTACGGCCTTCATGGAGTGTAACCAAGGTCGATCCAAGATTACATTGTAAGCGGATGGTGCGTCCACCATGATCACCTCAGTCATTCGATTTACACCCTTAGCCATAACTGGTAGAGTCAATTTCCCTCTCGCCACACTTTCGTTGCTGTCGTACCCCACCAATGCTGTTGTAGTTGGTTGAACCTCTGACAACTGAATTCCCATTTGGTTTACGGTATTAAGAAAGATGATGTTTGCTGAGCTCCCATTGTCGACCAAAATCCTCTTCATAATACAGTTTCCAATGTCAAGCGTCACAACCAACGCATCATCATGGGGAAATAGTGCTCCATTAATGTCCTCTGTAGTAAACACGATGTCTGGACCCTTTGTCTGTACGGCAGAAATTTGAGCAATGGGGATCCGCGCATATGCTCTTCTACCTTCTCTCTGTTCTCCCCCACATGCAGTCCCTCCATGAATTGAAAGAATGACCTTTCTGATTTCTACGTTATTCACCTGGCGTGGTGACTTACTTTTCAGTGGGGATTCCTCCTGGCCTTTCTCCGGACCCCATTTCTCCGGATTCTCAACAAACTGTCTTAGATAACCACACCTTAACAACTCTTCGATTTCACATTTAAATGCTTGGTATTCCTCCGTAGCATGTCCTCGTTCACGGTGGAAAACATGTCATTTCGAATTATCCTTCTTTTTGGGGTCTAAGTTTAGGGATTGTGGCCATTGTACCTCATGAATTCATTCCATGTGTGCAATTAGCCGAGCTGGGGATATGGTTAGCCCAAACTTCCTCAACCGATTCTTATTTGATCATTTTGTTCATCCCTCTGCAGGGTCCGTCCTGTCTTCTCTTCTACGAATATTCCTGGTAAGATCTCCTCCTTTCTAGGCGACTATCCCTTTGTCCTCTGGAGTAATCTTTAAACCCACTATTCCGAGCCTTGACTATTGGAACGGCTTGGTATTTTTCTCTTCTGGTTTGTGCAATTCACCCTTCTTTAACAACCTTTACGCCTAAAGTCGTTTTCCTCCAAAACTACAAAGTGCGAGCCTTTGCGGGTGTCTGATAAATTCACGGGTTTCTTAGAACCATGTAGTCATAAATCTTGGTCCCAAATAACAATCCGCGTTTGAAGGCGTTGCATGCCACTACGTCTGAGCAATCCATAAATTCCACCTTCATGTCATTGAATCATTGGATATAATCTCTCAATGATTCTCCCTTCTGCTGCTGTACCCTGAATAAGTCATCTGGGTCCTTTCTATATTGCTGGCTGGATGCAAACTGAGTTAGAAACAACTAAGCCAAAGTGTGAAAAGAATCCACGCTATAGGGCGGCAGGCGACTGAACCAGAGCAAAGTCGACCCTTTCAAACTTGATGCGAATACCTTGCACATTACGGCATCTCATTTTAGCTGGGGTATACAAGTCGGGAACTTGCTTGAAATGAATTATGTGATCCTGTAGATCGGCTATGCCATCATATAGAGTGAACTTTGGAAGGAAAAATCCAGCCGGGGTGTCAACCTTTATGATTTCATCCACGAATGGCGTCTCTTCCACCCCTCCGAACCAATCGCTGGTTCGGCTTTCTTGCCTGGCTAAGTCCTCCCGCTTGGTCCGAGCCTCTTGAAGGGTGTAATAGTGCTTCGTCTTCCGATGATAGTTTGCCCTTACAGTTTATCCTTTTAAGGGAGTATATTTATTTGTGGAGTCCAAATCCTCACTTGGTTCCTTCTCCCACTGGTTCCACGTTGTCCTCCGAGAATGGTCTCCATCCTCGGCGCGGGTCCTTTTGCCAAAATGGCTAAATCGCTCGGCGTCACTGCCTTCTTTTGTGGCTCGAGCCTTGCCTTGGCTAGGCAAGTCAACTCTTGCGACTTTTCCACTCAAATCGGCCTGCTCCTGTTTAGAGTTATTTTGGACTGCGTTGAAAGCCTCCAATAGTTGCCTATTGATCATCTCTTGTGCCTTGTTCCGTTGCTACATTGCTCGAGTGGATTGTACCAATTCCTCCATCTGTACCAAAAGTTGATCCACATGTGCGTCAGATGCGGCAACTCCATTGGCAGCTATGGATGTTCCCGCCATGTTCCCTTGGGGTGGTGGAGTGTCATCCTCCTGTCTCGAAGGTGCCACGATCATTGAAGATAAGTGAAGACGCTTGTTTGACATAGTGTGCTGTCGGCGAGGTGTATTGGAAAAAGGCCTATGATGATTTTAGTGCAAAAAGTAGATCACGGCCCTCCTTCAAGCACCAAACTGTTTATGCCAAATTTTTCTCTGCTACAAACCATTAAATTTCTCGCGCTGGCTTCGCTGTAAACCTATAAAAAAAAAAACAAAGAGGAGTGTGAAGCTTTTGGAGGCATCGGTGTGGTACCGGCCAAAGAACCTCCGACGCTCAAGTCAGCTAGTCGACTTTGGGCTTTTTGGTATGTTTGTATGTCAGCGAATGAACTTCTTGTGAGGTTGCAGAACAATGTACGTCTTTTCTTGAATTATGATGGGGTTTATATACTCTTAGCTTTACCTTTCTTACCTGGGTGTGGGCTTGAAACCATAACCAACCCAATTTAAGGTAAATCCCCAAGTTGGTTCTTCCCAATTTGGCAAGTAAAATATGAAAAAGTATCCAGCATTAACTACGGAGCGAAACTTCCTTTTGGCAGCTTTTACCACATTCGAGCCAAGGGAAACTGTTCCAAGCCATCACCCTAAGGTCGTTACTCGGCTCTCCTTATGTACGAACTGAACCTTCTCCGAGCCAAGTAATGATAGCCCTTCAAGAAATCTCATATTCTTCCGAGCTGAGCTTCTAAGTGGGTCTCCAATTCAGTTAGCTCGGCTTTTCCAAGCTAACCCATTGGGTTTAAAAGTTCTTCCTCTGTCCAACTTAGACAATCCAGCTCATCCCTCAACCCTGGCCTTACCGGCCTAGCTCGATGGAAATTTCGCCTATACAAACATTTTAATTTTTAAAAAGAAATAGTAATGGTTTTGACGCTTAATATTCCCACCAATGCACATCAATAATTTCCCATAAAATGATGGGTACTGAATTATTATTTTTTAAAAACAAAAATAAAAGAAAAAAAGAAGATGTACATTTTAAACCCAATTACATCTTATAGTTCTCCACTAGTGTATACTTTATAGTAATACCTAATTATTGATTAATTAGAAAAACATCATGAGAGTAGCTGAATGTATATAAATACCAGTTCTAACAATCCAACAAATTAGACTTTTACATTTTAATTGTTTAGCTTAGTTTAATTAAAAGATTAAACACGCAGAAGAACATGAGGTTAGTACTACATAGGTGATTTAACTATGTGAAAGATTTCTAGTGCATTTGTGCTTAGTTTAATTAAAAGATTAAACATGCACAAGAACATGAGATTAGTATAATAAAAAAGGCCTCTATATGAAAATTATTAGCAACCTATTTATACAGGTTCACATCCTAGCAATTCTTATTCCACCTCGTATTTAATAGAATGTATTCCCACTCTATCTCATATTTAATAAAAATATTTGATAAAACTTAAAGTCCATTTGAAGCAAGAACATTTAAAAATTTAAATCTCAATTTTTATAAATAAATATGATAATTCTATCATATTTGTTCTACTCCACCACACTTAAAGGCGTACTTATTTAAATTTTTTTTTTTGAATGAAAAAGGGCCTCGATGTGGGTTTTATCAGCTTAGGATTCTGTTAGTGGGTAGAGTCTTCTTGCTACTCTAGCTTTGCAACCCTATAAGAGTCTAGAACAGCTGGCTCAGCCCCCTAACAGATCCCCCTCCACCTGACGATTCAAGCAAGGCTGAGTACACCTGAAATAATAACGGAGCTTACCAAAACTCGAACCATAACTCTCACAAACGAGTGTGATGAAACGGTCGATTTTTTTTCTGTTAGGCTACACCCCCAAGGTGCAGCGTACTTATTTAACTTTTGAAAGTTAATTTCTAGTGCATTTGTATAATCCTATGCTATTAGATTTCAAAGGTTGGTCATTTCTTTTTTTTAAATTCAAAGGTCAGACTTAAATGAGACTTTTTATTGTGAGTTAATGTTTATCAGAAAATGATAAAGGTCGAGTTGATGTTTATCAGGAAATGATTAAAGAAGAAAAAGAATGGGAATTCTTTTTTTGGTAAATAGGATGAGACCTCTCTTTTTACATACAGCGTACTGAGAGAGTGCTCATTTCGTCTTATAATAATGATAACTTAACAGTAAAAATTTATTAATTTTTTGGCCTTTTTCACTCATTAAAAAAAAAGTCGAATCCCACCCCAAATATAAAAATGGAAGAAAAAATTTATATATTATATGTATGTGAGAGAGATTATTGTTAACTGACTTTATAGAAATTAAATTACAAGGTTGACTCAGACTGTTGGACCCGAAACATTCACATTTTTTTCCACTAATTTTTCATAAAAATATTATTAGCGTATTTTTATTACTTTTGTTTACATTAAAATTCCATTTCGCTTGTAAGAAGACAAATGAAAATTAAACCAACTCAAAATATTGGATGGCCTCAAATTAGAGTGAGATAGCCTATTACTTTATATGCTAGAAAATTAACATCTCTCTTAACCCAAAATTAACATCTCTCTTAATCCAAATGAATGTTTTAAAAGATGAAAGGGGTTTTAATTATCTCGAGGCAATATATGAAAACTCCAAGCTTTGAGATAAGTTTTTTATGAGTTAAATTTAGTAAGTTTTTAAAATAAAATAGAATTAAAATTAATTAATAAAAATTATTTGAAAATAAATTTACAATACAAGATAAATTTTAGTAAACAAATAATGATTTATAATCCAACATAAATAGTTCATGGAACAAATCCTTTTAATTTTTCGATTCTGTATAATCTCATACATCAAGATTGAAGTTTATAGTTGACGAATTCATCTCTATGCCTTTAAAAAATTTTATTACTTAAAAGCTGTCTTTTTTTATTGTAAAATGAACATTTATGAGCAATGCACAATATGAACTAGAAAGAGAGGATGAGAAAATAGAAAAAAAAAAACTGTAGTTGTATATTTTATTATCAGTATCCTAATTCTATATCTCCTTATATAGATAAATGTCAGCTTTTAGAATTAGAGGTAATGTACTATAAGTCTAGTCACAGGAAAAGCCTCTATTAATATAGTTCATAATGATTTCATGTCTATATTAAAATTTATATTTTATAATACTTTTCTTGGACATTGCAACATCAAGTTCATATCTCGTTAAAAACCCTATTAGAAAACTTAGTGAAAAAATCAACTAAGAAAAAATGAGTACATGACCATACGGTATTTTGCAATACATGACTTATCTAATTAAAATATTTGATTAAAAAAACTCTATAATATAAAAACTTAATTAAGAAAAAAGACTACAATTGTAAGCCTTTTGAGCTCAATGGGTTGATAAACTATTCTCTTCCTATGATAACATTAAATTACTAAGGCTTTATTTGGTATGAAGGATAGAGAGGGAGAATTATGGAGTGGGGTGAGAAGAGGGAGAGGTTGAAGAAGTGAGTGAATTGTATAAATCCTTCATGTTGTTTGGTATGATGTGAGGAAAGAAGATTATAAAGGATTAAAATATAATTAAAAATTTATTAGTTAGTTATAAAAGCTCTCTCTCCTCCAATCCTTTCAATATTAAAGGGACTGTTTTTTATGAATTTGGATGAATTTGTCATCCTTCCTCATATCCACTACATCCATCAATCCCTCCTACCAAACAATCATCATTTCTCAAATTCTTTCATCACTCTTTCCCCTCCTTCAATCCCTCCACTAATATCTCCACCAAATAAGGGCTAAGTAAATAGACTTGACAAATTCCCATACGATACAAATCCGCACAATTAAAATAGTATTTGAGTCTAGTTAATACGAGTTGGGTACATAATGAATCCATTATAATTTTAACTGTTTGTAAGAGTATTTTAAAAATTTTATAATATATTAATAAAAAAAATTAATTTTATTATGCATCATTAGCTCTGCTGAGATTATTTATATTTTTAGGTGTTTATTGTATATATTTGTTTCACAAACAATATTTTCTATATATTTATTGAACTATTTATTTTTTAATTTTGTATAATTTATGTTGGTTTTAATATATGTATGTAACAAGTATATTTGATATTTTGATTCTTAATATATATTTTTTATAATAAGTATTATTATTATTATTTTAGTATAAAATATATAAAATGAGTAAATGGGTGCAATGATGAATACAAATTAACATTTTAATTCATATTGGACAAAAAAAAAATTAACATGTCTGGTAACAAACCACCTGTTAATTTTACGAATGAATTTAAATTTTTTTACCTATTAGCTTAATGAACAAATCAAAAGTTGGTGTAAAAACTTATATATTTTATTGATGGAAAGGTACATAATATATACACCATTATATTTGTAGTGACCGTTGGCCATACACATTGTGAATAATAATTGTGCTTGCATGAGATGAATAAACTTTTTGAAGTGGTTGACAACTATCATTTATCATTGACTATCATCTATCATGCCCCCGCAAGATGAAGCATCCATCATGGATGCCAATCTTGGAACGATGAGACTGAAAATGCAACCGAGGTTGAGGTTTAGTGAGAAAGTTAGCCAGTTAGTAAGAGGTGTGAACATGAGATACCCAGATATGGCCTTTGGTAACTTGATCACGTACAAAGTGGAAGTCAATGACAATATGGTTCATACGAAAATGAAACACAGGATTGACACTAAGGTAAGTGGTCCCGATAGTATCACAAGAGGTTACCGGGGCACCGTGGAGAGATACTCGTAGCTCATGTAGAAGATTAGTAAGCCACATAATCTCAGTGTAATGGATGCAACAACACGAAATTCTACTTTAGTAGATGATCGAGCTACACTTGTTTGCTTCTTAGAACTCCAATAAATAGGTGTTGCACTAAAGAAGATGATGTAGGCACTGGTGGATGTTTGATCATTTGAGTTGCCAGCCCAATCAGCATCTACAAAGGCATGGAGATTGAGGGTAGCAGTACGGCGAATGAGAATCCCATGATGAAGTGTGCCAGTAAGATAGCGAAGCACTCACTTTAAAGCTCCCTGATGTATCACGAAAGGATGATGCATGAATTGAGATAGCTTGTTCATGGCAAAAGGAACATCAGGTCGAGTTAAAGAGAGATATTGCAATGTGCCAATGATGTGTCAATATTCCGTTACATCAGCTGGTGGAGAACCATCCAGAAGCTGCAAGCGTGCCGAAGTGGATAAGAGAGTGAAGACTGATTTTGCTTGACTTATGTTTACCCGTTGAAGAAGATCACTAATGTACTTCTTTTGGGAAAGAAAAAGCCTTTCAGGAACTCGAACAACTTCAATGCCTAGGAAGTATGAGAGGGCTTAGTCTTTTGATGAAAATCGAGAAGACAGTGCAGAGACAAACTTAGACACATGAGAGGAAGGGATTCCCGTGACTACAATGTCATCTACATAGATTAAAAGAAACAATTGATGGCGGGTTCCATGAAAAAGAAGTAGAGAGTTGTCGGATTTAGAGTTCTCAAAACCAAGAAAGAGTAGAAAATTACGAAGTTCCATGAACCAAGCACGTGGAGCCAATTTGAGGCCAAAGATGGCCTCGCGAAGCTTACACATATGTGTTGGAAATTTTTGGTGCACAAAGCCAGGTGGTTGTTCCATAAACACATCCTTTGTAAGAGATCCTTGCAAAAAGGCATTATTTATCTAGTTAAAATATTACTGTTTGTGGTGTGGTTGTAAAACGATTTTAAAGAGTAAAGAAAAATTTTATTATTGTTGTGTTGTTGTCTAAAATGATTTTAAACCAGTTAAATTTATAATGAAAAGAAAAAAAAAATTTACGTTGTAATCACACCTTACTCAGGAACATATACTCAGATAAGAGGGTGTTACAAAATATTTTTGACAACGCTTAAAAATTTTAACTGTCATCAAAAGTTAATTAAAATAAATATAAAAAATAATATTTTATTATTTATGATGTCAAAAATTACTTGTTATTTATGATACCAGAAAAGACGATGTTACATTGCCCGTCGCCGAATGTTTTTTTTGTAGTAGTGGATATAGACTCACTTTGACAGGCATGGAAGCTTGTGGCGGATGTGGCTTAATGAGATGGGACTCGTGCATTAATAACCATATATATCATATGTAGATAAAGCTATTTCATAAATTATCTTTGGTAAATTTCTAAATTTTGCAACATTTCATGTGATCAAGTACATACTCCTCAACATTCATCAAAAAGAAAAAGAGTACCTACCTCTCAACCATAATTATACGTATTAGTGTTTGGTGGGGATGCTTGATATTCAAAAAAATGTAAGCTTAAAGGGCAAAGCATTCAATTTGTTATACAATATTTTCTGCGATCCCTTATTTCTTGTTGTAATACAGATCACATCTTTTGTTGTCTAGTTTTAATTAATCTCAGAGTGAACCAGATCATGATGATGCCCATCCAATCAAATTTATGTGGGTTTATTGATTAACCATCTCATATATACCATATGTAGACAAAGATATTTCATAAATTGTTTTTGTTAATTTTTTAAATTTTGCAGCATTGCATGTGATCGAGTACCTACCCCTCAACATTCATTAAAAAAAGAAAAAAAGAATAACTACCCCTCAACCATAATTATACGTATTAGTGTTTGGTTAGGATGCTTGATATTCAAAAAAATGTAGACTTAAAGAGTAAATCATTCAATTTGTTATACAGCAAAGTTTTGGGCCATTTTCAGTGTGATTACACGCAATTGGAGGGGTCGGTACTCCCTTTTTTTTTTTTTTTTATGAATGCTGAGGAGTAGGTACTCGATCACATGCTACAAAATTTAAAAAACTACCAAAGACAATTTATGAAATAGCTTTATTTACATATGATATATATGACTATTAATGCTTAATGATTATCAATGCACGAGTCCCACCTCATCAAGCCACATCCGCCACAAACTCCCATGCCTCTCAAAGTGCGTCTGTATCTTTTTCATCATGTGTTAATCCTTTTCAAGTCATTAATGTACGGGTCCCACCTCATCTCTAATCTCTTTTCTACCATGTGTTAGTCTTTTTCAAGTCATTAATGCACGGATCCCACCCCATTTCTAACCTGAACTTGTTTTTAAGAGTACACCTGAAAAAGTCAAGCTTGCCAAATTTACATGCGTGTTTTATGTTACTTTCCTTCTGTTAAAAGTCATTCAAATTTCAAAACGATATGAAACTTTTATTTTTTTTGGCAAAACAAAACGATATGAAACTAGCAAAATATAAAATAGAGAGAAAGTGAGAAGACAAAAATGAGGTTGAGAGAAGAAGAAATCTAAGCATTTAATACGATGCAGAGAGCAGGTAGCAGAGCGAGAAATACAAAAAGGAGAAAGCCAATAATAAATGCGATGCAGAGTTGGTAGCAATGGAAAAAATGACCAGCACAAGATGACGAAACAAGATCAATGAAAAATGCCAACTTGAAAGGCACTGGACTGCAACCGCGCTTTATATATATCTATGATATGATATATATATTTATGTATATTTGTACAATATGCTGGTTCTTAGATATAAAAACCTAATTTTTTTTTCTTAACTTATGTAATATTGGGAATTTAAGACTATATACTAAATCCAAATTATTAAACCATGAAAAATATATACATATGTGTGTAGTATATACACACGCATATATGGAAAGCTTTGCAATGCCGCGCTGGATCTGCCTGCTAATTTTCATAAGCCTTAAATAGTGCAAGGACTTTGTTTCAATGCTTATGTGCCTATACCACAACCATGCGTATAATGCAATCATACCCAACTGAAAGTCTGAAATATATGGTGGGTTAATTAATTGGTATATAAATTGAAAATGCAACGTAACCTTTCTAACTAAACAAATATTAACTTATAGATTTTGTAATACCTTAAATACAACATGTGATTCCATTTGTTTTTCTTTCAATTGTATGTGTGTGTATATGAATTGTATCAATGTTAAAAAATATATTATTTGAGATAACAACATTAATTATTGAAGTTGTCTTTAGCATCAAGGACAAAACTATACTTACATACACACATGTATATTCACATGCGCCCATAAAACACAGTCCACAGAAAAATACAAGTGTCAGAATATGGCTGTGTAATGAACAAGTACGTGTCATTTACTCCATCGTGCATGGCTGATGCTGACTATTTATGATCAGGTTGGTCTCATTGGATTCTATTTTAACAGGATAAAAACAAAGAGTAAAAATAGAAAACAATAATTATAAAGAAAAGTAGAGAAATTAAACATTAATTATTGAAGTTTTGTGTACCGTTTATGTAAATTGCTTACTTAGAATATTCTCATTATTTTTTTAATGCATAAAATATTTTTTGCGACGGTCTACTTTTTTACCGGCATCAAAAGTTAATTAGTAATAATTTATTTTTTTAATTCATAAAATATTTTTGGCGACAGTAAAAAATTTTGAAAAGAGGAGTAGAGAAATCCAGAAAACCAAATGAATGTTAAAGGTTGGGTTGAATTCCAAGCAATGTTACATGGAAAATAATTAGATGCTTCCAAACCTTAATTTAGTCCACTACTGAATAATAATCATACTTAAGGAACCAATCAAAATCATAATTTTCGTGTTAAGGAAAGTACCCTATATTTAAGAGTTACAAACCCATTTTGGACTGCGGGGTCAAATTGTTTCTCCTTTTGTTGATTTTGAGTACTTATATAACAGAGCTCCAAGGACTCCCAGATGGAAAAATTCCAAAAATAAAAAATATTTTAAAAACACAATATAAAATATAAATTGTTGGTGGGTGCGCACCTTTTGACAAATATAAAAGGTAGGTCAGTACCAATGCAATAAAAGAAGAGAGGGGGCTTTGCGCTTTTTGAAAAGAGACGCGCTTCCACCATGATAAAGAAGAAGAGGGAGGGGCTCTCCTATAAATAGCCATTTTATTGTGTGAGTTATTTTTCTTTCATTTGTATTTTCTCCAGTTTGTGGGTATATTATCAAAATACCCAAACTTGTAATTCATGTTTGAAATTAGTGGAGTGGTTAGCAGTGCCCGAGGACGTAGGTATAATTTATACCGAACCTCATAAATATCAGTGTTTTTTTTCTTGTGTGTTTTGTATTCAATTATTGTCGGGGTTACTGTTCATTCGCATAGTATTTCACATTCGGCACTATTCACGTATACGGTACTATTTATCGTGTGATCGAATTTGAGTGGGAAATTACCCGATTTCCCCAACAAGTGGTATCAGAGCCGAAGGTTCGTCCTAGGCGTTCGTTTTACTATTGAATACAATTTGTTCAATATGACAAGTACCCTGCCAAAGAAGAAGCATCCTCCTCCTCAAGAGTCTAGTTCCTTCCAACCATCATGATGCGACAACTATGAATGCAAGGTTCGGGGAGGTTCACGGTAGTCGGGTCATTTCACGTGGCAAGGCGAGGTTCTAGATGCTCTCTTTCCAGGTCTGACATTGCCATTGAAAAGAAGCGATGGAGTTGATGAAAATGAATGGAAAACATCAACCGCCGCATGTGGTACAATTCGTTCATGTCATCGAGAGAGCGTAAGTACACATTTATGAAGGAGACTTCGCAAGCAAACTCCGGGCATTGGAGAACAAGTTTATGAAGCAAATGAATCGACTCTATTTGAAAAAAGTTGTTCTTTGAATATCATTCAGTACCACTATAAACAACCACATTCCGCTTTCAATCAATTGGTACCAGATTTGCAAAATTTAGATGAAACTTTCAAAGATGAGGATTTAGCTTTGATGTTGTTGGCTTCGCCTGCATGAATTTGATCATTTAATTACCACATTATTACATGGCCAAGATAATGTGTTTTAGATGTCAGGTATCGCTTTGTATAGTTATGAAACTAGAAAGAAGGATAAAAGGAAAGCGGGTTTGTAGTAGCGAAGCTTTAGCGAAGAAGGGTCGCCAACAAGACTCAAAGAAGGAAGAGGAGGAGATCCAAGTCAGAGGAAGACTGTAAAGATGAATGTGCCTTGTCGTAGAAATGTCATTAGAAGAAAGATTGTTCAAAATTGCGAAAAGAGAAAAACCGCTTGGCATGCATGTGTGTAGGGCTGATGATGATGATCTTACCTTTGGTTCATGTTCGACACTCCATTCGGACGAATGGCTTATGGATTCGGATGTACATTCCATATGGTCCCATCGCGAGTGGTTCGCCAAATTCGAGGAGCTTGATGGTGGAGTTGTTTATACGGGCGATGATAGTTCGTGTAAAATATATGGAATTGGTTCAATCCGGCTAAGAAATCATGATGGATCAACTAAAGTTTTGACAGACGTTCAGTTTGTACCGAATATGAAGAAAAATCTCATCTCTTTGGGAGCCTTAGAATCAAAGGGCTTTACTATGACAATACGAGATGGATTTCTAAAAGTTACAAATGGTGCTCTCTTGACAATGAAAGGCGTGTGGCGGAATAATTTGTACTATTATCAAGGAAGTATAATTATTGGATCAGCAGCAGCAGTTTCTGGTGGGAATAATCTTAGAGAAACTACCAAGTTATGGCATATGCGATTGGGACATCTCGGTGAAAAGGCTTTGCAGACACTGGTGAAGCAAGGTTTGTTAAAAGGTACACAAATTGGGAAGTTGGATTTTTGTGAGCATTGTGTTATGGGGAAGAAAACAAGAGTTGAATTTGGCACTACAATCCACAATACGAAAGGTATTTTGACTACGCTCACTCGACGTATGGGACCGGCCAAACGACTCCATCAATGGGTGGTGCGTTATTTTGTTACTTTTGTTGATAACTTCTCCAGGAGAGTTTGGGTGTATCTCATGAAAACGAAAGACGAAGTGTTAAGAATTTTTTCTACAGTGGAAAAAGATGATCGAGACGCAAACTGGTAGAAAGATTAAGTGAATCAGATCAGACAACTGGACTGAGTACACAAATGACCCATTTATGAAAATCTGTCGTGATGAAGGTATTGTGAGGCACTTCACAGAAATACACCAGCCAGAATGGGTGGCGTAACGCATGAATCGGACTCCTGGGAGAAGTCCGTGTATGTTGTCCAATCTTTGGGTCATGCATAATTTTGGTGAGGCTTTGACGTATGTGTGTCATCTTGTTAATCGACTATCATCTACTGGAATTGAAGGTAAAACACCTATGGAGGCATAGTCTGGAAAACCTGCTAAAGATTATGATTCTTTACATGTATTTGGTTATATTTTATATTATCATGTAAGAGAGTCTAAGTTAGACCCGAGAGCAAAGAAATCACTTTTCATGAGTATTACTTACGGGGGGATATCGTCTTTGGAGTCCGAAAATAGAAAAATAATCTTTAGTAGAGATGTTACATTTGATGAGTTTGCTATGTTAAAGAATGTGACAATAGAGACAAATGGAGCTCAACAGCAAGTGGAGCAAGTTCAGAAACAGGTGGAGTTTGAAAAGACTACCACACCCAGAGATGAAGACGAGAGTTCCAATAGAGGAGAATTCGATGAAGAGAGGTATCAACCCAGAACCTCCACAACAAGAGATCAATTGCATTTGATAGCTGACGCAGAATGTTGATATACCCGCCACAAGAAGGGTATGGTCGACCTACCTACCCATCTCAAAAATACGATGGCCTATGCATTACCAATTGTAGATGATGGTGTTCCTTCTACTTATCAAGAAGCAATCGAGGTCCGTAAGTTGACAAATGGAAGAAAGCCATGGATGAAGAAATGCTACCAAAAGAATAAGACGTGGAAGCTGGCTCAACTACCGAAAGCGTAAAAGGCAATTGGGTGCAGTGGGTATTTGCAAAGAAAGAAGGATTTTCTGACAAGAATAAGGTTCACTACAAAGCAAGATTGGTGGCTAAACGCTCAAAGGAGGGCATTGACTATAATGAGGTATTTTCTCCAGTTATTAAACATTCCTCCATTAGAATTTTGTTGGCTTGGGTAGCGCAGTTTGATTTGGAACTAGTTCAATTGGATGTGAAAACCGCGTTTCTACACGGTAACTTGGAAAAGGAAATCTATATGACTCATTCTGATGGATTCAAGGTTCTTTGGAAAAGAAGATTGAGTTTGCAAATTGGAAAAATCGCCGTATGGATTGAAACAATCCCCGAGGCAATGGTACAAGCGATTTGATCAGTTTATGTTGACAAAGAAATACGCCAAAAGCAAGCATGACCATTGTGTGTATTTTAAGAAGCTACAATGCGTTCTTTCATTTATCTACTCTTGTATGTTGATGATATGTTGATTGCATCGAAGAGTTTGACAGAGATTAATACACTAAAGGCTCAGTTGAATCAAAAGTTCAAGATGAAAGATTTGGGAGAAGCTAAGAAGATTCTCAGGATGGAGATAAGTAGAGACAGAAAAGGAGGTAAGGTTGCATCACAAAGACAATATTTAAAGAAGTACTCGAACGTTTTGGTATGGATGGCAAGACAAGACCTATAAGTACTCCACTTCCTCCTCATTTGAAGCTCGTTAGTTATCTCCCAAGAATGATGCGGAGCGGAAGTATATGGAAAATGTTCCATATGCAAATGCAGTTGGTAGCTTGATGTATACAATGGTGTGCACAAGACCACACATTTCACAAGCAGTTGGAACTGTAAGCAAGTATATGCATGATCCTAACAAAGGACATTGGGAAGCTGTGAAATGGATTCTGCGGTATTTAATTAAGACTGTAGATGTCGGATTGATGTTCGAACGGGGTGATACTATTGGTCAGAGTATAATTGGATATTGTGATTCTGACTATGCAGGTGATTTGGATAAGCGTCGATCTACAACCGGTTATGTGTTTACATTAGCAAAAGCATCGGTGAGTTGGAAGTCTACTTTGCAGTCAATGATAGCTTTGTCCACTCTGAGGCGAGTATATGGCGTGTGAGGTAAAGGAAGCAATTTGGCTTCAAGGGTTACTTGAAGATTTGGGTGTTGGTCAAAAGCACATTCCAGTGTATTGTGACAGTATGAGTGCTATTCATTTAGCAAAGAACCAAGTCTATCATGGTAGGACGAAGCACATCGATGTTCGTTATCATTTTATGCGGGAGATCTTCGAAGAAGGTGAGATTCTACTTCAGAAAATTAAGACAGAGGATAATCCTGCAGATATGCTTACTAAGGTGGTGACAACGATCAAGTTTAAACATTGTTTGGACTTGATCAATATCATACAAATTTGAATTGGCTACGCGCGATTTGAAGAATCTGAGATTCATTTTTGTCAAAAGAGCGTCAATGTGGAGAATTGTTGGTGGGTGCTGCACCTTTTGACAAATATAAAAGGTAGGTGCAGTAGCCCATGTGACAAATGAGGAAGAGAAAGGCTTTGGCTGCTGGCAACCTTTGCTGAAAGAAGAGACGCGGTTTCCACCGTGTATAGTGAAGAAGAAGAGGGAGGGGCTCTCCTATAAATAGCCCCTCTCTTCAGCTTGTTAAGCATCCCTTAGAAATCTTTTGCAGTGAGAGAAATTAGAGAGAGAAAAATTTTATTGTGTGAGTTATTTTTCTCTCATTTGTATTTTCTCCAGTTTGTGGGTATATTATCAAAATACCCAAATTTGTAATTCTTCTTTGAAATTAGTGGAGTAGTTAGCAGTGCTCGAGGACGTACGTATAATTTATACCGAACCTCGTAAATATCAACGTTTTTTTTCTTGTGTGTTATGTATTCAATTAAATATCAATGTATCTGCACTATTCACGTATACGGTACTATTCATCATGTGATCGAATTTGAGTGGGAAATTACCCGATTTCCCCAACATAAATTATAACAGTATATTCTAAAATGTTCAAGTGAGAATAGTCCGACACCTGTATTCCAATATACAAAATGCGCATATGGTACCATTACAGAATGCTCTGCAACTTCTTTATTCCAGTAGAGTTTCAGACCAGTTAGTAGCTTGTAATAAATCATTTCTCTCTCTTCCATATGATACATGTGTGAGAGAGAGATTGGAATTACATGGTACCATATAAAAACAAATCTATCAATTTCATGTGGGAAAAAAGGTCCAAAATGTGAGAAAAGAATAAGACAGTAATTTCCTTCCTTTTGGCTCTGTTGGTTGTCTTCCTCCACCAATATTACTGGCTCGTTTTGATTATCATCTTCTTCCTTTGCTGTTCGCTGTATTTCACATTCTGATTCGTTTCGCTACAAAAAGTTCTACCTTTGCATTCAAAGAGCCATTGATTATTGCTTCGAAAGTGAGCTTGCCTAAGTCTAACAAAATCATTGAAGTGGGGCTATGCAGAATCTAGCGAACTGTTGCACTCAAAAGTACTTATATGCTGTTGTGTATCAGTGGCGATTTGGGTTTTATAAAGTACAAGATGATCATGAGCTTATTTAAATTTGGTAAAACATATTCCAACCTTCTTTATTTCTTCCATTAATATTATTAATTTAGATATTTTTGTTTTTGTGATACTAATATATATTTGTTTTCATATTTAACAAATTTTCCAAAAAGTAAATGCTTATATGGAATCCTATTAGGAATGTTGCAAAAGAAAATTATGTTAGTTGATTACTTCTTAATTATATATGTCTTTTTATTTTTAATTTTTGACTATTTACAAGTTAAAACAATATATATATATATATTTTTTTTTTTTTGATTAACTAATGCTTTAAGCAAGCACTTCGCATTTGTTAATGAAATTGTGGATATACAATTCGTTAATATGATTGTTGTGAGTAATACAATAAAGAGACTTGCTTCTTTATACAGGAAGCAGGAACTAAACCCCTCAATAATCGTTTAGGAGGATGCTTAGGGAATGATGTCCACATTATAAGAGATAGGATCTGAGAAAGAGATCCTATGGTTTAATTCACTTTGTTTACTATGTATTTCTCATGCAAGGAATTGAGTTTCTTTCTGAATGTATTAGTGAAATGCAAATCTATTCTCAAGTTATTAACTCCATAATGAAAAGCTCCTTGATTTTTCACAGGCAGAATTGCAGATACAAGATGTCAAAAGTGTAGTGCATAATCTGTCGGTATGTTCTCGCAATACTTTCTAATCACACTTCTTTACCCCAAGGACAAATACAAATTGGAGAGTATTTTCTAGAGTAACAGTAAACTATAAAAATACATTTTTAGTATGAGGCATAATTGTGCTTAATAGCTTAATATGTCTACCCAAGAAAAGTTAATGATGAGGGTTTGAGTAGCTCACAATTTCTTGTGGAATTCAAATTCTAATACCATCTATATTAGTCATAAGAATCATTTTGGTGCAAGTATCGAATTAGGACAAATCACAATTAATGTGTGTATTAAGTCATTAATTTACTATTTTTTTGAACCGATGATCAGAGTGAATCGCCGAAGTATATGGTTCAATCATTGTTGTCACGGGTTCTTGCTGGTTCTAGTTGAAGTTAATTGTTGACTCCAAGTGCATTAAAAGATATCTACTACTGTCCTGCTTTGCATTATAAACACATTCACCTTTGAAGAAGGTGCATTATAAACACATTCACCTTTGAAGAAGGTGGGATTTTATCCTAGGTCTATAGGCCTCTGCCTTGAATAGACCACTAACTGAAGCAAAAGGAGAACCTAGTATCTGATTTCGCTATGTATCGCCTGCTTTACGCACACACACGTATATCATGTTTTTGTTTCTTAATCATTTTTATGGTGTTTGCAGCCAGGAATGGTTACAACTAATCTTCTCATGTTTGATGCAACTACGAAGCAGGTTGAATAAGAATCATATTTTTTGTATGTTAATTCTTATACATGCTTCTTATGGAAAAACATATTTTCTTTTTTTTCTTTTATTTGCTTGTTACAGGCGAAGTTCTTTATCACTGTTCTGGCAGAATCAGCTGAAGTGGTAAGACATTGTTTTTTCACATTGGGATTTGTCATATTTGTGTGGTACCTTCTTTGAGTATAAGAATATTGATGCGTTACATAGTAATCCACAAGCATTTTTATCTTTCATGGTTGTTAGATGAGCATATTAATTCTCTGACTAGACTACGATTACTTCCTATCATCTTTTGCACTGTTAGTGTCATCGCTAACCATTCGTGAATGTTTTATATTTCAATAGCTCGTTGTAGTCCATTACCACACGGTTATGATAACATTCTCACCGAGTCACTCTACTACATTTATGAAATAAGGTCTTGAGTGGTAAACTTTTTTGTTCCCTGTCATTTATGAAATTTATAGTCCCTTAAACTCAATTTCTCAAACTTACTGAATTTGTATTACCAGTTAGTGCTCTAGAAGATGCTTCTACTTAAATGATCTAGTGCCACTAATTACCTTATGTCCATTTAAAATAGATTGGTAGATCAAAAATTTTTACAGAACCTTGCGACCTTATATGTTTTGGTTTACTACAACCTACTTTAATATTACTAGAGGTAAGTATAGAATTACTTTTCTTACACTTAAAGTACCCATGTTGCTATTTGTTTGGTATAACAGAGTTTATGTTGCTTTGGTTCAATGTCCCTCAATTTTAATAAAAAACTATAGGATTTTGCTGTCGTATAATAAATCCACAAGGCAGTGTTTATATAAGATCAAGATAGAATGTAAAGAATTAGGATAGACCTGTGTTTTGACAAGTTTCGAAATCCACTTTAGTATATGTATGTCGTTAAAACCTCGACACAAGAATTAAGCTGGAACATTTATGGTGGTACACATATGGGTAAAAAGACAGATGTGTGGAAAAATTACTTCTAAGATCAATTTCATAAGCATTTGATTAAATTTACCTTTATATATGAAAATGAGCTTATATTTGCTATTTATGTAGACATGGGTTGCATGAAATGCATGCACATAGAATGGAAGATCAATTTTTATATATTGGTTTATTTCTCTGCAGGTTGTGATATTTATTTTTATTATTTCTTTTTCTTTTTAATGTTGGCAAAAACTCCTTAGTGCCTTATAGATTATTGATTTAGACACTCATTTATTATTTTTATATAAACACTATATATATATATATATATAGTTGACTAAGTAAACAAAATTTGTGATCAATTTTTGAAAACTTAATTTAGTCATAGGAAATTAATTAAAGTGGTGAACAAAATGGTCGTTGAGACAAACTTATAGTAATGTCCAAAGACATCTGTTGTACGCACACATGCAAAACAAATATTTATAACTAATTGGATTAGATTAACAATTAATGGTATAGACTGAAAGGAAAAATTAGATATAATAATATAAATTGAAATTCAGATCTAATATTAGATACTAAAACAATAATTGTTTCAGCTCGGCTTTCTGATCTTATAGATAAGATCTTAATAATCATTTATATTATTATATATTAATTAGAATTAAACTTGAGCTTAAACGTCTAAGTATAATATTTTTAAAGTTCAAAGACATCTAATCTTAAATATAATTTTTAAAAGGAAACTTAAATATAATAATATAAATTGAAACTTAAATTTATTTTTAAAGATTGAAAAAATAGTTGTTTTAGCCATGTTTTCTAAATTTAAAAATAAAATCTTGGTGATTCTTTATATTATCATATATTAATTGGAATTAAACTTGAGGTTAAAGTTGTAAGTATAGTGTTTTTAAAATTCATAGATACCTTGTGTATGCACACTTGTAAACCAAATGTTTAGAATTAATTGAAACTTTATGTAACAAGGTACATGCATTATCAATGATATATTCATCATTAAAATTTAAACTTCTTTGATTTTTCTTTGATTTTTATAGTCATAATTATATTAAAATATATACTTTTAATTAGACATAATTTTATTTTAAAATGTTTACTATAAGTATAACATATATATTTTAAATTATGTCTTTATATATACATATATATATATATGTATTTTTTTTTGGAAAGGGTTTTTATTATATATTTTTTAATGTAATTCATGAATTCTAAATTTAAAAATTATACTTACTTATAAATGTAACAAAATAAAAAATGTAACATATATATACTTAAAATTTTGTCTTTATATGATATTATAAATTCTAATAAATATTAAATATCATTACTTTGGTTAATTTCTTCCATATATATTTTTTTTATAGTATCTTTCATATAGTTGCACTCGTTAAAAAAGTACAATAAATATTACGATTGAAAAATAAAAATAAAAATAATCGAACTACAAAAACAATAGAAAATATTATTGTTCTATTATAATTTTTAAATATAAATTTAATAAAAAGAAAA
The DNA here is from genome assembly GCA_007844105.2 of Rhamnella rubrinervis. NCBI lineage: Eukaryota > Viridiplantae > Streptophyta > Magnoliopsida > Rosales > Rhamnaceae > Rhamnella > Rhamnella rubrinervis. Next base: position 4,653,695 of record CM017575.2, on the reverse strand, counting down.
TGGGAAAACAATATATTGTCGATGCGCGCTTTCTATAATCATTTATCCGTTATGTACCAAAAAAAAAAACTTTAATTTCGATCAAATATTATTTATTTATACTTAGTAAAGTAATTGAATAACCATAACTTTACACTTTACAAATTACAATAATATGATATCATTTTTGAAATACAAAATGTATAATTTATTTTCTACACATTGTAATAACTTTTGAGTTCGTAAACAAAATGCAACTTTAAATATTGTAGAATCTTCATATTAAATTTTCTTTAAATATGCTTCATCAATTCATACCAACAATTTTTGAAAACTTATTTTAGTCATACGCAATTGTTTTTTTTTATTATAAGGGGCCTTAGTCTATTTAAAGTACTATAAATCTGGTGGAACTCACATAGTGATGAAATATATACACAGCTTTATCATTTAACCAAGCTATTGTGTATAGTCGTAGGCAATTGTTGTTTAAGGTTTAAAGGACTACTTTTATGTATATATAGTTAAATAATTTTTATTTATTTTTTCCTTCTTGTTATATTTTGATGAACTATCTACGGTGTTTTAACAGTAAAAATATAGAATTATATTGTTTTGCTTGTTTTAAATATTATGACACATAATTTTATCAATAATGTACTTATTAACTTGTATATTTTTTTCAACAATTTATTTATAATTTTGTTAACATTTAGTCTCAATATTAATATTTTTTGTATAAATAATCAATAACAATGTATTTTCTTCATCGCCAAAAACCATTCTAAGAGCATCTCCAACACTACTCTATATAATAAAGAGTATTTTTAAAAAAATAAAGAGCATCTTTAGAAGTAAAGAGGTAAATTTATTAAACAAATCCAATAGACTCTTTATCATAATCTTTATTTTGTTATTTTTAATGCATAATTATGATCTATTCATTTTATTTTTTAGTTTATAATTAAGCAAAATATAAATATTATATGAAATGTGCAAAATTAAATGCAAATAGTAGTTGAAAGTTGTGCAATATTAATTGAAAAGTATATTTATTATGAAGAAGAGAGTAGTTTGACTCTCTACATTTAGAGAGTCAAACTTTACTCTTTATTTTAAATATATAATATAAAAGAAAGTTCTTCTTTTAATCATTTACTCTCTAAACTAAAGAATATTAAGGATTTAAAGAGCCCTTTGGAGATGCTCTAACGCTGGACAAAAATTTAATCGATTCCACCTTAAAGAGTAATAATAATAAGAAAACACACACACACATATATATATATATATATATATATATATATATATGATTCTTTGTCCAAGATCTTTTGGGTGTTTACCAAAAACGTAAGCCCCTTGAAACTTGATGGATTGGCTTTGCATCCATTGGCCAAAAAGATTTGATTTCCCTCAATGTATATATTTATAAATCATTACTGATTATGTAAATTTTGATAATTTGTTGATAAATAATTACAAAAATTGGACGTCTTAAAAAATAAATGATATAACTTCTCAAAAGTCAGGTTAGATTCCATATGTAGTAAATTGTGTAGTTTACCTTCTCAAAATAAGAAACGATTATAATTTTTTTTTAAATGATATAAATTCTTGAAAGTCAGGTTAGATTCCATATGTAGTAAATTGTGTAGTTTACATTCTCAAAATAAGAAAAGATAATAATTTTTTTAAAAAAAAAAATTTATCATTATTCATCCTAAAATAGTAAAAATCAAGGTTTAGGAATCTCTATTAAAAATTCATTCCAATAAATATAATAATCCAACACTTTTTTTGCAATCAGAAAAGCACCATAATTATAATCTCTATTTTCTATAACAAAAAAATAAAAATAAAAATAAAAGATTATCTAAAAAAATAAGACTGGAATTAGACAAGATTAACAGAGCATAAAAGAAGAAACATAAATGTATCAAATACTTAGTTTAATTGGTTAGAAAGTTAATACCACTGTCATAGTTTGATAACAGAAAACAGCATACACTAAGAATATACAGTACATATGTAAGTAGATAGAACATATCCTCAAAGTATTAAAAAAAGAAAAGAAGAAAGAACACATGAATGAAACATAAAAGCCAAGTCAATGAACACTACTTAGTGCAAAACACCTAAAAATTTTTACACACCTAAAAAATGAATAGGAAAACAACCACCTAAGTGTCAAAAACAAAACTTTGAAACCAAGCATTGGATAAATTTCATTACAGCATTCTGAAAACAAACAGAAATGGCTGCTTCAGGATAAATGAGCAGTCCGTTATAGCTTTCTGAAGGAGATAATCAGAAAAAGATAAATGAAACAGTATTTCTGACACTAAATTGCACCAAATCCTAAAGTACATAGTTGTCATCTTCACCAATAACAGAGCAAAAGGCATTTTCTGACATTCGTGCAAGGCAAAGTGAACATACAGGACAATGAGATCACAAGTGGAGCTCCATAATTAAAACTACTGTTTGGAGAAAAAACAATTTCACATAACATAACAGCTATCCTTTGCCTTAAAAAAGTGAACAAAAGACACATAAAGAGAGAAATCAACACCTGCAAGGTTTTCTTGAAGCCATTTTGAATTTTTGGGGCTAATGTGACTGTCCCACCACCAAAAATATAAGCGCCTGGAATCAGAATGTAACAAGGTTGCCATGACACAATTAAGTAACAACAGCACAAGTAACGACTGAAATTAAAAAATTAAAATGACAGAAAACCATATTCTCTAATGTCTCAATACATGCCTTCACATAAATCTTAAGTTGGCAACTTGACATAGTTGTCTTTTCAATTTTGATAAAATGTGACAAACTATTTGTAAATATAAGATGTCATCATCTGAATTCTAAACTCTAAACCCTAATAATAATAATAATAATTCTAAAGTTTTAATTTGTCCCTTGAGCAATTGGAGTATAGGATTACTATTCTATAATATGGAATTGTTTCATTGTTGTAACACTGATAAAGTAGAGCCGTATTAAAGATATCTCTAAATTCATGGAATTAACTTGGTGCAACTTACAAGAAAATAATTTTCTGAATATATCAAATGGAATGCTTTGCATGAGACTACTCTTTTGTCAACTGGCTTTAATATTTTGTTTGAAATTTTGACCTAGTGGAACCAATATAAAATCATTGGCATCAAAAAATTGACTTTTACTAGTTTCTATTAAGGCTTGCACTTGCTTCAATTTCTACTGTGGGCTTATAAAAATCAATTTGTTAAATTGGAATCTAATAAAAGTTAAATAAACTTGGTTGGAAGGAGGATAAAGTGCTAAAATAAAAGAAATAAAATAGGATACAGCACCATTGCGATATTCACCTGAAATATCAGGCTGCACCATTACGGCTTGGCCAAGCAAAAAGACAACAAAGATGAGCCCTAGATACAAAGGATTTCTGCCAAGAAATATTAAAATAAGTAAGAACTAATGAACACAATGACAAAATCTATAATAAAATCCAATATCCTAAAGAAGAAAACTGCATACCTTAAAAGTCTCATAAATTCATTGAACCCCAGTACAACCAATGCAACTATTGCCCATGGAGGTGGTAACCAGTTGTTGTTTCACTTGTTGGCTTCCTGAAAAGTAGAACAACGTGCGGAGTAGACTTCTTAGAAACTCACAATTTTAGATGCTTTCATCCATTACAAAAAAATGTGATAAAAACTGAGTTAAAATATATGAGATGATATGCTTTACACTTTGGCTCACACAAACACATAAATACAAATATAATATAACCTTTATCGTCATATTATCTGCAGATCCTGCACTAAACTAACCTTTGAAAAAGTGCTGGCCAGATCATCAACATTAAACAGAGATCTTAAATCCTTACCCTGCAAGTCAGAAAAAAGTTAGGAAAAGCCAGATGAAAATTTACATATGATCATTTTTACTGAAAAGTAAAAGTTAAAACTGAACCTCTTATCAACCAAAAACCAAGTGAACTGAAAATTAATAAAGTAAATGGATAGAGAGATAATCTAAACATCAATGGTGACAAATGAACAAAATATTATATCTTCTTTTTAAAGGTCGGGATGGGCTTCCTGTGCTCCTACAGTCCTACTTTTCAATCAATAGGGAACAGATATATCACTAAACAAACCATAATAGATGAGTAGTCACTAAAGCTTAAAATTAAACACTATAATTAATCACTACATGAAACTGATCGACTACCAAAAACAAAGCACTTCACCTATGGGCAATGTACCAAGGATAGAATAAGACCCTTTGTTCCTATATGATTACTATAATAAGATGGACTGAGTGGGTCTGGTTATGCCATCAGAGGAAATGCACTTTCCCTACTCCCAATGAAGAGATATCAACTGTCCTCGAAACCCATCACTTAGTCTACGAAACCAAACGATGAAACGTTACAAATGGATTATCAGGTTGACCAAGCTAAACAATGAAACAGAAAGATCATACCTCTTCTCTACCGTAAAGAAACTCCTCTTCCTCAAATCCAGCTGCAGCAAAATCCTCTTCTTCCTCTTCTAACCCTCCAACTCAACTTCTTCTAAAACATCCTTACCAAAGAATGCATATTGAGACGCATAAAAAACCGCACCTGCTGTATAAAAAAGTGATTTCAAAGTTAAAAACAGATTCAAAAAAACACTTTATATAAATACATCACGAAGAACACTTTATATACACTATATACCACTCGAAAATAAAATGAGCAGAAGTCCAAGCACAAACTTCTCTTCACTCCGAAACCATAAATGGATTTGTGAACCAATATAGTAAAACTCAGATTCCTGAATACTATCCACCCAGAAAATTATTCAATAGCCGTATACAATTGATTCTACAAGTTTACACCTTTCTTTTCTCAGTTTTCTCGGAAGTTCAACAGTTACTTAGCAGAACCCAGATCTACAAACAAGCTATAAAACTTAAAAAAGAAGAATACGAAAAGACCCAGAAGGCAAAAATAAGCTAACCTGCAGAATTATCTCCGAATTGCTTGAGATCCTGAAGATTGGGAGCACCGTGGACACCACTCCCACTCTCAAACCCCTCCATATCTATTCCCTATATATTCCAAGATCAAACAATAATGCAACTCACAAACCCAAAACCCTTAAACCAATCCAAATCTAACACTAAAATCCCAGAAAACGAAAAACCCTTTAAGCTAAAATTTCTAGGGTTTCTGCTATGACGACAATGGAATGATCTGTACAGTGATTTTGATACAGCAATTCATCGCAGAGCTTAAATCTTTTTTTTTTTCTTTTTTGTTGGCGGTTGGATTTGTAAAGAAAAATAAATAAATAACAAAGAACAGGGACAGGAAAAAGGAACCCAAGGTAGTACAGAGGATAACGATTGGGCTTCAAATTTGCTTCAATTTAATAAAAGAAAGAGACGGACGAATAGATAGATAGACAGAATATGAGATTAAGAGAGAAAGGACGGCGAGATGATACTCCTTCTCTATCTCTCTCGTGGCAAAATCAGCTTCCAAGAAAGAAAAATTTCTCACAATCAACTCTGCAAAGAAAAAATTTTATAAATTATTTTAGAAAAATGAAAATATTTTTCATAAGAACAGAAATCGCCAATCTCAATGAAAAAAAAAAAAACCACCCAAAGAACAAACTAAAGAACAAATTAAAAGATATTTACCACACCAAAACCCCAGCCAACCATGTGATTCGGAAATAGAAAGAGAATGGTAAAAGGTAAAAAAGAAACGGGTTCAAGTAAAAAAAAAAATAACTAACAGCAAAACAAAAAATCTGAGCTAGCCAAAAACAGTCTCAATACAAAAAGCAGTGAGAACAAAACAAAAATAAGAAAATCTGAAACCCAGCAAAGCATATAGAGAGAAAGCGAGAAACAAAAAGCAAAATTGAGAGGAAGAAGAAAGCAGCAAACCATAAACAGAGAGAAAGCCATAAGAAAAAAGGAAAGCTGAGAAAGAAGAAAGCTAAGCATTCAATGCGATGCAGAAAGCAGGTAATAGAGAGAGAAATACAATATATCGAGAAAGCCAACCATAAACGGGATGCAGTTACCAAAAAAAAAAACCATAAATGGGATGCAGAGCATGTGAACAAAGGCCAAAAAAGGAAAAAAAAAATTCAAAAAAGGCTTTAAAATGACGTCGTTTTGAAGCTGCAATTGAAAAAAAAAATAAAAAAAAGGAGAAAAATGAGGGTACATAGGTAACTACACAGAGGACAAAAAACACAAATGACGAAAAGTTCTTTGCAGCAACTGGCTCTTACATATATTATAGATATACATATATATATCATTAGACAGATATACATATATGCGCACCGTCGCGGCACAATATAATAACACAGGGAGACGATTTTAGCAAATTAATAAATAAATGTGTTCATTTGATAAATATTCAAAGCCCTTGCACTCATATTGAAGTCATAAAATTTCTAATATTTATAAGACATAGAAAAACTAGAAATCTTCATGCACAAGAAACTTCAATTAAAACTGAGAGTGAATATTAAAGTTGTGAACAAATTAGCTAAGTTGATGATAACAGAGATAGTAAAGGTAACTCAATCATTGTCACCTTCATAATATGTACAAGCAGACCATTGTCTTCCTCCACCACTGTCACCGGCACATCTTGATCATCATCTCCTCCCTTCGCCGTTCCAACACTGTCTTTCACGTTCCCGATTCGTTTCAGTACAAAAAGTTTTACCTGTGCATGGAAAGAGCCATTGTTTATTGCTTTGAAAGTGCACTTGCCGGAAGTCCAACAAGATCATTGAAGCAGCGCTTTGCAAAATCTGGTGAACTGTTGCACTCAAAAGTACTTATAAGCTGCTGTGTATTAGTGACAATTTTGGTAAGTACAAGAGGATCCTGAGCTTATTTGGTAAAACATATTCCAACCTTCTCTATTTCTTCCATTAATATTATTGATTTATACACTTCTTTTTTAGTGATACTAATTAATATATATTTATTTTTATATTTAACAAATTTTCCATAAAGTAAACGCTTATATCGAATCTTACTACTACGAATGTTGCAAAAGGAAATTATGTTAGTTGATTACTTCTTAATTATATGTCTTTTTATTTTTTATTGTTTATTTTTTTTGACTATTTACAGGTTAAAACAATATATATATATACATACATACATATTTGATTAATTAATCCGTTCACCAAGAAATTTCCATTTTTTAATGAAATTGTGGGTATACAATTCGTTAATATAATTGTTGTGAGTAATACAATAAGGATTTTGAATGTAATTAACTCACTATTTGTGTTTTTACTTATGAATATTTTTGTATGGTATCTATGAAGTACTTGGATGTGTAAATTTTGAGTTTGCTTTTAATTTACAATATTTGAGTCGACAATACTTGGACGCATTAATTTGGTGGGGAAAACACCAATATTAATAAAGCTTTAATTTGTTCAACAAAAGAGTTTGAGTATGTTTAAATGAAAATGAAACGTCCCAGGAAAAAAAATGTTGACCAGTCCTATACAATTAGCTAAAATAATGATTTTATCAGCAATCAATGCCCAAAGAATGAAGTATAAGTGCTATACACAGCATATGTACCATAGGATTCAGAAAAAGATTAAACTAGATGCCATTTGGTTGCATAAGATATGTAAGAAAATAGATGATAATATAAAGTTAGGTACAAAACTCCCATCTCTCCACTTCTTTACACATGTATAACATAATCCATTTAACTATGAGGTGACTTGAGTGACACAGGAGACATCCAGAGCCAAAAGTTAAGGACACAAGAATGATGATGCTCTATGAAATGCTTAAGAAAACTACTTGTAGCTATAGGAACATTTAAAACTCACTAATAAACATTACCTGCATATATCGCACCACAGTACTAGCATAATCAACTGCCCTCCTCTGGGTAAGTTTTCTCATCCTTTTTGCAGCAAAACTGTCACCATGAGCTGCAACAACAATTGCTCATACAATAAACCACCAAAATATATATATACTAGATATTAGCACGTGCTCTGCACGTGTTTTTCCAGAAATATTAATTGAATTTTTAATATTTTTATTTAAATATAATTATTTTATTTAACACTTTAAGTTTTTTTTTAAAAAAAAAATCAATATTTATTTACAAAAAATAAAAATACTTTTTTCTCTCCTGAACGGTACAACTATGTGAATGCCGTATTAGTATCGTTATCTTTATGAGTATTATACGAACCTTGATCATGCATATTCGTTTCCAAATTAAAAAGTTCAACAACCCTTGACTTTATGATTTCCATCAAACGATTCATTTCAACTCTTAATAAAAGGGATGAGAGCTTTAAATGGAGCAGCATTTTATAAAAGATTTGACTTTCTTGTTATGCATAAGTACGACAATAAGTGTTTTCAACTATATCAAACATATTCTAATTATTTGATATAAAATTCATTTTTGTTTCCAAATCCAATGGATAAAAGGTTTATATGCATTATATAAAAGGTTTATATGTTTTCTTCATGTTCATGATTGTTCAATTATGTTTTAAAATATGTAAACATGATTCTATCATTATGTATATTAAAAATCTCGAAAGTAAATCTATTTTAATACAACTATTATATAGACACAAATTAAATTGTAGATCTATTTATTCCCTAAATAATGGTAAAGGAGCTGCTTTAAAAAAACTTTATATTTCATAGACTAATTATCCTACTCCAAATAGGAATATCACAAATAATTTTTTAAATTATAAAATAAATACAGAAATATATGAAGCTTGCATATATATAGAGCTTAATCACAAGAAAGAAAAAAAAACTGAAAGTTGAAGCAAAAATAAATGGAATTGTATAAGAGAAAAACATCAGGTTGAATATTACAAAACAGAGACAAAGAAAAGTTAAAACTGGAGACGAAGAAGGTGAGCTCACTTGAGAGTCTACAACAAGATGTAGGAGCTGTAACGGCCGGCGATAAACTTAAAAAAGTTTAAGATGTCATGCGTGTTCCAATAGAGAGTAGTAGTATTGAAAAAGAGTCAATGCGATGTTGTATTTTGAAACCACATGAGTTTTTTTTTTCATATTTCTAGTGGAATAAAATAGAATAAATAAATAAATCTACATCAATAAAATGATTACGATGTACACGTGTTCTCTCACTTATTTTTAGCTTCTTCTTTTTACCTTATTTGTTTATTAAATTTCAAATCTTATATTTTTTATTTTAAAGACAAAAATAATAATTACTATACAATTTAACTTTTGTAGACCTTACTCTTTTTTTTTTTTGGTGAATTTGTGATCCTCACTCCTTGTTCAATGTAATAAAGGATTTTCACCACAAAAATAAAAAATAAAACTGAAAAAAGGGAATGATATTTTTTAAAAAAATATGTTATATGCTTAAATTAAGGATTTTTGAGACTAAGTTTATATATATATATATATATATATAATAAGAGGTTCTACTTAGATATGATCATATGACATGTAAGGGGGAAAAAATTTTTTGAACCATTGGTGCCCCATCGACGATGTAATAGTCGGGAACCGGGCACCAACAGTTAAGGGGGTGGTGGGGCTTAGTTGCAAGGGCAAAAATAAAATAAACTGTTGGAGCCCCACCAACAATGTGATGGGGCACCAACAGACTGGTGGTGGGGCACCAACAGACTGGTGGTGGGGCACCAATGCCTTGATGATGGGGCACCAACGGATTGGTAATGGGGCACCAAAGGACTGGAGGTGGGGGTGGGGCACCAATGCATTGGTGGTGGGGCACCAACGCCCTATTAATCAAAATCTTCATATCCAATCTTCAAATTGTTTTTTTATCCATTGTATACAATTCAATATCCAAAAAAAATATATAAAATAATTAAAACATCCATAAATAATTTATTTTTAAAAAAAATAAAAGAAAAGAAAAATAACTTGCATCCAACGAATCAATCACAATAAACATTACTAACAAAAAAATAACCACGTAAATACTATTTATCACAATTTATCAAAGACAATAACTCTTCATTGCCACTTTAGTGGCCAAGAAATTTTTCAATGCCAAAGTGAAGCCTTATATTCCGGATTTCAAGCTTGCTTTTGATCATTTCTGTGTACATGCATGCTGGTGGAAGGGCTGTGATTGACGAGCTGGAGAAGAATTTGCAGCTTCTTCCAGAACACGTTGAGGCGTCGCGAATGACACTCCACAGGTTAGTACGAGTTGGCTTACACAGAGGCAAATGGGAGCATGACGAAAGGAAACCGTGTTTGGCAAATTGCATTTGGAAGCGGTTTCAACAATGAAGTCTGGGAGGCCCTGAGGAAAGTAAAACCTTCTGTTAATAGTCTCTGGGAAGATTGCATTCATAAGTATCCGGTGTAGATAGTTGTGTAGCTTCATTCCAATCTACAATGAGATTAGAGCTTCTTAATTTGTAGGGGTGTGATTCATAAACCAGCCTCATTCTCGACTTCTTTTTCTTGGCTTCCTATTTTATTTTGTTTTTCTATTTATTTTTTTTCCCACCTTATGTGTCCTATGGCTGAAGTCATAGTGCCTCGTATATCTTATGATCCTGTAAATTTAGTAGCATAAGTTCTTGATCCTTTGTCTCTTGCATTTTCAATGTTCTATGTAATATTATGCTTGAGATAGTAATATAGTATTATTATTATTGTTGCTATGTTCATTGTAATTCTTTGGAGGGACACCGACCTTGTATTGCTTTTAGTTTTAGCTCACGCGTCTAAGGTAATTGATAGTCTTGACATAATTAAAAACTTTGGTTCATTAAACACGACTAACTTGCAAATAGTATTCTTTTCATGCTTCAATTTAAAAACATTGTTATCATTGTTGTTGACTAAAAAGTTGCATTTGGATTAGAATTACATGGAGCTAGAGTAATTTGCTTTGGTGTCACTTCGGGAGTTTGTCTTTCTAAATTTATAACCTACAACAGGTTTTCTATAACCTCCAATGAATTATATGGAATTAAATTATTATTATTATTATTATTATTATTATTATTATTATTAAAAGACACCAAAATAACCACATAAACTTTATATTCCAAAGCATAAATGTACAAAGAGTCAAACAAAAAAAACATCCAAAAAAAAGTTTTTTAATTGAAAAGTATTGTTAGATAGAAAAGAAAAAAAGAAGTAAAAATAGATGAAGTGAAAAATAATTTTAATAAAATTATTATTATTATTATTAAATAATTTTAGAATTGATTGTCTGATTTTTTTTTGTAATTTCATTAATAAGGAAAAGTGCTAATTTGTGAATGTTTCCATGTGCATTTTGGCAGCTCGCTCTGATTTATTACTAGAAGTCAGGTAACCAGCATGGCTGTTGCTCCCATTCAAAATGTAAGGGCTTACAACAACCACAATCTAAAAGATAATTAATTCACTCTCCACAAAATATCACCCTAAAGTTCCGTCAACTCAAAGAAGCCTAGAGAATTCTCGTACGTAAAAGATTACATCCATTTTAAAATGAGTATCATGTGCAACCTCCATATTATAACAAAACTTCATGTTCAAAAAGATTACAAGTTTCAACTTCCGCAGAGTGGATAAGAATCATCAGAGGTCATATTTTCTCAAACCATAAAACAACACCTGAATCAAAAACACTATTGGTATACACATATAGAAAATGCCAATATCAAAGAAAACATTTGTAAGAAGTAATTATATATAAGAACGTTTACAAATAGATGCCTTCAAATTAGAGAAGAATAATAGAACATTGTTATTGTTTGCCAAAAAAATTGAAAAAGTTTCATGTCACCCAGAAACTGATATATTGCATGTGGTGCTTTCAGATATTTGGGGAATTTGAGAAAATTTAGGAAGAATTCAATCAAATTGGATAGTGGAGAGCCATATTTAAAAGAAGAATTTAAGAAAATACTAATCGAAATCTAATAAACTTGGAGGGTTATAATTAAGACATAATTTAAAAGGGTAATATATAAATTAGAGAGTACAGAATAAAAATGTGTAGTAAACCCTTTTTGTGATACTTAATGATCCATTTATGAAGCATGACAAAGGGTTTAATTCTAGGTTCAAATATTTTTGCTATTTCTCTTCTTTCTTTGGCCACTGCTACAACTACCACCATTTTCATTTTCTAAAATGAAATAACATTTAATTATTTATGTATTAATTTATAAAAGGGGTGTGTACGTGAATAAAAGTTTCTAACATTTAATTAAAAAAATACTTGTCTTACCTTTATTTTTTCCTTTTTTGTTATATATTAAATATACAATTTATGATTTGTAATTCACCATTCTAGAAATGCTACTTGCAATGAAATATTTGTCCAGGTCTGTGAGTCTTACGAGTTTGGTGGATATAGACAACTATAATTGTACTTACAATGCGTTTGTCCATTGCAATGTTCTTCATTTGCATGTTAGTTTTGGGTTGGGGTATGCAGTGATTTAAAATTCAGCAAGTATGTTGCTTTTGTGTTGTTTTTTGCATATAGTTATTGATTTTCTTAAATAAATAATAATTATTTTTTTATTATCTTTACAAAAATCATGTTGCATCTAGAACTGGTTATTTTTGTCATCCTCTAAAGGTCCATGCCCTTTCTCAATCCACTTTTTTGGTGCTTGAATTTAGATGGCATTTTCTATACCATTTGCTTGTTTGAAAAATTTAAAAGAAAAAAAAAAGTTACTGCCTTATTTTTTTGAATCTACTATTTTGGAGAAATCACGTTGCATCTAGAACTGGTTATTTTTGTCATCCTCTAAAGGTCCATGCCCTTTCTCAATCCACTTTTTTGGTGCTTGAATTTAGATGGCCTTTTCTATACCATTTGCTTGTTTGAAAATTTTAAAAGAAAAAAAAAAGTTACTGCCTTATTTTTTTGAATCTACTATTTTGGAGATGTTTTGTTGTATATTTTCCTTTTTAGAATTTGAGGTTACAGTGTATATTGTGTTTATTCTTGTTGTTCTGTTCGAAACTGATTTTTAGTTTTTGAGTTCAATTTTTGCCCTTTTTTTTGTAAAATTATTCTTAAGTGGCTTTTAATTATGCAATTCCAATTGATAAAATTAAGTGTCACAGTAACAATGGTGAGTGTGTGATGCCGAAATTGGACAGGGTAGTGAGGAAGGAGGAGAACACAAAAAGGGAATTAAAATTTGTCCCAAGGAGAATGCTGAGTGTATGTTGTTGAAAGTGTTGTATGATTTTTTTTTTTTTGTTCTTGCATTTTTTATGTCAATTTTTTAATCTTATTTACTCTTGGACTACCTTTTTTTGCTATTTTTTATTGGTGGAATCATATAAATGAGTTTCACTTCCTCAGTAGTCTAACTGTTTACTTCTAATATGTTGCAGATTTGATTGAGGGAATACCAAACAATACTAAAAATTTATTGAAAAGATCCAGTTGGTCTTGAAGTGAGTAGAAATATTTTATGAATTATACATTGCTAATGTAGTTATAAATGTATTTTATTGAAATGATTTTTTATGTCACCATAGTTATATAATTGTTGTGTATGCTAGGATCTGTTTATTGAGGTTTGTGGTTCTTAACTTTGGACATTTTTATTTTTTTTTGGTATTGTTCTGATGGATGTTTGAAATTCTTATTTTTATTTTTTTGGATTTTCTATACTGTTTTTGAGGTTTTTTATGATGCACCTGAATCAAAAACACTAATGGTATACACAAATGGAAAACAATTGGTCAAACAAGAAGAAAAGGAGGAGAACAAGGGTTGGTGATTCTTATCGTGTGTGATCAAGTTAATAAATGTCTAAAATGATACTTGTAAATGCAAGTGTATAGTTATATTGTGCGTGGTTGTAGTCAATGTGATTTGAAAGATTGAGCATCTCAAGGAACTATTAGCACATAGGCTTTTGCAGTAGTACTGCACCACTGAATTGCACCAGGATATTTGCAAAATTCTTTGATTGTTCATATTTTATTATATTTTTTCATTTCGTTTGTAATATTTTATCTATTAAATATATATGTATAGATGTATTGTCCAATCAAGTAAGTGACATATTTATGCCTAAAGTGGGAATAAGAAACATGATTATGGTTAATTATTATCACGTTTTAGTTTATCAAAAGTTTATGGGCGTAAATTGAGATTCATTTTTTCAACATTGATTTTAATAAAATAATAATAGAGTAATTGTGGAATAAATTAAAGTATTGAAAGTTCCCGTCAGCATGGCCATCACAGCTTTTTCAGGATTTGCTAATTGGTTTTGACACGTGCATCTTTTACATAATGATTAAATAGGAAAAACAAAAATAAAAGAAAGAAGAAAGTGATAGGAAATTTTTTCCACAAAATTGACAAAATATGGTATATAACTTTCTATTTTTAAATTGTCAAAAAAAAAAAAAAAACTTTGAATTTCATTTTCAATTAGTAGTACACATGGAAAATAAATAAAGAAGAGAAAAATAATATGCTCTATTTATTTTTAATTATTTGTTTTAGACATTATAAAGGAAAATACTATATACTTCAAGAAATAAAGATGTTATGGAACCCCACATGTAGATTTTTTAATTTTATATAATTTTTAATTTTTTTTATTTTAGTATTATCCATGTATTTTTTAGTAGTCAAATTACCAAGGCACCACACCATTTTCTACCATTGATATCCCTCCCAGTAGTTTTCCTTTTGTTGCACATAGGGTCTAATTCTACCATTATCTACTGGTGGTGCCTCACCATCGATTTACTTTTCTTTAATATTTTATGTTTAAAAGATTGCTTCTATATATATGTATATGTAACTTTAATTTTACTCTCATTTTTAGCAAGAATTATTTGCTCCTAATGAAATTAATTAACAATAGCTCTAAGTTTATATGGTTATGATCAAAATAAATAATATAAGTAAACAAACCAATTTCTTAGCAAAAAGGAAAAAAAATTATTCGAATCAATTTTAAGTTGAGACTTACTATACTCTATTTATTTTTAATTAATTATTTTACACATTACAAAGAAAAACACTATATACTTCAACAAGTAAAGATGCTATGGAATCCACATGTGGATTTTTAAAATTTATTTAATTTTTAATTTTTTAATTTTTAGCATTATCCACGTATCTCCTTGTAGTTAAATCACCAACGCATCATAACATTTCCTATCATTGGTGGCATAACCAGTACTTTCTTTTTGTTGCACACAAGACATAATTCAACCATATCCTACCGTTGGTGCCTCACCATCGATGTGGTGGTGGGGCACCAATGGTTTATTTATTTATTTATTTTTTGTTTGCCTTGCACTTTGTGCCAAGAAAAATGAAATTTTGATGGTTTTTTTTCATAGTCAAGATTATGTTTTGCTTCTGCTCTGCATTTAACATAGGTTTGCTTCTAGTTTTGGGAAAAAAATTTCATGAATCTTGTAATGAAATCATGCTTTTGATGATTGAAAAGAAAAAACCAATTGATATACATATATATATATATATATATATATATATATATATATATTTGTGAATCAAGGACAAAATTGAACTATTGAAACTTTTCTTACGTTCCAAGATTATAATTACATTACTCTCTGCGTTTTTTTAGTTTTCGTTTCCATGGTTTGATGTAAGATTAACTGCTTATTTTTTTTCTTTGGTTCTTTTGACTTAGTGGGGGATGGGAAAGGTAATTTGTGATTCAGGTGGACCAAAATATTACATATATTTATGTGTATAATATTGAGCACTTTGTCAATGTGAATTGCTCAATCATATTGATTCTATGGATCCACTTGATCATAAGAAAATGGCACTGGCAATAGATCATTATTTTGCTGCTTGGAACCACTTCTCTACAGATTGTAATGGGAGAGTGAGAAAGTTCATATCAACTAATGAAACTATTTGTGTTGTTTTCTTTTGTTGTAATAGCATGAATGCATATGCTGCTGCTTTTGAATATGTAAATGCATATGCTGCTACTTTTGATGAAGGATTATTCAAGCTGTATATCTAACATCTATACTTTATGTATCCCTGATCCCTTCCTCAAGCGTGTTTGTATTAGTGACTGTGTAGATTAGGGTTGAGGAATGTAGATTAAAATTTTGAAATTTCACTTATTTACTACTATTTTTTAGAAAGGTCTTCTTTAAATATTTCTTATTTAGGCCATGTCAAATTGATTATGATCTGATGTGAATTTGCTACATTTTAGTTTGGGTTAATAACTCTATAGATCTCTAAACTATATAAATATTTTTACTTTGTTTTTTTTTTTTATTTGGTTTGTTTTTTTTTATCGCTGAACCACATTATAAGTGAGATTTTGGTCCTTGAAGTACTTATAATATGGTATGAGAATGAAGATCGAAAAAAAAAAAAGACAAACATACTTTAGGACCAAAATGTGAATTTACGTGTAGTTTAAGGGTTTCATATATTTGTTGCTAATACGTGTAAAGATATGATTATAAAGTAGTTATGTTCAACTTATTTTAATTTTCACGGACTTTTTCTTTTATGAATAAATAATGTAAGATATAAGTAAAGAGATGAGAGATGTAGAATTAGTTTGTAATGTATTTAAATACAGCGAGTGATGGATTGAGATGAGTTTGAGCTATGGGATAAAAAATACAAGTAATATGGAAGAATATAAACCAATTAAATAAACAAAATAATATGCAATTTGGAGAGCACGCACGGCTTCTGAATAGAGAAAAAAGCTACCAAAATATTGACCAAGATATAAACCTGAAACAAGCAAAAAATAGAAAGTTTAAGCAAAGAAAAAAGTTACAAAAACATTAATTGCGAAGCATACTTGGAGTACGTAGGAAAGCAGATAGCATTTATTACATGGCAGATTTACAATTCCACCCTTACTTGTCATGCTGTCTGAAAATTATAAAAAATGAGCTATGTTAATTGTAATATATCTATTCTATTTAACAAATGAGATTTTAATGGAATGATAAGGTTTAACTTCACATTTATTTACTTCTTGTTTTTGCACCTTCCTTCATTAAATTTTCCACTCAAATAGATTCATGTGTATATCAAGTCAATAGAAAAATATTTTAAAATGTATATAGTACGTAGTTATTGATTAGACAGTTACAAATAATTTGGTTGAACTTTATTTTATAATAATTTATGATCTTGCAGCCGATTTTTTTTTTGCATGTCAAATTATGTGTTTCAAAACAATAAGAAATAATTAATTAGTTAAAAAAATTAGGGTACAATTATTTTATTTGGAGACAGTTTCTTGTAGCAATGAATTATTTTATTTTTTTTTATTGATTGGCTCTTTTTATAAAAGCCTTGATCTGTCATTAGTGGGTAAAGCCTTTTATTGCAAGAGTTTAGTTAGATCCCTCCATGGCGATTAGTGGTAATAACGATTAAGACTGAACACAGCGAGTGTGATGGAATTCCTTTCCGTAGCCACACCTGTTTTATTGATTGGCTCTTAGTCATGATTGTGTGGCACATTTGAAATTATAATTATTAGAATAAGAGAGAGAGATAGAATATACGCAAACCATTTATTTATTTAAATACAAAAATTAACTTGTGATAATATTTTAAATTAGATATGATATGTTCAAATGACACATAAAATACTTAAATAAGAACTATTTTTTGATTAAGTTTGATATTTAATTTGATATTTAACAGTTTAAAACTATATTCCATTTGTTTTTTTATTCCTTTATCAATCACTTGATGAATAAATATCATATTATTTAAAATTGGAATGATCAGTATGAAATTGTTCACTTGAAGTTGTTAAAAATTTTAAAATCACATCAAACTTATTTATTGAATGAATATATAAAATGATGGAAAATAAAATAAGTAATTTGGATTCAAAGAAATCCTTCTCTTTTTGTCTTTGAAATTACAAAATTGTGAAGAAACAAAAAATTTAAGATGATTCATTCATATAAAGAAAACAAAAAGTTTGTTTTTTGGACAATGATTCAAAGTTCACATTTTTCATTCATTCCAGATAAGAAAAATATAACTTTGGCTTGTAAATTAACATTTGATTTAAAATGTTCTGTGTTTGATTGTATATTATTAATTTATTTAATTAAAAGTTAATTAGAATTAACTAATTTTTTAATCTTATATGATCTAACTAATCATTAGAAATTTTAATTAAGTTTTAAACTAAATGAATTATACACACAATGTAAGAGAGAAAAAAAATCTGTCAGCTATTCATAAGGAATTCATATATATATATATATATATATATATATATTGTGTGTGTATATATATATATATATATTATATAAATATATATCAAACACTTAAACAATAAACAAATATTTTTCTCTTTCTATTAAACAAACAAATACAAAAAACCACAATTAAAAAAAAATACAATATTTATTTCATAAAATTGTGTATGAAAAAAAGAAAGAAAGTATATTTATATTTTGCTTGGCCCTTATCTATCTTTACAATGTTACATCTTGTCAACGATGTTATATCTGATAAGTCTATTCAATTTCTTTTTTGTGTACTTATTCATATTTTATCAATCACAGATACTCTAATTACGTCTTGGCAGAATTAGCAACTGGTTTTGTACGTGGGTGACATCAACATCTCTCCTTGCATATATAGATAGATATATATAAAAATATATAGTTAGAGAAATCATATATATATATTTATTAACATATCATATTCATATTAACCGTTGGTTCACCATCAATGCTGTGGTGATGGGGCACCTATAGTTGAGGGCTGGTGGTGCAACTTAGATGCAGTGGTGGTGTTGCATCGACAGTTGACAGGCCCTCGTAGAGTTTAGTCTCAAAGAAAAAAAAAAGTGGACCGTCGGCTTCCCAGCACCAGTGTAGTTGTGGGGCACCTATGGTTTAAGGGTTGCTGCCGTGATTTGCAAGGGAAATAAAAAATGGTAAAATAACCATCGGTTCCACCAACAGTGTGCTGGTGAAAAAAAAATACATAAATAAATTGAACTAAATGTGTTATAATCTAAAACACTTACTACCGAGAATTACATGTATAAAAAAAAAAAAAAGTAAAAAAATCTGCCCGTCAATGGTTGACTAACTACATAGAAAACCAATATACCAAAAAAACTACATAGAAACCAACTACATTGGTTTTTTTTTTCGGTGATAAAAGCACACATTTATTTTTTTAAAAAAAAAACACTATAATTCAACTTATGTTCTAATCAAATTGAGGTTTTCAGTTTTGCTTTAGTATATGATATAATATAGAAAACATCATCGCTATATAATAATTTCTTACTTCTCGTTTCATTGGCTGTTTCTCATTTCATCTTCATTTTAGCATCAAGACGATGCATTTATTTGGACCGATGTCAACCATCCTAAAAGCTTTCTCTAAAGAGCTCAATGAAATTCCAATGAGCAATGGCTCTGAATTAAATATTGATAAGCCCTGTAGTCATAAACCAATTTTGGAATAAATTATGAGTAGTTAACAATAATTCATATAAAACTATGCAGCACAAATACTATTTTCTGAAGGCATGTTTCTCCAGATAACACGAACAGACTTCACTCTATCTCTCATTCCTTGAGTTAGAACATTATGCACCTTCTGCTCATACAACCTCCAACATTCGTTATCCAAGCATAATCCTGAATCATAAATCTCTTTATTTCCCTTCAAGTTCAACCTAAAAGAGAAAAATTTAGAAAAATAACAAAAACAAAGATATGCTGCAGCTTGGAAAATGAAAAGTGCTCATCAAACTATTTCCATGACCGCATAAGTAGCAACAAAAATGCAAAACGAAAAAAGACCTTTTTCTAGATGAGGGATCCAAAAGACTTATTCTTTTTATAGTCTGCTATGAATAGACATGGCAAATGTGTGCTTTATAAGCTAGTAGCATAATTCAAAATTCCTCCTCTCCATGGAGTTATTTATCTATTTATCCTTATACTTAACTCTTGATTACCCAAACATAATCTATTTTAGCACTATTTCTCACCATTCTTTAAAAATTATAATGGAATCCCACCAGAAATCAATTTATATATACACAACACACACACACACACATATATAATGCATTAGCTGGAATCAATTCATGTAATTGAAAAGAGGGCAAAACCTAATGTGAAATATATTATTGCCGGTCCAACACAGAGACAATATCATCCTTAGCTGAATGTGAACAAAAGAGAATTAATTAATAATACCTTACGCAATGGTCATATTCTGGAGGATAATCAATCCTGGTCATAAAAATTTCCTGAAATCCACCTGCTCTACATTCCTTAATGCATCTAAGTGTCAAAGAAGATTCATCTTGGAGCTGAAATGTTAAGAACAAAATTATTTCTCAACAGGTGATTTAATTTTTTTTTTTCAAATAATACTATTATTGACCAAAAGATAATTGCTAGAGACTGGTACCTCACTGAAACCAAAGCTCGTCATCCATAAAGCCAGATTGATAGTTGCAGATCGATTGCATATAACACTGGAAATGTTTCTTTATAACTGAACTTTTCCTGCAATTCCAAGCACATAAACAAATAAATATCAGCAATAAATAAAACAAAAGAGAGCATTTTTCACGAATATCAATATAAAATCCAAGGATAAAAGTGTCAATTCTATGCAATTCCTTTTTTTAGGTAAGATACTTGATACTTCTTTCAGCAGTTAAAGCAAAGTACATCATGTAATCGAGAAAATGGAATATAAGAATGTTCTACATCAGCCAATGATTGAGCACCAACAACTTCTTCAACTCTGGTTTGATAATTGATAATCCATTGTATAGGATTAGGAACAATCCGATTTTTAAGAAAACATGGTTTCACATTTGCCTTTGAAATGTAATAAGTTTTCCCAATCTCATAGGCAAGTATAAATTGAAAGTACCAAGATTCTTTAAACATTGACATCTACAATTTGGAAGCATAACAGCACCCAGTAACATTTAGTAAGTCCACCATGAACATATGCTTTTTTTATTTCCAATCTCAATCACATGCTAAAAAGGAAACATAAGAATACAACAGACGTTTAGTCATATATCAAATCAAAGAGTGTGCTAAAACACTAAATTAAATGTTTAGCCATATATATTTTATTTTTTTTGGTAATTCTGTTCACGGGATTCCTTGTCCTCTTTCTTATCCTTTGTATTGATTTGCTATCAATAACAGATTGATTCGCTATCAATAACAGATTGATTCCTATCAAAGAAAAAGAAAATTAACCTCCAATATAAAGCAAAGTTTTCAACCAAGTGAGCTTCTGCACAGCAGGGTTTTAATAAATCAAATGTGGTATGAATGGTGAAATAGACTAAAGACAATAATGTTGTCAAACTTCTCAGGACCAATATTTCTCTGTTACTTATTGTAGGTATCTTGACACTCAATAAGCACCTGACGATCTACTTCCCCCCCTCTTCCTCTCTTAATGCAAAGCTACATTAAATTGTTAAATATTGTTCAGAACTATTATTAATCAGTTCTCATTCAACATTAAGGACTTCCAAATTAACACCAACGTAAAAGATGAAAATAATGCCAAATTTTCATCACTTTTTTTTTTCTCCAAAAATGAAAATCCTCTAAACCAACCCCCAGCATAGCGGACTTTCTTAAAGTCTTTTCCCAAAACAAATAAGAAGCACAAAAGTGCCTTATATTACATAATGAAGTTTTCTTTAACTCTACATTCAGAATAATAAAGAAATACCAAAAAGCAGAGGAACTTTTACACCCATAAATCTCCATCTAGACAAACTCTAATGAGAGGCCACCCTATCAAGTAAAGGACCCACTATCTTGACCAAATTTCTTCATCTCCTCCAAACACACCTCACCGTAACATCCAAAAACTAATTAGTACAGCTGACCTTCAATCATTATCATCATCACATAAAGCTCCACCATCAAAGTTAAAACCTATATACCCAAAATCCTCATTTACACACATTCTAATGATATCAATTGAAGTACAACAAGGACATCTTAATAACCTATAAAAGGAAACCATCAAGTGTTACTTTTATAGGACGTACAAGTAGTAAACATGCACTTTCAACATCAAAACTTAAAGGTTACAATCCAATCTATATATGCTTATCTACATGTATAGCATGGAACATATACATTAAGTGCAAGAAAAGCCACGAAATATTTGCATACCTTTCACGCCTTGAGAGTTCAGTTGTTTTCTTGATCTACAACATGCAAAAAATATATATTTACATATTCAAAAATACTTGTGATTACAGATACTGACATAGTAAAGAAAAACTTATATATACTCACATCTAATTTCTTTTCTTATCATGCAGTTCTCTAAAAGAATTAACCCCAGAAATTCCAAACTTCATATACACATACACAAATATTCGAACTCATACATTTGCATCCTTAATTGAAATATGAAACAATTCTTCATTAAAATCCAAAATAAGTGAAGTACTACTGAGAATAGTGATACCCAACTTCCAAGTCAGAAATAGTATAATGTAAACACAAACAGAATACTATAAGGTATGCTTGTCAGTGGCCTCTAAATGAGGCAATTACAAGTGCAGAATGGAATGTAAAATGCTTACAATGTATAGGGAATAAATCATACAAGAAAAGGTAAAACAGCTATACCTTTTTAAAACTGCGTAGGCGAGCAGAGCTACCTGCACCTGCAAGCATTTTAAGTATATACACAAATGCACATAAAGTCAAAGTTTATGTAAGCATGTAACTTAAAGCAAATAGAGAAGCTAAACCATGAGGAAAGGAAAAAAAAAAATACCAAGAGCTCGAAGCATCTTCAAGTCAAATTTCTGGGCTAGTCCTTCGTGTCCAATAACTTCTGCTCGTTGGAGAACCAACAATTTCAAACTAATCAGCATGTCCTGTTACAATGTCGCTTTAAAGTCAATTAATTTAATTTTCACCAACAAATATTATAGCTCTTGCTTATTATCCATCATATAATATGTATAGGTTCAACAAATATCAAAATCAGTTTCAAGTGATGAAAATCTGTTCATATAAGCTCATGTTAATACCAAAACTTTCAAACCCAATTCATGTTAGAGCCCACCACTAATTCAGAGCTACAACCACAACAAAACTTCAGCTTCCAATTATTTGAATGAGCAGCAGATACAATATGCAAATTAATTAGCAGCTAACCTCCCATATCAGAAGCCATCAAAATCCTGTCCTTGTATTTTAGAGCTGCCACATATGTATCAGTCATCATAAATAAAACTTCAAATTAAGTCAGTTTGGCAAAAGGCTTTGCATGTGAAGGAAATGCTGCTTGAAATTGAGAACCAGTTGACTTATTGTGAGGCTGACGATAAGAAGTTGATGAATCTAGAATGTGAAATTCGTAAGAACATGTTGGAATCTCAAAGGAAAATAAATGCTGCATATGAAGAAGTAAAAGGAGCAAAATAGCTTGTTGAGGAGAGGGAAGTGACTTGAAGTGTAGCAAAGGCATCATTGGAAGAGGCAAGGATTCAACTCCGAAAGTGACAAATATATTGTAATGTATTGTATCATAGTGTACTGTATTAATTGTATTTAATGGTTGTTAATGTGAGATAATCATAGTTGATTCATATGTATATGTAAATGCATTTGCTGCTGCTTTTGAATATGTAAATGCATATGCTGCTACTTTTGATGAAGGATTGTTCAAGTTGTATATTTAATATATGTACTTTAGCTATCTCTAATTCCTTCCTCAAGTGTGTTTGTATTAGTCACTGTGTAGATTAGGGTTGAGGAATATAGATTAAAATTTTAAAACTCCTATAAGATTTCAAACTAACAAATGAAAACTTTTACTTATTCAATTATAGAAAATTGATTGTTATTTAGATGACTTACTTAAAGCTGCATTTGTTTATTTTTATACTCTATGCTGTAATTGGAAGGTCAACTTTCCCGTGGAAACTTGAAATATTATTTAGTGGTTTTTTTTTTTTTTTATTTACAGATTCAGAGTAGGTAGCAAAACAGACATCGTTTTCTACCTATTTTTATCTTCATTGTAGTAAATGTTTGCATAATTTTTCATTTAAAATAGAAGTATTTCCGAATCATCACAGAATTGATAGACTTTGGATCAAAGCAAAATATTTATAGAAAGATTAATTATATTTTTAACTATAAAAATATATTAAATAAAATGCTTATAATTTAAATAGACATATAGACAACGAAATATAATATTGATTAATAATAATAATAATAATAAATATGTATATTAAACAAAATACTTATAATTTTATCAATACGTATTTATTCATATCAATCAAAATTGTACACAAAGAGACATACGTGAACATATATATAGATATACATATCTATTTCAAAATTTTAAAAAAATAAAAATAAAACTGTTGGTATCCCACCAACGGTCTTATGGTGGGGCACCAATGGTTTAGAAGTATTGTTTACGGTTTTATTTAAAATTTTATAAGACTACTAAATAGATATGTACTATATCATACATATAGAGAAATAAATTGATAGGCATTGGATCAAAGCAAAATATTTATAGAAAGATTAATTATATTTTTAACTATAAAAATATGTTAAACAAAATACTTATAATTTAAATAGACATGGAGACAAAAAAATATAATATTGACTCATGATAATAATAAATATGTATATTAAACAAAATACTTATAATTTTATCAATACGTATTTATTCATATCAATCAAAATTATACATAAAGAGATACGCAAACATATATATAGATATACATATCTCTTTCAAATTTTTAAAGTTTTTAAAAATGAAAATAAAGCTGTTGGTGCCATCAATGATAGTGGTGGGCACCAACAGGTTTAAGAGTGTTGGTGCCCCACCAATAGTCTAATGGTAGGGCACTAACGGTTTTATTTAAAATTTTATAAGGCTACTAAATAGATATGTACTATATCGTACATATGGAGAAATAAATTGATAGACATTGGATCAAAGCAAAATATTTATAGAAAGATTAATTATATTTTTAAGTATAAAAATATATTAAACAAAATACTTATAATTTAAATAGACATGGAGACAAAAAATATAATATTGACTAATGATAATAATAAATATATATATTAAACAAAATACTTATAATTTTATCAATACGTATTTATTCATATCAATCAAAATTGTACACAAAGAGACATACACAAACATATATATAGATATACATATATATTTTAAAATTTTAAAACTTAAAAAAAATGAAAATAAAACTGTTGATGTCCCACCAACGGTCTAGTAGTGAGGTACTAACGATCTAGTGGTTGGGTGCCAATGGTTTAAAAGTAATGTTGGTGCCCATTCAATAGTCACTGGGCACCAACGATTTTATTTAAAATTTTATAAGACTGCTAAATAGATATGTAATTGGATCAAAGCAAAATATTTATAAAAAGATTAATTATATTTTTAACTATAAAAATATATTAAACAAAATACTTATAATTTAAATAGACAAGGAGACAAAAAAATATAATATTGATTAACGATAATAATAAATATGTGTATAAAACCAAATACTTATAATTATATAAATACGTATTTATTCATATTAATTAAAACTATACACAAAGAGACATACACAAATATATATATATCTATTTCAAAATTTTAAAGCTTTAAAAAATAAAAATGATACTGTTGGTGTCCCACCAACGGTCTAGTGGTGGGGCACCAACGATTTAAGAGTAGTGTTGGTGCCCCCACCAACAGTCTAATGATGGGGCATCAACAGTTTCGCGCTCAAAACGGTCTCACCAAATAAAACCTTAACCGTCCTTTTGATGACTGATTGGACAAATTGTGTTTGGAGTTTTATTTATTTTCCTCCTTTCTGCAAATCTTTGCGTACCCATCAAATCCACGTGTTTGTTTTGTGAAAATATAGTTTCATAATTTTTTCAAAATAAATTTTATTTTAAAATATTTTCGTTACTATATTTTCCTTTCTTAGGTAGTTTCACTAATATCAGTTTTCGTCTCAATTACGATCTAAATATTGTTGGTTTGTAGATAATATATATATATATACACACACACACATATAATCATTTTATGGTGAAAGAAATATCTCATTTTAAAAATAAAAATAAAAAATTTTGAGCGAGATTCTCATTATCTTTTACATATGATAATACATGTTTCAACCAATATTTTCGTACGTTCTAAATAATCTGAAATAAAAATTAATATATATTTTTCTTCATTTATCTTTTTATTTATTGTATATCTTGATTGGTTTTATTTATTTATTATTTTTCTTTCGGTGAAAACAATAGGTAGGTGAATGATACATAAGCAGTATCAGGAAAAAGAAAAGTTTTCTCCAAATCTACCAAACAGTCATCTAATTCAACCAACTATAAATTTTCAATGCTAAATCAAACATATATATATATATATATATATATATATAAGAAATTAAATAAAATACAACAAACAAATATCTTTAACACTTCAACCTCTACAATTTTACTTCCAAAAAAATAATTAGTAATTTCAACCTATAAATAAATCAAGAAAAAGAAAGAACATTAAACACACATATGTAACAAATATTATCCACATTTGTGAATAAAAAATTAATCAAATTCAATACAATTCTAAATCATCTTAAATTCTAATGTGCATAGCTACAAAATAGTGTAATTTGGGCTTGGGTGCAACAGAACATTCATCTTCAACATAAGCAAACAAAAAAAAATATAAAAAAATTGAACCGTTGGTACCCCACCACTACATCAATGGTGAGGCACAAACGGTAAGTGATGCTGTCATTAGAGTTTGGGTGCAACAGAACATCGATCTACAACCTAAGCAAAAAAAAAAAATTTAGCCATTTGTGCCCCATCACCACATCGATGGTGAGGCACTGACGGTAAATGGACATTTAAGATTCATTCATTACAGCACACCCACTAAAATAAAAAAAAGTTGTTGAGCAAGCAGTACATGTGCTTGACAAGCATCAGTGATATGATATGTTAATTAGTAAGTATGCATATTTTGATTTACTTAAAAATAATAACAACAATAGGCTAAAGAATATTTGCCACATAAAAATTCCTCGAAAACACAGCAAACTATGTGATTCACAAACAGAAAAAGAATGGTAATATGTAAAAAAACATAAACATGTTCAACTAAAAAAAATAAGCAACGCCAAAATAAAAAATCCGAGCTAGCCAAAAAACAAAGTAAAAGATATTTAGCACATAATTACGCCAAAAATTGAAAAATTCCACCAAAAACATAACAAACATCAATTTGATTCCAACACTCAAATTAAAAAAAAAAAAAAACCCATAATTCCAAACATAAAAAGAGCTAACATGAAAAGCCTCAAAACAGTCTAGAAAGACAAAAAAACCCATAATAACAAGAATCCATAATTTCAAACCCACCATAACAACATAACAAAAAAACATAGAACAAAAAAAATATTCAATGATAAAAATAGCAATAAAAATAACCGTTGGTGGCCACCAACGGTATGGTGGTTGGGCATCTTAAGGTGCTCATACTCACTTTAAGAGCAAATGAATCATTTTCGAATCCTCAATCAATCCACGAAGAAGAGGATTCGGAAATGATCCATTTGCTCTAAAGTGAGTATGAAAAGGTGCTGAACCACCATACCGCGGCCACCAACGGTTATTTTTATTGCTATTTTTATCCTTGAATATTTTTTTTTTTTTGTTATGTTGTTATGGTGGGTTAGAAATTATGGGTTCTTGTTGTTATTTATTTTATTTTTTTCAGATTTTTTAGAGGTTTTTTATGCTGCACTCTTCTTCTTTTTTTTATGTTTGGAATTATGGATTTTTTTAAAAAAAAATTGAGTGTTGGAATCAAATTGATGTTTGTTGTATTTTTGGTGGAATTTTTCAATTTTTGGAGTAATTATGTGGTAAATATCTTTACTTTTTTTTGCTAGCTCGATTTTAATTTTGGTGTTGTTTATTTTTTTTAGTTGAACACGTTTGTTTTTTACATATTACCATTCTTTTTATGTTCGTGAATCACATAGT
This sequence comes from Rhamnella rubrinervis, assembly GCA_007844105.2. Lineage (NCBI taxonomy): Eukaryota > Viridiplantae > Streptophyta > Magnoliopsida > Rosales > Rhamnaceae > Rhamnella > Rhamnella rubrinervis. The sequence goes on along the minus strand of CM017575.2, from coordinate 4,625,579 downwards.
TTGCTACGTTTTCGTGAATTTTTTATATGACAAGTATTATTTAGCCTATTATTATTATTTTTAAGTAAATCAAAATATGGCATACTTACTAATTAACATATCATATCACTGATACTTGTCAAGCACATGTACTGCTTGCTCAACAATTTTTTTATTATTTAAGTGAGTGTGCTATAACGAATGAATCTTAAATGGACCATCGGTGCCTCACCATCGATGTGGTGGTGGGGCACCAACGGTTAATTTTTTTTTTTTTTTTTTTGTTTGCTTAGGTTGAAGATGAAAATTTCGTTGCACCCAAGCTCTAATTACATCATCACTTACCGTTGGTGCCTCACCATTGATGTATGGTGGAACCAACTCATTTTTTTTTGTTAGCAGGTTAAAGATGGATGATCCGTTGCACTCAAGCCCAAATTACACCATTTTGTAGCTATGCATATTAGAATTTAAGATGATTTAGAGTTGTATTGAATTTGATTAATTTTTTATTCACAAATGTGGATAATATTTGTTACATATGTGTGTTTAATGTTCTTTCTTTTTCTTGATTTATTTATAGGTTGAAATTGCTTCTTCTTTTTTTAAAGCAAAATTGTAGAGGTTGAAGTGTCAAAGATATTTGTTTGTTGTATTTTATTTGATTTATTATATATATATATATATATATATATATATATATATATATATGTATATGTTTGATTTAGCATTGGAAATTTATCATTGGTTGAATTAGATGACTGTTTGGTAGAAGTGGGAAAAACTTTTCTTTTTCCTGATACTGCTTATGTGTCATTCACCTGCCTATTGTTTTCATCAAAAGAAAAATAATAAATAAATAAAACCAATCAAGGTTGGAATATGTTTGTAGTTCTTACTATACAATAAATAAAAAGATAAATGAAGAAAAATATATATTAATTTTTATTTCAGATTATTTAGGACGTATGAAAATATTGGTTGAAACATGTATTATCACATCTAAAAGATGATGAGAATCTCACTAAAAAAATTTTGTTTTTATTTTTAAAATGAGATATTTCTTTCACCATAAAATGATTATATATATATATTATCTAGAAACCACCAATATTTAGATCGTAATTGAGATACTAATAAAGAGATAAGAAAAACTAATACAAATGTTCGTTAATTAATTAATAGGGGTGAGAATTTGTGTTATAACATGGTAACACAATTTGAGAAAGACACTAAATTGGTAAACACAACAAAATTGACCCATGATAATTTAAAATATATATATATATATATATATATATATATATATATATATATATATATACACACGCAATCAAACGATTTTTTTGTTTTTGATTTCATGTTGCTGTTGTCCTGTTGTGTCACTAAAGCATAATGACTACAAACTAACCCATGTAACACAATCTAATAAGTAAATTTGATTAAAGTAAATAATCCTAACATCATTATTAAATGGGTCATATTGGGGTTGACATAATTCAATACTATGATTAATAACTCATAAGTTGACAAAATTAAACTCAGCTTATTAATTCTATGAAATTTCACCTGCATTGTTCACATTCAAGAGAGAAATCAAAAAATGTTTTAAGTTATTAATTAGGAACAAAAATAAAAGAAGAAAAATATGAAAATTAAAAATTTGTGCTTGTAACTTAGTTATTGGAGGGATTCAATTAATTAGATTTGGAAGATATGGGGACAAGGTGCTTCTGATACTCTTTTGGTATGCCAACAGAGCTACGAATTTTAAAAGACAATGAAATTACTAATAAGCAAACTTCACAAGCTAAACAAAGTTCACAACTATAAAAAAGAACACAAGAAAGCCTACAGAATTCAACGTTCAGTAAAGTTGATCTTACATGGAGTATCAGGGTGTTTTATTTTAAAATATGTGAGCATAGTCTTCAGTTTATCTTGTACTTTCCACCCAATCACCTCTACAAGTTGCAGGGTTGATCTGCACAAGAGGTCATCTTCTGGCAGATATTCCAAGTCACATGAATCGATAAACAGACTCTCAAGGTTGGGCATTGTATCTTTCTCCATTTCCAACGTTTTGATTATGAGATTCCTCAATTTAAGGACTTGGAGTTGAGAAAACTCACCTGCGACTACTTTAAGCTCATGAGGCTGCAGCCGTGCTTTCGGTATCTTTATTTTTAGGATACCTTCAAGGTCTTGCTAGGACCTTGAAGGTGTCCCAATCAAAAAGCAAGACCTTGAAGGTGTCCTACTCAAAAATTTCATAACTTGTCCAAGAGATCTTGGTGAGTGTTGATGGGAGCGAATTCAATGCAGTACCAACCTCCATAGGATTTGTCGAGTACTTTCTAATTTTAAAGCTCTGAAGTGACTCCAATCTCCGAATGCTTGTCATTACTTTTTCCACCTCATCTTCCTCCATGAACTCTTCAGCGAAATACAATAGAAAGTGGTAGACCTCTGCATCTCCTTGCAAGTTCCCTCCCAGGTTCTTCCAAATTGGGAAGGCATTTTCCACGTGGACCTTGAAAAGCCTCTCTCTAATTAACAAAGCAGTATATTAGACATATTTATTATGCCTTTAAAAGAATATATACAAATGTTACATTTTGATTGCTAAATCAACAATAGAATAGAGAGAGTAGTGATGAAAATAAAAATGTAAAAGAGTTTGTTTATGGGGCCAATAGGCAAAAGGCCTAAGTGCCAATTAGCCGGCGTTGTAATCACCATCTCAATTGTACAACCCCTCGTGCTCCCATATATTCACCAGAAATTCTACCATTTCCTACCAAATTAAAATCCAATTTAGCATTTACAGAAGCAGCAAAACCATAGACTCAAGTGCGCCGTGGGAAAGGCTGTTTGGTTCCAAGTAAACTTTCATACGTTGGATGCCAACTGAAAAGACATGCTAAATGATCAGTCATGAGTAGAAAGTTATGCCAAAGAAACAAGGACTTACTGACATTGGCTATAAAGAGAACAACCAGTAAAATAAATCATCTTAAATTTTCTACAACTAAATGCATAGCTGTGATGTTCCCTCCACTCTTCATCAATTTGCAAAAATACTGCTCATTACACCGGTATAAATGAACTAAAATGATTTTTGAAGTGGAAATCATATAAAATAGGTAGCAAAATTTGACTGCACATGAGTACTATCAAAGATGATTTTACTTTCAACGTTGGGACTATTAATTGGCTCACACCAAAAAGGAACCTACCCTTTTTTGGTGATTGATACCACTGTGTAAAAGACACAAGCTCTATAAATGACAAAGACAGAACTTTCACCATTGGACTTCCAAACATAACAAAGAATGTTTAAATAGAATGCAAAGTTGTTCAATTTGACTAATTGCCACGAGGAAATGAATAAGTTGAATCCGTTAGTGTGTGTTTTGTATTATAATTTCACTTCCTAACAGATTGAGTAAAACTTAAGAAGGCAACAAAAAGAATCCAAAACAGATAAAACCAGTGGAAACCAAAATAAGCGTAGCAGCATCAAATTGTAAATAAGTAAGTCAATATTTCAAACCAGGAAAAAAACTAAATAAAATAAATCTCAACCACACATTGTTTTTCATTGTCAAAATTCTAGAAGGTTTCCAAACAAGCTTTATTGTACCTGTGTAGCTATTTTTGTTTTAAATGTTTCCAAAAACTTGACGATGCATGCTCCCTGCAGTCATTAAAAACAAATATATTCAGAACTGTGTCAACATTCTGAACATAGAAAAAGATCCGAAAATAGTCATGGTAATACGGGATGCAAATGAAACAATTTTTATAAACAAATCAACCAAAAGATCACATTCTCACCTGCACTACAACAACGTTGGGCCCCCTATTCAACCAATCTAAAACGGGTCTTGGAATTATACACAATCCAAATATAATCACAAAGTTAAAGGTGGTAGTGACCACATATTATTAATCATTGACTCACTGAGATAAATTCCATTATATCTATATAATATATTAATTAAGCCTACATATAACTGAAAGTTGAGTATGCAATGTCAAAAAATATATACGGAGGGAAACAAAGGGAAGCAGAGAAGCTAAGCAATAATGAAATCAGCACACATCCCTTGATGCAAGAGAAACTAATGACCAAGTAATTATAAAAATACCACTTATCTTTTTACTTAAAATCATCCAACCAATAACCAAAAAAATATTGATCATAAATTCGATATCGTACTACATGTGTACTACAATTACATGCAGTTAAATAATGACAATGTTGTACTATACCAATAATCCAACTTCCCCAACAAAACAGAATCACAAAAATACAAATTTTCCGAATTTCTGTAAACTAAAAGAAAAAAAATTCAAACACCTTTCAAGTACCAAATTAAGTTTATTTCCATTTATGTAAACCAATTAATTTTATATTACAATACAAAAAACCTGACTATAATCTCCTAACTCTACTAAGGTTACAACAACTCCCTACAAATCATCCAAAATATCTTATGAATCACTGCTGCAGAAATATACATGGCTCACAATGAGACACAATGAAGCAAAAATGTTTTTGAATCTATCCTACTCAACTTATTATACTTATCCTAAATCTGATATGAATGCAACTTTATGTGTTTTCTTCTCACTCCCCTTTAAGACAACTAATGAAACAAATAAAGTTCAAGTCTTTCTTATTACAAATTTTCCCAACTTTTGTAAACAAAAACAAAAAAGATCAAACACCTTTCAAATACAAAATTAACTTTATTTCTATCTGTGTAAACAAATTATGTTATCTTACAATACCAAAAACCAGTCTATACTCTCATAACTCTGCTAAGGTTACAGCAGCTCCCTACAAATCATCCAAAAAAAAAAGTTATTAATAACTACTGCAGGAATATAGGTAACTCACAATTACACACAATCATGTAAAGATGTTTTTGAATTTGTCCTACCCAACTCATCATTTTTATCATTCTAAATCTGATATAAATGCAACTTAAGTCCTTTGAGAAAATTAATGACACAAGTAAAGTTCAAGCATTTCTTATTACAAATTGAGTCCTTCCACCAACTTCAATGGTTCTTCCCATTGTAGATATAAATTGGATCACATCAACTTCATTATAGTTCCCACATTTATCCAGCACAAAAACATACAATAAGAATCTTAATTTTGTAAGCCTCTTTTCCTAATTGATATGTGAAATCCTATGCAATATAATTATTTCAATCCCAAAACAATATCGAGACACAATAAATCGTTACATTTGAAAACAATTTGCGCTGTGTTATATCCTTTAAACTAACAAATTGTGACAGTGAGTAAGATTATTTCAGTTTGTATTAACTTAAAGCTCAAGTTAAAAGCCTTACTACTTGAGTAAGCCACAAGATCCTTTTCTAATCTTCATTTGACACAGGACTCACTCCAACTAAATTAAAATCCATCATACAAAATCCAATTAGTTGCAACAGCTCTAGCTTACAAGTTACACCATCATTATAATGTAAATCATTTGTTTATTCACATCTTTACAATATTTCAATTCCGTTCACCCAAACAGCTTTGATTAATGCGTCTACACCCTCAAAATACAATAAACAAGTTTGCAATACACTAAATAAAATTGTAAATATATGCACTCTCAATACTTAAGGTAACAAATCAATAAATTTATAAAGAGCATGTCACCAGACAAAAATCAACCCAGCACATAAAATAAAAATAGTTATTCAAGACCTCACACAAATAAGAGGAAAATGAAAAATTATGGAAGATAATGTCAGTTGTAACCTGGGGCCTAACAGGTGAATCTGGTGTTAATTGAAATTTTTAGTAGTTGCAAAGTATTTTACAGATTTCATTTGGCCAGAGCCAACGATGTTGTGCTTCTTGCAATATCTGTACAAGATCTGCCAATCAAAAATAGAAGAAAGGGAAAGACAATATAAAAATGAAGCTATTAAAAATAATAATAATAACAGAAGGTGCAAACAAGCACCTAGTTTACAGAGCTTTGTTGGCTGTTACTGCTATTTAAATGCATGTTGCAGCAAAATATGCCTTTTAGACCACATAAAATTGTTTATGGCTCTTTGTAAATAATTTCTCTCTCAAATAAAGATCCATTTTCAAAAATGAAAACTGAAAAGTAACCTAAAATCAACCCAAAAATAAAGCTAACAACACAAAATAAAAGCTAAATATAACCATGAAGAATATTCCAGGAGGCTGACCATTCAATACCAAAATTAGCAGTGAAACCCAATCCTATTATCTAATTCTCTATTTAGATGCATACCAATTCATATTTTCACAAAATATGAAGCTGCAAAAGTTAGTAATACCAACTATATATCCTAAAACTGGGATTAAAGCTAATAAATTTCCACAAACAATAAAGCAAATCATTATGACCAACACAAAGTAAAGTGATGGCGATTTGCATGGCAACCAGTTGTAAGTCATTAACCAATAGGAGTTTCACATACCAATGAGATGAAATGACAAACAGAAACTACCAAGTATAAAATTCTAGTTTAAGGGAAAAATTAAAAAAATAATAATAAGAAGAATAAAAAAAAAAGGACTCCAGATGTAAAAAAAAAGTTAACTTGGTCCTCTCTAAAAACTACAAATTCAACATATGGAAGCTCATTTAACGAAAACTTTTCCTTTATATTTATGAAAGGGATCGCTATTTGTGCAAGGGCAACCATGAAGATCCAATTCCAAGCATAAACAAGAATTACAAACCATATAATTGGAAATTAGGAACAGGTGGAACCCAGCAAACTTTTGAATAAAAATTATTCCTTTCTATCTTTTTTAGTTCTTGAACTGCCAAAGTAAGAAAACCCATAACAAAAGTCCCCCAATTGAAGCAAAAGATGAAAATGAGCAAAGATCAGAGAAACAAAAAAGGCTACTAATAACTGATTCCACTCCGGCACTCACAAATCATGCTTAAGAAATAAAACAACCCATAAACCCATTAGCATGCATCAAACCCCCAGAAAACAATAAGGAACAGCAAAAACTCAATCACACAAGTTAATGAAATACTGAAATAATTACTACCCAATTAATTGTCCCTGATTTCCCATCAAAAAATCAAACCTTTAAGGAAATCTACAATGGCTTATTTGAACAGCTACTCGTAAACTTCACAAGGCGGACTCGTGGAACTCCTAGAAGATGTAGCCAGGTGTTCTGCCAAGGTGCTCAACAGGCAATTATCCTTCTTTATTACTCTTTGCCACATCCTTCTCTACGTTATTCTTCTCAAATGCCTAAAATAAAAAACCAACCCAGAAAAATCCCATTAAAGAATTAAATCAACAAAGAAAAATAGAGAGCCAAAAAAAATAAAAAGAAGAAAAGAAAAGAGAAGAAGCTAACGGCGATGGCGATGTCGACAATTTCTAATAGAAAAAAAATGCTACAGAATAAAAAATCCGAACTAAACAAAGAGCAGACTGAACAACAAAGTAAGACATATTTACCAAATAATTAACTCAAAAGAGTGAAAAATTCCACCGTGAAGTTGCTGCTAAAACACAATCCCTAAAACCAGCAAACCATGAATTGAGATGGGTACACAGTGCTGTGACTGTAACAAAAACAGGGAGCAGATTTTGAACAGCAAGTTCACATAGAGAAGAAAGCTATCCAAACATTTATTGCGACGTAGATGGAAGCAGGTAGAAAACAAGAGGCGCCGAACATGATATTCCTGTAGAAATAGCAATTTTGCAGTTACACCCTTACTTCCAGCGGCGTTACAAAAGGCCAGATAAAATAGCAATGACGGTGCCCCACCGATGGTTTGGTAGTGGGGCACCGAAGGTTGAGGAGTGATGGTGAAATTTAGAAGTAGGGAAAAAATTTCAAAAAATTTAAAAAACAAAACAATAAAATAGCGACGACGAAAAAAAATAACAACGAAAGTTACTGTTTCCGTGCTGCAACCGGTCTTTTATATATATTAAGATATATCGTAATCATAATATTTTTTTAAGAAATTTTGAAAATATATATTGAATATGATGTTTAACGGTTAAAATTATCAGGCTTGAGTCGCAACCTCTCCCTTTTAAATTAAAAATTTATAATTTTAATAAAAAAATTAATATTATCTATTCTAATTTAAAAAACCATAACTTCTCCCCTTTAAATTAAAAAATTATAACTTTGATAAAAAAAAATTAATACTATCTATTCTAATTTAAGAATATTTTTTATGAAAATAATTGAATATATAAGATAGAGGAAAAAGTGAGAAAAAAGAGTATATAAGTAAAGCAATTGTTTCTTTCTTTCTATAAATATTTATAAAAAAAGAAAATACTAAAAAAGAATATTAGAAATCAAAACGTACAGATATGAAATTCAATAAGCAAAAAAAGGGCCTTGAAAGGACTATAAGTATAAGAAAAGAAAAAAAAAAAAAAAGATGAAAAGTCATTGCACGAGTTGGTTTGCAAAATACAAAAAAGATCATAATGGGATAATATTAGAAAATTGAGAAAATTTTATTAATTAATTAATAAAATAATGCCTAAAAATGCACTATCTAGGGGACTACCCATACATCCTTCACTTTACCTGGAACGAGGTCCTTCAAAGCCACATGAGCATAGCCAATGAGTTCAGAAGCCTGAACCCCTTCGTCATCAGATATTCTTACTGTCAAGTGTTGCATAGACACATCTTCAGCTATAAACTCAAAGTGCTCATTCCAGATTGGATTCAATTGGTTACTCTGACGAAGTAACGCAGAATTAGATTGAGTAAAAAGAAAAACAAGAAATAGGAAGAATTCAATTGCTTCCAATTGTTTTACTGGTTTTGATTCTGTCACGCAATGGACGTATACATATCACAGCATAAGGATCTGATTTCCCAACTAAGTCTTTGTTCGTCAGGTTTTTCGCTTGTACAAGCTTCACTTCTAGTGTTCCAACAGGTTTCAAATCCAGATCACTAAGACAGGAAAAAAAAAATCTAGTTGAAATTACTGTCATTTGAACTATGAACACTCTTCAGCAAAAGTTAGTACAGTTAATAGTGGCACAGAGTGTTTATATATTACACCAAGAAAATGTGTTCTATAGTACAATTTTACGCACTGGCCACGTTATGGAATCTTCAAGAGCATCTCGTATTGTTTCCTAAACAAAATAGTATGACAGTATCAACTAAAGCCATATCTCATGCACCATTAAAACATGAGGAAAAAACAAGAAGTGAAAAAATATGCAGTGCAGGACTACTGATTCAAATAACAGTAACATCAAACATAATAACTCTTTTATAAGTTCCATGTTGCTAATCTGTCAACTTTCAATGATAATCGAATAAAGGTTGCAAATGTATCAACCTTCCACTATGTACACCAATTGTTAAGAGTAATGAAAAAGGAATAATGTACTGACTTTGTTGATCAGAAGCAAATATATGGGTACAACTTTCAGAATCAGCTGATCTACAATGATCAATTGGGAGTAACTCCTTACTTTTCCATAAGAGGCAAATAAATGGAACATTCTGCAAGCCTCAAGAAGTTACTCATAAGAAAAATCATTTCAAATACTTAATAAGCCAGTTAGCCTAAAAATGCACTCCATAAATTTATATCTTGAGCATTCATTCTTATACCCATTTTTCAATTGATGACTGGGCTATCTGGAAAACTAACAATTTATCGGAGTTTTATTTAGATAAGCTGATCAATTCATAAGGTTATTGGTTAAATTTTGTATGCATGCAATGCAGATAATTTCATCAACAACAGCTCTTCTGAAACAGGACCATCCAAGGAGATCTCCTTTGTGTTGGGAGGGAGAAGCTGATCACAAGCATAGAAAATTGGAAACTCCTAAACATCATGAAACCTCAGTTGGCTATTTTGTTTTACCAATAAGTACCTCATAGAAAATTATATGCCAGGAACAACTAACTATAGACCAAAATCCTGTTGTTGCACAGTATACCTTAATCATTTATGTGAAAATAAATACAACACAGAAGCAATAAGAGTCAAAATTTACTCTAACCTCAATAGCATCAGAAATTGCTGGGATTGATGATATGTCACCGCCAATAATTTTAAGTTTAAAATCCAGCTTTTTCTGCAGAAAGAAACATATGAAAGATTTGATTTCAAGTGCATTACTTGCATAGGTATTTGTAAACAAAACTACACTGACTTTTATTTTTGATATGCAATTATATGCCAACAGTTTAATATTTTTCATAATCATGCAGCAACATATGTACATGAAAGGAACAATTGTACAATACTATCAGATAAGAATTAGAAAGGGCGCAAAAAATAAATTATATTAATTCACCGAGCACTGCCCTCTCCTATCTAATTCTAATTTTATCAAATGAGAATATAAATCAAAGGAAGCTCAACATGGAAAAGTATATAACATGGACCCGCCATTATAGAGCATGCCAAGATGTTGACAGTCTCATACACTTTCATTTTCTTGTCTTTTAAAGGTAAAAAGTCCACCCTTCCAATACAGGACACGTACTTAAATACAAAATAAATGGTATAGATAACAAAATGGCATCAACTATTGATAACAAAATATCAAAGCCAGAGTTTATCACAGTTTATGAATTCTTAACTACGCTCTTCGTAATAAAGTTTACCAAATAATATTTTGGTTCTCTTTTACATGTTCAAGCTTGAGTACTTCAATCCCAAGATGCACAGAGTTATGAAGACTGTTGTCATTAACAGCTCAATAAAGACTTGCTTCATAAGATGCCGTTCAAGTTTCTACTTGAGGTAAATTGTGAAGTATTTCTGATTGCGTACACGGGCTTCTTAAATGATAATTTTTTTTTTCTTTACGTAGAGAAAAAAAAAATAGAACTAACAAGATCAGTAGAGCACAATATATCAACCATTTCAATGAGAAAAATGGGAATAATACCCTAAGCCATTATCACTGAGTCCATGTAACCAGACTGTTGTTGCTTGATGTTTCCCTTTGGGCTTCACCACATGGGTCCTTCCGAAATCAAATGTCCTCCTAACAGTTCTACTACCTGAAGTTTGTACCGCAAAAAGTCACCTCTCAGAAACTATGCAAGTTTAAAGATATAGCTTTAACCAAAACCAAAATCCTTTAGAACTCCAAAAAATGAAAAAAAGACAAAACTTTCATGGAAAAAAGAAATCCTTTTGCCTAATAAATTGTTTAAAAATCACTATCTCATCATTGAAAGGAAAATCAGATGAGCAAGCTGTCTAAACTTCAACGAAATATGCAAATAAAGAATTTCTGGAGCTGACAGCAATCAACATTTAGAAGTTAACACAATGAAAGGAGGTGAAGAAACAAACAGAACTCATATTAGACTGTGTATGGCTCATCTTCTGGTTTCGTCTAACTTTGCTAAACAGCGCACCTGTTGTTAATGATTAAAAAAAGGTACTGCAATGGAGAAAACCCAGATTGAATTTATAGCCAAATGGAATAAATTTGTAGTGTGGTTGCGCTAATACCCATTCCCGACATAGACAGATAGAGAGCGAGATAAAAAAAAAAAAAAGTTCAGACAAAAAGAAAGTTACCGAAGCATTTACGCGATACAGACTCGGAGTAGATAGCAAAACAGAGACTGCTTTCTATTGCATTCACTCCCACCCACCCACCTGAACAAAGACAAAAAGGTTTAACCGTCGGTGCCCCACCAACGGTGTGGTGGTGGGTTACCGACGATTGAGGGTGATGATGGGGCTTCGATGCAAGGAGAAAAAAAAAAGAATGAAACTATTGATTCCCCACTGACAGTCTGATGATGGGGGCACCGACGGTTGAGGAATGGTGATGGAGCTTAGTTGCAAGGGGAAAAAATATATTTTGAACGTGGACACGATGGTTGTGGGGTGGTGGTGGGCTTCCTCACAAGGTAAAAAAAAAAAAAAAAAAAGGAAAAATTTGAACCATCGGTGCCCGTGGTGGTGGGGCCCCGACAATTGAGGGGTGGTGGTAGGGCTTACTTGCAAGGGAAAAAAAAATTCGTGAAAACAACGAATGGCCATTAATATTCCAATTCTGTCGTCCGCAAGAAATTACAAAAAAAAAAAATTGTTAAAGATGAAACGAAGGGAAAAAAAAAAAAAATTGGTGCTGGTAAGATTGACTAACAATTTTCGATGGAAGGTACGAAGAGGAAGAAGAATCAGCGAGGAAGGCATTGAGATGGGTAAAAAAGTTAGTTTGGGGACCGGGCCTCGTCGTCGTTCTACTACTAATAAGGTTCAGTGTGCTGCCACCGCGCAGAATTGGGAAAAAAAATTCCAAAAGAGCTTCAAAACGATATTTTTAAGCTGCAATTTAAAATAATAGTAATAATAATAACAACAAAAGGCCAACGATAAAATAGAGACGAAAAAAAATAAGAACAATGTTACTGTATAAGAAACAAAACAGAGAAAAAGCAAACAAACAGTAACGAAGAGGTAGAAGAAGAATGAGAAGTAGATGGGATTTTCATATACCTCTGCAAAACAGCCATGAAGCTCTTTAAGAATGACCTTCTCAAGGTATTTACTGTGCTACAGACTGAAGTTGGTAGCCAAGACTCGGAGCAGTAGCAAAAACAAGAGGAAAGCTGAGACAAACTACATTCACTGCTATCCAGAGTCGGAACAGGTAGTAAAAGATGATTCGGAAATATTAAATTAAATTTATTTTTATTTATAAATTAATTATTAATATTTTTTTTTTTTCCTTCCATAAAAGCCCCACCAAGTTTATTTTCTTTTGTTTTCTTGCAAACCGTCGGTGCCCCATCGTAATATTGATGGGGCACCAACAATTTAATTTTTATTATATTTTATTTTTTAAATTTTTTTTATTATTTGATTATAATAAAATATTAAATTAAATTTATTTTTATTTAAAAATTAATTATCAATAATTTATTTTTATTGTTATTTTTTTTTGTTTCCTTGTATAGAAGACTCACACAACAATTTATTTTTATTTTTATTTTTTTTATTTTCTTACAAAACCCCATCACTACAATCGTTGGTGCCCCCACCATCGTAACATTGGTGGGGAACCAACAGTTCAATTATCATCATATTTTAGTTTTTTTAATTTTTTTATTTCTTTTTATTATTTGATTCTAATAAAATATCAAATTAAGTTTATTTTTATTTAAAAATCAATTACCAATAATTTATTTTTATTGTTATTTTCTTTTATTTCCTTGCATAAAAACCTCACACAACAGTTTATTTTTATTTTTACTTTCTTTTGTTTTCTTGCAAAACCCCATCACTACAACCGTTGGTGCCCTAATTAACGAATATCAAAGGGCAATGCTTTAATTTTCATCATATTTTGATTCTTTTAATTTTTTTATTTCTTTTCATTATTTGATTCTAATAAAATATCAAATTAAATTTATTTTCATTTATAAACCAATTACCAATAATTTATTTTTATTGTTATTTTCTTTTGTTTCCTTGCATAAAAGCCCCACACAACAGTTTATTTTCATTTTTATTTTATTTTGTTTTCTTACAAAGCTCCATCACTATAACCGTTGGTGCCCCCACCATCGTAACATTGGTGGGGCACCAACAGTTCAATTTTCATCATATTTTAATTCTTTTAATTTTTTTATTTCTTTTTATTATTTGATTCTAATAAAATACCAAATTAAGTTTATTTTCATTTAAAAATCAATTACCAATAATTTATTTTTATTGTTATTTTCTTTTGTTTCCTCGTGAAGCCTACACAAATGCTTTATTTTTATTTTTACTTTTTTTTTTTTTCTTGCAAAACCTCATCACTACAACCGTTGGTGCCCCCACCATCGTAACATTGGTGGGGCACCAACAATTCAATTTTCATCATATTTTAATTCTTTTTTTTTTTTATTTGATTATAATAAAATACCAAATTAAGTTTATTTTCATTTAAAAACCAATTACCAATAATTTATTTTTATTGTTATTTTCTTTTGTTTCCTTGCATAGAAGCCTCACACAACAGTTTATTTTTATTTTTACTTTCTTTTGTTTTCTTGCAAAACCCCATCACTACAACCGTTGGTGCCCCCACCATCGTAACATTGGTGGGGCACCAACAGTTCAATTTTGATCATATTTTGATTCTTTTAATTTTTTTTATTTCTTTTCATTATTTGATTCTAATAAAATATCAAATTAAATTTATTTTCATTTATAAACCAATTACCAATAATTTATTTTTATTGTTATTTTCTTTTGTTTCCTTGCATAAAAGCCCCACACAACAGTTTATTTTCATTTTTATTTTATTTTATTTTCTTGCAAAGCCCCATCACTATAACCGTTGGTGCCTCCACCATCGTAACATTGGTGGGGCACCAACAGTTCAATTTTCATCATATTTTATTCTTTTAATTTTTTTTATTTCTTTTCATTATTATGCCTATAGTAATTTCTGAAATTGACATGAGCTCGAATTTCAACCAAGGGAACAATCTAATCAAATCCCCCCGAAATAAAGAAAACATAAGATGCCAGATGAAAAAAAAAAGAAAAAAAAGAAGGAAAATGAGTAGCTATGGGGAAAGAAAAATATATATCGACAAAAAGGTTAAAAAAAAAAGGAAAAGAAAAAGAAACCTCGTTATGGCCTCCCACCTTCCTCCGTCGCCCCTCTCTCTCTCTATCTATGTGAATTATGTACCGAAATAATACCCCAAAATGAATTTTTGAAAGAAAAAAAAATCCCATAATTCCAAACATCCCCAAAAAAAAAAAACATTCAGCATAAAAAAACCTCAAAAACAATCTGAAAAAACTCAAAAGAAAAAAAGCATAAATTCAAAAAACTCATAATTCCAAACACCATCAGAACAATACAAATTTATACGTACTCAGAGAAAAACCAAACGGTATCTACGCCAAAACAAACACTTAAATCAAAAATCCATAATTTCAAACATCCCAAAAAAAAACAAAAGAAAAGAAAAGAGTTCAGCATAAAAAAAAAACATAAAAACAAGAACCCATAATTCCAAACATCCATCAAAGACAAGCATAAAGAACCAAAACCAGAAAAAATAAGATGACAACCACAAACCTCAACAAAGCTACAGTCTATAATGTTCTTTCTTTTTCTTCAACAAAGCTATAAGCGGAAAGCCAGAGAAAAGAAAAGGTCACAATTTGGACAACGAGATAGCTACCTATTACACCCACTCCCACTCTCCTTTCACACGAACAAAGGCCAATATAGGAAGGAAAAAAATCAACTCTAAAACGACGTCGTTTTGAGGCTGGAATTGAAAAAAAAAAAAGAACCAAACGACAAAATAACCGAGGACGAAAAACAACGAAGGTTGCTGTGCCTTGGGCTAGTACCGCGCTTTATATATACTATAGATATATATATATATATATATATTTATATAGCCCGATGATATATATATACTTATGGATATTGTGTACTTATATATTTATTTGTATTGCTTTATGTTTTTTTTTTTTTTTGCTTTTTTTTTGTGTGTATTGTGATGAATTATTATAGTTTTAAAAAAATATTGAAAAATATAACATATTTGAACATATATAATTATATTGTTTTGAATATTCATAAGCATTATTTATTAATAGTGTATTTATTGACTTGATTATTGTTATCAATAATAATTGTAGTATTTTCTTCATATTTAGTGTACATGTTAATAGTCTCTTTGTGAACAATTGATAATAATTTATGTTTATATAATGTATTTAATTATTGTAATTTTGAAAATATTTCTCTATGTTGTTTTGTATATAAAAGTTAATATTTTTAGTGTGATTTAAATTTAGTAGCTATATATAATTGTTTAAAGATTTATTTGATTTCTATTTATATACATTTTATTTGTTTTAATTGATTTTTTCACTTTTTATTTTTATTAGTAGGTGATTATTGTTGGGATTAATACTAAATATAATGGGAGTTTCAGTGAAAGTGTCTCCATTATTGGATAAATATTAAGATTTTGAATAAAATTATAATATAGGTCATTTTTATGTTTTTAAAGAAATAAATTTTTAATAATTTTGTGAGTCTATAATCAATAAGGCAGTCACTTTATCATGACTAAATAGAAAAAGCTAAGACATATAAAACCAATAAATAGTAAAAAGCTAAAATGTCTTGTTTTCGAAGGGTGTTGCTTGAGATAAAATAGTTTGCTTAATTATTATTTTTATTTAATTATTTACTTAAAAGTTGGCTAATTATTATAATTTTGATTAAAGTCTTATTTATATAGGATGTGTATATTCTTTTCCTATCAAATTTATTGTAAATGAAGTATAATAATGATATAAAAGTGTTTTTATGATAAAAAAAAATTAATAGTAAGTTTGTAAATAATATTATTATTTTTTAATTAGAGTATATGATATAATCATAATATTGGCAATTAGTCTATTAGAGATAATGTTTCGTTATATTGTTTTAAAAACATAAAACATCAATTAAAAGTTTCCAAATTTTTTTTTTAATAATGAAACTTTCCTTTAGTTTATTAGACAAAAAGGAATGATGAATAGGTAAATTTATTTTTTGAAAAATAGTTTTGGAAGAACTCTGGTGATTTTTGACTTATATTTTAATTTTGAAAAGCAATTGATTGCAAAATATAATATAAAGAATTCATAAAACTTTATTATTAGATGGACAATTTTGAACATAATTCGACAATAATAACTTGCATTTGTTGAATTAGAATATGCATCAGGTTCTGGTTCTTAATCATGTAATCCTTGGGGCGCAGTTACATGAAAATTTGTCTTGATCTTGCACATCTTTTTTTTTCATCGTCTTCTTCTTCTTCTTTTATTTGTTTATTTTGAAACAAATAAGATATTAAACTGTCCATTGCAAATTCTTGAATATGGATTCTTTATTCTGCCTTAATTGGAATGTTAGAGTATATGTGAATATGTTCATTTCTATTACATATTATATCATATAATATAGCAAAATTGAAAACCTAATTTTGATTATAACATAAATTGCATTATAGTAGTTTTAAAAAGATAAATGCATGCTTTTATCACCAAAAAAAAAAAAAAGGAAAAAAATAATATATGGGCTAGTCAACCTTTAAAGTGCAGAATTTTACTTTTTTTATACATGAAATGTTGCGTAATAAGTGCATTAGTTTATACGACGTTCAGTTGAATTGAACTTTAAAGGTTCAATTTATTTATCTTTTTTTTTCTTTTTTTTTTCTTTTTTGTTTACCTTAAAACCACCGGTACCACACTTAGACAAACATGGTGGGCACTGTCTATTCTTTATCCTTTTTATTTTCCTTGTAAATCTCAGCACCAACCCCTCGGTCATATCTGCCCATACAACCAAACCAACAGTGGGGAACTAACGGTTAATTTCTTTTCTTTTTTTTTATTCCTTTGACAATAAACCCCACGAGGGCCCCCAACTGTCGATGGAACACTACCATTGCGTAACCCGCGTGAAAACCAGCTGCTAATTCTTATTTTAAGAACTTAAATAGGACATTTGTGGTTGTTGAAATCTGAACCAATACATAAAAAAGAAATTGAAAGGATTTATGAGATACGAGATCTTTGACAAGATGTAACACTGCCAAGATAGATAATTCATACTTATATCTATACATATGTGAATTCCTTACGAATAATTGTATAACGAAAAATTTTAAATAAAATTAAGCTAAAAAACATATAAGTGGGTTCTATAAATTCTTTACCTATTGGGTCTGTAGTATTTTCGTTTATAATGCATAAAATAATTAATTAAAGATATATAAAGCATAATGACTGTGAACTTAAAGTTTGTTTGATGAATTTTTTTTTTAGTAAGAAAACCATGTAATCTTAAGGTTATTGTTAATTAATTCGATTGTGAGCAATTGTTTCTTGCAAAAAAAAGACTAAAATTTAAATCATATATATATTTATACTAGATCATGCCACTAGCTTTGTAGGCGGTTTTCAAAAATATTAATTGAAATTTTGATTTTTTTTATTCTTTATTAAATATAATTATTTTATTTAATATTTTAAATTTTATTGATTTTTAAAAAATTAATAATTATATTTCTATTTTGGCCATAATTATTGGTGATGTGTATAAAATGATTAATTAAATTGGTATCCCTTATGAAATTAATTATAAAATTATATTTGATGAGAATATAAATATGCACAATATGAAATATTTTTAAAAATTTGTAGAGAATAAATTATGCTTAATTTAAAAGGTCATACTGTAGTAGGATATGATCAAGTGTTACATGAATGGAAATCTAATCTTTATAAGTACACTTTATGATTTGTAAGTGTCCTCTTCAAATATTGTGTAAATATATTGAAAACGATTGTATTGACAGTATAAACCCTCTTATTTTTCATGTTTATTTTGATGGTGAACATTTTATTTCAAATAATCAACACTTTACTTTATCATACAAATTATATAATTTAACAACTTAAACACAATTAAAATAAAATAACTACATATAAATTATAATAAAAAAGGATAAAAAAAATGCTATTTACAAACTTACTATTAGATTTTTTTAATATCAATACATATTTATATCATTATTATATTTCATTTAGGATAAATTTGACATAAAAGAAATATGCACAACCTTATACAAATAATAAAACTTTAATTAAAATTATAATAACTAACCCATTTTTAAGCAAATAATTAAATAAAAAATAATAATTAAATAAATTATTTTATCTCATGCAGCACTTTTTACGAATAAGACATAACTTTTTACTATTTTTTGATTTTATATGTCTCAGCTTTTTCTATTTAGTTACAATAAAATAACTGCCTTATTGACCAGACTCATTAATCAAAACATTTAAACTTAAAAATAAACTAAATTTATTATGATAGTTTATTTCTAATCAATTCTAAGTTTTGCATTAAATATCCAAACCATGAACACAGTCCAAACAAAACAACAAAACTAAATATAAAATACACAGCAACCTTAACGGCCTAATGGTAGAGCATCAGACTGGTGGAGGGCACCAACGCCCTATTAATCATTATCTTTCATATCCAATATTCAAATTATTTTTTATCCATCATATACAATTCAATATCCTAAAAAAATTATAAAATAATTAAAATATTTATAAATAATTTATTTTAAAGAAAAAATAAAATAAAAGAAAAACAACTACCATTTAATTATGTTGCTTAAATTGTAATAGCATGCATGAACAATTAGGAAATGAAAAAAAAACGATCCACATACCTTTGGTCGTTCTAGTTCCTTAAATTTACACCGTCACACCTTTCATCACCCGTGTGAGTAGGTAAAACTTCATATGGAGAACTTGTAACAAAATCGGCCACAACAAGACTTATACATCTTATATGCCCATTTACAGCAGCAAAACGAAGAGCTATTCGTCCACTAAGATAGTCTGCTCTTGTAACCTAACCGGACAAATAAAAAATCAAAACAATTATTAAGTCAAATAATCAAACTTTCAGAAAAGGCTTAGAATAATTACAAGAAGAAAGATTATGCTTCAAATGATATTAGGTGCGAAAGAAATTATTAAGATTAAGCTCAGTGATTCACATTGCATCGGAAGATGAAAAGGGTACGGGCAACTTGCCAGAAATTGCAAAGGATGTAAAAGATATATATACGACAATTAGGCTCTGTGACTCACATTTCATCGCAGGAGTGTCTGTACACAAAACCTGAATGCTTCATTTTTCCAAAGAACAGAAGATAGA
The DNA here is from genome assembly GCA_007844105.2 of Rhamnella rubrinervis. NCBI lineage: Eukaryota > Viridiplantae > Streptophyta > Magnoliopsida > Rosales > Rhamnaceae > Rhamnella > Rhamnella rubrinervis. The sequence continues at coordinate 4,605,800 of CM017575.2, read as the reverse complement.
GACCAGTGTAAATAATGCAACCACACATGTCAGCTAAAATACTAATTAAACTTTTTTCAATTCCCGTTATCATCTTTCCTTCGTCCATTTTCTTTCTTTCAGTAAATATGGGGATTCACATTAAAAATAATACAGGACTTAAAAATTTAGAATCATAACCATAAGGAATTAAAAATTAATTTTTTTTTTAAAAAAGGATGAATCAATCAACAAAAATTCAAAAGTACAAAATAAGTAAGAGAACAATATGTAGATATATATGAGCATCTGATGTTTATACACTAAAGCATAGACATTAAGATAATAATAATGCAGATTTCCATATTCATCAGTGTTTTATATTAACCAAAAAAAAAAAGGAAAAGAAAATAAAAGAAAAAAACATGTACCTTTGTACAGTGGAATAAATCATGCCCTCTAATTTATGAGATGTTCATATTGCACCACCTAATTACTTGTCATAATACCCCTAAGGTTTTAAAACTAAATGCTTCTCACAAAATTTGTGGACTCATCCATTGTGTAGATGAATATGATTGCTATTTTAAATTCTTGATATCCTACAAAAGCATACAATGCAGCACAAGAAATCAAGTGCACAAGGAAGCATACAAAAGACATGAATGATAAGAAATCGGTGTCAATATAAATCCACATGAAAAAGTCCTCCATACCATCATAGCCAATTAAGATGCAGGGGTTCCCAGAATCTTCAGAAACCTTTAAAATCTCTGCTCAAGCTGCTAGTAAGCCGTAATGCAGGTAACTGTATACAACATGCAAAAGCCAAATAAAAGCTAAATCAACCTAGGCATAAAATTCTATAGAAGTTGCAGAAATTTAAAATTTGGCATATATTAAAAACCAAGAAGTAAATAGAAAATAAGAAAAATTACAAAAATCACCCATGTATTTTGGGTTGTGCCTCACTTTAGTCCATAGACTTTTTTACCCCTGAAGTATGACATAATGTCAAATAAGTCCCTCTAATAGGTTTTTTGCAAGAGTATGACAAAATCAACTCCTTGATGTTCACTTAGACAGCTTAGACGGACTATACATGATAAGCTTAGATTGGTTAATATAAATAAATCGTTAACAGGGGAAGGAAAAAAAAATGGATAAAAAACAATGTGAACTCCAAACTTTTATTAATGTGAGAATTAGGACCTTGTGTTAGCAAATTTTACTAAAAATAATATAAAATTTCCGCATGTATCTCTTAATCATAACTTGTAAATGAATTTAAAGATCATTTTATTTTTATTTGGAGACTTAAGAAAAACATGAAAAAGAAATTATAAGATTAAAATTAAAAACCTTAATATTGAACTATATTCCGTCCTAAAATGATTATATCATACTTTTTCACTCATTATTGCATCATTCAAACAAGCCACATTATCAATTATAATTTTCTTTCAATTTTTTGCTTCAGTTGTCAAATCAAATAAAAATAACAATTAAAGGACTTAACTGTTACATTTACCAAAGTTCAAGTTAACATTGTTAAAAAATAATTAAAATAAATTAATTAATTAATTAAAAACTCAATTATTATTGGTGCCAAAGTTGAAAGTGAGAAAATTGTTATTTTTCATTAGAAAAAGAAAAAAAGAAAAAGAAAGAAATACATGGATTGATAAAATAAAACCTGATTCAAGCATATATTGTCCATGAAAGACATTTAAGTGATGAATTTCAAGTGGTTAATTAACATAATTTCATCAACTTCCAACAGAAAACATAAAAAGATGGACCTATTTGATACTATATCACATTTAGGGACAAGATAGCTAAAAAAATATAATAGTTTAAGAGCAAATTAAAACATGATCTAAAGATATGGATGATTTTTGTAATTCTCCTAGAAAAGTAAAAGAAATTTGATTGTCACATATGGAAAATAAAGATGAGAGATGTCCAAGCAAAATAAATAAAACAAGGAACCAAAGAAATTGTTAACCCCAAAAAATAAATTAACCAACAATTGTACATTGTAGAATCATGGCATAAATTTTATTTAGAAAGAGAAAAACCTGTGAACATAAAGGTGATATTTTGCCCCTTTAAGATACATTTCCTTTACATAAGTATCCTCTCCATCTGATGCCCTTGGTGCCTTTGCAGCAGCTGTCTCTGAGATAGCATAAGCCATTTGGACAGATCCACCACCAAGATCAACTACTCCAACTGTATTTGAATATTTCTTCCCCAAATTTCCTAGAAGATAGTTTATTGTCACCTGTTAATACAAGATACAAGTTAAGAATGTATGGTTATACCATGAGGAAGCGTATCCTAATCTAGTAACCATCATGCATTCTAAATTAGTTTATTGTCACCTGTTAAAACAAGATACAATTTAAGAATGTATGGTTATACCATGAGGAAGCGTATCCTAATCTAGTAACCATCATGCATTCTAAAGACTAAAGTTGCTCTGAAAATACTGTACTGTAACTCATACAGCATCCATGAAATAATTTGGAGTCTTATATTGGCTTCACTAATAGAATTTTCATAGATCTTGTATTACAAAAGAAACCTTTGGCACGATCAAGCTTACAGATGTCCTATATCTAGGAGTACGTTTTTAAGTTTATCAGACATTTTATATTTGGGAGCATTTGGTTTTGGAGTTATTTGTTTAGAGAAGAATGCAAAGCCCCTTCAGTGTGCATTCAAAATCAACTCTCTGTTTTTTTATAAATGTTGAATACAACTTATTCATAAGTAATTTAAAGTACAATTCAGAAACTGCTTCCCCCAACACTTGCCAACTGAACAACATATCCTCATTTTTTTTAGCTTTTGGATAACATATCAGAGAAGTTTTAACTACTTTTTGAATTCTAAACCAAAATAACTTTTCCAGATTTAAAAAATAAGAAAAGTATAATTTTTGTTTTAGATTCTATGAAAACAATTTTTGCATCGCAAAGTGAATTCAGCCTAATCTAATTTGCTTTGGTCCTGGTTTGAGTTTTAGTTTTTCTTCATTCTTCTTTAGATATTAGAAAATTATTTTTCCAATAAGAGTTCTTTGCTTTTCCTCACCACATTGATTCTTAGCTTCTGCCAAATCGTTTATATATATATATGGAAAACTTAAAAGTTTAGCTTCTTATAATAGAAACCAGGAGAAATTGCTAGTATATGAGATTCCTAGAAGGCCTTGAAGGGATTGTAACGTTTCTATTACAACTTTTCTTAAACTTTCTATAATCTACAATGAAATTACATTAGCACCAAAATCTCAGTAAAGTTTATCTTCAAAATCTCATATCATAAAACCCAATACAACCCACCATCAATTTTCACTTTAAAGTTATGAGAATATAGATGCAAATGCGCAAAGACTCGTTAAGAAGAAAAAAAAAAACAAGAACCTATAATTTCAAACATCCACCAAAAAAAAAAAAGGCAAAAAAAACCTGAAAAATGTTTAAAATATGCTTAAACGCACACCTATACACAGAAATTTATTCAGCCACAGTGTATGCGTATAAATTAATACATTCAATACCTACACAGAAAAAAAAAAGTATTGGTTGAGTAAAGAAACTTACTATTGGCTGAGATCACAAGAAGATAGTGTATGGGTCTGTGGAAAAATGCATCGGATGCCAACTAATCGGAGCCGTGGGTGTCGCTGAAGCCGTGGACGTCGTCGGAGAAGACAACTGGGAACGATTCTTGCTGGTTCATGGAGCAGCGATTTGGCACGGCTGAAATTCGTGGGCATGGGTTCAAGATTACTCAATCCGAGAACAAGACAAGTGGAAAAAAAAAAATTCCAAATGCACAAAACGACGTTGTCCGAGAAGGTACCTGTCTTCCAGAATGCTGATCAACACTCTATCAAGTTAAAAGTCGAATTTTTAGAGAGATAGAAAACAGGAAGAAAAGGGGGAAGAGTAGGTAATATGCTATCCAAACATTTACTGCGATGCAGATGGAAGCAGGTAGCCTATCTATTAGGCCCACTCCTACCCTCCTCCACGTGAACAAAGGCCAAAACAGGAAAAAAAAAATCCAAATTTCAGCTTCAAAACGAAACATACAAAATCATATAAATTATGTTCGTGCTCCAAAAATTAATAAACCAAGAAACCTGCAACTTAGAAAAAAAAATTAATTGTTCAAGAAAATAATTGTTGGTAGATTACAGAATTTTCAGGAAACAAACTGGAACTTCAACAATGAAATTAATTAACTTTGGACCTTGCGCTTGATCTTGTGAACAGGGCTTTCAGAATCTTCAATGTCGGGCATGTAGGTGGCAGGAACTCGACCTGGATCCATGGGTACAGATATGGTATAGTTGAAGACACATATGACGGTCACACCAGCGAAAATGACGGTGTTTATTATTCCGGGAGAAGACAGGAGACCAAACCACCGGTCTATGTAAATGAAGATTGTGGTAAAATATATATAACAAATGGCCAAAACGACGACGGTTACTGGCACAGAGAACCTGACGCCCTGCTCCATGGTGCCCTGGGATGTTACTGAGGTCGGAGGAGGTGACAGAGGCACCGGCATCATAAAACAACAGCGTTATAAGAAAAAAATAATAAGTTTTGCAACTTTAAGGCGAGAAGAGTATATTTTTGTACTCTCCATTACCCATCTCCATTCTTTTAATCTTGCAAACCCAAGCCAAAGTTCCCTCTTTTTTCAGTCTCTACTTCTTTCGGAAAAAAAAAAAAAAAAAAAGGTAAAAAATAAAATAAAAGAGAAACATAAATAAATATACGGTGACTGCAATTTCAGCAAGGAGAATAAGGGTTTCAGATGGGGAATAAATGACCTAGGGAGGTACCTGTCTTCCCAAAATGCTCATCAATACTCTATTAAATTAAAAGTTGAATTTTTATGAGTCTCTTCATCCATAACTATTCTTCTAACCTTGAAAGCCAACACCCCACGAATCTTTTTAATTTTGCAAAGGATAAATTATATGTACTACCTCTGATGTTTAAATTAACTACAGTTGACATTTAATACTATTAAAATTATATAGATATTATCCTTAACGGATTTAAATTTAACAATTTAACTTAATTAATTAATAAAATATTTATTTTACCATAATAATATAAAATAATTTATATATTCTCGAACAATTTAAAAAAATATTCAAAATAAATAAACACGTGGATAAATTTAAAAGTGACGTGTGGCACTATAAATATATATATATATATAATTTATTAATTATATATATTTTTTACTTGTACTTTTCTTTTTCTTTTTTTTCTTCCTCTTCGTTCTTCTTTTTTTTTCCTTTTATTTTTTTCTTCCTTTTCGTCTGGGTCTGACCTTTGGCTCAAGAACTTGTGTCCCTCAAGCATGTTGTTTTCACCATACATCTACCGCCCCTCTCTTCCCCTAAAGACAAAAACCACAAAACCCTCATTCTCAATTTCTCTAAGATCGACCGGTCTCTCCTATTGTCTGACAACACACCCCTTCGAATCCTCGCCAAGCTATCGGAGTCACAGAGCAACCACAACTCGCTCGCCTGCAAGCAGTGGTAGTTCATCAATGGGGCTGAATCTCCATCAGATAGACAAACAAGATTGGAATTAAAAGGAGGTATTTTTTGGGTTTTGGTTAATGGGATTTGTGGGTTGGATTTGGTGGAAAGTGGCTGATTGGGACGAGTTCAAGGGTTAAAGGGCGGGTCAGAGAAATAAAAGGAATGGATTTGGTGAAAATGTTGTTTTCATTTTCACGATGAAAATGCGAATCCTCCCAACCTTGCCGGAGCTGAAATTGCTCTTGGAATACAACCTGATCATGCGCGGTGGTCAAACCAGTGGAAAAGGATCTGGGTATGGCGGAATTGGACTCGGAAGGGCCTATGCGTGAAAGGGTAGGCTGGAGGATGAAGAACGTGGACCCAATCAAGATACCCACAAGGATAAACAGAAGCCTCTGTTCTTTGAAGAGGTAGTTGATGGATCTGGGGAGAGATCTGGGGTGCTTGAGGGTTTTGGGCGAGTATGGAGATGTTGGGGCTGTTGGGATCTCTTCGTCTCGTCTATGATTCACACTTGATTGCTTGTGTAGCTTCATGCTTGCTTGCTTGCTCGGAGAAATGCCTTGTGCTCTCCTTTTTTCTTAAAAAACTACGGCCTTTTGAGCTTCAAAGATTGAAAATGCCAATAAAAAATTCCAATCAATATGGAATTGTAGATTTTTGAAGCTTTTCTTTTGAAACTTCAAGCGTAATGTTCAAGCATTTCCAGCTACAAAAATGCGACAGAGAAGAAAAAGTAAAAAGAAATTAAAAAGTAAAAAAAATATTAAATTATTTAATTAACCATTTTATTTAATTAAATAATTTATATTTAATGATAAAATTGTCCTTTTGACTGTTAAGTTTAACATATTTGACCTAGCGGCAGGGAGGTTGTAAGTGAAAATTGATATTGTTGGGTCTATCTGTATTTAGGTTAAACGTCAGGGGTAATCCTTTTGCAAATCCAGTCAAAGAGAGATGCAAACTGCTATGATGGAGATGTCAGGGGTAACCCTTTTGCAAATCCAGCTAAGAGAGATGCAAACTACTATGATGGAGACGGAGGCAGGTAAAAATGGATATTAGTGCAGATGATGGAGATGGAAGCAGGAATAGGCAAAAAAAATTCCAAAAAGAATTTTGTTACACCCACTCCAACGTAAACAGCTACAAAATAAGAAAAAAAAAAATTCCAAAAAAACTTCAGTACGATGTCGTTTTGAAGCTGTAATTGAAAATAAAATAACAAAAAAAGAGAGGAAAATGATAAAATAGCGACAACGAAAAAAAATAACAACAAAATTACTGTTACCGTTCTTCAACCGGCCTTCATATATATTAAGATATATAGAGTGGGTATAATGTCAATTCTAACAAAGTCTTGTACAAAGCAGGAACAGATATATACAAAGTTTTTAACAAATGTTTATTTTTATTTAATGACCTATATAGATATATATAATCAGAAATGTTATGGTAGGCTGCATAACATATAATTGGATGTCATCTTATTAAATATGAATACAAATATAAATGCATAATATTTATTATTTTTTTTGAATCTACGTAAATTGGTCGATCTTTACCTAACTTAGTGAGCTATGTAGTTCAAAATATTGTGCCCGTATATAATATATACACTCCTTTTGGTTATTTTATTCGGTACACTTTTTTTTTTTTTTTTTGGGTAATGATGTACATTGTGTGCACTCTAATTGTATACACTTTAAACAGCGTAAAACAATAAAAATAAACTCAAAATTTAAATAACAATTTCAAGGGAAATTAGGGTTTAAAACAGCGTAAAACAATATAGGTATTATGTATCTTACGGTGTAAAGTTGAAGGAGTAGCTGAAGTAACGGAATTAGAAGGAGCTTGGAGCTCTTTCATCTCTACATCTTGGGTCATTTTGCAGAAACTGTACCCAGCATCACACAAAACTAAAATTAATATAATCTAAAAATGAAAGGCAAACACTAAATCGAATGGAAATTGAGAAGATTTAACCTGTAAATGTAGGGAACGAGCTCGACTTGATCGGAGAAGTTAGGGTTTCGCCAATTTTCTTTCCCTGCAAGTCTCTGAGCAAGAGTGTGTAGGAGAGAAAGTAGCAAGGAGGAAAGAAGGGAAAAAGGCTGAACTTCAAACGACGACGCTCTTGGAGGGGTTAGTAGCGATTAAATACAGGCCTAAACGGCAAGTCGTTTTCACAAATTTTGTTTACGTCCAAATTACATAAACACCCCGGTGACTTTTACTTTTTTAATAATTAAAAAAAAAGATTTTATTGCATAACGCAAAAATATTTCTGCTATGTTTTATTTTATTTTGCAATGATGACCTAAACATAAGTTATTGTAGTCAAAATATTTAGTCAATATCTGTATACCAAAATTAAAATATTCAATATCTAATTCCTTTTTAGTGATAAATATAAAATTTTGATATATTTAACCGAATGTAAATTTTAATATTGAGAACATACAAAATTATTTTTGGATTAATAGCTCGTAGGTTCTTAAATTACACACCCATTTTTATTTTAGGGACAAAAATATAAATGGATGTGTAATTTAAGTGCCTAAAAGTATTTTTTTTTTCTTCTGGTTTTCATCTTTAAACTACATGCACTTTGGTTCTTTTCAAAGTATTAGGTCAGTTTGTTGATGATCAATTACTTGTAAAAATACAATACATTAACTTTAAGTAGCACTTTACAAATGTAAAATGAAACTAATTGCTCCGGATACTGCTTTTGAAAAGGGAGCACGTGTATAATACTAAAATATCATCAGCAAACGTACATATAATACTAAAAAATAACTAATAAAGTGCGCCACTTATAAGTGGTCTAAGGACAAAAAAGTAATAACATTGGGGTCAAAGTGTAAATTTTCATGTAGTTTAGAGATCTATAAAGTTATTAACCCTTAATTCTTTTGATTTTTTTTTTAATGTCAATTAATGGTTTAAGTTTTTGTTTTTGTCAATTAAGGTTTAAGTTTTTCTATTATTAATTTCAAAAGATCCTTACACATTGATGGAATGAGAATGAAAGGAAAAGAAATAATATGGTTAAAAGTAGGGGGGTGTTCATCGGCTGGTGTCGATTTTTCACCATTAGATTGGCCGATTAGTTAAATAACCAAAAGCTATTCTTTTACATTGAAAACCGATCACAAATGACTGATACTAAATCGGTCATTTTCAGTCGATTTTTCAATATTATGGGGGGGATTGCATAGGCTAATTGAAGAGGGTTGCATAGGGAGGATAATAGGGTTGCTGAGGGAGAAGGTTGCATAGGCGATGAAAAATGAGGACTGAGAGAGGGAGATCTGGAGAAGATATAAATATATATATGTATATATATATATATATATATAAACTTGTAGAGGGCAAAGGGAACAACGGGGAATGAGGGTGGAGAGAGAGAGGGGGAGATTGGGATGGGAAGAATGAAAATACAAATAAAAAATTAAAACTATATAATATAAATAAAATATAAAAATACATATATATATATAAAATATTCGGTCGGTTTTGATATCTATGATCTCTGCATAGATGGAACCAAAGACCGACTAAATTGTATTCCTCGGTACTGATTAACTGGTCGACCACTGCCAATCACCAAAAGAGCTTGATGCCATATGGTTCGGTCGATTGGTTTTTTTAGAGCTTGTTTGATAATATAATCGTTTTTTAATTTTATTTTTAATTTTTCCCTTTTAAATTAGGTGTAATTTGGTTAGTTTAGATATTAATTAGAGTTTGTTAAATATTAGTTAGATTAAAAATATAAAGGAAAATGTAAAACAAAAATTGAAAATGAAAACACTTCCAAAGTATTTTCAGTTTCAATTTTTATTTTTACATTTTTATTTAATTAAGTAGTCTAACTAACATCTAACAAACTCCAATCAACTTCTAAACTAATTAAATTACATAATTTAAGATGAAAAAACTAAAAATAAAAAGCAGTAGTATTATCAAACGCAACCTTAATTTTCAGTTTCTTTGCATATCTCTGGTGGGAAGGAAAAAAAAGAAGAAATTATTTTTTTACTTCATCTCATTTACATCCAAAAGTAAGAGGACAATAAAGAAAATAAAAATAATTTAATGAAATTTTTTAATGTTCTAAAATTACCATTGTCTAATACCGTGTGAGAAAATTTATTGTCTTCTGTATGAGAATATTTTTGTAAACAATACAAAGTGCATTAACTAATTTTTCACTTCTTGTTTCCTCTTATTTTCATTAAATAACAATCCAAACAAACAATTATAACAAATTCTGTCATTTCTTTTCTTTTTCTTTCCTTTATTTTCTTATTATTATTTTTAGTTCAATCCAAACAATACCATAAGAAATACAATGTGAGTATATTTCTTTTCTTTTATTTTTCAATTCTATTTGAAATATTTCATGCCATAAGGAGTATTTAGAACAAAAATAATTCACATTGAATAGCTCTTGTATATTTTTAATTGGACTTGAAAAAATACGCAATGTGGAAAAACCAAAATTATTCAACAATTTAATTTGAATGAGAGACTCAACAGAACTTTTCTGGTGAATAGAAGGAAATTATAAATTAAACTTAATTTTAATAAATTATTTTGTATAATATAAAGAGAAAATTACAAATTAACTTCCTAGACTTTCACGTTTGTGTCAATTTTCCTACTCTATATATATATATATTTTTTTTTTTTTGAAGCAATTTACCACCCCACCCTCCCCCCACTTTAAAATAATATCAAATTATCCTTTCTAATTTTTTTTATTAGAAATTGACGAAAATGACTAACTACTATCAAAATTAATAGCATACATAAATAAAAGATGTTGAAATTAGAATTTGTTTTTTTATCAAATGTAATAAATTCTTTTTGCATGGTTATGCATACAGTAATTTTTATTTCATTTTTTAAAATAATTGTTTTATCAAAAAAAAAATTCCACATATTTTTTCTGTTTAAGTAATTATTATTATTATTTTTTCTCTTTTTTATTAAATAAAAAAATGTTTAACCCATGAACTTGTTAGGAGCATGGGCTTATTTACAATCAAGATACAAGAGTCTCCAATAGTAGGTTTACACTCGCTAAAAGGACATTTATATTTGTTGTCGGATTAAGGGCAGGGCGACTGAAACACTACATAAGACTTATCAATGATTAAATCTATAATTTTGAACCCGCAAAATGATAGGGTTTTTCGGCTTTCTTCTGTTGCTATGTTTAAGTAGTTAATTTGAATATTAATTGGTCAATTTTATCAAATTAAAAAAAAAATTCGTGGAATAAGCAATTTGACATTATGCTAAAGTGTAGGAGTAAATTGCTTGGAAACAAAATGCATAGGCAAATTGACACAAGGGTGAAAATGTAGGGGAATCTTTAATTTTTCATATATATATATATATATATATAACTGATATATGAGCATAGAATTGCGTAATAAAATATTTATTGAGATTTGTATAACCGTGCAAAATTCTTTATTGAGGTGAGGGAGTACATATATAATTTCCCAAACATACATCTTCTCTTTTATAAAAAAGGATTTAAGGATTTCATATGCATTGATAAAAGAAAAGCAATAACTAGTTACTCTTTTCCAAATGTCCAACACACTTTACCCAGAAACCAAATCCTCAAAGTATTTTTTCCACAATCATAAACTTTTTGGAGTTATTTCATATTTGTACAAAGCTAATCCTTGATCCTTCATGTTTATGCTTTTTCTGGTGTTTTGATATACTATGATTAAACTACCCAATATTTACCAAATAAATAAATAAATGATTTAACTGCCGAAAAAAAGAAAAAAAAACCCACAATTTCATCTCATATATATATATATATATATATGTTAAAAAACTTTGTTTAACTTGTATCCCTCATTTAAAAAAAAAAAATCAAACAAATAGGTCTCTCAATTTTTTTTCCCAGTACTGGTAATTCCATTCAACATACGTATGGTTTAAATCTCATTACAAACTTTTGTTATTTCTTATTTCATACTACAAGGGTCACTTTATTAAGTAGATATTTCACATAATAATACTAAGAGAGAACAAGTCATGCAATGTGGAGGAGCTTGCCACAATCAAAATCAGCCTTCTTCAGCAGCAAACCAGCCAAAATTGCTGCAAAAAATTTGTCCCTCAAGAAACTAATAACTTTCCCACGACTTTCTTGAATAAAACCCACAACACAAGCTGTACTCGTAAGATCGAAACTCCTCCATCTCCTTTCCTTAGCATATTTCTTCAACCCCATTTCAATCTTATTGTATTCCTCTTTAGCTTCTACACCACTTTGCTTTATTTCCAAAAGGGGAGGCCAAGACACTTTGCCAATACAACACCATCTTCCAAAACAGAACAACCCCCTTGGCCAATGTCTGGGGTCATGGGATGGAGAGCATCACCAGCTACACAGACATTTCCTTTATTGTTGTTAGCCCAAAGAAGCTCCAATGGAGGTCTATATCTTAATGGAGACGACGAAAATGCTTCAAGTTCTGTGTTTTCAATTATAGATCTTACTTGTTCAGGTATATTTCCAAGCTTGCTCATTATGTATTGCATCATTTGCTCTGGCTTCTTTTCGAACTCTCTCTTCTACAGAGGAAAAATAAGAATGAACAAGGAAAAGAAAAAACATTCATAAGAGCATACTGGTATGAATATTTTCATGTTGTTTGAGAGCAAAAGGAAACCTGTTTTTGTAGCAAGGAAGCACGATCAAAATATAATATTACCTTGAGTAGAAGGTGCCCAACTGAAAGCCCAATAAATAGATTTATCATCATAAGGTATTGCACTACATCTAACCACCATGTCCAAAGAACTGCATAAACAAAGGCTCAAACCCATGTCTGGTCTCAAAATTTGCACAACAGGCTTCTTGAACCCCAGCCATTCGGCCACCACTGAGTTCACTCCATCACACCCGATCAACACCTAAATTTCATCCACATAGAATTTGATCAGTATCAGAGTAAAAAACATAGAGATAAATCTCTAAACCCATATACATCTATGGATTGGTTAAAACATTTTATCAAACATATTGTCTACATAAGAATGGGCACCCACTTATATTTGTGATTGATACGGTATTATTTACCTTGGTTTTCATGATTTTACCATCAGCAAGATGAACAAACTTGAAGAAGCCTGATTCCTCAATAGAAACCACCTTGGAGGAGTACCTGATGGTTCCACTATGGAGTTCATTTGAAAGAGCTTCCAGCAACAATTTCCTTTTCAAACAACGGACTTCATGCTCTCCGCTACAACACCAAACACACCCAAGTTTTTACTTTTGTGCCAGAGTGAAACACCCAGTTCAGCTACTAATGAGTCACTGTTGGAGTATTACAATTTGTAGAATTAAAACTTACTGTTTCCCTTTGACATTAAATGACATCTCTGATGTTTGAAGTCCTGAGATTGTAGAGGATGTGACATTCCTATACATAAAACATTTCATATCCCACACTCAGTTCCCTTGCTATTGTCATATTCTTAGTTAAAAAAAACATGAATTTGTGAAATACAATTTTAGATCAAATTAAGTGAATGCCAAGCTAATTAACCCAATGAGAAAATAAATAAATAAATAAAAATATTAAAGTAATAATAAGCAACCTCTAACAAAGGATGAAAATGGGTGATGAGTAAACAATAATTTACCCAAGAAGGCGCTCATGTTTGTTGGCGAAGAGAGTCACCAACACCAACACCAACACCAACAGCATCCAAGGCCTTCCAAGCATTTGTCCATGTCAACAAGCCAAATCCAAAAATCCTCAGATTTTCTGAAGATTCTAACACTAGGCTTCTTATACCTTGCCTGCAAACTTAAAACTTAAATATCTTAATTTCTTTACAATATTCATAAAAACATGAAGTAAAAGTAAAAAAAAAACCTGTGAAGTCCCAAGCATGTTGTGAGGCCAGAAATTCAGCTCCCATAATTACAACATCTTCAGGTAATTCCATATTGGTATTTTTAGGATAGAGGTACAAATGCAGAGGGGTAAGTGAAATATATATATATATTTTTGGTAATCAGGTGAAATATTGGGTTAAATAAATATTGGGTTAAATATGTATATGCGTGTGTATTTAAAGGGGTTTATTATTATATGAACGGTTAAAGTATAAGTAGACCGCACTAATTTGTTTTAAAGTCTTATAATTTGTAAACGTTTGACAAAAAAAAATTTAAAAGAATTTATTTTTTATTTTTATATATATTAAAGAAAGCACTTTAAGAGCTTTTATTATACATATCATTACGTATATATATTATAATGTTTTTTAATAATCATTAAAAATAAATTATAATGCATTTATATTTGAATGATAAGTATAATAAACTAAATGGTAGTTATTATACAACATATCGAAAATGATAAATAATTTTTTAGTGATATCAAAATGATAATTTCAGCTTATATATATATATCTTGTTTCCAAATGTTGTTAAAGGAGAAAAAAAAAATCTCAGCTCAATTCGTATCATTTTCAAACAAAAAAATAATTAATTACAGAAATGAACAGCCTAGAGCCTACCATCTAGCATCTATGCATTATATACATAAATATATATATATATATATATATATATATATATATATATATTGAAAATGATATTTTACTTGATTGAAAAAAAATGGAAAAAGAACTTTTTTATCAAAAATAAATATACTTACAAGGGTGTATTTAATTATGATTTTATAAGATTTTTGTAAACTTAAAAAGTCAAGAGGTATTTAATTAAAACTTTTTGAGATTTTTAAAAGTAATGAGCTATTTAATTTCAACTTTTATAAACTTTTGAAAAGTCATTAAAAGTTTTGAGGTATTTAATTATAACTTTTTAAAGTTCATAAAAGTCTTGAGGTATTTAATTTAGACTTTACTTTTATAAAAAATAGACTTATGCAAACTTTTAATGAATTTTGGTGAATTTTATATGTATTCAATCTTATAAACTGTCTTTCCCTTTTTCTAAAAATTTTCAAAGACTTTTTAATTTCAATGATATGTCAGAGCCACACAGTAATATTTACTTCCCTTCGTCTATTTTACTTCCTTTTCCTCTTCACTGTGAAATTATTCTATTATCCTATCATCCTCTACTATTATTTATTGGTCTCCTCCTATTGTAAGAAAAAAAAACTAATGGCGTTCTTGTAAAGAAAATAAAAATCCTACATCACTATTTATTGGTCTCCTCTTAATGACATCATTGTGAAAAAAAAAAACTATTGGCGTCTTTGTGAAGAAAATAATATATATATATATATATATATATATATCAACTTGTACAATAAAAAAGTTTATAAAAGTCTTTCAAAGTCTATAAAAATCAAAAACAAAAAGTCATTAAAAGTTATTCAAACTTTTATAAATTCTACAAAAGTCTATTAAAATCTCTAAAAATCTCTGATTAAAAAAGTCTGTCAAAGTATTTTAAAATCCAAATTGAATACACCCCCCTTAGACTCGGCCAACCTAAGAGAATCTTTGTAATAAATACCATTGACTCATAATCTGCTCAATAAATACCCCATGTGCACTTGCCTATTATTCATAGACCTTCCACTCAATAAACACTCTCAATTCTCTCGCCTATTATTCATAGATCTTCCACTCTCAATTCTCTCGACATATCCCAAGTAATAAGCTTATAATATTCTTTTTGAGTTTCGATTTAAAGGTAGGATGAGGCGATCACTAATGATGTGTCCACTCATCATTAGCTTTCTCTTCGTTTCATCATTCTTTTCATTCTCTGCTTCTTCTTTTTAGAATTCACCACTCTGTCGTCCTCATAATTTTTCTGCATTGCACCACTTCAACCCCTTTTTTTCATTTTCAATGATACTTTTAATGATGATGGATGTGGTAATAACTTGGGAACAAGTAGAATACTCACTTGGAAGAATGGTACAGATTGCTGCACATGGAACGGAGTCACGTGTGATAAGGTGACAGGTAATGTCATTCAACTCAACCTTCATTGTGGTCACCTTCAAGGTGTTATTTACTCCAACAGCACTCTTTTCTTCCTCCATCATCTTCGTAGCCTAGATCTTTCTTATAATGACTTAACTGGCTCTCAAATTTTAGCTAATTTTGGGAGGTTTAATAGTATGAGGCACTGAACCTATCTTTCACCTACTTAGCTGGTGAAGTCCTTCAAGAAATATTTTACCTATCACAATTACTTTCACTTGATCTCTCTTACAATTACGACTTAAAGCTAGAAATGGGGACCCTGCAAAAAAATCACTGTAAACCTAACTAATCTCAAGGAACTTCATTTGCAGAAACTCATTCCTTGATGAATCTGTCGTCTGCTTTAACATTTCTTGATCTTTCTTCTTCAGCACTCCAAGGAAAATTTCCAAAAAAAAATTTCGTATTGCCAAATCTCTAAGTTCTCGACTTGAGTTACAATGAAAATCTGAGAGGTTCCTTACCCATGTCCAACTGGAGCAGTAGTCCAATTAGAGAGTTGACACTTTCTATGACTGCATTCTCAATAGATTTGTCAAACTTAGTCATAAATCTCAAATTTTTGAATCGATTACATCTCAGTAATTGCACATTCATTAGATCATATCCTCAATTAGCAATGCTTGCTAACCTTTCAAAAATCACTTCCTTGGACCTCTCTCATAACAATTTCGGTGGCCACATCCCATGGAATATCTTTCCAAATCTTCCTCAACTCACTTATTTAGAACTTTCAAGCAATAACTTGGTTGGTCAGCTCCCAGAAACTTGTACGAATAATTCAAATCAAATTTCTTTCTTATATGATTCTTCTAACCATCAATTACTGGGTCATGTTCCAATGAATTTATAATTTATTAACTTGCATTTCAATAACCTGAATGGGACAATACCTTCTTGGTTTTATTCTCTTCCAGGTTTGAAGGAATTAATTCTCTCACTGAATCAGTTCACTGGTACCATTCAAGAATTCCAATATACTTCTTTGAGTTATCTCGATTTAGAAGGTAACAAACTCCACGGTCCCATTCCAGTTTCATTGTTTCAGCAACATAATCTTATTTTTATGGACCTTTCAAAAAATAACTTAAGTGGTGCTGTTGGTTTAGACCGGTTTTCAAAGTTGAAGAAACTTCATGGTCTGCATCTTTCATATAATAATTTGTCATTTAGTTTTAACAACTTCGACAATTATTCTTTGTCTAACCTTGAGTCCTTGGAACTGTCTTCATGTAACATAAGTGAGTTCCCATATTGTTTGAGAGCTTAAGAATATATATACATTTTAGACCTTTCCCAAAACAAAATCCAAGGCAGTATTCCAAAATGGCTATGGAATGTGGAAGCGGATACATTACAATATTTGAATCTTTCTCATAACCTTTTGACTATTTTTGTACCAGAACAGTTTCCATGGAAGAACTTAGAATCTCTTGACATTAGCTCCAACTCGATTCAAGGTCATCTTTCAATTCCACCACCCTCTACACATCACTACTTCATATCAAACAACCATTTGTTTGGAGAAATACCTTCTTTGATTTGTACCCTTACATCCATTAGAATGCTTGATTTGTCTAACAATACTTTGAATGGTAGCATTCCTCCGTGCCTTGGAAACCTTAGTTTTCTCTTGGTGTTGAATCTACAGATGAATATGTTTGATGGAACAATCCCAATAACATTTGCAAAAGGCAATACCTTGAGGAACATTGACCTAAATGGAAACCGATTGAAAGGACCATTGCCACGGGCTTTGTTGAATTATAGAAATCTAGAAATTCTAGACTTGGGAAACAACATGATAAATGATACTTTCCCACAGTGGTTGGAATTTCTTCCAAATCTACAAGTTCTTGTATTGAGATCGAACAAATTCCACGGTTGCATAAGCAGCCCTAGTGTTAGATTTCCATTTCAAAAGTTGCGAATCTTGGACTTGTCCAACAATCTATTTGACGGTCTTTTACTGACACAGTATTTTGAGAATTTCTTGGCTATGATACATGTTGGATATGTCAATAAATTGAAATACATGGAGGATGGACACTTTCCCTATTATACAGATTCAGTGGTTGTGACAATCAAAGGCTTTGATATAGAATTGGAACATATCCTAAACATCTTCACGATCATTGATTTTTCGAAGAATAATTTTGCTGGGGAGATTCCAAAATCAATAGGAAATCTCAAATTACTCAAAGGCCTCAATTTGTCTCACAACAAATTATGTGGCCACATTCCCACATCATTGAGAAATATGAGCAATCTAGAATGGCTAGATCTCTCCTCAAACAATTTTTATGGTGAGATTCCCATGCAACTTTCAGAAATGATGTCACTTGCAGTCTTGAACCTTTCGCAAAACCATCTAGTGGGAGCCATACCTGGCGGCAATCAATTTAATACTTTTGAGAATGATTCGTATATTAGAAATTTGGGATTATGTGAGTTTCCTTTGACAAAAACATGCGGCAATAATGAAGCACAACCACCATCTCCATCAGCAGATGATGATGATGAAGCTACAAATGGGTTTCAATGGAAGTATATCTACATGGGGTATGCAAGTGGCTTGGTAATTGGGATATCTATCGGATACATGTTATTTTCGGATGAGAGACTTGCTTGTTTAATGAGAAAGGTTGGAGGAGAACGATGGCTTAAGTTTCTCAAAAGAAAAAAGAGGGCGAATGGTGGCTTCAGTAGAAGGAGAATAAATTAAGTGCCTAATGGAAAATCATCAGTAAGGTATGAACATCTGTCTCTTCTACTCTGCTTAATTAACTTTCTGTGTAATTAATATTTCATGCTTCAAACTCTAAGCCTTCTAATAATTTTTAAATTAACTTTCTAAGCTATTGTATCATTGTTAATTTCCTGCTCTAATCTAAGATAGATATAGAATGAGTAAAAGTGCATGAGTGACTCATTAGGATTAGATTAATTTTTAATAATAACTGATTAATTTTTAATATATGACTAGCAGTTTGTCTATTCTTGCTTTGGTATTTTATTTTCAACTTTTTTGTATTAATTTCTAGTAATTAATCCAGCCATAACACTTAGATGAACTATAAAAACATAGTTATTTGAAAAGAAACAGAGGTTTCATATCGATCATTATTTGAAAAATTGTCTGAAACATGACATATATATCCATCATTAATTTTTTTGGTGAATTAGATGAACTAATTTAGTGACTTTAATATTAATGAATTTTGATAAATTACCATTGTGTCCTTCAATTGATTCATTCCGGTATGATATGCATGCTATATATACTATTTTTTATTAGCTACTAACTGACTATTCTGTAGGAACTTTGGAGTTGATAAACAAAGAAAGTTCGCCATTTTCAACCCCAAGAAAGAGCCTAACATTCTGAAAGTTCAAATATTTTGCTCATGTGTTTAATATTTGGACATTTGTTGTAGCTTTGGGCTGTAATTCAACATAAATATGTGCTTTGTAGTTTTCATCTTCCTAAATATGCACTTATTTTATTGGATTGGACTTGTATTAAGTAATTTAATTTTGAATGTTGAATGGATGAAATGTTCAACAACAATAACAATATCATGTTATTATATTTTTATTTTGGTAAATAAAAATATATTAATGTGAATGGCCATGTTTTCTTTAATATTATTCAGAGATCTGTGACCTCCCATCAAAACATAAATGCATTTTCTCACCCATAATTCCCATTACCAAGGAACTGTCTTAATTCTTTTCCCACGTTTTAGACCTTTTTTTCCAAATGAAATTGATGGATTTGTTTTTATGTGGTAAACGTCTAAGTCCAACATCTCTCTCTCTCTATATGTATATATACGATTTGCTCAAAGTTTACAACCTTTCCAAGCTTTGCTACCTCACAGCACTGTTCCAATGAATTAAAAACTCAACTTTTATCAACAAAATCTGAAAAAAAACAATCTTTAAAAAAATAAAAAGAAAAAAAAAACGCCAAAACCATAAACAGAACAAAAAACCCTCAGATAAACCTCCATATAACAATTAAATTTTACTTATTAATTTTTTTGAGTGACATATAAATAAGTAAGTTTAGTTTCACAATTTAAATAAGGCAAAATTGAATTCGCTCATAACTTTTGGCGTATCATTATGGTTATGTTAACAATATATTTAATTAAATGGTAAGTACTAATAAAAGCTTTAAGTATTAAAAATTTATAATGAACAAATTTCAAGGCATAATCTTACTCATTATGAGAGTGTCCGACCCACAATTGATGATGTAACTCGTTGATCATTCCAATAGAAATGATTCAGATGATAAATATGATTCAATTATATAGAATATTTAATGATTAATATAAATAACATGTTCAATGTAAAAATTAATATAGATTTATATAAACATATTTAAGATTTTTTTTTTGCATAAATACATAATTGAAGCGTGTACGTATAGATAAACTTTGCCATTAATAACCATCTTGAATTATTTTGCTATTCAAATTTTTGGACAAAATACCCTTTTTAAACGATCCAATGCTAATATTGTACGGGGATATAAAAACGTACACATGCAAAATAAATAAATAACAATATTAATAAAATTTTAAAATTGTCAATTAACTAATTTCAGAGACTTTGTAATATGTGAATTATATGTTAAATTGCATAATTTTTCCAACCACTTGAAATGAGCCCTTTAATAAATAAATAAATAATTCTAGAAAATGAGCAAAAAAAAATGTAATTATTATAATTATTATTAATTTGAATTAATTTCTTCAAATGTCGAACCCTCCAAAATAAAAGTTTAATAAATCTGTTATAGTCATTGTTATGGGCAAAATTCTCAAGTTTAAAACCTTTTCAATTACAAAAGCCCAATAAGAGTATGGAACTAAATCTGGCCTAAAGGCAAAGAGAAGTGCACAGCTGTCTTCCATCCTTAGACAAGGCATTAAATGCTCTCACCTATCACCTTTCAACAACATTTAATGCAAGTGGCAATTTGTTAGGAAAGGAAATCTTTCTCCCAAGGAGGAAAAGTTTGCTCTTCCACACAATTGCGGAAGGTTCTCACCTAACTCCCCCGCTATGCCAACATGCCAACCACCACGCGCCCGTCTCCACGCTTCCTCAGCCACGATATCACACCGTGTTTGCCCACAACAACATCAAGGTTGGCTCAACCCTTATACCAGCTAGGGCACATGTGGCAATATCCACACCATTAGTCTCCTAACACGTGTTGTTCATCCATGAACTCCCAATGAGGCATTTAAGGTATAGGCAAGAGAATGACCAGGACTTTTGGCCATTTTACTCTTCCACTCTCTATGGCTTCTCCTCCTTCCAAGCTAAAGGATGTCTTAGGAAGTCATATTACCTAAGATAATGCAAATAGGTTTTCCAATTGAGAAGAGTGAGCTTGCATACCCAGCAACCCTTTTGTGGCCTTAGGTCTTATCTCTCCTACATCTTTTCTACTCAAACCCACTTTTTCTTCTCATTTACACAACAGTATGGGTTATTGCTGACTTGGGCGTCAAAGGGGTCGGTGCCTCTATTGACATGGTTTACTGTTTTGAAGGTTTTCACTTCGACAAGTGAGCTTGCAGACAACCTGCCTCAAGCGCCAAGCTCACCTGAGAACCCCTGCCTGAACTCTTCACCACATTAGCACACCACCACCTCAAGCCTCATTGCTCGAGCTCTCATTTACTATTCCGAAGGTTCACTCCAACAAGTAAGGACTCGAGCTACCTGACTAACACACATTGCCGCCAACCTAAAGTTAGACGTACCAGTTAGCCTCACGTCAAGCTACTTGAAGAAGATATTTTTTTAGCAAATTACCAAAGAGAAAAGAGCAAATCCACAGTTAAAACAGCCATCTTTATCACTTGTCAGCTTTGACAAATGTTAATCAATCAAAGATAAGATAATAACATCTAAACAACATACTCATTGGCATGACAAATTGTCAGTTTTGTCATTATATATATATATATATATATATATATATATATTTAAATGTCCCTTTCTTTTCTCTCTTCTAAAAATTTACACTTTTTTTCACAATCCAAATCATAAAATTTTTACCTTTTACCAACAAAAAAAATCATAAAATTTTTACATGTATTTATCCAAATTCTAAGAATTATTCAACCAAAAAAAAAGTTTAAAAACCAAAACTGTTACATTTCCCAAAACCCATTAAAAAAGAAACACAATTTTTTAATTAAATTTTTTTTGTCCTTTCAGGGTAACAACACAGAGAACTAAGTAAATTTTTGTGAGCATAGACTATGGTGATGGATGGTGGTAGACCCATATGCCAACCACCCACCAAACCCCACGAACCATTTCAGAGCTTGGACGGCTCCAACGGTGCAATCCATGTGAACCCATCTCTCATGTCATTGACTCTTATCTTATTTTTCCCATTTATTAATTTTCAGAAGACCTCGACGAAGGAGACCTCTAGAAACTCTCTCTTCCTGCAACTTCCCGACTGCTTCTCTTTGTTTTTATTTTTTTGTTTTAATTAGCTTCTTGCCAAGGTGATTTCTACACGCTTTTCTTTCTGGTGGTGGGCCCATCACCATACCACTTTTAAATCCTCTTCGGCAGATTTACATATATTTTTTTAAAATTATTTTTGAAGACTTTTTTGGTATCGGATTGAGACAAATGATATATGGTTGGAAAGCTAAGAGAATAAGCTTGTTTTTGAATATTTTTTCAGAATTTTCTGGGTTTATTTATACCTTTAAATCATGCTCCAAATCTGACACAAATGCTGTTTCTACAGATTTGCATAATCAACCCAGAAAATTTTGAAAAAATATTTAAAAAAACGCTTATTCTCTTAGCTTTCCAATTATATATCATTTGTCTCAATCTGATACCGGAAATGTTCAAATATAGTTTCAAAAAAACGTATATAAATCTGCCGAGGAGAATTTAGTAGTGGTATGGTGGTGGCCACCACCAGGCCCATCACCAAACCACTTCTAAATTCTCCTAGGTAGATTTGCATATGTTTTTTTGAAACTATATTTGAAAACCTTTTCGGTATCGAATTGAGACAAATAATATATAGTTGGAAAGCTAAGAGAATAAGGTTTTTTTTTTTTGAATATTTTTTCAGAATTTTCTGAGTTGATTTGTGCCTTCAAATCATGCTCCGAACCTGACACAAGTGCTGTCTCGGCAGATTTGCATGTGTTTCAGGTTTGGAGCATGATTTGAAGGCATAAATCAACCCAGAAAATTTTAAAAACATATTTTTTAAAAAAGCTTATTCTCTTGGCTTTCCAACCATATATCATTTGTCTCAATCCGATACTGGAAAGATCTTCAAATATAGTTTCAAAAAAAATATACAAATATGCCTAGGAGGATTTGAAAGTAGTCTGGTGGTGGCCACCACCAGCCCATTGTGCCCGTTGGTGGGGCCACTGAGGGGTACAATGGGTTGGTGGTTGCCACCACCAGGCCCACCACTAGATCATTTTCAAATCGCCTAGACAGATTTGCATACTTTTTTTGAAACTATATTTGAAGACATTTTCGGTATCGGAATGAAGCAAATAATATATGGTTGGAAAGCTAAAAGAATAAGCTTTGTTTTGAATATTTTTTAAAAAATTTTTGTATTGATTTATGCCTTTAAATTATACTCCAAACTTGACTCATGTGCAAATTTACTGAGAAGAATATGGTGTTGGTGTGAGTGTCGGTAAAGAAGTTGAAGAAGAAGAAAGGTGTAGGTGTCTTACAAAATGGGCACTAAACTATGGGGTGTCAGTCAAAATGGGTGAGGTGTGTAGGTCAAAATGAAAACTAGATAAGGGGGTGTCGGTTAAATGGATTATCACAATTTTAAAATTGGACTGTTTAAAAAGGGTATAAAAGTAATTTTGAGCTATATTTTTAACTATATGAATTTTAGATTATTTTGCATAAAATGAGGTTGGGTCTGACTATGATATAAAAAAACGCTATGACTTATTTTGTCCACAACAACGACATGCAGTTTTTACACCTGGGGGTGTGGCCTAGCGGAAAGGAAGCCGACCGTTCCATCACACTCGCCATGGTAGTCATGGTTCGAAGTTGCAAGCCCCGTTATTGCCTCGTGTACTCCCTGCTTGAATCGCAGTGGAGGGATCTGTTGCGGCCACCGCTTCTGCACTCTACAGTTGCAAAGTGAGTAGCAAAGGTTCTACCCACTAATAATCCCTACCGATGGATCCACATCGGCGCCTCTTTTTCTACCAAAAACCACATGCAGCTTTTGCTTCTTTTTTTTTCCTTTGCTTTTTTTCCCGTGTCATGCTTATTAAGTTTTTGTCTTTCTGTGCAGCAGCCGTATGTGGCTGTACCAATTATATCTTTTTACAAGTATCTTTGATGAGTTTCATGCTAATTTTAGTCTTTTTGTACCCACGTGCACGCTATATGAGTCTATTTTTGGACTTTTTGCAGTGGAGCTTATCATCAATAATCATAGATTGTTTCAAATGGGTATTTATTTATTTATTTTTGTAAACGGTGTTTATTTTAATATTAGCTGGTGAGGTTGGAATCAAATATTAAGTGGGTGATCTTGATCCACTTTTATTAACCTACACATGATCTCTAATTATGCCTAAACACATCACTAATGTAGAGTAGATTAAAAATAATAAAAATTTAATTGGAATAAGAATCATTTACTGATTAGGAGTGTATTTGAATCGAAACCCTTTTGTCATTATCAGATTATGTCCTATATATATATATTTGATATTTAATCTAAATAAAATATAGAAAACAATAATTTTGATACAGCTCGACGTTATTAAACCAACTTCCTTTTATTTTGGTTGTGCTGTTAATTCTATATTCAAAGTACAAAATAATCTATCTTTGGAGCTACAACGTGAATAAATTCTATTATAAATCTCTTTTTATTATATATGTCAATTATGAGACAGAATCAAAGCTAGCATTCATAAAAAAAAAAAAAAAATCTGACAAAGCTTGCTCTTAAAAAATAATAATAATAAATGAAAAAGAACCAATTTCTCCTTCTCATTGTTTTTTCATAAAGAACTTTTATTACATGCATGACCATTGCAGAGACAGCCACACTACATATATAAGATAGCTCACAATAATAAAGCATAAGAAGAGGTAGAGTTTGTTGGTTAATGTGATATAATTAATTATAATGTTAGGATTACATTTTTTTTTTTTACACTACTGTACTTCTAATTCAGATAATGTGTCCATTAATTAGAGAATACAAGCAAGGACACGAAAGAAGACATGTGATATGGGCTGCCATACCTCCTATATATTATTAATAAATAAACATTAATTTAGTGGTAGTGAGACCGACACACACGCAAGCTGTGAAGATTCTTTAATTAGGCAATTTAAAAAAGTAGAAGCCACACAGCTTTGCTTTATTCTTTAATTAGGCAATTCAAAAAAGTAGAAGCCACACGGCTTTGCTTTATCTTTTATGGGTCGCTTATTCTCCTGCATTATATAATCTTTGACTGCATCGTCTCTGTGTTTTTATTAATCAGTAGTCGGTAACGTGGTGATGGTGGTGGATATATATGGATGACTCGGTGTTGGTGTGCGTGACTGCGACCTTTTAATTATTGAGTTTAGATCATAGAATCCATAATGCATAACTTTTTATTTGTCTGTATGTGCCCGTACAGTCATTGAAAATAAATCTACGATACAAAGCTAGATGGCCGTGTATTATTAAAACGCTGTTTGCTTTTTCTTTGAAATGTTGACCGCTGGAGTTTCACATATAAAAATTTATTCTGTTTCCAAGAAGCTAACTGTGAATTTCCAACAACGTAACCGATTGCCGAGAAGACAATGTTTTTGAATCTTGACCACAACCCATTTAAAAAATAATATTAATAATAATAAAAATTGAAGTTTCAAAGAAAAAGAAAAAAAAAAATGAGAAGTAGAAGTGCGTGCTTATTTTGTTTCTTCTCAAGTTGTATGTAGTTTTTTTTTTTTTTCCAAATCACAATACATAAATTAATACGAGTCTCTTAGGATTGCCACCTCCTCTATGTAGATATAATTTGGTCATTTATTTACGGTTTTCTATAATTTGCACTTCATTAGGTAAGTTTTGTGAAGTTTCTTTTATTAGACAATTCAAAAAAGTACCAGCTTAAGTTGTGTATAGTTTTTTTTCCAAATCATAGTACATAAATTAATATGAAAATGTCATGCATGCATGCATAGGACACCTCTAGAGTCTCTTTGGGGTTGCCACCTTCTTTGTGTAGATATAATTTGGTCATTCACGTCTTTCTATAATTGGCACTTCATTAGGCAAGTCTTGTGAAGTTTCTTTTATTAGGTAATTCGAAAAAGTACTAGTTTAAATTGTGTATAGATTTTTCCAAATCATAGTATATAAATTACTATGAAAATGTCACGCATGCATGCATAGGACGCCTCTAAAGTCTCTTTAGGGTTGCCGCTTTCTTTGTATATATATAATTTGGTCATCCACGACGTTCTATAATTTGTAATTCATTAGGCAAGTCTTATGAAATTTTTTTTATTAGGCAATTCAAAAAAGTACTAGCTTAAGTTGTGCATAGTTTTTTTCCAAATCATAGTATATAAATTAAAATGAAAATGTCCTGCATGCATGCATGGGATGCCTCTAGAGTCTCTTTGGGGTTGCCGCCTTCTTTGTATGGATAAAATTTGGTCATCCATGGCATTTTATAATTTGCACTCTGCGCACTTTGACAGTTGGAAGCCTACGTACTAATTATAATCATTTTCAGATTTTTATTTTTCAAACGCATAGAAATTTACTATTTCTCAAACAAGTTTTTATTTTCAATTTTGTCACATTGTTATTGCTGAATTATTTACAGTTTTGTCTCTCTCTCTTTAAAATAATATATATATATATATATATATATATATATATATATATATATGAGAAATACTTTAGTGCACTATGTTGTTTATATATGGTAAGCGATAATAAGAATATAATTGACCAATTCACACAGAGTTCGGTGAAATATATATATATAAAAATTAATAAATAGTATGAATTTATATTTTTATCTATTTTTAATTGAATGACACATATATATTACTTATCATATATAAGTAGTACACCAGAGTATTTATGTATATATATATATATATATATATATATACATAAATATTATAAATTTTAAATCCATAGATATTAACTTGGCCAAATAACAACTGTCATTCTAAATTCGGGTAAGATATATAATATCTCATATTTTATATATATATATATATATATATATATATATATATATATGCGCGTGTGCTAGTAAAAAAAAAAATTGATCGAGTAAACCTTATTTTACAAGTTGGTTCAAAAAAAAAAAACCTTATTTTACAAGAGATTACATGGGCCCAAATAATCTTACCCTTTTTTTTTTTTTGGAAAACATAAAATTAATTAATAAAATTGAAATTAGTTATGTGTTTGACCAATTGACACCGACAAGTTTTATGTTCCGAGGAGGTGAATAGCGTCATGGACTTCCACGTGGTAACAAACTCCCATTTTAATTTTTTCTGTTGAGAATATTCGAGATAATGACCATGGGATGGTGATTTTCTTAGAATTAATTTATCCTTTAAATTATGTTTACTAATAAATAAATAAATAAACGGCTTTACATATTCCACATCGCTCACCATTTTTTATTTATTTATATTATTAGCTTCTAGACAAACATCAATTTCCAATAATCAAACTCCTTTTTAAGCTTGAGTAAGTTTGTATATTTCAAAAATTCCAATAGGAAAATGCTAGGTTTTGACCATTTTTAAAGATTAAGATTAAGATAAACTTCTTGTCAATTTTAATTTTAAATCTCACTTATCCATTTGATTTTAAACATGCCATCTCATTCTATTATTTTATTTAATTATTTTTTTTATCTTTATTTTGACACATCACTATTTGATTAATTAATATTTATTTTGGTTAATACATATCGTCTAATATAACAGAAAAAAAAACCCACTTAACCATTTTTATACCAAAGTTAAATAATTATTTTCTCATGTGTAACTAACTTTTTTACTCTAGATAACTAAAATAAAAAATTTAATTTAATTCAAAACAATTTTTTTTTTCAATTGGTTTTAACACTAATTTTATTTGTAAAACAAAAAAAAAACTAATTTTTACCGTAGTCGCTTCACCATTTTATTTCACAAATTTATTAATTATCACTAAATAGAAAAAATTAATTAATAAAAAGAGGTAATTTATTTTTTCTAATGTTTTCTATTGTGTTATATCAGTTGATGTGTATTAATCAAAATAAATATTTATTTAATTAAATGATAATATAGCAAAATAAAAATTAATTAAATAATATAATAGGATGATATAATTAGAGTTCTGAGATTTAAATCATATTAAAAAAGACATTAAACTTTCTTGGAATCGATGTCAATAGGGATTCAGCCTATGGATCTATATGAACATGCAACGATGACGTTTAGACCATGTTTGGAAAAAGAATTGAATCGAAACGTTTATTTCTTCAATGAATTTGGTTGGAACCGAAAACTAAAATTGAGTATAAGATGGAGCGACAAATACAACACACTAAAAGTTGTTTTAGTAGGTGACAATAAAAGACTAGAGTAACCTAAGCTAACCAACTCCTAGGGACTCAATCCACTCTGTTTGTGCATATGCCATAGAGTTTTACATTAAGGTAAAAATGTGTGTAATTTGTATTGGGTTAGAAGCTTGAGTTCTTAATTCTATTTTTCTTATATATATGTATAATGTTATTTTATTATTATTTTTTAAAAAATTTATGAATCATCATAAACTAATTTTATATTTTTTTAAAAAATTAACAAATCAACTTGATTGTCTAATACCACTGTGTGATACAAATGGAAGATAATTATTAAGAACTCATTTGATAACGTGTATAATGTATAAAATCTACATTATTGATAGTTAGAATACAAAACTTTAATTATTATTAATTAATTTTAAACTAATTAAATTATACACAATTCATTCAACCGAGTGGAATTAATTTTTTGTTGACATAATATGTGAAATCTACATTATTTAAGACAGTATAATATTGTCAGATTAGTTGCCAAACATGAAGTGGTAAATAATCTGGTACACGAGTATTACTGTAGTTATATATATATATATGGGTTAGGCCCAACTGCAGGTAGTTTAGTTTTTAAAAAGGGCTCATTTGTCCTTAGAATGGACTAACCGAGGCCCATGCACAAAGCCATTTAACAATAAAAGGTTTATAGGCAAAACTTGTGTATAAATTTGTCATTTTTAAATTTTGGTATAGATTTTTAATATAAATTTAATATGTTAATGTTAAAATTTTTATAATATCACTCCAATAGACAATACTAAATGAAAATTTCAAATTTTATTCGCTATTTTTATAATATCATTTATGATGTCAAATTTGATATTAAATATGATATTATCATTTTTTTTTACATTGAAAAAGTACTCCCATTGGAGTGTTAAAAATACACGTTAATGTCAAAATTTGACATTAACCCGTACTACTTTTGATTCACTTATAGGGATGCTCTAAGAATAATGCGCCTTTTTTTTTTTTTTTATTACAAATCGTGAATTTTCACAAGTGATGGTCCTTGGTTAAAAATATATATATATAAAAAAATACTATTACAGTTACCATATAAATACCACATCATTTGTATCTATCACAATTTGTAAAATATAGAGCACTACCCTTATAGTAATTAAACCTAAAAAGAATATAAAAAGGGCGACCATTAGACAAACAAGTTCCGTATTTCCTGTAAAAGAAAAGTGAATAACTTACTTTCAAGTGCAAGAAGCCATGTTTCTGAGTCCCCAACAGGGATGGCAAGTTGAGTGCTCCATCCATAAGAGAAGAAGAACAGCTTTCAAGTGAGAAGGACGGCTTCAAATGTCGCCATTAAAGGGTTCAACAAACGTGAATGAAGTCCCAACCATTCCCGTGCATGGTCTCCATTGAGAACACCTCTCCCATGTTATGTGCATTTATTATATTGAATGTGACTGTCTTTGGCCGCTTGCATATCACCATAATTTTAGTAGCTGTTGTTTGGTTCATAAGAAATAGCTTAGTGACTACTCATCGCACACACACCTTCCATGAAGGTCCACATTAATAACATATTATTCCCTGTTGGGTCGAACGAGTGACTATTATTATTGTTCTTTTGCATTATGGAGAAGGTTGTAATTTAATGATTAAAGCCTTTGAAAATCTAATGTCTTAGTACAAGAAGGCTCATACAACATGTTGCTATCTCTGAAAAAAATAAGACTTCTGATTAATAAATATCATTTTGCAGAGATATTCTATAGATGGTGTCTATTTCAGTTTGAGGTCTTGTTATCTACCTATCACCTGGTTCAATATAACGCTAAAAAGGCAAGTGGTTCATTATTTACTTGTCATTAAGAAATACAGAGCTCAAAGACAAATAAGAAAATAAACAGCTAAACCAAATAAGCTCAACAAAAATTTTGAGCTCCTTATTTTCTCTTGCTGTTTAACAATATCTGACAAAAAATTGGGGATGAACATGGAAGTAAAGTTAGCAAACACAAACAACGAAATTCTGTGCCTTGATTGAATTTGCGAGCACACCAGCCATCTATGTCATCAAACACAAAGCCGAAAAGCCAAACTCAAGCATATTATTTTCAATACACAGAATTGAAGAAAATAACTCAAACCTATAAGCTACAGAAGATTAAATTCTTACCTTACAAAGTAGAGAACCGAGATAAGTTTTTTGTTGGAGAAGCATTGAGCAAAAGCAATTATGTTCATAAGAACCCTGATGTACCCTGCATCCCGTTTAAGCATAAAATCAGTCAATGAACTCACAGAAATCAAGAAAAGAGGCCAGAATTCAATCACCTCATATTTTAGATGATACTGAATATTACACAACTTGGTAAGCGATAAGAACAGGAAAAAAAAAAAAAACTGAGGATGGTGGGCAATGGTTTTCATGTAATGCCTCAGTAGAAAGGTGGGCAATGGTTTAAAGAAATTCATAAGAAACATCTAAGCAAAACAGAAAAAGTAAATTATCAATACCCACCAATGATATTGGGAATGTAAAGGTACACAGCTAGTTTTCTTGGTCTTGGTACAGATTTTTTCGCCATTGAAGCTTTATCTGTAAATGTAAAATTGCAAGCAATGCATTAGCATTTAAAGTCGGTGATTGTCACTAAACTTTATTATTATAAACCATTCATTGTTCTAGCAATACACAGAGCCGCTAAAAACACACTAATACCCACTAAAACTGCATGTAATGCATTGCCATACGAAATCACATGACTGTATTACCTAAATATAAGTAATATTAAACATCAAGTAAATGAAAACAACAAGAAACAAATAGAGAATCTCTTAAATACATGGGAAACTTAACCGAATAGAAAAATTAATTATATCCATATCTTTCATTTGCGGGAAAACCATCAAATGCATGATATGCATCAAAAGTGATGAAAACTTAAAAGCATGCTTGAAATTATCTATAACTACGGTTTACTTAAAACTTGAATTCTAATCCAAAATAGGAAATGGGATGGCCATAGCTAAGCCGAACACCCAGTAGGCCATACAGATCTCACCCATATCTTATGGGACCCCCAATCAGCCAGCGTGACAAGATCTGGCACAGAAGGCCATGGGAAAGAAGCTAAAAATCGAAACAAATTAAAAAAAAACAGAGAGAGAACCTTTGCAGAATAGAGAAGCCTGTGCGCTGTGAAGCAACCCCTTCAAACCCAGCGAACTTAGCGGACCACTAAACGCTTCTTCTGCTTCTTCTTCTTGTACTTCTCGGTTTCTTCCAGTAGTGGGAGTGAATGTGATTCTTTCTTGTTTCACGAATTTTACAGAACTAGAATTTGGGCTTGTAGATTGATTTCTTATTCTCTAAGGGACCCCAGAAAAATGGGTTTTTTAATGCCATAGCCTGTGGCCGGTTTTCAAATGTTCTTTCGCCATGTTTTGTAAGGATAAAAATTTTAGCTTATTTTATAAATACTTTTATTTAACTATTTTTTTATTTTTTTCTTCTTAATTAATATGCACATCTTTTATCTTCTTCCCAATTAATATGCACATCTTCTATCATTTATCATCTTTTCAAATTAAATACATATATAAGTAATACAAATTTTTTTAAGCAACTAAAAAATATTTTTATTAATCTGTATTTTGATTTAATTACACATTTCATCTGTCTTTATCAAACCAATCATTAATGTACATTTAAGCTTATATAGGTTAATATTAACACTAATTCTTAATTTTTTATATTTATTATTGATTGAGTTGTTGATTTGTTAATGATTTTAGGTTCGATGTGGGTTTTTTACACAGAAACACTAAATTATGAAAAATAGCATTCGTTGAAAAAATTTCACAATATATCAAAGAAGAAGATAAATAATGTATATAAAAAATAAACCTCTTAGCCTAAATTCACCCAGAAAATTCTGAAAAAATACTCAAATTAAAGCTCATTTTCCTAACTTTTTAACCATATATCATATGTTTTAATTCGATACCGGAAAGGTCTCCAAATATAATTTCTACTAAAATTATACAAATCCGTCAATACACTATGTCGGCGGATTTGAAAATGGCCTGGTGACCACCACTAGGCCAAGGTGCCTGTTGGTGGGCCTACCGACGGCATCATCCTACTGAGCCCGTTGGTTGGCCACCACCACCCCACTACTAGAACTTATATCATTTTCTAAAGTTGTATTTATCAACTACACGTAAGTAAGATTTGATACATAATTTAAAGGCCTAAATCTACCAAACAAATTATGAAAAAATATTCCTAAAAAAACTTATCCTCTTAACTTTCCAACCATATATTATTTGTCTCAATCCGATATCTGGAAGGTCTCCAAATATAATTTCTATGAAAACTATGCAAATCTACTGAGTGCATTTGAAAATGACGTGGTGGTGGAGTTATGGTGGCCAACCAACAGGCCAAGGTGCCCGTCGGTGGGACCACATACAGTACCATTGGTAGGGCCGCTGACGGGCACCTTGGCTTGGCGGTGGCTATCACCACCCACCACGATACCATTTTTAAATCCGCTGACGTGGTGTATTAGCGGATTTGCATAGTTTTTGTAAAAATTATATTTGGAGACTTTTGATAAATCGACATATAATTTGGAAATTTAAGAGGATAAGTTTTTTTAAAAAATATTTTTTCACAATTTTATAGGTTGATTTATGCCATAAAATGATGCTTTAATTCTGACTCACATGCTGTCTCGGTCGATTTATATAGTTTTCGTAGAAATTATATTTAGAGACCTTTTTGGTATCGGATCGAGGCAAATGATACATAGTTGGAAAGTTAAGAGGACAAGATTTTTTTAAATATTTTTTATAATTTTTTGGGTAGATTTATGCCTTCAAATCATGCATCAAACTTGATTTACGTGCAGTTGACAAATACAACTTCAGAAAATGACATAGGTTTTGGTGGTGGTGGCTAACCATCGGGCCAAGGTGCATATTGGTGAGACCACCGACGGTGCCATTGGTAGGCTCACTAACAAGCAACTTGGCTTGATGGTGGCCACAACTACCCCACCACCAGGTCATTTTCAAATCCACCAACGTGGTGTATCGATGAATTTGTATAGTTTTCGTAGAAATTATATTTGAAGACTTTCTCAGTATTGGATTGAGACATATGATATATGGTTGGAATGCTAAGATGATGAACTTTAATTTGAGTATTTTTTTCAGAATTTTATGGGTGGATTTAGATCATAAAATGATGCTTCAAACCTGACTCATATGTTGTCTCGGCAGATTTGTATAGTTTTTGTAGAAATTATATTTGGAGACCTTTCAAGTATTGGATTGAGATATATGGTTGGAAAGATAAGAGGATAAGAGTTTTGTTGAATATTTTTTCATAATTTTCTAAGTAGATTTAGGCATTCAAATCATGCATTAAACCTGCCTTACGTGCAGTTGACAAATACAACTTCAGAAAATGATATAGGTTCTAGTGGTGGGGCGGTGGTGGCCAACCAATAAGCCAAGGTGCCCGTCGGTCGACCACCGGTACCATTGGGTTCTACCAACAGGCACCTTGGCCTGGTGGTGGCCACCACCACCCCCATACGATGCCATTTTCAAATTTGTCGATGTGGTGTATTGGTGGATTTGTATAGTTTTGTAGAAATTTTATTTCCCAGAAAATGACATATGAGGTTTGGATTGAGGTAAATATAATTTAAATATTTTTCATAAATATTGTCATCGATGCTAGTCTTGGTAGATTTGCACTTTAGAAAATTTTATTTAAGCAACTTGGACATATATATATGGTTGAAAAACTAAGAGGATAAGTTTCAATTTGAATATTTTTTTAGAATTCTCTGGGTGTATTTAGGCCTTCAAATCATATTTGAAATCTGACTGATGTGCGGTTAACAAATACAATTTTAGAAAACGATAGAGGCCGATGGTATGACACTAGTGGTGGCCCACTGCCAGACTATTAGTGGGCCCACCAATGACCTAGTGGTGGGTTCCAAGGGTGTTAGTCAAATGAGTTATTTCAATTTTAAAATTGAACTGTTTATAAAAGTATAAGAGTAATTTTGGGTTACATTTTTAATTATATGATTTTTGGGCTATTTTTCATTAAATGAGGTTGGACTTAGCTATGGCATCAAAAAACTCCAGAAAAATTTGATACTGTTGAGCCTATATACTTTTATGCTTGAGGCCTACCAAAGTGTTTAAAGAAGATATGATTCCCTATACCATCATTAACAATATTTTTTAAATTAAAAATATATTTTTATAGTCCAATTAAATAAATAATTTTAATGATACTCTTTATTATTTAATCCTTATTTTGTTAGTTTTAATGACTAATTTAATTTTCATTTATTTATTTTTTTAGAAAGTAAAAACAAAAATATTTAAAGTAATTTTGTAAAGTTAAATTCTATTATGAGACGCTAAATAGAAAATATATTTATTATTTATCATACAATTAAGGAGTGAGTTTGACTTTTTAAATGTGGAGAATCAAACTCACTTTTCATATTTAAAAGTTAAAATAAAAAAGTGCATTGAAGTATATTTTTTAAAATTAATTTTCTAAAGTAAAGAAAAAAATGATAAATAAAGAGTCTATTTGAGATGTTTTATAAGTTTATAATATTATTATTTTTTTTAAAAATAATTTTTTAAAAAATTAAATAAATAATATCTCATTTGTGAGAATATTCAATATGGTAATCCTAATAAGAAATAGAGTGGAAATATTATATCTACTCATTATAATTTGTACCCTAATATGTTAGTGTTCATGTCAACCTTGCTAGAAAACAAGAGGGAAACAACGAGTTGGAAGGGGAAAATAGTATATGTTAATATGTTATTTTGAAATAAATAGACAATCTCATTAAAATTTTAATTATGTTTAATAAAACTTAATTAAGAAAAAAGAGTACAACAATTAACATATTGGACTTGACTTACTGGATCAATGAATTGTTTACTCCTCTTAATAAAAATAACTTTCTAAGTCTACACATATTTATTTCATATACATATATTTTAAAACAGAGCTAACTTAATAAATATTAATTTCACATATTTTCAAAAGTTTGTGGATATTAAATTTATTTTATTCATAATTGTTTTGATTGATTAATATTAATTGAGTATATTTTCCTTAAAAACTAAAAATTCTCAAGCACCAATTTTCCCTCCTGCATTTATTTTAGCACTGTTTTTAGATTGATTGGGTAGGAAGGAAAATAATATAAAGCATTACGTTGTTGTTTGGATTGCTTAAGATGAGAGGAAAGAAAATGAAAGAAAAAAACAGTGGACTTTTCCCCTATTTCATTTCCACCTAAAATGGAGAGGAAATGAGGGAAAAGAAAAATATTTTATAAATTTTTAATATTTTAAAATTGCGCTTATTAATATTGTGTGAGGAAAATTATTAACTTTTACATAAGGATATTTTTATAAACAATATAGACTGTATTAATTAATTTTTTTTACTTTTATTTCCATTCATTTTCTTTCTATTATATAATCATACAAACAATAATTATTTTAAATACTACAATTTCTTTTACTTTCTTTTCTTTTCTTATTCTTTCTTTTCCTTTTCCTATTTCAATTCAAATATAATGTAAGTCTTTGCTTTCCATGATTCTATTTCAACATCTAAAATTAGTTAATGGTATTTTAATGGCTTGAAGCTTAATAGATTTCTATGCAGTTCAAAATGATAGTAGACTTTTTTTTTTATATTTATTTTGACTCCGAATGTGTCTACAAGAGTAACAATGACATACTTAACATTCATGCAAGAATATAAAAGGAAAAATAATATAGTTATTTTACATAATTTATATTGTAATATAAGTGATGTGATATATTTTCATTGGTTATATAGAGTAGATTTATTGGATATATGTCATCTCCCAACTAATGAAAATGTCACCTCACTTGCATTCAAATACAAATTGAGATGAAAAGCTTTATTTAAAAAAAAATGCTAATTGTCACCATTAGTGTGTAACACCAATGAGCCCCTCCCTATTTGAATGAATTCAATTGATTTAAATTTATAACGTTCACTTTTCCATATTAGAGTTTTAAATTTTTTTACTTAAATTTATAACGTTCACTTTTCCATATTAGAGTTTTAATTTTTTTTTAAAAAAATTATCTAATTACCAATAAATTATTGCCATGTAAACAAATATTGTGTACCACCACCATTATTATTATTATTATTATTATTATTATTATTTTGGGTAAATATGTGTATCACTACTAATGTTAGATGTCTTTACTCTTTGTAAAAATTGGAATATTGGACTAATTGAGTACCCCGACTCCAAGAAGGGTTTTTTGATGTCATAACCGAGGGAGAGGTGCGTTAATTGATTTTAACCATTTTTTATAAGAATTAAAATTTTAGTCACTTTTACTGTTTAAACTTCATACTTTGACCAAACTACCCCCTTCCCTTATTAAATTCAAGTATCATAAAACATTTACACCTAATCTGAGATATTTTTTGTTCAAGATGAAACTTTTCGAGTTGTAACAACATCCATTTGAGGTACTGTGTAAAATAATGCATCTCATTTTATTTTTTTTTCCTATTCGATTGGGTTAATGATTTTGAGATTTTGGGTTTCATGGTGGATTTATTTTCCAATATTGCAAAGAGAAGTAGTTTGTATGGTAGTTTCAACACCGCCCAAAAGCAAGTGACTGTCATAATGGCCACCATTTTCATCGTTTGTATGGTAATCGTCGGTGGCCCACCGATGGCCACCCATTGACACCTCGTTGGTGGCCACCATATCCCTTGTTTTTTACACTCACGCGTCTATCAACTTCACTGTATTTTTTGGATACTTAAATCAATCCAGAAAATTATGAAAAAATATGTAAATTAAAGCTCATCATCTTAGCTTTCCAAAGATATGTTATATGCATAAATCGGAGTTCGGGAAGATATTCAAAATTAAATTTTTCGTCTGTCTGATTCATGCATATAATATATCGTTGGAAAACTAAGAGGATGAGCTTTAATTTACATATTTTTATATAATTTTCTAGGTTGATTTATGTATCCAAAAAATACAGTAAAATTGATAGACATGCGAATGCCATTGGTGTACACTTCTGCGTGCTATTGGAAAAAATTTATTTTGAACACCTTCCTGAACTCCGATTCATGTGTATGATATATTGTTGGAAAGCTAAGAGAATGAGCTTTAATTTACATATATTTTTCATAATTTTATGAATTGAATTGTGATTCCAAAATAATATACAAATCTGATTACAGTGTGAAACATTTATTATTTTCTGAATTATATCTAAAGTATGGTTTATTTCAATGGCAAATAGGTACTATGGAATCAGACCATTGAATTTTAATTGCTGTGTTTTACGGTGGCAATTAGTGTAAAGGTGACGATAATCATTGGGTATTTAAGAATTATGAATCAAAATTGACTAAAGTTCATCCAAATTGTACTTATGAGCAATTGATTGATGAGGTCTACACTATTGTTAACGTAGATCAGAATACATATAGTGTAAGGTTGAAATATCATTACTTTATGAGTTGCTAACCATGTCCCCCACTAGAAATAAGGCGAGATAGAGATATGAAAATATTTATTCGAGTTGTAAAAGAAGTTGTGCTGGTAACTCCGTTATATGTGGAGATCTTGCCTAGAGTGCCTCAATATTTTTCACATGAAAGAGCCAATAATAGAAGAAATCATTTGTCCTTATCTGCACATTCCACTAAAATTGGAGAAAGATTGAAAAGAGGAGAGCATATAAATATATCCAATGTGGAGGAAGCTAATTTGTAGGAAAGTCAAGTAGCTGAAAGTCATATTCGGGAATCTCAACATGATTAGGAAGGTCCTATTCATGAAATTGAACAAGGTTGGGAAACTCAAGTGCCCGATAATGTAACACGTTGGGAACATAACGTGAAGAATATTGGCAAACTCAAGTGCCGAAAGCTAAAACTTCTTGGGAAACACAAGTTTTGAAAACGCAAACACATTGTGAAAGTCAATTGCCACAAACTGGATATGTGCGAGAAAGTCCATGGCCTCCATATCAAATGAGGAGGAACAATATATCTTCCAACGATGGTAAAGAAAGTGAAGATGGTGATCGGCCTTTTACTGTACCAAGTGAAGGTGGTTCAGTTTCGTATACATCTACAACATCATTAAAAAACACCTCATCCCATTATCTGGATATCGAATCAGGCTCTTCTAATAACGATGAGTTTCACATTGACGAAGTGTATGATGACAAAAATAAATTGAAGAAAAAGTTGTATTTGTACGCGGTTCAACACAACTTCAAATTCAAGATTATGCGGTCATCTACAACTCCATATGAGGTTCGGTGCTTCCATGATAATTGCGATTGGCTTCTTTGTACGAACAAGATCTCACATTCAGATAAGTTATTTATTGTACGAGCATATGAAAAAAAACATGCTTGTCTTCAATTTGCACAAGCCGTCCATGGAAATCATAGGCAAGCTACTACTCGTGTGATTAAAGATTCCATAAAAGAAAAATATAATGGGATCGCTCGTGTATACAAGCCACATGAGATAAAATTTGACGTGAAGTTAAAATATGGCATAGACATATCTTATGATAAAGCATTGAAAGTAAGAATGCATGCATTAAATAGTATTAGAGGCACTGCGGAAGAGTTATTCTCAATGCTACTATCATATTTTGCAATGTTAAAAGCTAATAACTCAGGAATAGTGACCCGCATTGCTACTGATGATGGAGAATGTTTTAAATTTTATTTTATGGCATTAGGAGCAAGCATATGGGGTTTTCATTCTAATATAAGACTAGTTGTTGTTATTAATGAGATAGCTTTGAAACATAAATATTATGGCTATCTATATATTACTGCAGCTATAGATGGAAATAGTCAAATTTGTCTACTTGCTTTTGGTGTTGGGGATACTGAAAATGAAGTTGCATACACATGGTTCTTCAAATGTTTCAAAGAAGCATATAAAGAGCTTGACAATTTGGTTTTCGTATCGGATAGACATAAAGCTATTGAGAATGCATTGAAGGTTGTTTATTCGAACTCTTACTATGGATTATGTATGTACCATATTAGTCAAAACCTCAAGGCTAAGAAGTTTGGACATGATGATGAAATCCTCCCTGCATTTTACTTAGCTGCGAAGGCGTATTTGCCATTAAGTTTTGATTACTATATGAATGAGTTGCAGAATATAAACATACAAGTAGTTGAATACCTATCGAAAATAGAAGTTGGAAGGTGGGCTCGTTGTAAGTTTTTGGTTATTAGATACAATACATTAACTACAAATATTGTTGAATGCATGAATACAATACTAAGGGACGTGAAAGAAATGCCACTTATGCCTTTGTTGGAAACTATTCGGTCAAAGTTACAACAGTGGTTCTATGATCGTCGGATTATTGCCGAGAATATGACAACTACATTAATGATATGGATCGAGGAATGATTAAAAAAGAGGGAAGAAGCTGCACAATGTTCAATTGTTACACCTATCAATCCCACCAAAGTATAGGGTGGTAAGTGGTGAAATAGAGGGTAAGGTAAATTTGACTTCCAAGTCTTGTAGTTGCAAGAAGTTTGACCTCGATCAGTATCCTTATGAGCATGCAATCGCAGTGTGTTTGTACATATATATCGAGTTTCATAATATGTGTTTCAAGTATTACAGTACCGATACACTTTGTTTAGCTTACCAAGATTCCATATATCCTATTGGTGAAAGAAGATAATGGGAGGTTCCACATGAAGTTCAAATGAAGGTTGTTCGACCCTCAAACAATAGAAGACGAGCTGTTGGTAGAACAAGAAAAAATATAATATTGTTTCAAGGAGATGAGAAAATGAAATACAAATATGGTCGATGTGGAATGAGTGGACATAATTGAACAAGATACACTGATCCAATAAATCGGGATGACAATTGTAATTAATTGTGGTGTAAGGTAAATGTATCTATTTTTTAGAATATGTAACAATTACACATGTGTATGTATTTATATCTACACTTTATGGATTGAATGTAATAATTCAAAAACATATTATGAACAATGGCCGCAATTGCACTTCCGGTAACTTCATAATATTTTTTGAACACATAAATCAACCCAAAAAATTGTAAAAAAATATGCAAATTAAAGTTCATTCTCTTAGTTTTTCAATGATATATCACACGTACACATCAAAGGTTGGGAAGGTGTTGAAAATAAATTTTTCTCAACAGCACGTAGGAGTGCGGGCACATGTAAGCCGCCACTAAAGTACCCGTTGGTGGCCCACCGACCCCCTAAAAAAACAGTAGGTGGGTACCGACCCCTCGTCGATGGCCCACCAACGGCAACATGGTGGCCACCATATGGCCCCTTTCAAGGTAACTTTTGAACTTCTGCGCATCCGTCAACTTCATTATCTTTTTTGGATAATTAAATCAACCTAGAAAAATTTGAAAAAATATGTAAATTAAAGCTCATCCTCTTAGCTTTCTAATGATATATCATACGTACAAATCGGAGGTCGGAAAGGTGTTAAAAATGAAAATTTTCCAATAGCGCTTATAGGTGTGGGCACATGTATAGCCACAGGACCCGTCGGTGGCCACTACCCTATAGTGGCTACCGACCCCTTATGGCATACGGGGATGGTGGCCACCATAGGGGGGTCGGTGGGCCACCGACGGGTCCTTTGGTGGCCACCTACGTGCGCCCGTTCTCGCACTTCTCCGCGTTGTTGGAAAACATTTATTTTGAACACCTTCTTAATCTCCAATTGGCGAGTATGATATATCATTGGAAAGCTAAGAGAATGAGCTTTAATTTTCATATTTTTTTCATAATTTTTTGGGTTTATTTTCCCCTATAGGTGGCCCACCGGCGCCCTTATGGTGTCCCCGACGGGTGTTGCCCCCTTGCACTTGTGCGCGCTGTTGGAAAATATTAAATTTGAAGACCTTTCCGATATCAAATTGAGGCATATGATATATGGTTAGAAAGCTAAAATGATAAGCTTTAATTTGAATAGTTTTTCAGAATTATATGGGTTGATTTATATAATAAAAAAATATAGTGAAGTTGACAGACGCCCAAAAGTTCAAAAGGGCACTGTATTTTATGCACACTATACTTATTAATTTTTTGAATGTTATTTTTTTTACTAAGTAATTGTTATGTAATTATACAATAAATACTAAAAAATACATTTTAAATAATTAATTATATATGAACATACTATTTTTATTTTACAAAACTATGTTGATAGTTCTCTATTATACAACTCAATTGCATATTTTTGCCTAAAAACTTCCATATCACCATGGCTAAAGTTGAATTCCTGTTTTGCAAGCAAATACTCCATAGCCTTTAGCCTGACTACACTGCGGTCGACACTATAAAACAAAAAACATAAATATAATTTATAAAATTGTAACTTATAAAACAATTACACTATATTAAAATGAATGAATAATTTAGTTTGTAAGAAATTACTCGTTTCCTTATGCTGGAAAGTTTTCCACATAGCTATGTGAGAACTGATTTAAAAATCCCTTAAAATCGGATTGATCGAGGAAAAAATTAGCTTGCCTCAATATGTATGGCAACATTATCCATAAGAGTTTGAATTAATCACGATTCGTAGACTTTGTAAGTGTCGAATCGTAAATGAAAATATGCAGATAGGGAAGATCAATTTTGGCAAGCACCCAATGAGTATCCTTGATATTAAGTAGCATGAGTACCTATTAATAATTAATTAGTTAATAAGATAATGAAGAAAATTATATATCAATTAATTTGGAAATAAATTTGTTATACTAGTATTACTTACATAATCGCAATCAATCCAACGTCGCGATGAGGGTGTGCATGCAATGCCGAAAATGTAGTTAAGAAGACTCATATCAAATTCATATGTAGTTTTCCTTGACTTTCTATCTTTTATTCGTTTTTCAAATTTAGGCTATCGGCCCTCTATACTACCCTATATAAATTTTTTTTTTACAAAAATAGTCATTAACAATTTAATACAAAAAAGAAATCATGCAATACTTAAATATAGTACAACCAATATCTTACCCAAAAATAAGCATCCATGACAGTCGTTTTTGGATAGAATAAATGAGGATACGCTAACATACGTTTGAGTATGTACATGCATATCACATTGACGTGCTACACAAGATGGAAGTAAATTAATTGATTAATACTAAAAAAATACAAATTATTATTATTATTTGTAGATAAATAAATAAATCATAAAAACTTGTTTTTAACTTATCATTTAATCGTTCTCCTTGAAGAATTCTTTACCGACATCGCATATGTCGTAGTCAATAACTTCATCCATATCGAAAGTTAGATACTAAGAAAATTTCATTGAAATATCATCGGGAGGGGGCCGTTTAGGATCAAAATCAATCAGAGGAGGCAAAATATTGTTCAAAGTCTCTCGTGTCTCTGTGGTCACAATGAAAGGCGACTTCTGTTTCTCCGCACGCTTTTTAATACATGGCTCTTGTTGAATAACCTTTAATGGTGATATGAATTGGACCTCACTGTCATTCTGCATCATTTCCTTTTCACGTATTTCACCCTCCTCATTTATAGGCATATTTTCATATGTATCCGGCCAATGATATTCCTATTGACGAAGCATGATATACAATTAGTAAGACTTATTAAAGAATTTAAAAGGTATGAATGAAATAATTTGCTTATATTTTTCATATAAATAAACATTTCTTGAATTGAATCCTTAATCGATTGGATCTCTCGCATTGAATTTGATCTAAAATTTTGAAACTCTATCATTGAATCCAATCGAAAGGTGTTCAAATCATTTGCCACACGATCAACTTTTATATCAATCGAATGAATAGCCGATCTGAGCTCATCATTGACCTATATTCAATAAAAATAAATAAATTATATTAGTTAATTAAATTAAAATTGTTAAGTTAAAAATCATAATAACTTCAAAATAATAATATAATATTTTAGTTAAAAAAATAAATATATATTACTTTGTGTGACGATCCTGTTTGTTGACCAACATTCTTAAAAGAAGGACCCTCATGATTAGATGCATCTTGTTGTTGATAATAAGCAAACTCTGCATTCTCGGTGTCAATTGCCTTATTTCTACGTCGTTTATGTTTTTTTGGTGGAGGTATTGGTGGGATTGGATAATCTTCGTTAGCTGAATATATGAATTCTTCTTCAACATTACTCGGTCTCAATCTCCCATTCACATATAACTGTACATTATTGCATGAACAAGTCCATTAATTTTATGAAAATAATAAGTAATTAAATTTTAAACGAATATAATTTAATTGGCTAATAATAAAATTACCTCCACATTGTCAAAAAGTACTTTTCCCACACTCTTAAACACAGGGAGGTTGGTAGCCTTCTAATTGCAAATTCGTGGGAACAAATTATCAAACTTAATTGTATATAGTTCTTCCATCAAAGGAATTGTCTTGTATCCCCAAACCTATTAAACAATTTAAAATTCATTACTTAAATAGTTAAATATATAATGTGTAAACAAATATAAATTAAAATTTTTTGTAATTGACAGTACTTGGAATGCCTGAGGAAACCCACTCAAACTATATGTGGCTGATTCATTTAACTCTCCATCATGCAAAGCCAAAACTCGGTGCATGGAAGATATGGTAGCATTGTAGGACTCCAAACCCCATGCATATTCGTTGAAGTATTTTAAATCCTCAACCACAGACAAATGTTGTAGGTCAATGCTTACTTGACTCTCCTTGTCAAGTAGACCACATTCGAGGAAGTATATCAATGCCAACCTTACCATGTCATCTTTATCCTCTAGTTTGCTACGCTTCAAATACAAAAGGACATCCCTTACATTTGAATTTTTAATCTTCTTCAAGTGGCCAAAATTTGTGTTCTTTATTCGATTAGATTGTGGAGGAGAAGGTACATCAACTGAATTTTCCATCTTCAATCCCATAATAAATCCAAATTCTCTTTTTGTAAATATTGCTCCTTTCCCATTAAAGTTGAACTCCATGACATCCTTACTTATACTATCTGCTTGCCTTACAAGCATATTGTGTACTATGCCACCACTCAAGATAATCTTCTGCATTCTTAGGTAGAGCATACCAAAATAACTGTTCTCAAACTTCTTCAACTGTCTTCTCTTAAACCTAGATGGCTTATCAGGATCCTCCAAAAATTACCCAAGGATGTCTTTGATGCACGTTATGAGTGACGACCTACAAGTGACACAAATACGACAATTATCTACATTAGCTAGGGCATTTGGATATATCAAGGACTTAACTTCTACCATTTTCCTGTTTAAACAAATAAATGTTAAACATTAAGACCAAATAACTCATAA
Organism: Rhamnella rubrinervis; assembly: GCA_007844105.2. NCBI lineage: Eukaryota > Viridiplantae > Streptophyta > Magnoliopsida > Rosales > Rhamnaceae > Rhamnella > Rhamnella rubrinervis. The sequence continues at coordinate 4,561,073 of CM017575.2, read as the reverse complement.
TTTTGCACAAACAAAACTTTAATAATATGATAATTAATCTATAAACAAAATAATAGCATGAATAAATACAAATATAAAATAACAATCTAATTTGAAAAATAAAACGGTGGGAGGTGGTATCCACCCCCAAATGGGCTACCCAAACCCCAGCAAATGGCTGCCCATGACCCCGCCGGCGTACCATGGACGTCGATTCCCACCCATTGCCACCCTTATGGTGGGGGCACCGACGCCATATACCCATATACATTGTAATTGTTTGTAAAAATTCAATTTATACACTTAAAATATAATTTTAAACTAAATACTCAAATAAACACATGTATTTGAAAAAAAAAATATTTCACTAAGGCATTATTCAAACACCTAATATGCATTTTTCTCAAATATTTTCAAAAAATAAAACTTGCAAATCAATAATCTCAACATGAGAAAAATTGAAAAACCCAATAGCCAACAACAATAGTAGAAAGTGGTTTATTAACAATGGAACACAACATTGACAAAAAAATAAACCATTTTATTGTACACCAACTTAATCCACAATACCCACAAAACCCTTAATGAGTTTTTTTGTTCTAACCTTAGTAGGAGTACAAGAAGGTGGTGGGAGACGACAGCAACAACAACGACGGCGATTGAGATGAAAATGCAATGCGGCGGCGACAAGAAGAAGAAGAGGAGGAAGAGAAAGAGTAATTGGTAAAGCCAAGAAGAAAAAATGAAGGAAAGTTCAAGAAGTACAAAAAGGAGTTGAGGGGTGCGGTTGCATACGGCGGAACGAAGAGTTTGAACGATGGGCTAAAATTTTAATTATGATTAAACTGTATATTTAGGGTATAATAGTTATTTTTGGCTAACATTTTAATTTTTAAAAAATATAGCTATTTTTTATTATTTTGTATTGGGTCAGGCTATGGCATCAAAAAACCCCTCCAAGAATAGAAAAACCAACTTGTCTAACTCTATACTTGTATGGCCCATAATATTTACCAACTCTTCTTGCTAGTTTCGTAAAAAATTTACAGCAAAGAATCAACCAAATATCACATTTGCTTTAATACTACCCAATAAATATTCACTTTTGCTTTAATATTATATTATTATGCTTAAATTATATATACAAGAGGGGAATAAAAAAGGGGCAAAGATAAGGACTATATTTCTGACAATAAAAAGTTTGTAAGAGAACTATTATTAATATTTTATAATACTTACCAAGTCTATATAGAAAACATTTTTTTAAAAAGCTATAAGTCCATTGTTTTCTACATTCTACTTATAGTACAGTAAAAAAATTATAAAATTTTTATATTTATTTATGAGAATTAGAGTTCCATTTAGTATTCAATCTTGCAATTTCAAATGGAGTGGATTTAATTTTCTAACAAATACTTACTACAAGGCCATTTTATTTATTAAAAAAAAAGAGGAAAAATCCATTCAAAACTCATGAGACTTAACATAATTATACTTAATTATCATAGTTTTTTAAAACTATCACAAACAATGTTTAAAGGTTCAAAAAATTGAACGTTGACCATGCAAATGTCCACTTTACCCCTCTTGAAAGTCAAATTTAATAAAATTACTATTTTACTCTTATTTTTCCCTACATATCTTACATATAAATAAATTTGTGTGATTAAATTTATTAGCAATAAAATTTAAAAACTATTATTTAATTACCATAAGATTGTCAAATTTGTTAAGCAATGAAATTTAACTGTTTGGACATTTTAAAAAAAAAAAAATTCAAAAAAATTCTATTGGTCAGAGTGCTCTTTCATAACTTAATTATAAAAAATTTAAAATTATGTGTATAAAAAGATATTATTAGTTTTTGACGTTAAAACTAATGGCACACAGTAGACAGATAATAAATTTTTTATGAAATTTAAAATGTAGATACAATTATCCTGAATTTAAAAAGGTATTCGTAATATTAGCCCAAAAAAAATTTACTTTTATAGTCGGCGTGCAATTACTCACCCCATACTTGGGCACATTTTGAATTTGGACCCAAAGAAAAAACAAAGGAAATTGCCAGAGCTATGACGTGGCATCGCCGAATACACAGTAAAATTCCTCGTCCTCTTCATTTACCAAAAAAAAAAGAATACCAAATCTTGTAAGGGATCCACAGACAAACGTATTCACAGAAATAACAGCAAAGTGTCAGAGATGCACACGTCGGATCGGACAGACACTGTGACCCCACGCCCATCACCGCTATATACTCCCACTGTACTGAGTTAAAAATAAATAACAAATTAAAGAAAAAGGGTGTACGGGTAATGGAAAGCACCGGATAATTAGGAGGACACCTTTCAGGACCAGAATCTCCTGTTAACCCTGCCCAACCCAACCCCCTACTTTTTGGTCTTTTACTGCTTCCAAGTTTCCAACTCCATGACTTTCTCCTTATTATTATCTCTCTTATAAATCTTATTTTCGTTTTTTAAAAATTTGGATTGGGATAGATTTAATAATTTTGATGACAAAACTCTAAGTAATTTTTAAATTTAAGTATTATTTTTATATTTGACCAATAAAAAGCTTACACATCAATAATAAAAATTTATAATTTACTGTGATGAAAAGCATTATGGAGATGATAAGTGATCAACATCATGATGATTCTATTGCCTTGTTTGGTTGTAACTGACATATTGTGTATTTAATTATGATTTTTATTTAGGTTTCAGTCTAGTATATAATAAATGGCATAATCTTCATTGCTGACCAAGCAAATTTTTGAAAAAAAATATGAGAGAGAGAGAGAGAGAGAGAGAGAGAGAGAGATTTAAGGATATACCCAACACTTGCCAAAAGCATGCATGCTTGTGTACTGTTGAAAAAGCAAGGCTCATATTTTAAAAAACAACCCAAGTACCCAAATCTTCAAAGACCCCAAAAAGATGACAAGTACAGAACCAAAACGAAATATAAAAGAAAAAAAAAGTTTTTTTTTTTGATGAATAAAAGAAAAAAAGAAAAAAAAAGTTGGGCACTGCAAAAGATGGTAATTTAACATTTTTGTGCATGATAATTAAGTGCGGTGTGTCTCTTTCCTAGTGCTGTGCTAATCCCAGCCTGCCAAGTATGCTGTTTTTGCGTAAATATATACATAGAGACAGAGGAAGCAATACAAATAAATATGCTATATAAATTATAAAATTGAATTTAAAGAATTCAGGATTACCTATTGGACGTGCAGATCCTCAAATTGCTCCTCCAACTCGATGATGAGCAGCATAAATCAGCAACAACAACACTTAATCTCCAATCTGAGCCGTCCGATCGTATGATTTGACATCCGATCTTCCAATGCTATCATCAGATGCGATGGAGCAATGAGCGGGCACAACTATTTATGAAAATGTTAGAACACAGAAGGAAAAATCAAAGAACAAAATTATTCTTTCTTTTCCTATGTTCTTTGTAAAATATGTTAAAAAGATTTTTTGGAAAAATTGTGTTTTCTCTCTTTTATGTATGATTTCTCTCTATCTTGAGGACTAAAAACCCTAATAGCCGTAAAAGAAAAACAACGATATATTTTTTTAATCAAACCACAGAGTTTAAGTTATAAAATATATCTTATCTGATCTTTTCAGTTAAGATAAATAATTTAAAATAAATTTAATTTAAGATTAAATCTTAAGTGATGAGATAAAATTTTATCTGGAAAATAAAAAATTAAACAAATTTAATTTAATTTAATTTAAACGTATTTTATCCAAGTGGGACCCAATAGCATATCTAGTAATCTCTCACTTGCTCTTGAATACAAACTTGAGTCTTAACGACTATTATTAATTAAGGCTCTTTATAATTGCATAGCAATTATCTAATCCGGTGTCACTCCACTAAAGGTCCAGAGTTGAACTCTAAAATTAATAATATCAATATTAATATTAATTTCTCCTTTGTAAAATATCAATAATTAATTGATTATTTATTCTGTCTATCAATTAATTATTTATTCTCTTAATTTAATAGTTTCTCTAATAGATCAAATGCACTGGCTAATGACTTCATTATATCCAAGAACTGAAACATATCAAGAGAATATTTCATATAAATTCCATTTTGTTTATTTCATAGATACTTATAATTTAAACAATTATACTCCCAAATCATCAAGGTATTGATCGTAAAATAGACCTTACCTATCGACAATTCAAAGAGTAGTAAGTATTCAAACATCTATCTATAATAAACTCAGGATTAAAAGAAAATAATAATCAAATATTATTTGAGATTTAATTCCTTTTATAGAAATTTAACTTTAATTAAATCTCACTTTAATCCTATCATGCAAACATAATTAGTACCAATATTTTATAATAACCAGGATAGGTTATTTCATAAAATATTATAGTCTAAATAAAATGTCCAACTTTATTTAATAACTGTGATCTTATTCATTAATTATGAGAACTTATGATCATGTCTTCTATGATCATAATAATATGATCATATACTCCATAATTAATTCAGACCTTTATACGTAAAATACTAGTGTGCACAAAAGTATGGAAAATACTTCAAAAATTTTATTAACCTCAGAAAAATAATTTATTTATCTTATTACAAAAAACTCAAATAAATACTCCCACTTGCCCTATATCAAGTCTGGTAATTTTCTAACACCCACACAATTTACATGTCTTTCAAAAACTTATACAAGTAGAGCCTTTGTAAATGGGTTTGCTAAATTCTCCTCTGATAATATTTTTGCGACCACTGTGTCTCCTCTCTCGATAATGTCTCGGATCAAGTGGTACTTCTTCTCTATGTGCTTTTGTTTCTTGTGATACCTTAGTTTTTTTTACTGTGCAACGACCCTACTATTGTCACAGTAGAGGATAACGGGCTGCCCTGTACTTGGCATCACCTCAAGATCCAAAATGAATTTCTTCAGCCACACAGCTTCCTTTACTGCTTTAGAAGCAGCCACATATTCAGCTTTAGTGGTGGAGTCAGCAACACATGTCTGTTTAATACTCCTCCAACAAATAGCTCTACCATTTAGGGTAAACACATATCTAGAGGTTGATTTTCTAGAGTCAATACCCCCTTAGAAGTTAGAGTCTGTGAACCCAACAGTTTCCAAACTCCTACTAGAATACACCAGCATATAATCTCTTATTCTCCTTAGATACTTAAATATATGCTTAACTGCAGTCCAGTGTTCTTCACAGGGATCAGATTGATACCGGCTTACAACTCTCACTGCATAGTAGATATCTCGCCTAGTGCATAACCTGGCATACATGAGACTACCTACTGTCAAAGCATAATGTACCTTATTCATGCGTTCTTTCTCTTAAGAAGTTTTTGGTGATTGCTCATTAGAAAGATGAATTCCATATATAAAGGGTAAAGATGCCCTATTGGAATTTTCCATGTTGAACTTGGCAAGAATCTTATCAATATAAGAGGTTTGAGATAACACCAATAACCTATTCTTTCGGTCTCGTAAAACTTTAATTCCAAGAATATAATTGGCTTCTCCAAAATCCTTCATATCAAACTGCTTATGCAACCAACTTTTTACGTCTGACAACACTTATTTGTCATTTCCAATTAATAAAATATCATCTATGTAAAGGACTAGAAAAACCACCTTTCTTCCTTGGATCCTTTTATAAACACAGCGTTTATAAGGACTTTTCTTAAAACCATTAGAAGTAACGGTCTAATCAAATATGATATTCCATGATCTGGATGCTTTCTTAAGTCTATAAATAGACCTTTGCAACTTGCATACCATGTGTTCTTGGCCTTTAACTATAAACCCTTCTGATTGCTGCATGTAGATGTCTTCTTCTAAATTGCCATTTAAGAAGGCTATTTTGACATCCATCTGCCAAATCTCATAATCAAGACTTGCAGCTATAGTTAAAAGAATCTGGATAGACTTTAGCATGGCTATTGACGAAAAGGTTTCTTCATAGTCTATACTCTCTTTTTGGGTATAACCTTTTGCCACAAATTTAACTTTGAAAGTTTCTACCTTTCCATCTGATCCTCTTTTCCTCTTATAAATCCACTTACACCTTATGGGTTTTACCCATTTGGGTGCCTTTATAAGAGACGAGACTGAATTAGAATACATTGATTCTATTTCTCGGTTCATGGTTTTATGCCATTCTTGAGCATCAATATCTTTTAGTAGTTCATTGTAATTAATGGGATCTTCTTCGCTATCAGTGATGATTTGGTAAGATTCATCCAACAAGATATATCTTGTTGGCTTACATCTTATTCTCCTACTGCGACAAAGCTGCACTGGTTGTTGTGCTATCACAAGAAGATTTTGTTCATCATTTTGTATTTGAGGCTATACAGGTTTAGGTTCCTTTTGCATTGGTTCTTGTACAGATGCAAGTTCTTTCTGTATTAGTTCCACCTGTAATGGTTCTTACTGTTCCACTGGTTCTACATGTGCTTGTTCAATTTAAGGTATATTTTCTCCTCTTTAAGCATGCATAGGAAACAACGGAACTGCAGACTAAAACATTGGTGGTTCAGTTCTTTCTTGAACTGATATTAACTCCTTAAGAATTATCTAGCTCTTGGGTTTGAAATTTCTAATATAGTCTTCTTCTAAAAAAGTCACGTGAGTACTACTTCCGTACGAGATTCTAACTTATCAGGGTCCTTTCGTAAGACATGTACTGAAGCACCCTATATTTAAATATGACTTAAACTAGGCTTGCACCCTTTCTACAATTCTATTGGTGTCTTAGGAACTGATTTAGAAGGAACCAAGTTCATAAAATACATAGCAATTTCTAAGGCATATCCCCAAAACAATAAAGGTAGTGATGAATAACTGAGCATTGACCTCACCATATCTTGAAGAGTTTGATTTCTCCTCTCTGCAATTCCATTTTGTTGAGGTGTTCCAGAGGCTAAAAGTTATGAAACTATCCCTTCTTGAGCTGGGTAAGATTTAAAAACTCTCCAAACATGTATTCTCAACCTCGGTCAGACCAAAACTCTTTGATATGGAGTCCTAATTGCATTTCTGCCTCAGCCTTATAGTCTCGAAATTTTGTGAAAGTTTCAGACTTATGGCACATTGGGTAAATGTATCCTTATCTTGAGTAGTCATCAGTGAAGGTGACAAAATGCTTATACCCTCCTCTGGCTTGAACATTTATTAGTCCACACACATTAGTATGCACCAATTCCAGCGGTTTAGTTGCACGATATCCTTTGCCCTTGAAAGGTCTCTTAGTTATTTTACTTTCCAAGCTGGATTCAAATACTGGTATTGGTTAAAAAATTAGAGAGTTTAAAATCTCACTTTTGACCAAATCATGAATCCTGTTAGGATTAATATGACATAATCGCAAATGCTAAAGATAAGTATGATTTGAAACCTTTCTTTTCTTGGTTATGTGGTTATGCTCATCATCATCAATTTCAATATTACGATAGGACATAGAACTTAAATAATAAAGACCATTCAATAAATCTCCAAAACAAATAACTGAAAAAGAACTTCTTATCAAAGTAGAGGAATTAAATTCTACTGTTAATCCTTATTCAAATAAACAACGAACAGAAATTAAATTCCTACTGAAATTCAGAATAAATAAACAATCTTGTAAAAGCAAAGTCCTACTTTTACTGAAAGATAAAATAACTTATCCTATAACCTTCACGAAGACATGCTCCCTATTCCTAAGTCTCAGGTTTCTTTGTCCTTCTCCCAACAAGCTATGCTGTTTAACATGATTAGTGGCTCCTGAATCAATGATCTATTTATCATTATAATTCTCAACTAAACAAGTTTCAACAACATTTAAATCACCCATACCTTGCTTTTTAGTAGCAACCCGAGGGCAATTTTACTTCCTGTGACGCTTCTGTCCGCACTTGAAGCACTTGCCTTTAAGCTTCTTCATAGCGGTCGTCTTGATAACTGGTATCTGTGTCTTCTTATTCTTGTTATCACCCTTAGGTTTCCTTTTGGGTTTAACACAGTTCTTAAGAAGATAACTTCCCATTTCCTCTTAAATGGCTGTTTGAGAAACTACAAATCAAGAGTCTGGATCATATCTGCTCCACTCTCGATCATGCACAATTGATCAAGCAAATGCAATTGTCCGACAACACTGGCAATAATATGAGCACGAACAGTATTATTTTCCTTTTGCCATTTCTTCATAGCATTCGTCTTGATAACTGATATCTGTGCCTTCTTGTTCTCGTTATCACCCTTAAGTTTTCCTTTGGGTTTAACACAGTCTTCAAGAAGATAACTTCCCATTTCCTCTTTAAATGGCTATATGAGAAACCACAAATCAAAAGTTTGGATCATATCTGCTCCATTCTCGATCGTGTATAATTACTCAAGCAAATGCAATTGTCCAGCAGCACTGGCAATAATATGAGCGCGAACAATATTATTTGCCTTTTGCCATTTCTCATAATCTTTTTTTGACTAGGTCAGAGGCTTTAGCTGCTAGAGTAGCAGGCTTTGGCAAGGTAAGGACAAACTTGATTTCCTCATTATCCATTACAATGAACAGATTGTTTTTCTAGTCACTATAATTATTTTCATCCATAAGTTTTTGACTCAATATTGTCGCTAGAGAATTAAAAGTTGACATTTTCTGAAATAAAATTGCACACTAGTATAACAAGTTAGTAAATCCCATAATGCTATTTTTTTATTGTAAACAATTATTTAGTTTCCATTATAAATACTTACGTTAAACAAGATATTTATAATATACTAAATTTGATCCTGAAACAAAATAGTGTCCTACTAAGTTGATTCCCAAGAAATAATGGGGGGTCACAAGTGGACCGCTTAAATCTCATTCTCCTTAAACAAAATCTGCTTAGATAATACAAATTTATTTCAATTTAATTGTTTTATAAACTTTTGGGCCCTTGATTTAAAAATCATAACCTTGTTGGGAGGGTAATAAATAAATTAAGTTTGAATGTTTTTAACCATTATTTTAATTTGAAAATTTTCTTTAATATCTAAGGTTGTCGACGTTGAGCTAATCAACGTAATTAAAATTTTGAAAATAATTAAGGTCCAATCCAATAAAATCCAACCATACTTATTCGTTGGGGCTTTACATGATTATTTTATTTTGGATCCATAATGGAGCCCTTAGGTTTTAAAATAAAATAAATAATTAAAAACCTTTCCCACTCAATATTTTAAAATTAATTTGGAAAAATAATTTATCATAATAATTATTAAACTAGATTAAATCATAATAATTATTATGCAATGTAAATATTCAATGATGCAAACTTATATGACACCATCTATTATATATGACATGTTATCACATAATTATGTTAAGAACTAATATTAAAACATTCATAAAAGTTATAAATAAAATAAAATAACAAGCTTAAATCCATGATTTCCTAGAAAAAGAAAATTACAAGCCCATATTAAAATTATAAGGCCTAAATGGCTCAAAATGAAAAAATGGTCCAATCTTCTAATGGGCTCTAGGGTATTGGACTTATGTTGGGCTCAATTTTTAACTCGGGTTTAAGGCCCAAAAATTGAAAAATACCTAAACATTATGCCAAAACCCTAGCCCACCATGAAACCCTAGCCACCACACACTCTGTTCGTGTGCCGTTGCCAAAACCCAGCCACAGGTAGAAGCCCAACAGCCAGAGGAGTCAGTCGCGGTAGGCCGGAGAAGACCACGCGCGCGGCCCGGTTAAGTGCAGCTGCTTGAGGCGGCGTCGCACCGCTTGGAGTGGAATGTATTGGTCCGTCCGGTGGCTTCTGGGATGATTTTTTAGCCTCGGCTTCCTCTCCTCATGCTTCCAACGCTTCTAACGGTTCCTCAATCGGACACATGTAGCCTTTTCTGGAAGCCGAAATAGCTAAGGGTTGCAGTTTTTACACTTCTAGTTCTTTAACTTTTACATAAAATAAAATAAAAATATAAAATAAATCAGGGAGGAAACCTGATCTTATGACCAGCCTCCATATTACATTCCAAAAATAAAATACAGGGAAAATCTACAATGGATCAGGGCTAAAACAACATCCATTATGAATAAATAAACATACGAAACATATATTATTATGCAATTAAATCACAATAGAAACCTCGGTGTCATATTTCTATTCACACATCATAAATCACATGTAATTGAATTCTAAAATTGATATGATTTACATAACTACGCTCTGATACCACATGTATGAACACATACATAGAAACAGCGGAAGTAATACAAACAAATATGCTATGTAAATCATAAAACTAAATTTAAAAAATTCAAAATTACCTCTTGGATGTGCAGATCTTCAAACCTTTCTCAACTCTATGATCACAAAGATAAATCATCAATACGAAGACTCGATCTCCATCGTCCGATCGTATGATTCACCGTCTGATTTTCCAATGCTATCCTCAGATGCGATGAAGTAGTGAGTGGGCACAACTATTTATGGAAATGTTAGAACACAGAAAGAAAAACTAAAGAACAGAATTGTTCTTTCTTTTTCTATGTTTTTGTAAAATACGTTAAAAAGATTTTTTTAGAAAAACTGTATTTTCTCTCTTTTACGTATAATGTTTTTATGTCCCTGAAGACTGAAAACCCTAGCAGCCGTAAAAGGAAAACAAAGATATATTTTTATAATCAAACCACAGAGTTTAAATTATAAAATATATCTTATCTGATCTCTTCAATTAAGATAAATAATTTAAAATAAATTTAATTTAAAATTAAATATTAACTGATCAGATAAAATTTTATTCCGAAAATAAAAAATTAAACAAATTTAATTTAAACGTATTTTATCCAAGTGGGACCCAAGAGCATATCTAACAATTTTTCCATCTATTTTTTGCAGACATAAACTGAATTTAGAAATATTAAGTAATAAATAAATTGAGTTTTTTTAATTCTATTTTTCATCAAAGCTACTCTAGGAAACAAAACTAGTACTTTTGCATGGCAATAAAATCTGACATTGCTATCACCACCCACCTCTGTCAACATAAAATCTTGATATGCTAAATGCAACAAAATTGGTACATTCTAATATGAATAATCAAATCAATATACTATGAATTACCAAAACAAATCAATATACTGTGCTAACAATATTATCATATATATATATATATATATATATATATATAGACATAATACATAAGAGGTTAAAAAAAGAAAAAGGAAAAGGAGTAACCACCCGTGAAAGGTAAAGATGCTCTATACTGTAATTCTGTTCAATCGATTTAACTTTTGGTTGTTTAAAGTACAAAATTAAAATCTAAACTCAGAGACCCTAAAACTAGCAAATTTTTATAAAATACTAACAATAATAATAAAAAATTTATTACATCGAATATGGGTTATGTTTATTCATCTTCATATGTTTTGTAATTTTTTCTCGGGAAAATTAAGCTTAGAAAATCAAAGCCTCAATGATCACTTTCTTTGGCGTTTGATAGACAGGGCAAGAATCAAGAAAAGCCTCACAAGCCTTACATGAACAAAGATGTCTGCAAGGAAGGAACAACACAGACGACCTTCAAGAATTACAGCCTGTTGTCACGGACTTGTTGAAAATCCACAAGTGTGGCCTTAGTTGCTTATTTCGACCCCTAAGCAAGTAAGCTACTTGCCACACAAGAGAAAGCTAAGCAACAAACAAGAACTTTAAAGAGAGAAACTGAGAGATGGGGAGAAATAATTGTATTCCTCAATACTTTGGTGGTTTGGCTAATGAAGCCTCCCCTTATTTATAGTGTTACAACAAACCATCTAACGGCCATAATACATTTGATCCTACTGGCCGAGATGGAGCTTTTAGAATACTCCCCAAGTGCTATACAACTAAGCAAGCACTAGAATCTTCTAGAATGTTACACACATCTGAGAACTTCACATGCTTCTTGTCAAGTGTAGGAAAACGCCCACAATGTGTTCGATGAAATGCCTACCGTGACATTCTCCCCACCCATGCCATCGACGCCCCGCTGACTTCTCGTATGAACCCCTCGAGATAATCCCCAATTGCCAATGTAGTTAAGGGTTCCAAACTTGCTTCACCTTCGTCGTTCCTTCCGCCTTACGGAAGTACTCATGACTCGGATGATTTTTCCTCCCGCGCTCAATCGCTTCCTTGTCATAAATGCTTGTCATGCCGGTCGGTTTTCTTTGAACACAAGGTCTCAACATGTTTTACCTTGCCCCCATTTCTCCATTTTCTTGCGGTCGGGACCTTGCCAAAACACTTGGTCAACCCCATTCTCGACAACTTTGAAAGTGGATGGACTCCTCCCTTGTGATTCAACAATGGTATGAGAGTCAAAGGTTGTTGCTGGATGTTGCCTCTATTTGGTGTCGCGGCATGCTTTGCTATTACCCCCATTTGGCATGTAAGTGCATTGCCCCTTGGTATAGAAAGTGCCCTCTTCGACCTAGATTTGCTTGGTTTTGCCTTCGATGGTCAAGTGTTGATGTTGCTTTACTAGAACATCATGCTCCATGTCCTCCTCGAATATTTCCCATCGGAGCTCACGGCTTCGTCGACACCAATTCGACCCTTCCACTTGATGCATTGGTAACCATAGTGCTTGTACCAAACTTGCCTTCAAGCTTGTGATCCACCTCACCGTTTGGCGGAAGCTCCTTTGGTAGCTCGGACAATATGACATCTTTGACCTCTTCAAAGACCTTGCCCATGTCTCTCGGTATCTCCTCAAGAGTGTTTGCCTCCTTGTCCTTACAAAGAGTGGCAATGTGTTCGATAGCTCCTTCAAACTCCTTCAAGTTGAATGGTGGAGAGTCGCTTGGTGTTGGTGTTGGCTCGCCATGGTTGAATCATGCACGCCTCCCTCCATGATACACATCGCGTTGTAGCGAGGAAGGGGAATGGTATTGAATTGTCTAAAGAATTCCATACCAAGCACAATATCAAAGTCATCGATAAAAGCAATAGAAAAATCTAATTTACCTTGCCATGAGCCAAGATTTATTTCACTTCCGAGCCGTCATCTAATGGTCTGGCTCTGTATTCACTGCCTTTAGGCCCTTGCCCCTTTCTCAATTTTAGGCCAAGCCTCATGGCCTCTCTCTTTAAATGAAGTGCTGGATGCGCTGGTCTCCACCATGGCTTCGATCCTTCCCGCTTATACGCCGCCACGCATACGGTGGATCTATCCTTGTTGTTGGATGTCGGGACCGGATTGACATGCAATGCGCCGAGGAGTTGTGTGCAACCAATTGAATGGCTCTGATGCTTCCTCTCTCTCGTGTCGATGCTTCCTTCTCGCTAAGCATGGCGCAAGGGCATTTCTCTTAGGACATTCCTCGCCGATGCGGACCATCCAAGCAGTTGGTTCTTCGGCTTTACCTCCTTTTGCCTCCCTCTTCCAATCTCGATTTTGTGAAGGCTTCCTCGAATTATCCTTGCCTTATGGAGCCTTATGGAATTTCATTTCCTCACCATCGCCATGATCATCCCTTGGCTTCGAAGCTTGGGACTCACCTTGCCTATAATCCACAGAGTTTCCGCGGTGGTGAGGTGGTGGCTATGTCTTGTATTCCCCGCTCTGGAGTTCTTGAGATGCCCACAATTGTAGCCCATCCATGAAGTTGAAGAAGATCCTCCTTGGTCATGTTGGGAATTTGAAGATTAGGTGGAGAACTCCTCCACATACACACGAATGGAGCATGTATGCTTGACTCCTTCATTTTCTTTGCGCCATGTATCGCATTCACGGGGTAGAATTGCTTCTTCAACTCATGCTTTAGATCTTCCCACGAAGTTAATGATGCAAGTCTCTTTTCTCATTTCCTCATGTTTCCTACGCCACCACGTAGCACCAAGATCGCAAAGTAAAGGGAAGCGGTAATTACCTTTTGCTTCGCTGTTAAGCCCATCAAAGTATCGCCCATACATGAAGTTGTCCAACTCTTTGCATCCCTCCACTAAACTTTGGCTCGGGGAACATCCACCCTGAAGTCGAAACATGTTGAAAGGTGATGGCACCACTAGTTGCAGGCTGCATAACGCCAATCCGCACGAAGTTTCCTCCACACCATGCTCAGGTCTTCCATTTGAGCTTTCATGCGAGTGTTTCAAGCACACTTGCTTGAAAGGTAGCATTCTCACGCCACGCCCCAAGATTGGCAAGGACCGCTGCATGCCGCCATGGAGCTCCTCCACTTAGTCGCCTACACCGACCTTCGAGCCCTCCATGCTTTGCTCCATACGATCCAACCTTTCCATCACGCCGGCGTGACTACTTCCACCTTGGCCGTGGCCTCCATAGCTGCTCGTGACTTCAACGCCCGTGCTCGCTTTGGAATGGTAGGTTCGACCTCCCTTCCTCATCTCTTCTCCTACCGCAACCCTGACGAAGACATCGCGTTCTTCTAGCTTGCTAACTCTTTACTAACGTGGCTCGATACCATTATCACGGGCTTGTTGAAAATCCACAAGCGATGCGGCCTTAGCTTATTTCACCCTCAAGCAACTAAGTAAGCCTACTTACCGACACAAGAAAAGCTAACAAGTAAGAACTTTAGAGAAAACTAGAGAGATGGGGAGAAATAATTGTATTCTCAATACTTTGGTGGTTTGGCTAATGAAGCCTCCCTCTATTTATAGTGTTACAACAAACGCATCTAACGGCTATAATACATTTGATCCTATTCGAGATGGAGCTTCTAGAATACTCCACCAAGTGCTATACAACTAAATGACAACTAAGCAAGCACTAGAATCTTCTAGAATGTTCTACACACATCTAGAGCTCCACATGCTTCTTGTCCAAGTAGTAGAAACGCTTCACAATGTGTTTCATGAAATGCCTGGGCCGTGACATCATGCGTATCCATCTTCATCCATTTCTTCTTCAACCTTCTCTGTTCAACATAACTACTATCTCCTTCTTCTTCTTCTTGCTCTATGTTTTCTCTCTCCTCCACATCATAGCACAACTCTGCATCTTCAACACCATTATTATTGTTATTAAATAGCTATAATTTACAAATGGATTCACATGAAACATAATAAAATACAAACGGAAGATCAAAGTAGTTTTACCAAACTAATAAAAATTGAAAAGAAATCTATTGAAATCGGGTTGCTTCTACACTAATAGATTTGAGGCATGTGTACTACCACATCGTCTTTAAAACAAATTCGTTCCTTACGGTGCTTGAGATCTTGCAATGTCTGTCTCTTAGAATACAATGAATCTACAAGGAATTTCAATATGAGCACTTCTTGAAAACTCCTCCCAACTAACTTGAATTATGCCTTCACTTTATCACCCAGACAGTAGGACACACTAATTCATTAGCTTACTTTTTGTATTTCAATTTCCTTTCATATTTCTCTCATTGACAACTAAAAACCAAGCCTTTATACAGACTTTGTAAAAAGGGGTTACAATATGAGAATTAAAACCAATTAAAGCCATTAAAACATTTAACTTTTACAACCTATACAAAACTGAAAATGCAATCAAAATACAAAAACTGAAAACATCAGTTCATTCACATTATTATAGAATGTTACAAAAATGTTAAAAAATCCAAAAATCCCCCACATGAATGAATTGTCCCAAACCACTAGACTTGACCTTAGTGATAGAGCTCTACGGTTGGAACCGGCAAAGGATAGATAGGTTTTACCTTTTGAACCTTCCCTCATGAGAATATATTTACTTTACTAATTGAAAGGTAGATGCAATGTCCTTGAACCTTACTGTCGTTTATGTAAATAATGATATACTTCACACAGGACTCCTCTATGACATTCTTTAGTTCTCACTGTTATGTCCGTTTTGGCCATGAACATCTTCCCTGGTTCTACAAGAATTTCTAAAGAATTGTACCTAATACAATTCTCCTTTGGAGCGGTCCCTCTTCTCTCTCACATAGGTGATTCTTTAACTAAAAGTAACCCACATTACTCCGCTCGGATTTCCGTCATATAAGAATCATTAAAAGTATAGCTTAACCTTACCTCCAACGGGCATCACTGTTTCATCATAGGAATGGACAAGAGGTTAAACCTCCACAGTGATCCAAACTAGTCTTTACAATTAGGTTGTCCCTTTGAACCTAGATCCAGAGATCTCCAGTCAATTAGGTTGGGTTTTCATTGTATTAACTCTTAATTTTTATGGGCTTTAGTCCTATTCATTTAGATGATTTCTTAATTAATTCTCTATTTAACCCTTTAGTTAGTGGATCCGCAATGTTGTCCTTCAACTTTACATAGTCAACAGAAATAACTCTAGCTGAGAATAATTGTCTAACGGTATTGTGTCTTTAACGTATATATCTAGACTTACCATTATACATTACATTTTGTACCCTGCCTATTACAATGAATGCATATAGCCGGCACAGGCTTAGGCCACCTTGGAATATCCTCTAAGAAATGGCGTAACCATTCAGCCTCTTCACCACATTTATCTAAAACAATAAACTCATATTCCATTGTAGATTGGGTTATAACTGTTTGTTTCGAGGACTTCCATGAAACTGCTGCACCTGTTAGTGTGAACACATACCCACTAGTTGATTTTGAGTTTTTAACATCAGATATCCAGTTCGTAACACTTTATCTTTCTAACACAGCTAAAAATCTAGTATAGTACAGTTCATAATCACGAGTATACCGTAAATATCTTAATACTCGTATAATTCCTTTCCAATGATCATCACTTGGATTACTTATGTATCTACTCAGTTTACTAATTACGTAGGCTATATCTAGTATTGTACAACTCATTAAGCACATCAGACTTTCAATCACCCTAGAATACTTCAATTGAGATGTACTCTCACCTTTATTCTTTGACATATGAAGATTTACATCTAGAGGTGTCCTAGGCACACCAGAATCATCTTTACTGAACTTATCCAATATTTTATCCACATAATATGATTGACTAAGAATTAGTCCATCAGGGGTTCTTAAAATTTTAACCTCTAAAATCACATTAGTAAGTCCCATATCTTTTATGTCGAACGTTGTGATCAACATAGTTTTGGTAGATTTCACCATTTTATCGCCACTACCAACAATGAGTATGTCATCAACACACAGACACATTATGACATAGTCATTTTCTGTATCTTTAACATATATATATATTTGTCATACTCATTGATTTTGAATCCATTGGCTAGCAAAACACTATCAAACTTTTGATGCCACTGTTTCGGTGCTTGTTTTAGGCCATATAGGGATTTTACTAACCTGCAGACTTTCTTTTCTTGTCCTAGAGTAATAAACCCTTCAGGTTGCTCCATGTAGATCTCTTCATCTAGATCTCCATTAAAAAAACAGTTCTTACATCCATTTGATATACTTAAAGATTCTGTAATACAACAATAACAAGTACAATTCTTATAGAATTTATTCTTATCACAAGAGAATATGTATCAAAATAATCAAGGTCTTCTTTTTTGTTTGTAACCTTTTAATTATCAATTGTTCCATTTACTTTCATTTTCCTTTTGAAAATCCATTTATATCCTAGTGGTTTACTACCAGGAGGAAGATCCATTAGTTCCTAAGTTTGATTATGCAAAATGGAATCAATTTCACTCTTGATGGCTTCTTTCCATAAAGGGTCTTCTTGAGAGTTCACAGCTTTTTTATAGCTTTGAGGTTCACTTTCCAACAAATAAGTCAGAAAATTTATACCAAAAGGCTTTTCTATCCTTATTCTCTTACTATGTCTAGGTTCATCTTCAACCTCTTGTTCTTGTTCTTGATCCTGACTATCTTCATTCATAGTCTCATACGTTCGCTTTGACGTACTTGGTCCCTCTTCGGACCTATATGGAAAAATATGTTAAAAAAATAATGTATTCCTTGATACCATTATCGTATTTGTGTGTATATTAAGGATTTCAGACTTATACATAAGAAATCGATAAACACTACTATTTTGTGCATAGCCTATGAAGATGCAATCGACAGTTTTCGGACCTATTTTTACTTTCTTCGATGTTGGTACGACCACTTTGGTGAGACACCCCCACATTCGTAGGTCTTTATAGGAATGTTGTCTTCCTTTCCAAAGCTCATAAGGTGTTTTTTGTTTATTTTTACAGGGTATCTTATTTAAAAGGTAATTCTCCGACAAAACGGCTTCCCCTTACATGTTCTGAGGCAATCTAGAACTTATTAACATTGCATTCATCATTTCTTTCAATGTATGATTTTTACGTTCAACCACACCAATTAATTAAGGTGAATATAGTGGAGTGACTTCATGTCTAATTCTATGTTGTCCACAGTAATCACCAATTAGTGTTACATACTCGCCACCACGATCACTTCTTATCAACTTAACTTTCTTATTAAGCTAATTTTCAACTTCTGCTTTAAAGAGAATAAACTTCTCAAAAGCTTCGTCCTTATTTTTAAGCAAATACACATAGTAAAATTTTATGCTATCGTTGACAAAAGTAATAAAATACTTATTGCCACCCTTGTTGGTGCAAACTTTAAATCATATATATCACTATGAATCATATCCAAAGGTTCAATATTTCTTTCAATCGTTTGAAAAGATAACCTTGTCATTTTCGCCTCAACACAAGTCTCACACTTATGTTTGTAATCAATCTGGTACGTGAGAATATGATTTAAGTTAATTAATATTTTTAGAGAACCATAATTAACATGCCCTAGTCTTCCATGCCATAAATTGAAAGACTAAAATAAATAAGCAAAAGAAACATTTATTTTATTCATAGTAGTTGGCTTTACAGTCATTACATTCAACTTAAAAAGCTCATTGGATATATATCCCTTCCCCCACAAACATCTCTGACTTTGACAATACAACCTTGTCAGATTCAAACACCATCCGGAACCCATGTTTGTTCAACAATGAACCAGGTACAAGATTCTTCCAGATTTCAAGCACATACAATACATTGTTCAGTGTCAGAGTCTTTCTAGATGCCATGTTCAGGATTATCTTTGGATCTCAGACATTGCAAAATTACCCATGAACAACTTCTCCTTACTTTCAATTGGTTCTAAGGAAGTGAACATATTCTTGTCCGAGCATACATGGTGGGTTGCACCAGTATCGATACACCATTCTTTTGGATTTGACCCAATTAGATTCACTTCAGAGACAACAGCTGAGAGGTTCATGTCATCAACCTCTTGTGTGATTTCTTCCATCACATTTGCCTCTTTGTTCTTCTTTTTCTTCGGCGCTCTACAATCCACCGCTTTATGACCCATTCGGTCACAATTGAAGCATTTCCCTTGGAATTTCTGCTTCTTGAAAATCCCTCTTTTTGGTCCTAGATTGATTGTTTTCTTTTCTAACTTGGAGCTCTGATCATGCTCAACTACATTAGCCTTTACTTCAGCTTGAGATGAGACCCTCTTTTTAGAATGCCTATTGTTTTATTCAATTTAAAGTCTAACAATTAGTTCTTTAACGTTCATTTTCTTTTGCTTATGTTTAAGATAATTCTTGAAGTCCTTCCATGTAGGAGGCAACTTTTCAATAATAGCAGCTACTTGGAAGGCTTCACTCAGGACCATCTCTTCAAAATGAATTTTATGTAAGATCAACTAGATCTCTTGAACTTGACTGATCACAGTTTTTTGAGTCTACTATTTTATAATCCAAGAATTAGCCTACAACAAATTTCTTGGAACCCACATCCTTGGTCTTATATTTCTTCTCCAAGGACTCTCACAGTTCCTTAGATGTCTTTTTTATATAATATACATTATACAGCGAATCAGCTAAACTGTTCATTATATAATTCCAACATAAATAGTTAAAACTTTTCCACATGTCAAGCGCCAATAGAGAATCTCTATCATCTCTATTTATTTTTAGTGGATCCTCAGTAAAAAACCTCGTAAGGTTTAGAGTGGTCAAATAGGTTTAGAGTGGCCAAAAAAATATTATATTTTCCTCCTTGCTTGAATATTATATTGTTGCCACCTCTTGAAATTCAAACCATTGAATTTTTTCGGTCTCTTAACATGGTTCACCGGAACCACCACAGATGGGGTAGGCACTTGTGTCATAGAGACTGAAGTAGGCACTTGTGCCCCAGGATTGCTCGTTGTCTCAACATTGGCCATTTTCCTATTGAAAAACAAGAAACTATTAAATTGTTGCTAATTAAAAAATGCAACAATATAATATTCAAGCAAGGAGGAAAATATAATATTTTTTTTATATATTTTATTTTGTTTCATTTCTTTTAAAAAAAATATTTTCCCCTGATGATGTCAGCACTCATGCCACATCAGTGCCACATCAACACCACAAATGGGCCACATCAGCATGGGCTAACCACAGTAAAGCCCACATGCACAACTTCATGGCCTAGCTCACAAGCCAAACCCGCGCGCATCAACTACATAGCCCAGCTTACAAGCCCAACTGAGCGCATCAGCCATGTTGTCGCTGATTTTTGGGGCTTGCTAGGTGGGTCTGAGCTCAGTTGAAATGAGCTTCCATATTGGACCTTTTTGGGAAGAAGTCTTTGCCAAGGAGGAATTGGCCGAGTGCAGTGGCGTGGCGAGGGGCCAGGGCGGGTTGTTCTGGCCGGGCGAGATAAGCAACCACGAGAAGCGGTGAGTAGGCGCGATATGAGCACTTGGAGTGCACACCCTTCGACACCCAAGTCACCATCTTTTTCCCAATAACAACACCAAAGATTTACAAAAAAGAGATTCAAAGGGAAAGAGTTTGTTCTAGCCCACCTTAGAGGGTTTCTTTAGTGTTTTCCCCACTTTCTGATATCTCATCCCCTTCTCAGACGGGCAGAGACTACATTTTATACCTCAGAGTTCTGGCCTTGGATGGGTGACATATGGCGTTAGATTTCCCCAGATCATGCTACCAAACCTTTGGCCAGCTGTGTAGGGAGGCAGGGGTCAGGCCTGCTGACATTAAGGCGAATGTACTTGGCCACTCTCCTTGTTACGCGTAGAGTGGTAGTTGAGCTTTTCAGCCAGGTGAAGGTTGGGAGTTGGCTGATCCAAGGACATGGGGTCACATCCTGGCTGGGCAGGTCAACCTTCTTTATTTGTGTAAAGGGTCAGCCATGGCTTTAGGTACCAGTTGTTCGGCAAATACTATTTTGGGCAAAACTCGCTTCCCCATTTCACCTAACACAATCAAGTCATTTAATGCGTGTCAGGCATGCTTATCTAGGCTGGAGTCGTTGGTTGGCAAGCTAGGAAGGCTTTTAGGTCTTTTCCAGTGCTCAGCAGAGAGTGGACTAGGCTCGACTGGGCCCCAACTGGGTGTCCTGCTATGCAAAAGTTCACCTTCATGGGCTTATTTGATGGGTTGGGCTTGACGCTTATGGGTCCTGGGTTAACCCAAAAGTGGGGGAAATTTACCCATAACAGTTGGCCCCCTAGTCCTTCCCTCTTCCTTCGGAGGGAGGTAAGGACTAAGGCATTTGGATGTGGTGCGAGCAAGAGGCCAAGCCTCGGGCGTTGTGTGCTAAGGGAATAGGTTGGTTGTTGACATGTGGAACTCGCTGGGCCACCCACAGGCGGTTAAAGGCATGGGGCTCATGGGCTAGATATGCCCCACTTTCATTGCCTGCGTGGGTTGATTCCTGGCACCCACTTCTTTCATCCAACCATCAATAGTTGGGACCTAATCCTTAAGAGAAGGCAAATTCAAGAGAGGAAAACTTTCCCTCTTCTTCTGAAAGTCACGTGTATTCAGCTCTTGCCCATCGTACATCTTCACCGAGCTCAAAACCCTAAACTTCCGCACTGGTCATCGCTCATTTTCATTATCCTCCTTCTCTAATCACTAGCTTGAGCCTATCGCCAACGGCTTCCCTTTTTGTTTCCACAAGTAAGTCCTCATACTCACTTTTTCCTCTTCTCCTCTTCATTTAGTTTTTTTTGTGCTTCATTGTGAGGCTACCGTGATTGAACGGGGTGAAAGGGAGCGGAAGGGGAGGTGATCCCATCTGTGTCATGGGTGCCGCGGCTGTGAGAGGGGAAGATCCACTAGCTGAGTCTACTTAGCCATCTAGGCTTTGTATTCCTATAATCCCTTAGGTTACCAATAGGAGCATTATTCGAAGTTTAGAACCTAGGGTTTTGTCAAGTGTCTTCTTGGACTAACCGTTATTCCTCCCTCCTCTATTTTTTCTTTTCCAGATATGGTGCAAACTTCGTGGCGGAGGCTTGAGGTTGCCCGCTCCTCGTCACCCCCCGGGGGCCGTCTCACCGCTAGTCTACCGAGGCAGGCTAGGGTAAGCGGTTGTGCTTGACCCTATTCCTCTAGCAATCAGGTCTCCTTCCTTGGCATAGGGGGAAAGTTCTGAAGCAAACATTGGAACCTTGCCCCCCGTTGTTAGCCGGGGGTCAGGCTCTAGGAGCACCTGGGTAAGGGCTCCTTACTCGAAGTCAGTTGGCCTTCCCAAAAGGAGGATGCTTATTTTGGATATCGACTTTGAGGAAGACGAAGAAGATTGGCTCCTCTTTAGCCTCTGTTTGGGGGGTCAACTCTGGTTGTTGAATCGTCTAGGTCGCGTCGAGGCATCCCTACGATTAGTGGAAAGGATATAAGTGGAGATTAGGCTGAACTGGAAGGCCTGGCTGAAGAAGCTGAGTCGGATGAATGGTTAGCTCTGGGCGAGGGGGGTGAGCCTGAAGAGGAAGAGGGAGTGGGCCACGAGGAAGAGGCTATAGACCTCATCAAGTCCTCCGTGACCACCAACCAACTCATAGCCACTAGTAAAGAGTACAAAATCCCCTTAAATGTCACCCTTAGGATGCCTGAGGAAGATGAGGTCCCGAGCCAACTTGGAGCAAGTGAAATTGCCATCACCATCCCTACTTTTTATTGTGGGTTGAGGGTACCATTCCCTGCTTTCGTGAGAAAATTCCTTCATGAGACCCCTATCCATCCCATACAACTTTCCGCCAGTGTCTGACAGACAGTGCTGTGGACCTATATTCACTGGCGAAGGGAAAATGAGGAGGAGCCTAGTGTGGACTCCCTTAGAATGACCTTTTCCTTGAGGGTCTCAGGCACCCCTTGACACTATTACACTTACAAGTATAAAAAATTCAACAAGGCGATTGAAGGGTTGTCTAACCTGAACTACTGGCCTAGGATGTGGTTTTTTATAGGGGAAAACTGGGAAGGGACTGGCAGCAGGAAGGATTGGTCGCACTATATGCCCAGGAATTTTTGTACCCCGTCTGGCCCAGGTCAAGGCTTAAGAAATCTCGGGACTTGCTTTCCAAGTCCAGCAAGATTCTACGGTTAGAGGTGTAGCACAAAATGAAAAAGTCCGTAGGCTGACCTTTACAGTCTTTGGTCTGCGGTTAGAGGTTTTGAGCACATGACCACTTACGGTCATTAGGCTGACCCTGAGGCCATGGTGGAGGGTATCGTCCTTCCCTAAGATCACCTAATGTTCTATCCTTTGCTTGGTTACATTATGGCCTAACTGTTCTTCTTTTATTATTTTTCTTGCAGTGAACCAAAACACTAGGAGCATCTTGAAGGGGCTTGGCCCAGAAGTCTACAGAGAGGTTCTCACACCCCTCTTCAGCTGACACCTTGCCCCAACGGTCCCTTAGAAGCAAGGTGTCTTCTTCCCCTTCTTTTGGCGTTGGAAAGGATGCACCTGCCTCGGGGTGAGAGCAGCCAATCTTGGGAAGGGGAAAGGGGGTGGCTACGTCCCCAGCTAATAAGAAGAGGGCGTGGTCCACCGCTAGCCTATTCCCAGACGTCTTTGGAGGGAAAGTCACCGAGGACCTGCTGACATTCACGAATAAGACAGGAACCTTCTTGACCTCATAAATGCACAAAGAAATTCGAGGAGAGGGCATGACAGGCCAACTTGATGAGTCCGCCAGCTTCTCCACGACATTTTCCCTATTCTGTCTTAAACCTTCATATTGACGATTACTTGTTTACTTTTGTGACAGCTTGGCTATTCAATCTTGGATGTGGTGGAGAAGAATAGAAAGCTGAATGTGAAGGTGGACAACACCAACAAGGCCCTCAATGACTCTCTCGATGTAGGTCAAATACCAAAAAGCTAAACAGGACAAGACTACTGCCGAGGCATGTGAGAGGGAGTGCCTCTCCAAACTCAACCGCTTAGAGAAGCAACTCCAAACCACTAAAAAGGATAAGGCCGCCCTCATCGCCAATCATGAAGGACAAACCTATGAACTTGAGCAGAGGCTGGAGGCCGTAGAGAAGGAGGTACCAGAGCTGGGAAATGACTATAAGAACCAGCTGATCATTAGGTTTGAGTTAATGAAGGAAGCTCTCAAGGTGGTAGAGCCGAAATTTATGGTTGAGTGATTGGATGAGTTGAACCTCAAAAGCCTCTATCCTGTTGTCATGGCCAAAGTCTCAGGAGCCACCCTTCCCGACACTACACCAGAAGCATAGCTTGGAGAAGACATCTTAAGTCATGAAGGGGATGCCAAGATGAACCTACCAGCTACCACCAGCACTGAAGAAGCAACTGTGTGTGTCGAGGCCTCTGCTAACACTCCGGATATGGAAAAGGAAAAGTAAACAGAAGGATCTGCTCAAACCTGATGACTCCCCCATTTTTACAACTTTGGTTCCCGTTACATTTTTATTTTCTGTAGTGCTTTTATTTTCACCAAGACTACTTTTAATTTATACCTTTTTGTAAGACAATGGGCCAGCCCTCACCGCCTATGAGGGCAGACTTATCGTTTCTTTTATGCGATTTTTTTGTTTGTTTACATGCTAAGTTTTGAGTGCTAACCCACTACCTCCCCCCAACTCTTACTTTCTTCTTTAACAAAAAAAACGTAAGAGTTAGGGATTATAATAAGCGATGCCTCTTTTGGGCCCTTCCTAGGTACTACCCAGGTCCTGCCATAGGTTTTACCATAGAAAATATTACCTAACTATTTCGGATTCACCAAGAGTAAGGGTCCCTCCTAGGGTCTCATCACTTAGTCTGATTCGTGGAAAGTCCATGCCCGTGACTATAACTTAACGGAGGTGGAGGCCTATCCCAAACTCGTCTGTTTATGACTCATAAAATTTTGCCAAAAATGAGTAGTCTCTTCATTGAACAAGAAGATTGGGCATTACAGCTTGAGCCTAGAATACAAAAGATAAGTTCAAAAATAAAAATTCAACCCTACTAATAATAAAACTTCAAATGTTCCGCAATCTATGGGTTTTGCAAGGGAGTTTCAGACATGTCCTCCAATTGAAATATTCTTAGGCGAACTACTTTGGTGATTCTGTAAGGTCCTTCCTAGGTAGGCCCCATAGACTCTGCACCGGATTCCTTTATGTTTTGAATGACCTTCTTCAACACCAAGTCCCCTAGGCGTAAGACCCTATGCTTAACCTTGGAGTTGTAGTAGTCGGCAGACCTTTGCTAATAAGCGGCAGCCTTTATAGCTGCTTGGTCTCTCCTTTCCTCAAGTAGGTTTCGGCTCTGAGTGTCGCCTCATTATGATTCGGAAGAAAGTGTTGGGTACGATAGTTAGGCACGCCTATCTTGACTGGAATCACAGCTTCAGTTCCAAAAGACAAGGAATAAGGAGTCTCACATGTGCCTGTCTTGGCTATAGTTTGATAGGCCCATAAGACGTTAGGTAGCTCCTCCACCCAAGCCTCCTTCAAGCTGTTAAGCTCTACCTTAAGGTTGGCCTTGATTGTCTTGTTCACAGCCTCTACTTGACCATTATCTTGAGGGTGGGTTGGCGATGAGTAGTATGGGCAACTTCCTAGCTCAGTACACATCTTGCGATACTTATCATTATCAAACTACTTCCCATTGTCAGTAATAATGGCCTTAGGTATTCCAAAACAATAAATGATAGACTTCCAAATAAATCCAGAGGTTTTAATCTCGATGATGGTTGCAAGAGGCTCAGCTTCCACCCATTTGGTGAAATAATCGATCACCATGATGGCGTATTTCATTTGAGTTTTTCCAGGGGAAAGAGGCCTATTACATCCACCCCCACTGAGCAAACGACCAAGGGCTGCAGATGGGAGTTAAGTCCTCCGAAGGTTGTTTTAGGATGTTGCTGAAACGCTGACACTTGTCATATTTCTTTGCGAAATCCTTTGCGTCTTTGGTCAGGCTGGGCCAATAGTAGCCTTGTCGAATGACTTTGTATGCCAAGGATGCTCATGTTGTGTGGTTTCCATATATGCCTTCATGGATTTCCCTTAGGACGTAGTTTACTTCCCTAGGTGCCAAGCACTTCAAGTATGGCAAGAAGTAGCCTCTCTTGTATAGTTCACCATCAATGAAGGTATAATGTGCAGCTCTGTAACGTAGTTTCCTTGCCTCATTCATTCCTTCTGGGGCTATTCCCTCTTTTATATAATCGATAATGGGATCCATCTAGGTCGGGCCTTCCTCAGCTTGCAAAGGTAACACTTGCTTCTTTGGCGCCTTAATACTAGGGGTTGGCAAGTACACGACTGGTATGGCTCGGACTAACTCAGAATTTGGCACTGAAGGGAGCTTAGCTAAAGCATTAGCTTCCACGTTCTTAGACCTTAGGATTTGAGATAACTCTCAGCTTTCAAACTTGCCAAGTTGCTCACTTACTTTCGCAAGGTAGGTCTGCATCCTTTCGTCCTTGGCTTGGTACTCCCCTTTGATTTGTCTAACTACCAATTGAGAATCGTTGTATAAATGCAACCTCTTAACTCCCATTGTTGTAGCTAACTTTAAATCAATTAGAAAGGCTTCATATTTACTTCGTTATTGGACGCTTTAAAAGCTAGGCGAACGGCATACTCGACTTTCACACATTCCAGAAGTGGCGAGGTCAGGACAAGCTCGGCCCTATATTCTTGTTCATTTGAAGACCCATCAACGTCCAAATACTAATGCGAATAATGTGTGCCAGCAGGGGCCTCTCAGGTTCAGTTAAGAGAACTGTAGGGTTGCCCGGGGCCTCATTGTGTGACGTAAACTCTGCTATAAAATTGGCTATAGCTTGGGCTTTAATAGAGACTCTGGGCTTGTATTGTATGTCATAATGGCCTATTTCAGTTGACCACCTAATGAGCTACCCAGACATTTCTGGTTTGTGAAGGACTTACCTCAAGGGGTAGCTAGTTAAGACTTCAATAATATGTGACTCAAAATAAGGTTTGAGCTTACGGAAGGACACCGCCAAGGCAATGGCTAACTTCTCTATGTCTGGTATTTCATTTCAACAAAGGTACCATTGAGTGGCTGAGACTGGTAGCTGTGTCCTATCCTCCTCTCGTACTAGAACCGAACTAACTGCCGTGGACGGAGACAGCTAAATACAAGAACTGGTGCTCTCCAGGCCGGTTTGGAGAGTAATGGTGGGTTGACAAGGTACGCTTTCAATCAATTGAAAGCGTCTTCGTATGAGGAGGTCCACTCGCACCTTTAATTCCTTTCAAGATTTTGAAGAAAGGGAGAGCTTTATCTGTTGCCTTTGAGATGAACCTCGAAAGTGCCGCTAATATCCCGGTTAGTCTCTACACGTACTTGATTGTCTTAGGTGAAGCCATGTCCAAGACTGCCTTGATCTTGTCTGGGTTGGCTTTGATCCCTCTGCTGTTAACCATATATCCTAGAAATTTTCCTGAGGACACTCCGAAAGCACACTTGGTTTGGTTAAGCTTCATCCCATACTTTCGCAGGATACCAAATACCTCCTCTAAATCACTCAAATGATTGGTTGCTAGCAAACTTTTAACCAGCATGTCATCAACGTAGATCTCCATATTCCTTTCGATTTCCTGGGTGAACATCTTATTCACCAATCGTTGTTAAGTTGCCCTTGTGTTCTTCAAGCAGAAGGGCATGACCTTGCAATAGTACAAACCCCTGTCCATGGTAAAAGCTATTTTTTACTGGTCTGGCTAGTACATACATATCTTATTGTAGCCGGAGTACGCGTCCATGAAACTCAAAAGGGCATGCCCAACCTTGGCATCAACCAGTTGGTCAATGCGGGGTAAAGGAAAGTTGTCCTTTGAGTAAGCCTTTTTCATATTAGTGAAATCTACACACACCATTCATTGTCCATTCTCCTTCTTCACTGGGACAACATTGGCTAACCAAGTGGGTTAATTTACCTCCTCAATGAGGCCAGCCTTCTTCAACTTCTCTACCTCCATCTTGATGGCCTCATACTTATCTGGACTGAATACCCTGTGCTTCTATTGAACTAATTTGTAGCTTGAGTCCACATTCAATTTGTGAACCATCACCTCTAGGTCGATGTCGGGCATGTCCTCATGAGACCATGCAAATACATCAGCATTACTCCTTAGAAAACCCTCAAGTTCCACTTTAAGCATTGGTTCAAGCAAGACACCTATCTTCGTAACCCTCTCCGGGTCATTCAGGTCCAGGTAAATGATTGTGAGCTCTTCTACGGGCTCACCTCGCTGGGCCTTGTTACGTTCCAAATAGTCCTCATCACAAATTGCCCAGACAATGGCTCAGACTCTCTGTTGCTTTCCAGGGCTTCTTGCTCTTTACCTTATTGTGATTAAAGATTGTTGGTACAACTTGTTACTTCTCTTCATTCATCCTTCGAGCCACATTTGCCACATTAGGGCTCGAGCTAACCTCTTTTAAATCCACTTCTGCAGTGTGCAGCCTCTTACCTACTCACATCTAAAAAATAAGAGCATGTATCTTCTTCTTCATTTCTTGGTGATGGATCAGGAGTTGCTTGAGCAACTCTTGCCCCCCTGTTATGGCATGCACTTTTTTTGGACTGGAGCTTCTCTCTTTTAAAGCTAAGGCGTAGCATCACCTAGCCTCATATTGATCTCCCCGCACTACTCCTACTTCTCCTCCTACTGGGAACTTCATCAGTAAATGATAAGTCGACACCACGGCTTTAAGGGAGTTCAAGGTGGGCCTTCCTAGAATGATGTTGTAGACTAAAGGTACAACAACTACTAAAGAATTTCACCATCAAAGCTTTATGCATGGTAACGATGTGTTGCCGCCGCATCGGGTCCACAAGCGCGGGTTCTCCTCTGCTATCCGGGTCCATCCTACCTTGGGGTCCATTGTTGTGTGCTGGAGCTACTGCTCATGCCTACAACCAAATAATGGCTTAAAACCAAGGTTCTACTCAGCAAGAAACTCAAACCTTGGACCTCCCACTTGAAATGTGGGTATCCTACCAACAAACAACAACAATAATTGGAAAGAGGTAACTTAGGCTATTAAAGTAGTCAGAGAAGCCATACAACGAACTCCAAATCACCCAAAAAATCTAAGCCAATTTTATTAAAATTTAAAATAAAAGAGTACAAATAGTAAGGATAGATAAGAACTCAATTACTATCACAAATAGAATAAAGATAGTAAAAAATCATTATGTAGTGTGCTGAGAAGTCCGTGTGAAAAGCTTAGTCAATCTCAATCTCGTTGTTGCTAATTGCAATCTTCTAACTGTTTCTCCTTTCTTTGGTTGACCCGGTTTTCTTTTAACCATATTCCATAAATTCTGATTAGTGGTTACGAAGATTGACGGTTGCGAAGCAACCAAATCCAAATTTCATTGTGCTGCGGTAAGTCCATCCGAATAATCGAACGGAACCATGGCCACAGAATTTGGTTACTGACCCACATAGGGGGTACCCTCAAACTCCTTTGGGGGTTTTGAAGAATCCTCACCTTGCAGAGCCGATCACTCGTCTTCAACAATATCATCTGCATTATTACCATGCTCATCATCTGAGTCGCCAAAAGTGTCTGCCCATGATGTGATCAGACAAGGAACCATACCATGGTATTCTGGAGTTCGAACACTCTTTGATGTATTCGAACAATTTTACCCACTTTGGTATTGAATTCAGTCATACTGGGAGCAGCACATAGGTCCGGAGCAGCTGATCGAACTTCAAAGCCCATTTCTTTATTAATGTTAGCCATGTTAGAAGGAACTGCATTATGCTGATGGATCATGCCTTTTATATGAGTGGATGTGACGTTAGTATTCAATACCTCAAAGAAATTTGTAGTAGGCACAGAGGGTGTAGTCAACTTCACATGTGGTGAAGGTGTAATCACGTTTATTTTACACCTAAGTCCAAATTTCATAGCCTTATTCTTTCCAATCATCCAACTTTAGGATAAGTCTTTCCAATCACCGATTTGTACTTAGCCACTAAATGACCAACATTGTGACAAGAAGTCCAAAGATCCTGAAACGATTCAAAGTATAAATCCACTTCCATGCAATTGTCTGTCATTTCCAATAATAGATTTTCTGGGATAAATCCAGCTAAATCCACATAAACTAAAACTCGAGTAAAATGACCATAATTTCTTGTGAATGTAGAGTTATCAATCTTTAAAGGTATACCAATGCCTCTTGCAAGGTCCGTAAGTATACGAGGATGCCAAAACTTACAACTGAGATTATAAAACCTAACCCAAATCTGAGCATTTGTTGGTCTCGGAATTGTCAGATTAAAATTCTTTACCGAAGCTTGTAGTCGAACAATTTCTGGTTTCAAATTCAATGCTCCATGAGCCCACATCCTTTGTCTATCCTCTACAGAATGTAAAAGAACCTGAAAGTAACCTCTCCCGAAAGAAATCAGCTACCAATTGTCTAGCTTCCAAATATTTTGAAGTCTTAAACGTAAGTCCTTAAACCTCCAAGGTTTATCCCCTGTAGATAGAATGAGTCGGGCTATCAAAGAGAACTGACATAGTGTAAGTCTCTCCTAATAAGCATCATCGTTTACACGAATAGAGACTAAATTGCCTTTACGAGTTAACATAGTTTGAGGAGCCAAATCTGACTGCCCCCCTGACAATAATGATCCATTTAAAACAGCTGCAACCCCAATCCCGTTCACAGACCTGCAACCAGCGGAGATGGCAGAGGAGCAAGTTGAAGACGACAAATTCCAAGCAAGTAGCGTTGCGACGATCGGAGACCTCAACAACTACGATGAGAGGATCCAAACCAGTGGCAGCTCCAGTCTGCGAACTAGAAGGCCAGTGCGGGATGACGCCGATCCAGAATCCTGCTTTTAGATCGGTAACCAGGGGTGATGAGTGTGGAGAACTAGCAGCCCCACGTCCACATGAGCGACACTACAACGATTGGCATCCAACCGATGGCGGCACCTGTGCTGCGCAACTACGGTGAAGCTAGAGAGAACCTGGAGCTTCTCTCTATAGAACATTCAATTTCTCCAATAATAATAATAATAAATAATTTAATAACTTACTTTAAAATAAAGATAAAATCTTGTACTTTCTCTAATTCTTTGTGATACTATTGATCTAGGTTTGACCATCATATCTACTGTAAATATGTTCAATGCTCTCAAAACCTTGTTGAAATTTTTACTTGTAGTAAAATGTGATCGGGAAAATATTTCTTGATCCACACAATATTGAGGATTTTAACCAGCTTTGAGTAAAACTACTACAAGCATCTCCTTAACACAAATAAATGTAGTATCCTCTAAAAGTGTCTTTTCTCTAATTATAGTGCATAACTTGGAAACACATTGAGATACATTCTATAAACTTGCTGAAAGTTTGCCGGATTATCTTGTAATATTTTATGTACATACTCATATCCAATTGATGTTTTTGGTCACTTAGATAAGGAGTGTTGGATGCAATTATTATACACATTATATATAAACTCATTTAGCATACAAATGTTTGCTTCAATTGATCTCAATGGGCACCTAATGGTTTTATGAAATTCTTCTTCTTCCTTTTCATCTTGTATCTCTTCTTCCATTTCTTCATTATCTACTTCAATATCTTCATGCATGTTGGAATTAAACATTTTAACAATTGAATCACTTGAGAAAAATAGAATAGAATAAACTTAGTTATTTATATGTATAATTGATTTTAAAGATAATAATATTGATCATGACAAGTCCTATATTATGTACACACATACATAGCCTTCTTTCTCTAAATGTTCCTATTAAGAATAGATACCAAGATAATTGTTGCAAATATTATAATGTGAATGCAACCTTCCAAATCTTCAAGCATTAAAAAAAATAAATAAATAAGAAGTTCAAACAACAAAAAAAATTGAAAAAAAAAATGTAAAAACATTGCAGATGAATAACAACAAAAGAAACCTTTATCAATCCTCAATGGGTTCTAGAACCCTATTACATCTTTCCAAATATTACTAGGTAATGTATTAAGAATAGAAAAACTGATTCTTTTAATATAAAATTAATCAAGTCGGAACACTCTCTTGGTGTCATTTTCAAGAAATCCATCATTTTTGCTCTAATGTTAAGAAACTTAAGAGCCTTGAAACGAGCACATTAATCCAAATTTGGGATCTCCTTTATAACATCCCAATAGCTTACTTCTCTACTTTCAATTGAAGCAATAGTTTGGTTCAATTCGTCAATATTTTGGGCAATATTGTTTAGAACATCTGATCGACAACTATTAGGCTCAAATGAATTAGATTTTCATTCATTGTCTATTCTACTTCTTTTTCTAGTTGTTGGAAGAACCTTTGAATTCGTGGGATGTGAAGTAAAGTTTCTTGTAGATGATGAATGAGGTAAAGTATAATGTGTATCACTTTGTATGAACGTTTCCATCTGTGGATCATATGTCAAGTCATTAAAACCACGAACTTTATTGTCTTTTGTCTCAAATTTTCTTGCATCTGTTTCCTCCCATTATCCAATTGCATGTGACCTAGTTGCAGCTCGATTTCCAATTGCAATTTCCAAATATTCATAGTCCGTTAAAGTGTCAGTTTGATAACTTCTATGTGTAGGATGTGCCTGAAAAGAAAAAATAATTAACATGAATATGATTGGCTCCTAGTTTCATGTGTATCACTTTGTATGAACGTTTCCATCTGTGGATCATATGTCAAGTCATTAAAACCACGAACTTTATTGTCTTTTGTCTCAAATGTTCTTGCATCTGTTTCCTCCCATTATCCAATTGCATGTGACCTAGTTGCAGTTCGATTTCCAATTGCAATTTCCAAATATTCATAGTCCGTTAAAGTGTCAGTTTGATAACTTCTATGTGTAGGATGTGCCTGAAAAGAAAAAATAATTAACATGAATATGATTGGCTCCTAGTTTCTTGTTTTGAAGATGGAAAGCTCTAATCTAACATAAAAATAACATCTATCATTAATTCACAAAGCATTATTCATGTTTCATTCTTGTGCATGTTACATATAGAAACCAAAACAAAAAACAAGTATTCAATGATAACTTACCCACCAACTTTCTCATAGTAACATATATTCAATGCATGTGGGGTCTTGCATGTTTTTAACTTTATTGGTAGATTGATAAAAGTATGCACTAACAAAACTTATGCATGGAAAATCATGAAAAAAATCTTAAACAATTCAGCAATCATGGCAACTCAAATTAATAAGCAATACAAAAATTTGCAAACAATATCTCATGACCAAATCAACTATATAAAATCCCAAAACAAAAATTTGCAATGCTTATCATATATATTAGTTTAGGGCTTAAATAAAATAGAGAGAAAAATACATATTCCTTAATGAAAAATATGAATTCATAAAAAGATTACCCATAATAAAATAATAATAGATAAAAACGTAATATCTATCTTGCTTAGTGCACAAACAATAATATAATACTAGTTAAAACCCCACTTAAAAAGATTATGATAAAATCATAATACAACAACAATACAACATGTGATTATTGTATTGAATATAGTTATCTACGATAGACATTTAATAGAGAGCTTATAAATTAAAAATAATCTCACCTTAAAGTAATCTTCCCATACTTCATCGCTAGCAGTGAATTTCTTTACTACAAGATCCTATCAAAATTCAGAATTAAAATGCATAAGCTGAGAATAGTTGGTGTATCGTCCTTTAAACCACTTAACACGACTTACATATTCTTTATAAGTCTTTTGAGATCCAAGTTTTGCATTAAGAATAGGAAGCATTTTTTTCCTATTGTTTGGTTGCTAAATGAACCATTTTTTATCACACCATCCACGATTGACAGCATCAAACATGATTCTTAATAGTTTATTGTTTTCTTTGATTGTCCATACTTTATATTTTTCCGCCCTTTTCCCTTTTTTTTTTCACTTACTTGACTTGAGTCTTCCATTCAAATATTACTATATTGCATATAAATATGATAGAAAATTAAAAGCATATAGATCTAATATTGATAGTTAAGAATGGAAAAAATAGTTCTCCAAATCTCCACATTAAAAAGCTCTAACTAACAATTTATATGAATTAAGACACTTTATATATCCTTATCGTAATTCTAATAAGTAGATTATTATATATCATAAACATATATAATCCAGATATATATATATATATATAGATATATATATATATATATATATATATATATCTATATATGATACAACCTCCTATATAACATGTTGTTATCTCTCTTTTTTCAAGTTTTTTTTCTTCACGTCATTGATTGCCTTCATCATTGTCATATGGATTTCTAGTTTAGCTGTATTTCTTTTCGTTTGCCTTCATCATCCCCCTATTTAACATGTTGTAAATTATTTGAAGATGCTTAATCAATCAATTGACTTGGTTCTTAAGGAGACGATAAGAAGTAAGCCCTAATCATTAAAAGGTAGGTGTGAAAATGAACTTGATTAGTGAATTTAGAAGCTCTTTCAGTTTTTGTATTTCCCATAATTATGAAAAATAAATACATCTATATTTCCCATAATTGAAGTCATCAATATCAAACCAGTACCCTTTAACATATTCAAGACTCAAATTTTCCTTTTTATTTATTTTTTATTTTTTTAAACATGCATAATCCAAATGAACATGCGCTCTCCTTTCGACAATCGAATGGGTATTCTTCTAATAAAAAAATCAAGTCAATTTAATAGCACCCACTAATCAAAGTCTTCTGCTTGTTCAATGAAAATCTTTAGGGAAAAGAAAAGACAATTTGGGAGATTGGATATATATACCACGCACCCAAAAGTATTAAAAAGTCTGTTTAAATTCATTGACTTTAAAAATAAAGTCTAAATTAAATACCTATATACTTTTAATGACTTTAAAAAGTTATAATTGAATATCTTAAAATTTTTAATGATTTTTTTAAAATTTATAAAAGTTGAGATTGAATACCTTAGGTTTTTTAAAGGTCTTAAAAAATAGTTTGGATTATACATGGATTAACATATTAACTTATATTCATTTCACCTTTTTCATTTATTATATATTTTTTATTGACTTTATGTTTTATCCTAAAAAGTTAATAATACTTAATATAAGAAATTACTAAAAAATAAAAATTAAATATTCAAGTATAAATGCCACAAAAGTAAATAGTTAAAAAAATGACATATAGAAATGTTTTTTGTGAGCTACATATTCTTAATAAAAATATTTTAATAATCCAACAATAATAATAAAATATTACATAAATATTCTAATAAATCCACCAATGAAAACTCTTTTAATTCATGAAATAAACCTATAAAAGAACAAAAAAACAGGTAAGAGAGTTATATATTATATATTGATATATGAGAGATTTTATGTATAATTTAAAATTTCATCTAAAATTTAATCATCAATAGAAATAGTATTAGAGCATTCTCTTGATTTATCTTAATGGGTGGACCCATTATGGACCCGATCCGCATTAACTAAACCCGAATACTATTTTAATTATATGGTTTGTGTGATGTTAATGGGTCGTGTGAAAATTTACCTAGGTAAAATCTTAGCAATGCACATGTGTGTATATATAAGGAAAATAAGAGAAAGTTTATGCTAAGAGTGCTAAAAATTGGAAAAAAATTTCTTTTCTTTTTCTCTATGATATATATATGGAACATAAAGTACGTCGCATTATTGCAAGATTAAATTAATAATATTTTTTTCCTCCTAAAGTAGTGTTCTCGTGTGCCTATCAGAAGTGACAACTCTTTTTTTTCTTTTTTCTCTATTGTGCATTATTTCCGAAAGTATATTCCATGCATATATCAAAATCTCCCTTTTAGGCAAATTATTTTCCTTTTTTCTTATTATATATATGTGTATGTACATAACAATGGACAACTTGCTGGTATATTAATATAGATTTTATTTGGTTTAAATATATAACCAGTGGATCTTCCATAAGGTCATTAACTTTTTCCACGCCCAAATCATATAATAAGTAGCAAATTAATCTTATTTCTAAACTCTCTTATTATTCTTAACTTTTGTCACCTATAAAATGATAAACATTTGATATTGAAATAATAAATTACATTTGACCAAGAATCTATTTGTTACTATTTGTTTTTGGCAAATTTTTTGGGTTTTATGAATCAACAGCCATATGTGAGGGGGAAATTAGAAAAATAACCAAACTCTTTTCTACTTCTGTGCCATAGCGAAACTTCACTTTTTTTACATGTGTATTTACTATTCTACCCTTCATTAATCTCAAACAACTATTCACTACCACTTCTTTACCAAACATCTCCTCCCTATTTATTATTGTAAGTTAAGATCATTTATTACAAACTCTCACATAACCAATATAATCTCACATTTTGTAAATTTTAAACTGTAAAACTCTTCTCTCAAACTCACTATTCTATTAAATTATTCTCCCCAATCTATCCTTTTAAATCCACCTCCCAAACTCACTCCCCTCTTAAATTCAATTATTCTCTCAAACTCCCCCATCAAATAAAGGTATGTATATTGAAATTTTGTAAACCTATTTACTTTTTTTTTTTGTTCTTTTTACTATCAGATGGTCGATCGAAGAAGAGGAGGACTGATCTCATTGTGAGATGGTCAGATTTGACTGTGTAATAAGTCGGATCTGACCAAACTACAGTGAGATCTACCATATCCGACCAATTGGTCAGATTTAACCAGTTTAGGTTGATTATGGACTGATCTGAACATAAAAGGCCGGATCCGACCTAATCTAACCAACTTATGGTTGGATCCGACCATATGTTTAATAGGATCCGAATATTAGATAGTCTGCTCCGCTTCGACTATGTCTATAGTAATAGTTTTTTTGATTTTTTAAATTATTTTATGTATTTTGCAGTTAAAATGGAAAGTACTGATTATATTGGAATTGCAATTACTCATGACGAATCATTGGTGAGGATGGAGAATGAGATATAGGAATATGTAAAATATAAAACTAAAGTGACTTGTGTTTGACCTTGGTGTTCAAAATCTGATTTGGAAGATGAGGTTTAAGAGTGTTTTGATGTAGATCGGAATGCATATCATATCAAAATTCAATTCTTATATGGTAGGGCTTCTTAAATAGTTGAACCTGTGCAAATAAGGCGTGAAAAGGATGTCAGAACATTTATCTCAGAAGTTAGGCATGCACTGATTCGAACTCTACTATATATTGAGCTGATTCTGATATCTCCTCAATTATCATGGGGTGAATATGAAAATATAGCATATACAGTTCCAGAAAGTCAGAATGATAAGTTTTGTATGGGTCAGATGCCTTTTAATAGCCATGAAGTAGTTGATATTGAAGGCAACCAATCTGTAGTGTTTCGTAATCAAATGGAGTATAAACAATTGCATAATATGGATAATTATGCAAATAAAAATATTATAGATTATAATGATGATTTTTGTGATGTTGGTTATGAAGACACAACCAATGACGATGGTGTTCAGGTTAGCAATACTACATATGATGGTACTTCTATTGGAATTCATCACCCTCATTCTATAATTGGTCAAGCCTCTTCATCTAGCCATCCAACACATAGGGTGACAATTTAGGTCATGACACAACAACACAACTCGAAAACAACATGAAGTTAATGGATTTGGGTTTAGTATAAATGAGTTCGGGTCATAAACGGGTTGACCCATTTAACATGATTATTAAACGGATCGTTTTTGGGTCAACCCACTTTAACTCGAAATTGACCCAATAAACACAATTATTAAATGGGTCATTTTTGGGTCATAAATGGGTTAACCCCGAAAATAACCCGTTTAACACGATTAATTAAACGTGTCAATTTTCATTTCAACCTATTTAATCCAAAATTGTTTTGTTTAAATTAAATATTTTAAAAATTAAAATATTTATAATTAATTCTAATCACATAATATTTATATTATAAATTTTATAATACTTTAATTAATATAATAAAAAATAATCATTATTATAAATTGAAAACATTAAAAACTTATTTTAAAAAATTTACAAAAAATAAAATAAAAATATTGAGGAACATACACACAAACAAACCCCCCTAATTATTATCAGTGTACATTGATTGAATTAATATATGTATGTCACATACACATATTGTTACAAACACGTCATAATTATATACAAATATATCACAATTACAAATATGTGTATGTCAGATACATAATGTTATCCTATTTTATATGTCGTAAACACATATTGTTGCAAATATATCACAATTATATACAAATGTGTGTATATGACTGATGAGAATGTAAAATGTCATATTTTTTTTCCTTTAATGTTTAGTCTTTTATACTCATTTGGTGTTTCAATATACTCATTATTCTTATATTTTGATTTAGGATGCACATGGAGGAGTTAAGTGTAAAAAAAAGCTAATTGGACAATTTTAACACCACTTTATAATTTGGGTATAACTCTCTTATCCAAGCTCTGATTAAGATGAGTCAAGATGCTATTGTATGGGAAGAAAAAGCTCTACAATTATTGTGTTTTGAGTTTTGAGAGATACTGGCTACATTGAGGTTGAAATTGAACTTGAAGCTACTATCAGGTTCAAAGTCAGGCACCTAAATTTGGGTCTGACGTGCTACTGAGGAAAGGCTCAATACATATAATGGTAGTGCAAGTCAGGAGCCTAACATTGGGCCTGACATGCATTGTAAGAGTGAAAATGAGGACAAGATTTGACAAGCAAACCCGTAAGTGTCAGGTGCCAAGTCAGGTCTATGGTCAAGTGCCTGACTTTTTAATTTTATGTATTAATTTTTGTACTTTCATATAACCATGAAATTAGAGATTGATATTAAAGCAAAGTGGACCAATGGAGAAGCTAAATTTTTAATGGTTTAGTTTGGTAATCTATCATTGTAAATAATTATTGCCTTTTGGTTTCTTTAATAAGAGTTGTAACTTGTAACCAATTCATCAATAGTAAACGGGTTATATAGATTGACACAATTAATAAATAAGTCGGGTTAGAGGTTAAGGATTTTGACACGATTAATAAATGAGTTAGTTAGGGTTAAGGGTTTTTGACATGATTAATAAACGGGTTGACACGAACACGACCTAACAACACAAATTGCCACCCCTACCAACATGTACCATGGATATGGTCACCCCCTCCTTTGATGATTTATCCAAAATTGTCATTAATATTGGAGATATACTCAACAACAAGGAAGAGATGAAAACAAAGGTAAGTACATTATATATTTGTTCAAATAAAAAGTTTAAGGTTAAAAGGTCAATAAAAGATTGATATAAAGTTGTGTGTTTGGATGATAATTGTCCATAATATCTTCGTACAACTAAGACAAAAGGTGCAAATATATTTATCGTAAAAGCTTTTTCCAAAGACCATGAATACACTGTAGAGATTGCATATCGGCAACACAATCAAGCTACCAATCAAATTATTAGCCAATTGATCAAATCTAAATTTGAAGGGATTGCACATGTTTACATGCCAGTGTAAATTCAGGCTAATTTGAATGGAAAAATATGGGGTGAAACTTAACTATTTCAAAGCGTGGAAGGGTAGAGAATGTGCATTTGACAGTGTCAGGGGTACTTTTGATGAGTCATTATGTTTATTGCATGTATACTGTTACTAATTAAAGTCTATGAATTCTAGTAGATTGATACATATTCAAATTGATGAATGCTTATTTGTGGTGTTTGGCCAAATTATTAAAGGATTTGTATCCTATATTCGAGGTGTTTTGACTGTTGATGGCATTATATTGAAAATAAAAGGACAATTGATATTACGTCAGCTATGGACAGTAATGAACAGATATATCTTTTGGCTTCTGGCATTGGAGATGGGGAGAATGAACCAGTATTTATGTGGTTTTGTCAAAATCTCAAAGATTCCATTGGAGATCTCCCTGACTTGGTGTTTGTGACTAACCGACATAAAGTTATTGAGTCAACAATATGCACAGTGTTCCTAAATACATACCATGTTCTTTGCATGTATCATATAAGTAGAAACTTTAAGGCTAATGGCTATGCAAAGCAGGAAGGTATTCTGATGTATTTTTATATGGCAGTTAAGGCATATCTGATTGAAAAATTCGAAGACCACATGATTAATCTTTAAAAGTTTGATATGAATGCTCCACAGTATGTCCGAGGATGTGATCCTGTAAAATGGACTCGTTCTCTCTTTTAGGGTAAATGGTATAGCATCATGACTACTAACATTGTAAAATGTAATTCAACATTACGAGATGGTAGAGAGATGCCACTAATACCGTTACTTGATTACATATTAAATAAGATTCAAAAGTGGTGTTTTAAAAGAAAAACAACAGGTGAGCTTTTGGACAAGCTTGTAACTAAGTGGATGGAATAACAACTCAAACTTCGTGACTTAAAGTCTTTACAGTTGCATGTTATGCAAAGTGGAATTTTGAAAGGTATTATGAATTTTGATGCCAAGAAGTGTTCGTGTTATGTGTTTGAAATGAATTAATATCCTTGTGACCATGCTATGACTGCTTGTAGAGAATGCAAGATTACTCTTTATCACATTATTACACCGCTGAAACTTACCGTGCATCTTACATGAAGTCAATTTACCTTGTTCTTAATCGGAAACAATGACATGCTCCAAAAGACGTAAGTTACCGAATTGTTCTTCCATCGACATATGCTCGAAGATCAGCTGACCGATCGAGGATGTAAAGGATACTATCATGGGGGAGGATATCGTTGGACATAAATGTAGCAAGTGTCATGGTATTGAGCATAATAGGGCAAGATATAAATATCAACATTTGTATGATCCAGGTGAGAGCAGTAAGTAGCCTATGGGGCCTGTTAGTTTTGGATCCATTTATGATGTCATTAGAGGTGAGTTATTGCTCTTTTCAGTTCTTTTTGAAGAATTATTATTATTTATGTACAATAATAAGGAGCTAATAGCTTTTATTTTCCATGTGCTATTTTCGTGTAGTGCTTACATCATAGAGGAAGTTATTTATGTCGACAGTGGAATGAATATGAATGGTTTTGAGTATTTCCCAATATTAAACTAACTAGATTTGATTACTTTTACATATGTATTCTACTTTAGAGATAGCCTTGCTCAAAGACTCACCTATTGGTTCGATAACTTTTTTAATTATGGATATACTTAAAAAAATTCAATGCGTAATCCTAGAAGTCAATGTGTATTCCTGAATAATCTCATTTTTCAATTATTCAACCATTTCATTTTACCAAGTTCAACGTTAGTCAGATTAGTCAACATTTATATATTTCGATGCAACAACAAGATGTTATTTGTAGCAAGTAGTTTTGTTGGTTGGTTTATTCAGTACTGTCAAGAATATGTGATTTAAATCTAGTAAATAGGAGTTTAACATGCTATATGATGTAATTGATTGGATTTATCATATTTAGAATTGTATAACTGATTAATTAGAACATATATGAGCAAATTTGATGGTCAACAATCAAGAATTGGTTTGACCCGACCATATTCGAGCAAAATTCAACGCATATGGTTGGATCCGACCATATCTGGTCGAATCCGACTAGTTATGGTCAGATTCGTACAAATCCAACCATATTTAGTCGCATCAAACAAAATCCGACCATTTTTTGGTCAAAAGCTTGATATACTTGTATAACCTTTTCATAGTTGGATCGACAATTTATATTTTACAATTGTATATATTTAAAGTTGTAGTAAATAAGAAACTAACATGCTTGGCATATATGTAATAAGTAACTATATAAATTAATTTGATACTTATGTATAAACTATATTAATGAAAATGAAAATGAAATTTAGATATAAACTATAGAAATGATATTTAAACTCAAGAAAAGTCATAGACTTAGTTCTTGTACATAAATCTCTTATGCATATTTCTTCCTAAAATGTACAATGTGATTCGATGTGAAGTCGAATTCTCTTCCAGACATTATGAACTTAATATATGTAAGGACAAATATTCCATAATCACCACTGCATTATGAATAAAAATACATATGGTTAGTAATTATAATTATACTAATAATGGGAATGCAAAAATAATTTTACTTCTTTTTCTATCAGGACGAGCTGCAAAAAAACCTGAGGCGCATAGTACATATGGAATCATGGGCATTAGTCTTCAGTAAAGGCTTACTTGATACGACTGATCCATTTGGCCATGCTTTTCGGAGTTGTACAACATCATATGTCG
The DNA here is from genome assembly GCA_007844105.2 of Rhamnella rubrinervis. Lineage (NCBI taxonomy): Eukaryota > Viridiplantae > Streptophyta > Magnoliopsida > Rosales > Rhamnaceae > Rhamnella > Rhamnella rubrinervis. The sequence continues at coordinate 4,518,589 of CM017575.2, read as the reverse complement.
AGTACATAAATCAATGTTTCCCAATAATCAATGGTTATTGTCTCTATTCAGGGGCATTAGAACCTACAAAAAAAAAACTAAATTATATAAATAATAACATAACAATAATACTATCTAAAATTTTCATTGAAATTTTGACAAAACCTCCCTTAAAAATTGATATGACCCAATTTTTACCCGCATATAAAAACAATACAATATCATATCCAATAGCAATAATAAATGCTATTGGACATTCCATAGCACATAATTACATTTCAATTGCCAAAGCAATACGAAGTATGCATGTTTCACTTTCCACAATACATAATTATGCCTGCCCATAGTTACTTACTGTGGTAATACTTACTCGATCATAGGATGCCCATAACTTAATATTCATCATTGGTACTCTTTTATTTACGAACATCATCATTTCTGCGCCAAAATTGTATTTTTCCTTGTTTTAATTGAATAAATCTAGACGTGCTTCCATATATTGTTGTACAACATAGGAAAAAATATAATAGTGTAACGATTACCAAAAATAAAAAATAAATAAATGGAACAACTTTAAGAATTAAATACTTAATTAACAAGACACTTACAGATAATCTATTAGCCAATAATAGTATGCATGGATTGAACACCTTAGGATACTTATTCGCACATTATCGGATCAAATGAGCCACAGTCTTAATATGCTATAATGGTAAGCAGAATATTAATATTAAAAACATTACGTTGTAAACATAATGATAAGCATTTAATAATAATAATAATAATAATGTTAAGGATAATAAAATTGATAATTTGTACTTACATCATTCGTAAGCCAATTCAGACTAAATTTCATATCCTTAAAGTAGTCATTTGTCACAATTATCCAAAATAACTCAATAGGTTGGTCCGTGCTTATGGTCATGTATTATGCATACTTTCAACTAACCTCGTCGGATTTTGTACGATATAGATCGAATATAATAGTTCCGGACACAGATAAGATGCGAATCATTTTTCAATGCAAGGATTGATAGTCGTATAGACTCTCTATTTTCTTTCCCGCCTTCCTTTTTCTTCTACCCCTAGCTATTTTTTTATCTGACATCTGGGAGAACACCTTAACGTTGTGCTTGGACTTAGCAATAGGAGAAGACGATATGGACACAGGAGGTATTCGAGTGTCATCAACATGGTCAATCAGCTGATCATTTATCCTTTGAGCATCACCTCCATCAACCCCCCCCCCCCCAAACTCCTCCCCCCCATCTTCCTCATCCAACTATTGTAAAAAAAAAAGAAAAAAGTTACTTATATTCAAATATATATAAATATTATTAACCAAAATAAATATGAATAATAAACCATGTAAGTTATAAATAATACCTGGACCCCTATAGTGTTGTTGGTTAATGAGAATAACTTTAACATGCATTCAAGATTTTCTTCAACTTTAGAAAATCTACTTTTCATCTCCTTCTCCATAGAAGATAGTCTACTCCTTATCTCCTCTTATATGGACGATAGTCTACTTTTCATGTAATCATTCATGGAAGATAGTCTATTTTCCATCGAAGCTAATCTATCCTCCACCGACACGGCCTACAATAATATTTATAAACGTAACACAAATTATCTTAAAACAATAAGTAATATCTATATATATTATTTTACTAAAACAATATATTGATATTATAAGTGTACATACTGCAGTAACAATACATGGACCTGGTGGAGAATGTGAACGATATGCATCCGAAACATCTGGTGCTGGTGGAGTAGTAATACTTTGAGCTGGTGCTGAAGCTACCAGAAAATCTGAAGTAGGCGGAGGCTGATGCCTCCCCCTCCCTCTCTTCACTGCATCAATATTCTTTGCACCTATCTTAATTGCTATTGGATGTCCCCCTTCTTTATTCGTAACAATGGGCACTATATCACTTGGTCCTCATCCTCTATCATAATGAATGTTGTTAAACAAAGACATCTTATCTACTGTTGGCACCATAATACCAATCACCTCAAACTACCCAAAAAAATCAAATTTACATGTTAATTATAATAATATTAAAAAAATATTATGAAAACAAATATACTTACATCCCGTCCATGAAAGATGGCCTCGAACCTACTCTTACTCGGCGTCCTACTAATAGTCCAATTTAGCAATCTAGGATAATCAATATCAATAGACTTGGTCCCAAACACCTCAACTAATGATGGAAAGGTCTCATATCCCCACACCTAACAAAAAGTAAACCAAAAATCTATTGATAACTATACATTATGCATATATAAATCAACTATTAATTTTAATTTATAGTCAATATATATATATATATATTAATTAATATGTATATATAATAATGATATATTTTAATTAACATTAAAGTGAAAAAAAAAATTAAATACTAACTTACCATAAATACTAAAGGGAAACCAATTAGGTTGTTTGTATAGGACATGTTACTTCTTTTGGTGGGGCAACCACTCGAATTTAAAGTAGTATGGTATGAAACTGTGCCTCAAGGATAAGTCGTGAAATACACTAAGTCATCTACCATATCTACCCGCTCAACAGTACCAATGTTGGATTATCCTTGCTTAGTACTATCTCCAAAAATTATAGCAAGACAAGCTTAAGCATATCCTTATCATCTTCATATCTCGTTGTAGTAAACATATTTACAATATCATGATTGTGTAGAGGAAACTTCCTGTTGCCGAAATACATATATTGAAAACGCCAAGAAGGTGTAGCATGTGTGTTGGGTACGAGATAACAAAATAACCCAATGATTAAACAAAACTCCTGAATACTAAATCGAGCACCTGATCCTCCAAAGTTGAACACCATGATATCCGCAACATCACAAGTACATTGTCTCCAAAGCATGTTATTAATAACTTGGCCCCTAAACTGCAACTCCTTTGCCTTGAGAAAATGCCCAAAACAGCTATTATGAAACGTAGTAAACTTCTCTTTAGTAAGCTTCTGTTTGATTGTATTCATTGCTGAATTCAAAAATGACCTAATTGTCACCTTCGCCGTATATATTTCAAGGTCGGAGAACATGCACACATACGAATCCATATTTAATGCAAAAAAAAAATAGTAATAGTAATAATACTAAATTATAATAACAAAAGAATAAGAAAATTCTCCCATGTATAATATTATGAATAACAATAAAGCGATAATAATATAACAATATATACTAATTATAAGTTTCAATAATTAATATTCATATACATTAATAATTATTTCTTCAATTCAATTATTACTTATTTTATTAGTAAGAATAAAATAATTTAAAACTTACAAATTATTAAAATTAATATTTATAATTATCAATATTCATTTATTAATTAAATAAATGTTTTTTAAAAAATAGTCACATTTATTCAATAACAAAATCGAAAGAACAAGAAAACTCTCCCATGTATAATATTAATTATAACAATAAAACTATAATAATATAACATTAAATACTAATTATATGTTTCAATAATTTATATTCATATATATATATATATATTAATAATTATTTATTCAATTCAATTTTTATTTATTTTATTATTAATAATAAAATAGTTTCAAACTTAATAAAATTTTAAGATTAATATTTTTATTTATCTGTCGTCGCTTTAATATCTTTCCATCTTTCTTTTTCAGCTCTTCTAGAAAATTTTCCATAAAAAATTTTTGGCAAAAGTTTCTTTTTCATGGAATCTAAATTTAAGGGGTTTTTTTTTAAAAAAAATAAACTTATGCATTTCTATTTTACATTTTTACAAAGAATTCTAAAATCTAAAAAAGAAAATTTTGATTTTAAAGCTTTCCTCAATCAATAACAAAACAGTAAATATTAGTCAACATAACTTTAACGGGAATTATTTACAAAAAATAAATCAAAATGAATTATTATTTTTTTCATATCTTATATTTTAAAGGAAGATTTCATCTTTGTTTTTATTTTGCTTCAAACCTATGAAAGGAAGTTTGACCTGTGGATTTGCTTTAGTAATATTTAAAAGAAAAGAAAAATTTAAACAATAAGAATAACATCCTAAAATGCTTTTTCGTTTCATACTAATAATTATTATTTGAACGATTAAAATATAACTAGACCGGGCTAATTTGTTTCGGAGTCTTATAATCGGTGTTTATGTTGCAATATTGGTTAACAAAAATAAAAACCAATATTGACTCGTCCAACATGTGAGACAATATCCGCAATAAATACCAATATTGATTCTGCCAATCTCCGCAATACATACCAATGGCTCTGTTAATCTCCACAATAAATACCTTATGTGCACTCTCCCTATTATTTTTTATATCTTCCACCTTCTATTCTCTCGCCATATACTTCTTCCAAAATTCTCACGTCATATCCTAACTAACAAGCTTATAATATTATTTTTGGATTTGGATTTGAAGGTAGGATGAGGCAGTCATCATTGATCTGTCCTCTCATTATTGGCTTTGTCTTTGTTTCATTATTTTTTTTATTCTCTACTTCTTATACTTTTTCCTTTTATAATTCATCACTTTGTCATTCTCATGATTCTTCTGCATTGCTCCTCTTCAAACATTCATTTTCCATTTTCAATGGTACTTATAATATTGATGGATGTGGTAACTTGAGAGCAAGTAGAATACTCACTTGGAAGAATAGTACATATTCCTGCACATGGAGCGAAGTCAGGTGTGATATGGTTACAGGTAATGTCATCCAACTCAACCTTCATTGGGATCACCTTCAAGGTGTTATTTACTTCAACAACACTCTTTTCTTTCATCATCATCTTCGCATCCTAGATTTTTCTCACAATAACTTAACTCGCTCTCAAATTTCAGCTAATTTTGATAGGTTTAATAGTATGAGGCATCTGAATCTATGTTTCACCTACTTTGATGGTCAAGTCCTTCAAGAATTCTCTTACCTATCACAATTGCTTTCACTTAATCTCTTTTACAATTATGACTTAAAGCTAGAAACAGGGAGCCTGTAAAAAATCACTGCAAACCTAACAAATCTCAAAGAACTTTCTTTGGTTTCTATTAATTTGTCCTTAATAGAAACTCATTCCTTGATGAATCTGTCGCCGCTTTAACATCTCTTTATCTTTCTTTCTTAGCTCTTCCAAAAAAATTTTTTGGTAAAAGTTTTCATTTCGTGGGATCCAAATTTAATGCGTTTTTTTTTTTCAAAAAAAACTTATGCATTTCTAATTTACATTTTTTCTAAGAATTCTAAAATCTAAAAAAAGAAATTTTGATTTGCAAGTTTTCCTCAATCAATATCAAAACAGTAAACATTAGTCAACAGAACTTCAATATGATTTATTTATCAAAAAAAAATTATTATTTTCGTATCTTACATTTTAAAGGAATATTTCATCTTTATTTTTAACTTGGTTCAAACCTTTAAAAGGAAGTTTGACTAGTACGGATTTTTTTTTAATAATACTTAAAAGAAAAGAAAACTTTAAACAACAATAATAACATCCTAAAATGGTTTTTCATTTCATACTAATAATTATTATATGAACGATTAAAGTATAACTAGACCGGGCTAATTTATTTCAGAATCTTATAATCGGTGTTTATATTGCAATAGTGGTTAGCAAAAATAAATATCAATATTGACTCTGCCAACCTGTAAGACAATATCTGTAATAAATACCAATATTGACTCTGCCAATTTCCGTAATACATACCTCATGTGCTCTCTGCCTATTATTTTTATATCTTTCACTTTCAATTCTCTCGCCATATATTTCTTCCAAAATTGTCTCGCCATATCCCAATTAACAAGCTTATAATGTTATTTTTAAGGTTTCGATTTGAAGGTAGGAAGAGGCAGGCACCATTGATCTGTCCACTCATTATCGACTTTGTCTTTATTTCATTATTCTTTTTATTCTCTGCTTCTTCTACTTCTTCCTTTTATTATTTATCACTTTGCTATCCTCATGATTGTTCTGCATTGCTCCTCTTCACATTCATTTTTCATTTTCAATGATACTTTTAACATTGATGGCTGTGGTAACTTAGGAGCAAGTAGAATATTCACTTGGAAGAATGGTACAGATTGCTGCACATTGAGCAGAGTCACGTGTGATATGGTGACAAGTAATGCCATCCAACTCAACCTTCATTGTGGTCACCTTCAAGGTGTTATTTACTCCAACAACACTCTCTTCTTCCACCATCATCTTCGCAGCCTAGATCTTTCTCACAATGACTTAAGTGGCTCTTAAATTTCAACTAATTTTTGATAGGTTTAATAGTATAAGGCACCTGAACTTATCTTTCACTTACTTTGCTATTCAAGTCCCTCAAGAATTATCTTACATATCACAATTGCTTTCATTTGATCTCTCTTACAATTATGACTTGAAGCTTCAAACAGGGAGCCTGCAAAAAATCACTGCAAACCTAACAAATCTCAAAGAACTTTGTTTGGTTTCTATTAATATGTTCTTGGTAGAAACTCATTCCTTGATGAATCTATCGTTCACTTTAACATCTCTTCATCTTTCTTTTTTAGCTCTTCTAGGAAAATTTTCATAAAAAGTTTTCGGCAAAAGTTTCCTTTCTGTGGGATCCAAATTTAATGTGTTTTTTTTTCAAAACTAAACTTATGCATTTCTATTTTACATTTTTGCTAAGAATTCTAAAATCTAAAACATGAAATTTTGATTTGCAAGTTTTTATTGATCAATATCAAAACAGTAAATATTAGTCAAAACAACTTCAACATGAATTATTTACCAAAAAAAAAATTCAAAAGGAATTATTATTTTTTCTTATCTTACATTTTAAAGGAACATATTTAATCTTTATATTTATTTTTGTTCAAACCTTTTAAAGGAAGTTTGACCAGTGTGAATTTGCTTTAATAATACTTAAAAGAAAATAAAATTTTATATAATAATAATATCCTAAAATACTTTTTTGTTTCATACTAATAATTATTATATGAACGATTAAAGTATAACTAGACCAGACTAATTTGTTTCGGAGTCTTATAATCGATGTTTATGTTGCATTATTGATTAGCAAAAATAAATACCATTATTGACTCGGCAAACCTGTGAGACAATGTCCGCAATAAATACCAATATTGACTCTGCCAATCTCCGCAATACATACCAATGACTCTGCCAATCTCTCCAATAAATACCTCATGTGCATTCTGCCTATTGTTTTTATATTTTCCACTTTCAATTCTCTCGCCATATCCTTCTTCTAAAATTCTCTCCCCATATTCTTCTTCCGAAATTCTCTCGCTACATCCCAAATAACAAGCTTATAATATTATTTTTGGGTTTCGATTTGATGGTAAGATGAGGCAGTCACCATTGATCTGTCTACTCTTCATTGATTTTGTCATTGTTTCATCATTCTTTTTATTCTCTACTTCTTCTGCTTTTTCCTTTTTTAATTAATCACTTTTCATCCTCATGATTCTTCTGCATTGCTCCACTTCAAACACTCATTTTTCATTTTCAATGATACTTTTAATACTGATAGATATGGTCACTTGGGAGCAAGTAGAATACTCACTTGGAATAATGGTACAGATTGCTACACATGGAGCAGAGTCACGTGTGGTATGATGACGGGTAATGTCATCCAACGCAACCTTCATTGTGGTCTCCTTCAAGATGTTATTTACTCTAACAGCACTCTTTTCTTTCATCATCATCTTTGCAGCTTAGATCTTTCTCACAATGACTTAAGTGGCTCTTAAGTTTCAGTTAATTTTGATAGGTTTAATAGTATGAGGCACCTAATACTATCACAATTTCTTTTACCTATCATAATTTCTTTCACTTGATCTCTCTTATAATTATGACTTAAAGCTAGAAACAGAGAGCTTGGAAAAAATCACTACAAACCTAGCAAATCTTAAAGAACTTCGTTTGGTTTATGTTAATATGTCCTTGGTAGAAACTCATTCCGTAATGAATCTGTTGTCCGCTTTAACATCTCTTCATATTTCTTTTCAGCTCTTCCAGGAAAATTTTCAGAAAAAATCTTCCTACTACCAAATCTCCAAGTTCTCAACTTGAGTTACAATGAAAATGTCAAAGGTTCTTTCTTGAAGTTCAATTGGAGCAGTAGTCCAATTAGAGAGTTGACACTTTCTATGACTGCACTCTCAATAGATCTATCATACTTTGTCATAAATATCAAATTTTTGAATTGATTATATCTTAAAAATGGCATATTCATTGGATCATATCCTCAATTAGCAATGGTTGCTAACCTTTCAAAAATCACTTCCTTGGACCTCTCTCATAACAATTTCAGTGGCCTCATCCCATGAAATATCTTTCCAAATTTTGCTCAACTCACTGATTTAGATCTTTCAAGCAATAATTTGGTTGGTCAGCTCCCAAAAACTTGCATGAGTAACTCAAATCAAATTTCTTTCTTATCTGATTCTTCTAACCATCAATTACTGGGTCATGTTCCAATGAATTTACAATTTCTTAACTGGCATTCCAATAACCTGAATGGGACAATACCTTCTTGGTTATATTCCCTTCCAGATTTGAAGGAATTAGTTTTCTCATAGAATCAGTTCATTTGTACCATTCAAGAATCCCAATATACTTTTTTGAGTTATCTCGATTTAGGAGGTAACAAATTCCATGGTCCAATTCCAGTTTCAGTATTTCAACAACATAACCTCATTTCAGTGACCCTTTAAAAAAATAACTTAAATGGTGCTATTAGTTTAGACTAGCTTTCAAAGTTGAAGAAAAATTATGATCTGGATCTTTCACATAATAATGTCAATGAGTTTTAATAACTTCCACAATTATACTTTGCCTAGCCTTGAGTCCTTGGAACTGTCTTCATGCAACATAAGTGAGTTCCTATACTTTTTGATAGCCTCGGAATATCTATACCGTTTAGACCTTTTCCAAAATAAAATCCAAGGCAGTATTCCAAAATAACTATGGAATGTGGGAGCGGATACATTACAGTATTTGAATCTTTCTCATAACCTTTTGACTGCTTTTGTACTAGAGCAGTTTCCATGGAAGAACTTAGAATCTCTTAACATTAGCTCCAACTCGAGTCAAGGTCATCTTCCAATTCCACCAACCTCTATACACACTACTTCATATCAAACAACCATTTGTTTGGAGAAATACCTTCTTTGATTTGTACCCTTACATCCATTAGAATGCTCGTTTTGTTTAACAATACTTTGAATGGTAGCATTCCTGTGAGCCTTGGAAACCTTAGTTTTCTCTCGGTGTTGAATCTATAGATGAATAAGTTTGATGGAACAATCCCAACAACATTTACAAAAGGCAATACCTTGAGGAACATTAACCTAAATGGAAACGATTGAAATGACCATTGCTGCGAGCTTTGTTGAATTGTAGAAATCTAGAAATTCTAGACTTGGGAAACAACATGATAAATGATACTTTCCCACAGTGGTTGGAATCTCTTCCAAATTTACAAGTTCTTGTATTGAAATCAAACAAATTCCACAGTTCCATAAGCAGCCCTAGTGTTAGATTTCCATTTCAAAAGTTGCGAATCTTGGACTTGTCCAACAATCTATTTGACAGTCTATTGCCAACACAGTATTTTGAGAATTTCTTGGCTATGATGCATGTTGGATATGTCAATAAACTGAAACACATGGGGGATGAATGCTTTCCCTATTATACAAATTCAGTGATTATGACAATGAAAGACTTTGATATAGAATTGGAACATATCCTAAACATCTTCACGACCATTGATTTTTCAAAGAATAATTTTGCTGGGGAGATTCCAAAATCAATAGGAAATCTCAAATCATTTGAAGGCCTTAATTTGTCTCACAACAAATTATGTGGTCACATTCCCACATCATTGAGAAATTTGAGCAATCTAGAATGGCTAGATCTCTCCTCGAACAATTTTTATGGTGATATTCCCATGCAACTTTCAGAAATGATGTCACTTGCAGTCTTGAACCTTTTGTAAAACGATTTGGTGGGAACCATACCTAGCGGCAATCAATTTAATACTCTTCGGAATGATTCGTATATTGGACATTTGGGATTATGTAGGTTTCCTTTGATGAAAACATGCAGTAACGATGAAGTACAACAACCATCTCCATCAGCAGATGATGATGAAGAAGCTGCAAATGGGTTTCAATGGAAGTATATCTACATAGGGTATGCAAGTGGATTGGTGATTGGGATATCTATGGGAGACTTGGTTGTTTAATGAGAAAGGTTGGAGGAGAATGATGGCTTAAGTTTTTCAAAAGAAGAAAGAGGGCAAATGGTGACTTTAGGAGAAGGAGAAAAATTAGGTGCCTAACAGAAAATCTACAATAAGTTATGAATATCTCTCTCTTCTACTCTGCTTAATTAACTCTTTGTGTAATTAATATTTCATACTTCAAACTCTAAGCCTTCTAATAATTTTTAAATTAGCTTTCTAAGCTATTGTATCATTGTTAATTTCATGCTCTAATATAAGATAGATCTAGAATGAATAAAAGTGCATGAGTAACTCATTAGGATTAGATTAATTTTTAATAATAACTTATTAATTTTTAATACATGACTGGCAGTTTGTCTATTCTTGCTTTGGTATTTTACTTTCAACTATTTTATATTAATTTCTAGTAATTAATCTGGCCATAACACTTACATGAACTAAAAAAGCATAGTTATTTGAAAAGAAACAGAGGTTTCATATTAAGTATTATTTGAAAAATTTTCTGAAACATGACATATATATCCATCATTATTTCTTTTGGTGAATTAGATGAACTAATTTAGTGACTTTAATATTAATGAATTTTGATAAATTACCATTATGTCCTTCAATTTATTCATTATGGTATGATATGCATGCTATATATACTATTTTTTATTAGCTAATAACTGACTATCCTGTAAGAACTTTGGAGTTGATAAACAAAGAAAGTTCGCCATTTGGAATGGAAGAGCCTAACAATCTGAAAGTTCAAATATTTTGCTCATGTGTTTAATATTTTGACATTTGTTGTAGATTTGGCTTTAATTCAGCATAAATATGTGCTTTGTAGTTTTCATCTTCCTAAATATGTACTTGTTTTATTGGATTGGACTTGCATTAAGTAATTTAATTTTGAATGTTGGATGGAGAATGTTTAGCAAAAATAACAATATTGTTTGGGTTGTGGATTTTTATTTCTTTCTCTCTTGTAATGTGCTGAAAAAATGTCTTTTTCAGGTAGCTTGACGGGAGGTTGGCTACTATGTCTGCCTTCAGGTAGGTTGGCATAGTGCATCAGCAAGTAGCCTGAGTCCTTACTTGTTGGAGTGAACCTTCAAAGTATCAAACGCCATCTCTCAAGAGATGAGAATGTGAGGGCTTGAGCAAGGAGGCTCGAGATGGTGTCGTGCTACTATGGCGAGGAATTCAGATGAGCTTGATGCTTGAGGCAGGTTGTTGGATAGCTCCCTTGCTAGAGTAAAGACTTCAAAGCAAGAACAACGTTGGGCGCCAAAGTGCTAGCCTTCTCCGACCAAGTCGATAAATAACTCATATTGTTTTGTAAATAAGGCGAAGAAATGAGTTTGAATAGAAAAGATATAGGAGAGGAGAGACTTAAGGCCACAAAGAGGATTGCTGGGTATGCAAGCTCACTCTTCTCACTTGGAATACTCTTTGCTCTCAGACCAAAGGGAATATGTGCTTCCTAAGGCATCTTCTTGCTTGAGAAGGAGAAGAACAATAGTGAAATGAAGAGGAAAATGGCTAAAAGTCTCCGTCACAATGACCAAAAATCTTGTTCATCTTATTGCCTACACCTTAAATACCTGTTTGTAAGGGTCTAGATGAGCAACACATGTAGGGAAACTAATGGTAAAGATGTTGCCACCTGTGCCCTAACTGGGATAAGGATTGAGCCGACCTTGATGTCCCTATCGACCTAGCAGGCCATAGTTGACGGTTCGGTTGACATGGTGACTATTGGCCTATGACAGGATGCCACGTGAGCATTTTAGAAGCTTCTTCAAGCGCGGTGGTTGACATTGTTGACCATGCAGGTTGGACAGTCTAGCCTTCAACTAGTTTGGTGGGAACTTTCCTTTTTTGGGTGCCTTTGGTGTGGGGGGTTCTCTACAGCCAGCCTACTTCCTTCTTCTTAAGGAAAGAATCATCATTCTAGCTGACCAAAAGTTTAAAAAAGAAACATGATTTTTTTTAATTAAAATTTTTTTTTCCTTTCAAAGTAACAACACAGAGAGCAAAGTAAACTTTTGTGAGCATAGATTATAGTGATGGATGGTGGTAGATCCATGTGCTAGCCACCTATCAGACCCCACGAACCATTTCAGAGCTTGGACGGCTCCAACGGTGCAATCCATGTGAACCCATCTTTTATTTTATTAACTTTTATCTTATTTTTTCTATTTATTAATTTTCAGGAGGCCTCGACCTAGGGAGACTTTTCCAACTGCTTCTTTTTGTTTTTATTTTAATTAGCTTCTTACCAAGGTGATTTCTACACACTTCTCTTCCTCTCGCTTCCCATAACGCAAATACCTCCCCCGCCACCACCCAAATGCTTCCTTACGTTATAATTATTTTTTTTGACCTTATTGGGCCTACCATAACCCCAACTACATGGTTAATCGCCAAGGGTAAATATGGTATATGAAGAAAATTATTATGTTTGTGAAGTGACATTAGAGTTCCTTGAAATGATGCATGGAGTTTTAAAAATAAAAAAGGTCTTATTTTCCATGAAGTTTCTTGGATAAGCATTTTGATCGACTTATATGGCATAGATAAAAGTGGACCATATAATATGGGCTTGCATTTTTTTTCTTGGCTTAAGTATAGGTCCAAATATTGATTAAAATTTCAAAGATTCCTGACTTAGCTATAAATATGATACATGGCCCACCAAAATAGAATGAATGGGAGAGATAGACTTCAAAGAAAAAGGGCTGTGGGGCCAGTTGAATGGGCAAGACTAGTAGATTGAGCATGGTCTGAGGGCCACCTGATGAACTGGCTGTGATGGGCATGTGGACATAGGAATATTAAAAGCTCTGTGTGTGTATGTGACTTATGTGTTATGGGCTAGTAATATGACTTATTTTGTCCACAACAATGACATGTCGGTTTTGCTTCTTCTTTTTTCCTTTGCTTTTTTCCCATTTCATGCTTATTAATTTTTTGTCTGTCTGTGCAGCAGCCGTATGTGGCTGTACCAATTATGTCTTTTTACAAGAATTTTTGATGAGTTTCATGCTAATTTTAGTCTTTTTGTACCCACGTACACGCTATATGAGTCTATTTTTGACTTTTTGCAGTAGAGCTTATCATCAATAATTATAGATTGTTTCAAATTGGTATTTATTTTAAACGGTGTTTATTTTAATATTAGCTGGTGAGGCTGGAACCAAGCATCAAGTGGGTGATCTTGATCCATTATTATTAACCTACACATGATCTCTAATTATACCTAAACATATCATTAATGTAGAGTAGATTAAAAATAATACAAATTTAATTGGAATAAGAATCATTTACTGATTAGGAGTGTATTTGAACCGAAATCCTTTTGTCATTATCAGATTATGTCCTCTATATATATATATATATATGTGTTTTTGATATTTAATCTAAATAAAATATAGAAAATAATAATTTTGATACAGCTCGACATTATTATAAAACTAACTTCCTTTTATTTTGGTTGTCCTGTTAATTCTATATTCAAAGTACAAAATAATTTGTCTTTCGAGTTACAACGTGAATAAATTCTATAATAAATCTCTTTCTATTATATATGTCAATTATGAGACAGAACCAAAGGGTTAGAAACTCCCACTCAGCACGTTCAATCTGACAAAGCTAGCTCTTCAAAAATAATAATAATAAATGAAAAAGAACCAATTTCTCCTTTTTTTCATAAAGAACTTTTATTGTATACATGACCGTTGCAGAGAAAGCCACGCTACATATAATAAATAAAGCCCTCAGAAGAGGTAGAGCTTGTTGGTTAATGTGATATAATTAATTATAATGTTAGGATTACATTTTTTTTTTTTACACTACTATACTTCTAATTCAGATAATATGTCCATTAATTAGAGAATACAAAAAAGGACACGAAATAAGACATGTGACATGGGCTGCCGTACCTCGTATATATTATTAATAAATAAACATTAATTTAGTGGTGGTGAGATCGACACACATGTAAGTTTTGTAAAGTTTCTTTAATTTTAATTAGGCAATTCAAAAAGGTAGAAGCCACAGAGCATTGCTTTATCTTTTATGGGTAGCTTATTCTCGTGCATTGTGTAATCTTTGACTGCATCGTCTCTGTGTTTTATTAATCGGCAGTCGGTGACGTGGTGATGGTGGTGGATATACATGGATGACTCGGTGTGTGTGTGACTGCGACCTTTTAATTATAGAGTTTGAATCATGAATTCATAATGCATAACTTTTTATTTGTCTGTATGCACCGTACACTCATTGAAAATAAATATTTGTACACATCAAGATGGCCGTGTATTATAAAAACGTTGTTTGCTTTTCTTTGAATTGGTTACCTTTGGAGTTTTCTGCCGCCAGCCATTTTGTTGATTTTATTTATTTTTATAATTTATTTTTTTGTTTTTGGTTAGAAGTTACTTTGTGGAGTATTTGATTACGGTCTTTGTTATCAACTATTTGTGGTCATCGGTTGATACAATTCTTAATTTTTTCAATTCTTAATTTTTTCCCCCCTGTTTGCTTTTTAAATTTTGACTGGGTAATCATTCTTTTGATGTGCTTGGAGTTGGTCATTACCATTGAGAATCAGACCAGGTTTCATGAACTGGACCTACTTGAAAAATAAACAAACCTGATCAGTACTCAATCCATTTTAATTGGTCTATTTATATTTGGACTGGATTGGATTTGGTGTTACTTTACAAAAGAGCACTAATTTAGGTTCATTTTGTTTTTTCACTTTCAAATTGTAGGGGTTTTCATTTAAATTTTAGGGGGTTTCACTACTATCTGAGTTTTGCTAAAGATGTATCTTACCCAGATAAGGCCTTTGTTGGTTGTGGAAACTTATGATTGAGCGTGCTTATTTCACCATCAATTTCTCTAAAAATTTCCAGCCAGTATAGTTTGAACAGTACATGATTGGCCCTATTTTCATCTCTATTGGCCAATCTGTTTCTGTTTCTGAAATTCAACTTAATGAGGGTGGAATGGATTGATTCGTACTCTACCTGATCCCACCCATTCCATAAACATCTTATTGAGAACTGTAGCTGATGTGTTAACTTCCGATCTTTTTTTTTTTTTTTTTTTTAATGCTCAGGGAACTGCATATACTCAATCACTATCGAACAAATCAAAGAAGAAGTAGATAAAGTTGTGTCCACTTTGTAACTCAGGCTACGGATTTGAAGATTTAAGAGGCCAAAAGTTGGGAGTAGTTTTGGAAATTAGATCAGAAAAGACTTTACTCAGAGACTATAGTGGACAAGTTTGGGGAGGAGATGGCACCTTATGCACTTGGTTTATGCTAAAATTTGGTAATATTTAATTTTATGTATTTGAGAAGACTTGTGCTGATCCTTTGAATATGTTTTGCTTGAGACTACATTCTTTATTGTTTAGGCTGCTGCATTTTGGAGGTGTATGAACACTGCTGAAGCTGATGATCCGGGTGCCTTGGCCGCAGTTGGTTGTCTGCTTGCTATTAGCACAATTCTTGAATTAGTCAGGAGGCTTCCTCACCTTTTTGTTCAAGTAGAGCCAACTTTGCTTCCTATAATGCGGAGAATGTTGACAACTGATGGCCAAGGTATGTGTACCACTGTTTTTGGTTTCATTCATGTAATCCTCTATGTACCTTATTATTAGTTTTTTTTTTTGTTGGTTTCATTCTGTTATAACCCTGTTATAAATTGCCAAAAGACCATTTTGAAGTGCATTATAAGTACCTACTTTAGTCATGGTTGGCCATGGGAATTAGTAGACATTATTAAAGTCCTTGAATGCTAAAACTGCTGTGTTGTGTGATCTTTTTTTTGTTTTATAAATTTATAATTGATAGCGAAATAGAAGAGAGGGAGAGAGGGTGGTGAGGAAGGAGGAGAAATGTTGCTGGATGATTGTTCGTTTAGCTGGACTACAACCATTCAATGGAGCAGCAGAGGGAGATGACCATGAAGTGTATTGGTATTGGATGTAAATTTGGGGCTTCTTTTTTATTTATACTGTTTTTTTTTTTTAATAATCATTCAGTTGATCAGCAGCTTATGTAAATTTGGGGCTTCTTTTTTATTTATACTGTTTTGGATGACGCTTTCAAACAACTTGCCTTGCTGGTTTTCATTTCTTATGTTGTTTGGAATTTGTTTAATTGTTTTCCCTCTGTTGTTTTCTTAACTATGGAAAGCTTTGTTTTTTCGGGGGGGAAAAAAAAAAAACTTCATTTATATCTGTAGTTTTTGGGTCATTTTGCATTTAAGATTTACAAATTTTTTATCTTTTGCCCATTTTGTTTTGTTTAATTGCCTCTGTCCTGATGTACACTGTCAATCCTGCTTTATCTTACGGTTATTCAGGGAAATTATCGACCTGTGGATATTATAATCCCTTTATATAATAAATTTTGTTTGTATATACAACTACCAGCTGTTATTTTGCTAAATTTTTGTCTGTTGGTTGCGAGACTTTAAAATTGATTGGGTACTTCTGTTAAATTGTAGTATCATCCAACACAAAGGAGATCTCCTTGGATGGTCCTGTTTCAGAAGAGCTGTTGTTAATGAAATTATCTGCACTGCATGCATATAAAATTTAACCAATAACCAATAACCAATAACCAATAACCTAAATAAAAGTCTGATAAATTGTTAGTTTTCCAGATAGCCCAGTCATCAATAGAAAAATGGGTATAAGAATGAATGCTGAAGATATAAATTTATGGAGTGCATTTTTAGGCTAACTGGCTTATTAAGTATTTGAAATGATTTTTCTTATGAGTAACTTCTTGAGGCTTCTTGAGGCTTGCAGAATGTTCCATTTATTTGCCTCTTATGGAAAAGTAAGGAGTTACTCCCAATTGATCATTGTAGATCAGCTGATTCTGAAAGTTGTACCCATATGTTTGTTTCTGATTAACAAAGTCAGTATAATATTCCTTTTTCATTACTCTAACAATCGGTGTACATAGTGGAAGGTTGACACATTAGCAACCTTTATTCGACTATCATTGAAAGTTGACACATTAGCAAGATGGAACTTAATGTTTCATGTAAAAGAGTTATTATGTTTGATATTACTGTTATTTGAATCAGTAGTCCTGCACTGCATTTTTTTTCATTTGTTGTTTTTTCCTCATGTTTTAATGGTGCATGAGATATGGCTTTAGTTGATCCTGTCATACTATTTTGTTTAGGAAACAATACCAGATGCTCTTGAAGATTCCATAACGTGGCGAGTGCGTAAAATTGTACCCATTTTACCTGGAGATTATAGGTATGCTTATTCATCCATGTTTAACTTTTGCTTTTCTATCATGAATCACACAGAGCCCTGAGGTTCAAGAATCTACATCTCCCACCATAGGGAATGGTTGAATCTATGCTTATATTTTTAGTATAGAACACATTTTCTTGGTGTAATATATAAATACTCAGTGCCACTATTAACCATACTAACTTTTTCTGAAGAGTGTTCATAGTTCAAATGACAGTATTTTCACCAAAAAAAAAAAACTAGATTTTTTTTTCTCTGTCTTGGTGATCTGGAGTTGAAACCTGTTGGAACACTAGAAGTGAAGCTTGTACAAGCGAAAAACTTGACGAACAAAGACTCACTTGGGGAATCAGATCCTTATGCTCTGATATATATACGTCCATTGCGTGACAGAATCAAAACTAGTAAAACAATTGTAAGCAATTGAATTCTTCACCAAAAAAAAAGTATTTTCACAAAAAAAAAAAAACCTAGATTTTGTGCATTTGTATCAACAATCTTTTGACTGATGATTTGTTCTCTTGCAAATAATGCATTGAAAAATAGAGTTACCAGAATTTTGCTGCATGTTTCCCTTCCTTTCCTTCCAATTATTGTATCCACCTTTCTGATCTTTTCTTCCTTTGCCATGATGAAAGTTTGGCTTCCTCTGAGATGAATTTCCACTTTTGCCTTGATCTGATTTGCTGGAATTTGTGTCAGAAAATTCGAGTTTAGACTGAAAAGCTTGCTCTATGGGCTGACTAGAGGATCGACTAATCCGCTTTTCATGCACTTGGAGAGAACCTGTCAGTTCAGACATAGACATTTTTGACAAGTCCTTGGATTCTTCTATGGCAGCAACTGCATGATCAAATTTTTTAGGAAGACTTCCAAGAACTTTTTCTACAACCTTCTTGTCTTCTATGGTGTCTCCACATCCTTTGATTTGATTAACAATTTCAGTAACTCTTGAAGAGAAATCACGAACACTTTCATTCTCCTTCATTTCTAAGCTATCAAAATCTCTCCATAAAGATTGCAACTTAAGAGTAATAATCTTCTCAGATCCTTGAAATTCCTTTTTCAAAATTTTCCATGCTATTTTAGCCTTCTTAACTGCAAAAATTCTGGAATAAATTGATTTACTTACCCCTTGTTGTATAAACCGAAGTGCAGTAGCATCTCTCCTTTTGTTGTCTTTGAACTGAGTTTGCTGTGCTGGTGTCCAGTTTGTGGAGCTTCCAGATTCAGGTGGTTCTGTGTAGCCTTCTTCAACAATATCCCATAGATCTTGAGAGATGAAAAAAGTCTCCATTTGACTACTTCAATAATCATAAATTGGAACTTGACTTGGAGAGTAAGTGAAAAGTGTGGGAACTAGATTTGATGCCATAGAGATTGAAGGTGTAGGAATAAACGGCTCTGATATCAAATTTGTTGGGTGCAGAAATGAACAACACAGGTACAACTTGGATTGAAAATGAGAAATTTATTTAATACTTGAAAATTGCAGAGCTGCTGCTCCTGCAGATTTGATACAGAGTATATTTTCCTGATTTTTCTTCTTTTTTCTTATCTTAAATAACATAACCATAGATACATTTATATCAATAACAGAGACTTCCAGACTAGCACACATACCACTAAAATAGAGAATACCAAAAGACTCTAACATATTTCCAAAACATTCATAATACTAACACAGAAACCAAGATTTCAAATTAACTTTTAACAATCAAAACCAGTAAAACAATTGTAAGCAATTGAATTCTTCCTATTTCTTGTTTTTCTTTTTATTCAATCTAATTCTCCGTTACTTCGTCAGAGTAACCAATTGAATCCAATTTGAAGATGTGTCTACGCAACACTTGACAGTAAGAATATTTGATGACGAAGGGGTTCAGGCTTCTGAACTCATTGGCTGTGCTCATGTGGCTCTGAAGGACCTCATTCCAGGTAAAGTGAAGGATGTATGGGTAGTCCCTACATAGTGCATTTTTTAGGCATTGTTTTTTAATTAATTAATAAAATTTTCTCAATTTTCTAATATTATCCCATTATGTTCTTTTTTGTATTTTGGAAACCAACTCGTGCAATGACTTTTCATCTTCTTTTTTTTTTTTTCCCTTATATTTATAGTCCTTTCAAGGCCCTTTTTTTTTTTATTGAAGTTCATATCTGTACGTTTTGATTTCTAATATTCTTTTTTAGTAATTTTTTTTATAAATATTTATAGAAAGAAAGAAACAATTGGTTTACTTATAAAGAGTTTTATCCATCTTGGGTCGTCTTTACACAGCGCCAAAAGTTGAGTTGAGTTTATTAAATACTCCTCCACTCTCTCTGTAATTCAAATAGCATGTACGTTCATATCCATGTTTCATAACCATATGTTTTACTTGTATGCTTAAATCCAATATCATCGTGTTTATTGATTATTGCAGTTAGCTTGGCTGAATTCCCACCTTGTCAAGATTTGGCCATACGTTAATGAGGTTATTATTATTATTATTATTATTTTTTCTCTCACATTTTTAAGTTTACCCACAATTGTTGACTTGAGATATCATCTTTACCTAATGAAATAAAGATAAAAATTAGACAGATGGCCTGTTATGTTATATATTTATTTAAGTGTACATATTATACTGGCTTGGGCAGCATCTGAGCTGATAAGAAACAATGTGGAGCCGATAATTGAACAACATAGGCCAGTTGTATTATCTTCCCTTAAGTTCTCCAAGCTAACACTTGGTACTGTGGCTCCACAATTTACAGGTTACTCGGTTAAATCATTGATTTATTTATACCAATTTTGTGTTCTTGGAGCCAGTGCCATAAATATAAGAGAGAATTTCACATGA
The DNA here is from genome assembly GCA_007844105.2 of Rhamnella rubrinervis. NCBI lineage: Eukaryota > Viridiplantae > Streptophyta > Magnoliopsida > Rosales > Rhamnaceae > Rhamnella > Rhamnella rubrinervis. The sequence goes on along the minus strand of CM017575.2, from coordinate 4,498,216 downwards.
ATTGAGTAGTAATTTGTAGTGGCATTTGATGGTTTATTTGCTAATTTCCTTTCAAAGAGATGTAATTTGATACCTATATGTACATAACATGACAAATCTGTTGCCAACATAGTGATTTAGTAAAATAAATTTTGGAAAACTGCTTTCGTTCAAACTTTTATCACATAGTGGATTGTGGAAACAACAGAGTTAGTTGAGTTATACTATTGTATTAGTAGAAACACTAATAAATATTTAATATTCTCTAGGAGTTTCTATTATTGATGAAGAAAGCAAGAGTGGAGCAGTCACTATGGAGTTGGAGATGCAATGGGATGGTCACCCAAATATTGTACTTGATGTTAAAACCAGAGTAGGTGTTGGACTACCCATACAGGTAACTAGCAGAAGCTTGGCTTATTAGACAGGTACCTTCTCGGACAACATCGTTTTGTGCAATTGGGGATTTTTTTTTTTCGATTTTGTCTCGTTCTCGGCTTGAGTAATCTTGAACTCACGCCCACGAATTTCATCCGTGCCAAATCGCTACTCCATGAACCAGCAAGAATCGTTCCCATGCCAGTTGTCTTCTCCAACGACGTCCGCGGCTCCAGCGACACCCACGGCTCCGATTAGTTGGCATCCGATGCATTTTTCCAAGCAATGTCTGATATTGATACCCTAGATGTGCTGCTTTTTTCTCTCAGCATAGCATTTTGTAGTCCTTTGGCGGTTTTCATACAGATCCAGGTTTGTGATTTCAATTCCAAGTCTGTTTGGTCTGCGAGAAAGTTAAAAAGGTTTTTCTTTTTTCCTTCTTTTTGGGGAAAGTTACGGCGCTTTTGATCTTTGTAGATTTGCTACCTAAAATGTCAAAATTGTTCAAAGCAATTGAGTTGAGGTTTTTGTTCCCTCCTCGGGTTCTTTGTTAACTGAAGTCTTTGACAGTCAAAAATTTGATTTCTTTTTCTAATCCTACTTTATGAGGTGAATTCTGGTTTTAGGGCATAAAGTTTGAATTTTTTATCTACCATTCTGTGTTTCTGTTTATACCGTGTCTTATTTTCAATTTATTGGACGTGTATATTGCAAACAATTTTTCAACCAATGTTTCCTATAGTAACAACTTTAGCAAGAGACAAAATAAAATGGCCTGGATAGATTTTGATTATCAGCCATGTTGTTTGGGGTCTGAGGTTGCGTGACCCGATCTAGCAGTAAGAGTTACAGTGCAATAAATTGATACCTTAATTTCAAAGGATAGCCGTTTTTCCAGTTTGCTATATACTATAGTATATAGTTATCTGTATTATGTTGATTTTTGTGGTGCTGTGACTGCATAACTTCTCTTTGGTTTCTGTGTAGGTCTCTGCATGGATTCTAAGTCAGTTGTAGACTTAATAGAAGCCTCATCAGGGGTTCATTTTTCTGGATTTCACATGAACGGTTTAGAGCAAAGACATACAGAGGTGGAGCAACCAACAACCTCAGCAACAGATAACATGCATAAACAACCTTTCGTCATTGGTAAGTTTTGGCTTGGAAATTATGTTCTTTTTTGTATTTAATTTTTCAATTTCTATATTTGTAACAAAATTTTTGTAAAATTATATTTATAATGTTATAATATAATTTTTAATATAAATTGAAATTTTATCGTATCATATTATTTTCAAGTTTCAGTCGAAGTATGCAGATGATGTGATTTTCTTTTTATAAAATGATATTGCAGATAATTTTATTAATTACAAAATTGGAGTTATGCTTCAATATATTTTATTTGTTATTATTTATTTATTTATTTTTTGCTTAGAACTTCAATATATTTTGTACATTTTAAAATGTTCTTTGAAATATTTTGTTTGCTGAAGATTATGTATTTTATGTTTTGTTCTGTAGAGGAGAGCTGTGACTTGTTTACAGGCCACTGGGTTCAGAATTGAGAAGGTCTTTGTATACAAATTCGAGCTGTGCTATGATTCCTGACTCAAAGAATTGCTTCAAAAATGGTAGGGAGGCTAATGAGTTTCTGAATTGGAGATGGAAACCCAATGAATGTGGGCTCCCAAGGTTTGATCCCAAGGCCTTTTTGGAGATGGTTCGTGGGAAGAAGATGGCATTTATTGGAGTGCCTTAAAAAGCTGAGTTTTTTTTTTTAATGCTTAATTGTTAGTCACCGTCACTGCAAGAAAAATTTGAATTAGTCACGAAAATACTACTTACAAGTTATTTTTTTTGTAACTAAAGCATATATTTTTTACACGGAAAAAAATTTCGTAACTAATACAGATATGTGCATCGCAATTAGTTATAAATAGGTTTTTGTTACTAAATTTTGTAACAAAACACCACAATACACTTTTGGCGCCAATTTTCCCGTCAAGTATGATGCTTATGTGGCACAATTTTTAGAAACAGCTACACAAACTTTTTATAACTGATTGGTATAAATTAAAAAAAAATTATAAAATAAAAGAACAAAAAAAAAACATGTAAACTCCTCTCTCGCCTTCTTCATATGCAACTCTCCTCTCACTACCCCCTCTCTGCAACTCACTCCCTACTGCACCCTTCTCTCCCACACCCCCGCCTCTATCTCCCTCAATTTCACTCCACACCGCCGTTAACCCATACCATTATTTCCTCCATCTCCATCAATCTCACTCACTCATCCCGCTCCTAATCGTAGCCCCATCGGACCGCATAAATTCCCTCCACACCTGATCCGATGGCCAAACCGTGATTCTTCATCGTCCTCTATTGTCGTGGCCATTTGTGAATGAGTAAAGGGTTTTTCATCTCAAATTTCAGTTTTTTATACTTAATTTTTTAGGATTTGTTTTTTTAGAAAATTGGGGCTTTAGAAAATTTGGATGGATTTTGTGTGGAAGACAAAGATGCAGTGGTCCGGCCAACAAGAAGTGGTACTGATGACCCAAGGCCCATGGTGCTCGACGCTTTAATCAAGATCAAGAATGAGATGGACTCTAAGCTAATGTTTCGACACTCTTGCTGGGAAGGGATCTATGGGTCCTGTGCTATGAATATAGATGGATGTAATGGGCTCACATGCCTGACGAAGATCGAATCTGGGACAAACACGACGATCACACTATTGCCGAACATGTTCGTGATTAAGGACCTGGTGGTGGACATGACCAATTTCTATAATCAATACAAGAGCAAAGAGCCCTGGTTGAAGAGGAAGAACCCACCGCCTGTGCCTGGAAAGGATATTCTTCAGAGCAAGAAGGATAGGGCTAAGCTTGATGGGATGTATGAGTGCATTCCCTGCGCCTACTGCAGCACTTCCTGTCCCAGTTACTGTTGGAACCCCGAGTCTTATTTGGGACCTGTTGCTTTGCTCCACGCTAATTGGTAATGTCACATTCTCAAACGGATTTTGTTTTTATTTTGTTTTTTTTATATGTTCTTTTTTGTGTGTATGTATACTTATATGTATGCATGCTTGTTTAATACTCTTTACGTAATATGCTAGAGAGAAGTTAGATAAGGATATTCCCCAAGATATATATTTCTTAGTGAGCGTTTAGTTCTGCATTCCAAAACATTAAAAAATTTAATCTTTAGAATATATTGCTTTCAAGTTTTTAGCTTGGTAAGTTTGTGAAGATTAATAATGGTTTAGACTCTCTTGATGATTTTGGTTTCCCTTTTTCCTTTCTGAGTTTGTTAAAATGTCGTTCTTATATATCGTTGGGCTATTGGTATAAGAGACTTGCTTTTATTAGAAAAATGAATGCCAAAAGGGGTTGGGGAATCTTAACTTGCTATAGTTTTTGCTTCTTTTTTAAAAAATAGGTCTTGTCTTTGAATTCTAAATGACATGTTCAAATTCTTTTTGCTATTATGGTAGTGTGTGCACTAGTTTGATACGATATTGTTCTGCACCTCTGCCATATTGTCATTAAATTCTATGTGTATAGTTTGTAGATTTATTCTGCAATTTTTCTGTACTAGTTTTAGTCTATTGTGCTTATGAATCAGTTGTTTAAGCTTCAATTTAGAAGATTTTTGTTATAAACTAGAGATGGAGTCAAATTTCTACAACTATTCATATAGACATAAGATAGAATTTATTCCTAATTTTGAGATAATCAACACCATAAAGCCATTATGTTGCATCATAAGTTACGACTATACCATAATCCATGTATAGTTTATTGACAAGTAAATCCATAATTAATCTTGTTACCCATAAATCTATTTTAAAAATGATAAGACATTATGCTATAGTATCTTTTAAAATTTAATTAATAAATGATAAAAGGCTCAATATAGTTCTCTTCAAATAAAGATTTTGTATACTTGAAAAAGCTAATTAATTAAAGATGTTCCAAGAGACATAGATCAATATGTATATATAGAGTACATATATGAAACTATGGAAACAATGATACGGCTAAGGCTATGGTAATGGGAATAATTATCATGCTCATAAATGTTCCAATTAATGTTGTCCTAGCAGGTTATCCTCCCTCCTTTCCTGATGTCCTGATGTACAGGTAAGCTGAAATATTTATATGTTGTGTTACTACTAGTTAATCTGTGTGCATGAATTGATTTTGACATTTTTTTTTATCTTGTTATTTCATTTTTCTTTGTGGCTTTAACAACTTCATGTTGCCAATTATTTACTTGTATATTTGGGGATAATGGGAGTATATTTTGCGCAATGCTCCTTGAACTTTTGACTTCTATCTTCACTTGATCCTTTACCAACTTTCCTATTGTTGATTGATTATGTATTATGAATTTTAGGGATGGAGTCAGTGAGTCTCAGTTCAACCAAGTTTTGAACATGGAACTGGATCAAGTTATTGAGGTTTTGAGAGCTGAACATTGCCCTCTAGACTTGGTCACCCAAATTAACATCTTGTGTATTTTCCAGGCCTGCAAGTTTCTTGATGAGAATTGGTCACCCAAATTGTGGTGATTGTTGCACAGAAAAATCACCATACAAAATTCTTCAAGTCTGGCTTTCCTGATAACGTTCCACCTGGTAGGCTTCTCTATGTTCATTGAGGGAATTCTATTTGTTAAACATGACCCATACTTCATGCAATTTTTGTTTCTTCAGGTACCATCATAGACAATAAAATTTGTTATCCACGTAACAATGACTTCTATCTCTGTGCACATGTTGGAATGATTGTATGTATTTTCCTTTTTTTCTATTCTTTTCCATATATGTGCATTTGTAAAACAATGTTTTCATCTTTCTTTATTTGCATTTCTCTAATAGTTTTTATCTTATCTAAACTATATATTTGTATATTTGTGTTTTTTTTGGGTAAATATATATCTGTATATTTGTTACTCTCATGTATTGGTACTCTTTTTAATCTCTACTCTAGTAAGTTTCCTTGTTTCTTTAGACTTTTGATTATGCTTTGGAATTTTCATTCTAAATTATATTGATCTAGCATCCTCCATAGCTGAACACCCCTGTCCCACAGCATGATTCTTTCCCTTCTCTTAAACCTTAAAAATTCATAACAAATAAATTGCCCTTTTAATTTCAACAATTATTCCGCAACTTTATTACATTTATAATGAAGTTTCTTTAATTAATTATATTGGTAAAAATGCCTAAAACCCATGTCCTAATTTTGCCCTGTTGAAGTTTTGTGTTCAATGTCTATAGGAAAACTAGAAAACTAACCAAATGTAAGATACAACTAGAACTAGATTTCTTAGAATTTAACCAGAGGCTTAAATATACGAAGGGCTGGTTAGTTTGACTTGGGCCCATTGAACCATTTTTGTTTGTATTTGGGATAAAGGTTAGGTAGCTTTAACTAAGAGAAGTTCAGCTGGACTCTCTTTTTCCTTGACAATTCTGACATGCTATGGCCCAGGCATATAGCTAATCTCACAGTAAAAACCAGGCAGTAATTAGAGGCCAATGTGTTAGAATCGTTAGATGATGATGTGCAAAAGAGCCAAGAGTGTAGTACTGACCATATTTGTGTGGATGTTTCATTCTTTTTCTTAGATTTCTGTTCAAGTCGTAGAGTAAGTATTTGAAATCCTTCAGCTGAGTTTGTAGCATTATTAGAAGCTTTGAAAGAGCTTTGTTGTGTAATTTTGCCAGTGATGTAACTTCTTCTAAGCAGCTACCATTGTTTTATGGTTTGATAATTCTGAGGCCTGGTGAACACCAGTCTGGCGAGTTGATGAACCCAAATTTTCTGCCTCCTCTTGTATGTATTTCCTACCAAAAATGAAAACCATTAATACTCACCCAACATAGCTTTAAATTAAGCTACTACATTAGTGAAAGTCTATGAAAAATAATAATGCTTACTTTGATAGCACTTGTCAAGTTCCCAATGTATTGTGATTTGTTGTAGTAGTTCAGCATAGTGGAATTGGTCAAGAAAATGCTTAAATAATCATAGCTCCCAATGCTAAACAAGTAGACAGCTCTTGACAATCTTGCTTCAGCTTCAACATTACCTAACTTGTTCCTCAACCAAGTCTCTACCTTCTTATAGTACTGTAGCTGTGTACCAAGATCAATCACCTGAAAAGAAGGGTCCAAAAAAAACAGAAGCATTGTAATAAGCTAGATAGGGAGATTGGTTTGAATGAATAAACCTGACACTTTGAGGTAAACGTGTATTTACTTTCAATTTCTAATGTAATAACATTGTGGAACTTGTTTGACTTTGAATCTGAGGTACTTATTTTCTAATTGTTTAATTTTTTTTGCCATTAACTAGTACTTTTATAATACCCCTAAGATACTTTTAGAATACACCAAGGCTTAAGGAAGTGGCTGAGTTGAAAGCACGTCAAGATGGAATGGAAGCATCCTTACATGAGAGACTGCAGGCTGACATTAGACGTCATTATGAGAAACAAGGGTGGAGTACTAGCAGTTCACTGCCTTCTTTTATGCATGACAAAAACAACAAGCGTGACTGACTTATAAACTTTAATATAATGGGATAGATATGTCCTTGGTAATTATTATGATTCATTCAATTCTAAAATGTAGCTAAACTAACATTGTATCTGTCTAATATACAAATGATTGATGGAAGGATATGAGGAAGGTGCATATGGAAATGTTTTTGGAAGTTATTTTGGTGTATGGATATATAACATATTTTGAAAAGACACTTGGGAACTATCGTGTATCAACTTAGGATTAGGTATAATATATGTTATATGGAAACTCTAATTATGCACTGGTATTTCCTTAAACTTTACATGTGAGTCATAGTTGAAGAAAAGACCATGCAGACTTGATTCTCTTCGATAATGTTTGAAATTGTGTTAAACACTGATTAGGATTTAATGTTGCTCAAGAATATCAAGCTAATTGTTATATGATGTTTTAGTTTTAGCAGACAAGTGTAGGTGATGACAATTGCTCATAGATTTATTCTAAGTATGGATTTAATATTGTATGGTGTTTTGATTAGCAGACTGTTCTCTATTGATTATAATATTTTATAGATTTAATCCAAGTGTAGTCTATATATTATACATTGTCTGATTGTCTGTGTTCACAGGTAACCCAATATTAATTCATTAAAAATTAATTTAATAAATTAAATTGGATATAATATAATTTTTGGAATAATAATTACAAAGAGAAGTGTAACTATTATTTAGCAATTGCATTTTTTTTTTGTAACTATAATACAAACACTGACAAGATTAAGGAGCATTTGTAACAAATGATATGTATATGGCAATTGTAACTTTTCATATTTCATTGACAAAAAAAAATCGTTATTAAATACATGAGAGTTACAAATTATATTACTGTAACTAATAAGTTAGTTACGAAATTCTAATTGTGGCTATAATTTACACAAATATAAATTTGTAACTAATATGTAGTTACGAATTGTAATTTTGTAACAATTAATCAAATAATAACGAAAGACTGGTCGTAAGTAATAGAATAATTTTGTAATTAAATGGCCACTTGATAATTATTTGGGATCCTAATTAGTTACAAAATGACTATTCAGTCATGGAAAAAATTGTCAATTAGTAACGATAATTTTCATAAGTAAAGGTATTGTATGGTTACGAAATATGTGTCGTAAGTAAAGATACTATCTTTAATCACGAAATGAAAATTTTTATGACTTATTACTAATCTATTACGGTCTTTTAGTTACAAACTATCAACGAAAAAAATTCATTATTATATGGTATTAAAGCACAAAAAACCGTAACTGATAATTTATCAGGTACGTTTTTTGAGTTCGTGACTAATTCAATTTTTTTTTGTAGTGCGTTTATGTTTAGGCAACGTGGCTGCATTTGGATGTGGGTGATTTTGAATGAGTTTTAGTTTGAATCAGTAAATATGAGATGATGCTGAATCTGGGAAATTAAGGACATAAAATGAAATTATTGTACTCACATTTTCGGATTCAGTAACTTACCATGAAACACTTTTTAAGTGACCCCCAAAACCCTTATTTTAAATACTTATTTGATGCTCTTCCCAAGCTTCAATCAACCAGGAAACTATAATTTTATACATTTGAATAACGTTAAAGATGTTGGTCCTCCTTCAGAAATTTCACAGAGTTGTTTAACAAAACTAATGGTGATCAAGATGAAGAATCTAAAAAATATAGACACATACATAGACCAAAATAGTGCTTGAAATAGGGTGGACATACAAACACCAACATTGATCAAAATTTGGCATCTGTACATTTGGTATGTGCATAATGTAAACAGGGGAAATCACCTGTAAAACTGAAGACCGGAGGAGTTCACAGAAACAAAAGGAAAAAGGAGGAACGGGTTGCATAAATTTTTAGCTCGATCGGGTATAAAAAAAAAGAAGGAGATTAACAAAAGCTAGAGCCAGGTTGAAATAAACACAACATAAGTTTTTGAGACAGGGACACGAAGATTAAAACTAATGAATTACAGTTAAATATATGCTTTACTCTGATTCGTGAAGAATAAGTTGAAGTCATTCAAAAAACTTTGTAAATCCATGCATCCCAGATACAAATAGGATTGTCAAAACAAAATGAGCAACAGAATAATGAAAGTTATAACAGCTAAAAGTGATAAGCTTGTAAACCAAGCAAAGCACGGGAACTAGTTAACTGTGATTAAAAATCTGATTGATAAGGTCGAGCATTTAATAAGCAAGTCAACAGTAGAATTTACAAGTTACACTAAAAAATTCTAAAATTTGTTTCAGAAAAGATTCAATAAGTGTGTATCCACAAACAACAGACCAAGTTGCATGGTTCATTTTATTAGGTGCATCACTTAAATAATATTAATATTATGATTTTATCTTATTTTTTAAAAAATAATACTGTTTCTGAAATAAAAACCATTATCTGTGAAAAATAGTATAAATAGCCTTTTTTTTTTTTCGGAGGAGTATGTAAAAGAACTTATTATATTGCTCTAACTTATGTAAATTTTTTTAATCTTATACTATTTTTTTTCTTCTCAAAATTCTTGAATAATATAAATTTTATTACAAATTTTTATAAGACTTATTAATTCAGAATCATATTGTGATTCAATATTTTTGTAGTTATTAAAACTAATTATATTATAGTGTTTTTCAACTTTGTGATATATGTTGTTTTCTAATATAGTATTTTATTATAAATTTCTGTAAAACTTGTTAGTTCAGAATCATATTGTGATGCAAAATTTTTGTAGTTACTAAAATAATCATATTATAGCGTTTTTTTTTTTTTTTAACTTTGTGATATATATTATTTTCTAAAAAGATATTTTTGTTGTCGAAATTGACGTTTAACATTTTAAATGGATTTATAAAAACCTCGATGAAATCTATAAAAAAAGAAGAAAAAATCTTCAATGAATGACACAGTCAAGGCTGATTTTTAATGCATTTGTCAAATCAACCGTACAATAAATATTATATATATATATATATATATATATATATATATATACAAACTAAGTGTCCGAATGCCAAAGTTGAAATAATGAAACATATTGGAGTGCACAAAAATACAAAAAATAGGTTCCAAACAGGGTAAACACACCAAAGGTAATGATTTTGGAAGGCTTGAAATGATAGTGAAAGATGTGAAACCCTTATCAAGAATTAAATTAACTGATCAGTCAAGCTCAAGGAGGAATAGAAGTCAGAGTTCAGTTTAACCAGTCAAACAAAACCCAGCTCTTAATTAAGCAAAATCGTTCAAAAATTATATACATGGCTTGCACAAAGCCTGAGAGCAAGGAATGTTATGTAGGTACCAAATGGAAAGTCCAAGAACCACAAGGCTTATGCATGTCGCGCTACTACTTTTGAGAGTGATAGACCAATAAAATAAGAGGTTTTCTAACATTGAGGAATGGTAGTGACAATCTAGGGGTAAGGGGGTACTATGCACATGATGATTATTTGAGCCGAGATATATACTTGTTCAACCATTGTTATAGATTGTTCTTATAGTCTAATTATAAGATCTGTGTAGTTCACAACAAGGCACATTAACTGGAGCTTAGGAGAAAGAGAAGAGAAAGCTACTACTCAATTTTCATCGCATTGCTGTATGTATATATATATATATATATATAGGAGATCTTTTATTTGATATTTTCCTTCTCAAAATTTCAGGTTGTAGTGTATTTGATGTTTATTTTTTGCTTTTCTGTTCTTTTAATTCCTTTTATACTGTTTTTGTTTCATTTTATTTTTTTTAATTTGAATTGTGTCGTCGGGATTTGCTTTTAACTCTACTATATTACACTTTAAAGAAAAAAAAATTGCATTAGGATTTGTTTTTGGGTAATCGGTGATGTTTGTTGTTGTGGAAGATATTTCCATTTTCGTGAAATAATTTGTTGAATTTTCCATTGCAACAAGTGTAAAAAAATTTAAAATTTTCAGTTGCTTTGTAGAGGTATTTGATTATTATGTTTTAATTTTTTGTTCGATTTTTGGTTTTATTTTGTTTATGGTGCTTGATGTTTATTTTTGTTGCTTTATTTGTTTAATTATTTTTTTATTGTTGTTGTTTCATTTCATCCTTTTTAAAAAAATTTGATTTATGTCGTTGGGATATTGTATGGATGTTTTGGGGTTGTAAGTTTTTTTTTAATTGATAATAATTATATGAGTAAGATGATTAGAAACTTGAAAATTGGGTTTAGAAACTTTTGTGATTGGAGAGTACTTTTTTAGCTATATTTGTTTAGGTGATGGTAAGGTTTGTGTTTTTTAGAAAATATGGTTTTTTTTATAATTTAAATTTTTTAATCAACTATGTTTCCATTCTTTGTATAATCGACTGGAAACCAAGCAAAAAGACTTTCACATTTATGAACAAGAAAAACATATTAATTGCATTTTTGTTAAAAAAAAATTCATATATTATCCTAATAGAAATAAATATATAGAGGTTTGGTTTAGGGGTTGTAATATAGCTTGAAGTTGAAGCAGAAGTGCTGGCTTTTGGGATGCAGTATGCTACTCTTTAGTTGATGGTTTTTTTTTTTTTTTTTTAAATTCAATGTCACATAAGTTGATGGTAATAAATTTTTATTTTATTTTATTTTCATGTTAGGGTCATATGGCTTTTTGAATGACTTGCATTAGATTTTTTTTTTATTTTTTTATTTTGTGAAGGTGATTAATATATATACATGTTATATATAATGTATATTTATTATGGATCCGGAACTTCTTCTTATCTGAGTATTTTCTGAACTTCATATAATCTTCCATAGCAAATTAAATATCAATGATCCAAAGTATAACATATTAAAATTAAGAAGATTCATTTGTTATATGTGTGAATGCACGTATGTATTTATGCATGTATATGACCTGGCCAATCGCCTTACAAAGTGGAGAATTTCTTGGCTTTTCTTCACAAGCCTGTGTCATTGTTCCGAAAGTATGGCTTATAATTATTAGTCTTCTATTTTGAAAACACAACATGTTCTTTTCATAATTAATTAGTCTTATAAAATCAATTTTCTACATTAGTAGGAGGAGCAATTTGCTACCAGATAGCCATATTAAGAATTTAATTATATTTGCTAATGCATGTATATATATATATATATGTAGCAGAACTCCATTATATATAATGTTACAATTTGACATTCTCTATGTCCAACTGTCTTACATTATTTATATTATAACTTGTAGCTGTTATATATAATATATAGGTTTAACACTTGTAATTCATTTAAGCTTCACATATATATGTATATTGCCTATAATTATGAACAGAGTATTGAAAGGATTGGATGTAAGTTATAATAATTTAAACCAGTTAGAGTTTGACAACGTTATATAAAGCCAAATTCATAAGCTATGCTTAGATTACTTTAGCTAAAAAAAAGAAAAAAGATTGAAGAGGTCAAATAAAATAAAAGACCTATGAAAGTGAAATTGAAATCTTGAAAATAATAATAACAATAATAGTTTGGAAAAAAAAAGGAAAGAAAAAAGAATAAAAATTTATTTTTTTAATAGCATGTTGCATTTATAAGAATTATGTATGTCTCTTTGGCTATAGTAATGTTACATATTTTTTATTTTATTTTTGTCCCCTTGATGTGATTATATTAGTATTTGGGCCTGAAGTCTCTTTGAACATTAAATATACCTTTCTGGTGCAAAATAAAAAACCTTTATATATAATTTAAGAGTATTATTTTTTTAAAACTTTTTATAAACTACTTCAAATACAACTTAGTATTTGCTAAATGTATTTAAGCCTTTATTATGGAAAGCTAATAATCATATTGGTTCTTAACTTGGGTATCTTCTATAAATTATTATGTATGGTTCAAGTAAAAGATCTTATATACTTTAAATTTTGTATAATCTGTTTGAAATTTGTTTTTAGTTTCTGAGTTCTATTTTTGGTCATCTTTTTTCAAAATTGTTCCAAAGTAGTGTTTATTAATCCAATTGTAATTGATAAAATTGAGAGTGACAAGAAGAATGTTGGGTGTGTGATGATAAAACTGCTGTGTAGTTGATCCTTTTTCATAGTTGATAGCAAAAGAGAAGAGAGAGAGAGTGGGATGAGGAAGAAGAAGAAAACGAAAAGGAAATTAAAAAGTGACATCATATTATTTTTATGTATTTTTTTGTTGGTAGAATAATAGAAATGAATTCAACTTGTTTAACAGGCTAACTGCTTCGTTCTAATATGTTGTAGACTCTGCTATCGAATCATCTGCAAAATGGGATCGAGACGGTGAAGCTGGTTTGGTCCAGGATCCCAAACTCGGAGGACGGTGACTTGAAAATTACTTAGAGGCTTGTTGACATTACAGTTTAATCACACTCTCACTCTAATCTGGTATTGTTTCTCTCTTATCTCGCTCCCTTATTATTGGACTTGTTCGCTCTCTCTCTCTCTCTAAAGCGTAAGCTGCTTAATGAGACTGTGATGTTTGACTATGTTTTTTTTTTAAATATAAGGAATTTAATTATCTTCTTAACTTCTTGAATCTATTCCTTTTAGTTGTTAGATAATAATGTTGCAAAGGGAAACAAAACTGAATTATATCATCGCGTGATGTTCTGAAAAGAAAGGTTTTTTATTTTTTTTCTATATCATTTTCTTGTGGTTCTGTCTTTGTTCCTGTACCAGAATATCTTTCTATGCATTACTTACTTATTTTTTTAGCTCAATAGCAGTTCAAAAAATTGATTGCTAATTGTTTTCCAACAGTCAATTTTGTCCCTCTTTATAATATTGCTGGATTTTTATTCATTTATTAGTTTAATCATTTATGTTAATTACTACATTTGCAAGGTAGTGGGTTGGTAGGGATATGTCTTCTAATACTGCAAGAGAAAATGCGTCTGTCCTTGATTCATCACTCACTAATGGAAACAGGACATGAGGAATTCAGAAGATCCTAATAATAAATCATGAAATCATCTTTTAATTATGCATTTCCAGTATTATTGCAACTTTTGTGAGCTTAGTTGGCTGGTGTAGAATGGTTTTTCTAAAAAATTGTATCACAAATTTGGACATGTCATTGTTAATTTAGTCAGTTAATAATATTTAGAGAGTAGTTATTGATGAGTGGAGACTTCACTGTTTTGGTTTTATTTTTTTACACCCCAAGTTGTGTATAATTTGCCTATTTCAAAGGTTAATTAATGTTAGTTATATCCAAAGTTGGATTACTTCCAACAGATTGACCGTAGAGAATGATATATGTATACTATCTTTTAATATATATTCACACACACACATCTCCAATAATGCTTACAAAAAGTATATTTTCAATAACAATTAAAGACATATCTATTAATTTTTTGAAATATAAAGTGAGAATCAGTATATGCATTACATAAATTAAATTATAAAACTAAAGTGATAGTTTTTTATTACATATTTCAACTGCATATTTTTGTCTAAAAAAATTGATATCTTCATGGCTTCCTTTTTTGCAAGTAACTATTCAATCGTCTTTAGTATAAAGATTCCGCAGTCTCCACTATAAAAAAAAAATCATAGCTATTTTAACTTTCTAAATTAAAAATAATAAATTGTCAGATTAAACACTATTATACTTATTTTAAAAATAATTGTTAGCAAAGCCAATATCAAACGTATCTACTTCCTTATTTTGGAAAATTCTCAACATAAGAATGTGAGAACTGATTCATTGTTTGCTTAATGTTGGATCGATTGACGAAGAAATTTGCTTGCCTTAAGATATATGGCAACATAATCCATAAATATTTGAATTGATCACGATATAAATATGTAAATTTTCAATGCTGCACTTTTTTATTTTCATACATTGAAAATGTAGCAGCAAAGTATCATATATTATTATATGTGTTTTCCCCTCATTTGAGTCTATCTTTATCCCTAAGGATGTGCATGTCTTTGACTTGGAAGGTTTAAGTGACTAGCCTAATAGTCCATCCAATGTTGAATCTGACTCATCCCCACAAATTGTGAGTCAAGACAGTTAGTGTTCAAGTGGTGTTCTATTTGAGCTTTCAGGCCTAGAAAATGTTTGTGGCATGGAGGAGTAGTGCAAAGAAATACCTATGTTGGAGGACAAATAAATTACTTTGATAATTATGATGCTGAAAAAATATCCTTAATATAATTGGATAGCATGGGTATAGAATTAAAGCACAAAAAACCATTTGGTTTTTATTACAAGGACAATGATTACAATTTGTAATATGTTTCAATGGATGAGTATATTTATCAAGCTTCTCTACATTGCTTAGAAACAACAGGATTTCTAGAGGTGTTTTTAGACCCTTAAAAAAATAAAAAGAGTTATCATGATAGACAATATAATGATGTTGAAACACCTGCACATAAAAAAAGATAGTATGTAGTCAAAGAAAATAGTAAATAGGTGAGGATTCTACCAACGTTGGTGCAATAATGAGAAGGTATACTGCTAGGTCTTGCTCTACTTGTGGTAGAAATGACCACAATAAGAGGACATGTTTCTATGAGGAAAAAAAATTTGCATCATCATAAAAAAAACAGTAAACTAGGAAAAAAGAAGAAGCAATGAGCAGAAAGCCAAGAACGAAGAGAAGTCAACTAAGCAAGACAAGACATTATGAAAATTTTGATTGCACTTTTTGTAAAATAACTTTTATGTTTTTAGTGACATTGTTAATGTATAGTATTAGAATCAGTTATGCTATCACAAATGGTAATCAATATTGACATTTATATAAACCAACAACACTTACTAATATGTATTGAATAGTTATGAATTTGTGTTATAATTAACTTTTACTTATATTGGAAAGTTATGCTATTTGTTAGTGAAGAAAAAGAAAATAAACATTTTTAGTTTATTAATTACAATATCAATTATTTTGCTTAATACATTTAATTTATATTTACACTTTAGGGTTTACCTTTATTGTTAACTAATTTCTATTTTATATATATCTATGTTTTTTAAACATTAATGTTATATATATATATATATATATATATATATATATTTTGTAATATACTTTTATCTTATATAATCTTTATTTAATTGGAATAAAGGAATCATTTTTTTAGATTGGTCGTGTTAGATTATATCATATTCTTTATTTTTATTCCCTAAACCACACCAAAATTTTATTGTATACTCAGACTTTACTATACCACTTGACCACATTTTACAAAAACTATATGATTTATGTGCACACAACCACCATTAAAATAAACACGAAAAATCCCACCAATAAAAGGTTTTATCTTGCCAACACAATCAATAACAATATATGTACACAATACTTGAAGAGAACATTTACAAATCATAAGGTGTCTACTTATAAAGACTAGATCTCAATCCATATTTCTTCTATGTAACACTTCACCATGTCCTACAATAGTATAATCTTCCTTCTAAATTAAGTACAATTAATTCTCTACAAATTCTTAAAGATATTTCATATTGTACACATTTACCTTCTTCTCAAATATAATTTTATAATCAATTTCATAAAGGATACCAATTTAATTAACAATTTTATACACATCATCAATAATCATCGTCAAAAAAGAAGTATAATTATCAATTTATTTTTTAAATCAATTTTTTTTTCTTAAAATTTAAAACATTAAATGAAATAATTATATTTAATAAATAATATTAAAAAATAAATCAAATTTTCAATTAATATTTTTGAAAACCACGTGCAAAGCTAGTTGCATGATCTAGTATATATATATATGGGTTTTTTTGTCATATCATCTCTAGGACCCACTTGAATTTTTTTTACCAGTTTCTTTTAAATTATTATTTTGGCCAGATTTTGAATGAAAAGTTGAACATATCCTTAAATATTTGTAGGTTTCTTATGCTTTTTTTCTCCATATCCGTGTCTTCTTTGTCGCCATCTTCTCCTCTTCTTCTAAAATGTTCTTTTTCTTCTGGGTTTTTTTTGTACAAGTCTTCTTGGTATTCTTCTTCTTTTTCGTCTTCTTGGTGTTTTGTTTCTCTTATTCTTCATCTTCTTCGTCTTCTTCCTATTTGTCTTTTTTTTTTCCTTATTCTTCATCTTCTTCGAGTTCTTCTTCTTCTCGTTCATCTTTTTTTCTTCTTTTAATTTTTATATTTAATTCATTAGAAATTCATCGCTGATGAATTGAAATTCGTTCCTAAAGAAGTGGAATTTGTCACTGATGAAGTGAGTTTTAGCAATGAATTTTGTTGTTGACAAAGTGACTTTCAGTGACGAAAGAATTTGTCGCTAACAAAGAACTTCGTTAGTTTTAGCGTCGAAGAAATTCGTCTGATGAAGGAAGTTTTAGCGATGAATTTTGTTGTTAACAAAATGACTTTTAGCGATGAAGAAATTTATCGCCGATAAAGTGACCTTCGTGAGCTCTAGAGACGAACTTCGGTAACGAATTTAGTCTCTGACAAAGTGACTTTTAGCGACAAAATAAATTCACAACGATTTCTTTTAATTTGTTTTTAAAATTTTTAATATTCATCAAAACTTATCATAATTTTTTTATTCCAATATATTTTTTTTGTATAACTATTTAAAAATTTCAAATATATAACTAAAAAATATTTTGATAAATTATAAAAATAAAATTAAAAAATAATTCATCATTTAAGGGTACTATTGTAAATTTAAAATAAAATAATTATTTTTTAAAAAATAGATTAAAAAAATTCAAATGTCATCGGGCCTGAATACGACATCAAAAAATCCTATATACATATTTGAGTTAGCCCCAACAGCAAGTAGTTTAGTTTTTAAAAATGGGCTCATTTATCCTTAGAATAGACTAACCAAGGCCCAAATTAGGCAGTGGGCATGTTATCTTTCGAAGAGCTTGGGTCAAGTCAATTTTATTTCAAGGTAAAATCCAACCTGTCTCGGTGCACCGAATTATTCAGAAAAAAAAAAATCAAACTTATCTTTGTGCAAGTCAACAAGTTAGCAAGCCTCCTTTGCTTTTAGTAGCATATTGGACATTGCTCTGGCAAAGACTTTGATTGGACCCACTCTTTAGGTTTGTAGGTCTTCATGGGTTCTTGTTCTTAGGCTTAAGCGGGTTTTTTACACAGATAACCCAAATTTATTTGGTTTTTTTAAAAATATCATATTTTAATAAAATATACAAAAATAGCCCAAAAGTCAAAGTTTATCATTTAAAATTACTTTTTTACCATACTTTTATTTTTTTTCTTCCCAGTTCTTGGTTTTTTTTTGCTCCCCGTTCCTGGTTTTTTTTTGCTTCTCATTTTGTTTATTCTCCATCTTTATTTTTTGATAAAATTTTCTTATCATCTTCGTCTTCTACAGTTCAGTGGGTATCCATTGTAGATCTGTAACATCGTCTTCATATTATTACTGCCATTCTCTTCTCATCATCTTCCTCTGCTTTTCTTCTTTTCTCTTCTCATTGTCTTCCTCTACTTCCGTTTTGCTATTTGATTATTTTTCTATAATTCGTCTATGGTTTTTCTATAGTTTTTCTACAGTTTTTCTATAGTTTTTCTATGGTTTTTCTATTGTTGTTCGATCGTAGTGAAGAGAAGTGCACCTCGGTGCTACATGGGCGAGGTAGAGCACGAGGCTCGGGTTTGAAAAGTTAGACGACCTTGTTGGAGTTGGAATTTAGGCCATGTCAGGCACCTGACATGGCGCCTGTCATTGTCGAAGCTCTAGATGAAACCATTTCGTTACAATATTTTTATTTTTTTTAAAAAAATAGATTTAAAACACAATGGAAACAACCATAACCCATTTACACAGTCGTACAAAACCATACAAAAAATCTAAAACATTATAAGAAACTGTATAAAACCATAGAAAAATCATAGATTACCATAGAAAAATCATAGATAAACAATCGAAAACCATAGAAAACATTATTAAATCGTGGAAATATAAAAAACCATAGAGAAATCATAGAGAAGTTATAAAAAACTATAGAAGACATAGAGCACCTAGAAAAAACCTATATAAAAACGTAGAAACCATAGAAACTATAGAAAAAAATAGAAAACTATATAAAATTAATGAACCACAGAGAAACCATAGAAAATCATATAAAACCATAGCAAATTATGTCACCAAAACACACGAACACACGGCAAGCGTCTGCAAATTCACACCGACGATGCGGCACTCACAGACAACGCCACTACTATGAACGACGACGACAACATCGATCACCGACTGAATTTGGCACTCCGAATGCGAACAGCGATAGAACAAATGCTCGAACCTAGATCGATTACCGGCTAGGCGATGAAGAGCGAATCCAAATCACGAGCCCTATTGCGAAACCAGTGCCATTCTAATAGATCAGCAACTTGACAACCACCATTAATGATTGTGAACCCAGCGAAAGCGAATCCGCGTTGCAAGACCATGAGATCCTTAAAGACTACAACTTTTAACATCAAATCCGCGTGTTTCCCATCACGTTGGTATTTTTAGACATCACTAAAGCTCCTCTTAGCTTTGTAGCTCGACCAACAAACATGTCAAATTGTTCTCCTATGTTACAGTTGCCAAATCCTTCTCTGCAATCATAATTCTTTCCAACTTATCAAAAGGTTATGCATCATAACTTTTAACTCTTGTTTTGGAGTCTCACGAACTTCCCGTCATTTGATCTGACATAATTTTCTAGTTGTTCTATGTATTCATGATTTTCTATAACTTCTATGATTTTTCTATGATTTTCTATGTTTTCATGATTTAATGATTTTTTTATGGTTTTTCTATGGTAATCTATGATTTTTCTATGGTTTTACAGTTTCTTATAATGTTTTAGATTTTTGTATGGTTTTATACATGTGTAAATGGGTTATGGTTGTTTCCATTGTGTTTTAAATCTGTATTTTTTTTTTAAAAAAAATATTGTAACTAAATGGTTTCATCTAGAGCTTCGACAATGGCGGTATGTCGGTGCACGACATGGCCTAAATTCAACTCCAACAAGGTCGTCTAACTTTTCAAACCCGAGAGCCTCGGGCTCACCTGAGCCGTAGGCAGGCTGAGGTGCATTCTCACCGATCGAACAACTATGGAAAAACTATAGAAAAACTATAGAAAAGCCATAGAAAAACCATAGAAAAACTATAGAAAAACCATAGAAGAATTATAGAAAAATAATCAATTAGCAGAACGGAAGCAGAGGAAGACAATGAGAAGAGAAAAGAAGAAAAGCAGAGGAAGACGATGAGAAGAGAATGGCGATAATAATATGAAGACGATGTTCTGATCTACAATGGATACCCATAGTGAACTAGAAGAAGACGAAGATGGAGAAGAAAATTTTATCAAAAAATAAAGATGGAGAATAAACAAAACGAGAAGCAAAAAAAACCAGGAACGGGGAGCAAAAAAAAACCAAGAACTGGGAAGAAAAAAATTAAAAGTAGGGTAAAAAAGTAAAATTTTGACTTTTGGACTATTTTTGTATATTTTATTAAAGTATGATATTTTTAAAAAAACCAAATAAATTTGGGTTATCTGTGTAAAAAACCCGACTTAAGCTAAGGGGTTGAAATTCAAAGCCCAACCATTTTGCTACCTCTGAATTTACTCCGTCACACCCAATCAACACCTTTCAATAATTTAAGGCATACACTGACAAACGCACTTTTATGTTTTTTAAATTATTTTGTTGTTGTTTATAGGGTCAAATGGGTTTAGTTACCTTGCTTCTGTAAATGGTTCCATGATCATGATGAGCAAAGTTTAAAGAAGCCTGATTCCTCAATAGAGACAACCTTGGTGGAGTACCTAATGGTGCCACCTGGTAGTTCCTTTGAAAATGTTTCCAACAAAATATTGTTCCTCATTACACAACAAACTTCATGATCTCCTCTAAAAAGTGTAAAGTAACAATTCTTGAATTCTCATTCCAGAGATTTCCACTCAATGAGTAACAACGAGACTACAATTTTGAAGCATTAATATTTTTAACTTCCAATTTTGCATTGTCCTTGAAAGACGATTCTTAAGTCTTAAGTCTAGAAATGGTAGAAGTGGTCTCAATCCTGAACATCCAAATTCAGCAACACCACTCTGTTTAAGTCTATAAGCAAAATGAAAGCAGAGCTGTTAAGGTAATCTAATCTTAGCCTATTGAAACTAACGATAAAGAGGAAGATTGGGTGATTTTTAAGTAATATTTTACCCAAAAATCATCTCATGCTGTAGCCTGAGTGAGTCCCCAATACTACGCTTCTAATTCCCAGCCTGCTGGCAAAAAGTTCAAAAACTTTGTCCATTGACTACTAGTGTGGAGTACTGGAACTGATCATAGTTGCTAAATATATAAATTATACAAACACATTTTTTAATAATAAACCCGTAATGAAATTGCATCCAAATAAACCCATATTTATGTCTTTTTTTCTTTCTTTTTTTTTGTTCTAGCACCGAGTGTGGAGTAGGATCGTATATAGTGGATGATCATTAGCTAGTTTGTAATTAATGATGATGATGCGTGGCCTAGTAGAACCCACGTGGCTTAAATATATTCTATTGTGAAATGGATTTTGATAAAAGAAAATAAACTGATATGCTGTCGGTATTACTTATTATTTTATTAAAAATCTAAGAATTAAAACAAAGATTAGTAAATCTTAATCCTTAACAGAATAATAGATTTAATTGTCTATAATTTTATTAGGAAATGGACACGTAGTTATGACAATTCAAAACAAACTCGCTATGGATTCCTAGAAAACACATAAGCATAGAGCCAGCAGGGGAGATTTTAGATGGATCTACCATATGTATTTAAATTCTTCGTCTAGCTAGGAACTGGCAAAAATTCCAGTTTTTTGTTGTGGCTCATCATCACGGAACGGTAATTTACTTGGCATCGTTCTTCTGAAATCTGTTGAGATCAGAAAACTATATATATATATATCTATATATATATATATATATGTATGTATATATATAGTATATATAAGTCTAATTAATATAAAAAAAATTATTAAACCAAACTGAAGTAGATAGGAAATTGAATCAAACCCTGATTATCAAAATTTCAAGAATTAAAATAAAGATTAGTAAATCTTAGTTATCCTCAACATGATAGTAGATTCGTTTATAATTATAATAGGAAACATACTCATAGTTATGCCGACCAAACTCTCCATGAATTCCTTAACAAAGCAATATTAAACACAGAGCAAGTAGTGGAGATTTTAGATCGTTCTGCCATATTGTTTGTGTAGGAACTGTCAAAAGATTCAGGTTTTCATCACGTAAGTCATCGTTCTTCTAAACTCTGTTGACAAAACTCATACCTCTCTCTTTATATATATGCAATTAATATAAAAATTAACTGAAGTAGGAAATTAT
The DNA here is from genome assembly GCA_007844105.2 of Rhamnella rubrinervis. Lineage (NCBI taxonomy): Eukaryota > Viridiplantae > Streptophyta > Magnoliopsida > Rosales > Rhamnaceae > Rhamnella > Rhamnella rubrinervis. The sequence goes on along the minus strand of CM017575.2, from coordinate 4,475,895 downwards.
AAAGCAAGCCTTGATTAGGAAACTAGAGCAAAATTAACAAGTGAGTGTAATATTTTTCAATCGCAGGTTGTGGAATAATGTCAAGGAACTTGAGGAAGTTGATGCAGTTAGGTCGTGGGTCTTATGGGACTGTCCACTTGGCCGTACCCATCAGCCCTTCTTTTTCTACAAAAGCATGCGCAGCTGTGAAGTCCTCCATGCTTGAGCACTCATCCACTCTCCAAAAAGAAGATAGGGTTTTGCAATGCTTGTCCAGTTGTCCAGAGATCGTTCATTGTTACGGCAACGAACTAAGCTTTGAAAACGGTCGCAGAGTCTACAATTTGCTTCTGGAATATGCATCGGGAGGCAGCCTATTCGACATGATACAATCTTATGGAGGAAGTATACCCGAGCAGAAGGTGAAGATATACACCCGAATGATGTTGAAGGGTCTTTGTTTGAGAGAGTTAAAACTGAAATGAAAGACAGAAAAACAGAGTGTATTTTCACAAGCCTAATTCCTCTACTTTCAGAGATAATATTTAAATACAAGTATGTGTGTTGAGTTGGCATCGTACAAGGAGACCACACGTATACAAAAACTTTAATAGATAAGTTACAAGTATATAACTGCAGAATTAGATAAGAAGTATATCTTCATAGTAGTGTCACCCTAGACCACGTTTTACGCTAACATCCCCCCTCAAACGAAATGGAACGTCAGAGACGTTTAGTTTGCTACGAAGTGACATAAAACGTGGTGTAGGAAGAACCTTAGTTAGTATATCAGCCACTTGGTCAGAACTGGGAACAAAGCGAACCTCTAACGTCTTTTGTAGGACTTTGTCTCGGACGAAGTGAATATCAATCTCAATATGTTTGGTCCGAGCATAAAACACTGGATTAGAAGCTAGGGACCCAGCACTGATATTATCACACCACAAAACAGGAACTGAACGTTGAGAACACTGTAGTTATTGTAACAAGGATTGTAACCACAACAACTCAGCTGCACCAAGAGCAAGAGCCCTATACTCAGACTCTGTAGAAGAACGTGCAACCACTTGTTGCTTACGGGAAGACCAAGAAACAAGATTATCACCGAGGTAGATGCAATATCCCCCTGTGGACTGACGATCGTCGACATTGGAAGCCCAATCAGCATCAGTGAAACCATATAATGCACAGCTGGAGGAGGGCCGAATAAAGAGACCAAGGTGAAGGGTACCTTTAAGGTACCGAAGAACTCGCTTACATGCTGTCCAATGAACATCAGTAGGACATTGTAGGAATTGACTAAGTTTATTCACAATAAAGGAGAGGTCAAATCGTGTAAGTGTCAGGTATTGAAGAGCACCAATTGTACTACGGTAGAGAAAGGCATCATGGAATGGCTTACCACTATTCTGACTTAATTGGACAGTAGTGCTGGCGGGAGATGGACTCGTAGAGCACCCAGTCATATGAGTACGATACAAGAGATCAGATATATATTTAGATTGGGTGAGATGCAAGCCAGCATCAGTACGAACAGCTTCAATGCCAAAGAAGTATGACAAAGGACCAAGATCTTTAAGAGAGAAGGACCGGTCAAGACGGGAAACAAAGTCATTAATGAGAGTGACATTGCTGTCGGTAACCAATATATCATCAACATAAACTAAAACCCATAAAACACCAGTGGAGCAACGTAGAATAAACAAGGAAGAGTCGGTTTTACAATTAGTGAAGCCCCAATTGCATAAGGTGAGACGAAGCTTGTCATACCATGCACGAGGTGCTTGGCGGAGCCCATACAGTGACTTGTGCAACTTACAAACATAGTCTGGTTTGGAGGGGTGGACAAAGCCTTCAAGTTGGGCCATGTATACATCTTCAGAGAGAACACCATTCAAAAATGCATTATTGATATCGAGTTGGCGAATCTCCCAATGATGGGAAACGGCGAGAGAGAGCACGACGCGAACTGTAGAAGGCTTAATAACTGGGCTGAATGTTGCAGAGAAATCCACTCCTGGTGTTTGGTGAAATCCCTTGGCCACAAGGCGTGCTTTATGACGGAGAATAGAGCCATCAGGATTCCGTTTCACTTTGAACACCCATTTATTCCCAACTACTTTATAGGAGGGGCTGGGAGGAACAAGGGTCCATGTGTTAGTGTGAGAGAGAGCAGTGATTTCATCTTGCATGGCAGTAAACCAAGTTGGGGAAAGCAACGCTTGAGAAGCAGACGAAGGCACAACATCATCGGAAGAAACAAAAGTGGAGAAGAGCCGAGGTTTAAATACACCAGATTTTGATCGTGTTTGCATGGGATGAGTTGACTTTGGCTATGGGATAGGTAACTCAATGTGGAGATCAAGACCAGACGGGCTCGACTGAGTAGAACAAGCTGCTAACGCGGGCAAAGAGGAAGTGGATGATGGAGAGGAAGCCGATGGTGGAGACCTAGTTTGACGTTGCCAATGAGCAAGTGTGCGCTGAAAAGTGGCACTGGTGGAACTTGAAGAGACAGGCAACGTGGGACCAGCTGGTGGGCCATCAGAGGATGCATGTAAAGAGGTAGTGGGAGATGACTCACCTTGTGAAACACGTGGGCTTGTGGGAGACATAGCTGAAGATGGTGCAGCCAAAGCAGGTGAAGATGAACGTGGGGCCCAAAGAGAATGGTCATGCATTGGACGGAAACAAGGTGGGGGACTAATAGGAGACGACATTGAGTGTGGCACACTGTGGGATGATGGGGAATGTACCTTTTGAGAAAAAGGAAAGGTGGACTCATTAAAAATCACATTGGGTGAGACATATACTTTGCCCGTACCTAAGCTGAGACACTTGTAACCTTTGTGGGAGGGGCTATAACCAATAAAGACATATTGTTCAGAATGAAAAGAAAATTTTCTGTGACGATATGGATGTAAAAAGGGGTAGCATTCACAACCAAAACGCTTCAGGAAGGAATACTCAAAGGATTTATTAAAAAGTTTTTGAAGAGGAGAAAGGAAATTTAAAGTTTTGGTGGGAAGTCGGTTTATTAAGAAGGATGCAGTTGCACAAGCATCCCACCAATATGTGAATGGCATTGAACTATGAGCTAATAACGACAAGGCAGTTTCAGAAATGTGATGGTGTTTACGTTCTACCTTGCCATTTTGGTTATGAGTGTGAGGACAAGGGTGGTGAAAAACAATACCAAAGGTGGCTAAAATCTTAGATAAGTGGCGATATTCACCACCCCAATCAAATTGAAAACTTTAATTCGTTTATTTGTTTGATTTTCCACCATGGTTTTGAACTGTAGAAAAATATTGGGTACTTCAGATTTATTTTTCATTGGGTACAACCAGATAAACCGTGAAAAATCATCTTCAAAAATGACATAGTACCGAAAACCTTCTTTGGATGCTACTAGGCAGGTCCCCACACATCAGAGAAAACTAACTGTAATGGTTCAGTACTGAATGTAGTTGACGAGGGAGCAAATAAACGATGAACTTTTGCTAATTGACAATTGGAACAAAAAGAAGTGCAACTTGTGTTAACTGAAAGAGAGTTATTACATTGTTGAAAAACGTTATTCATAATAAGAGAAGAAGGATGGCCAAGTCTAAGATGCCACAATTGATTGACAGATAAACTAGAAACAAAACATTCGATTGGATTCTTTTCTTTACTGAATGCAGTAAGAAAGGAAAATTTATTTGGACTTGTAGGAGGAATAGACTGGAGACCTATGAGAAGGATATTGTAAAGTCCATCTTTAAGCCTGCCTTGGAGTAGCACCCTCCTCGAAGCTTTGTCCGTCACAAAAACATACCATGAGTCAAATTCCACTACAATATTATTATCACATGTCAATCGAGAGATACTCAATAGATTCTTGGTAATTGAAGGAACATGCAACATATTTTTCAGATTTAAAGGACCATAGGTAGAGGAGCCAATGGTATTAATTGCCAAACCTTGTCCATTGCCTATACGTAAAGTTTCACCTCCAAGATATGTAGAACGTTGATGAATATTCGACGAATCTCTAGTGACATGATTGGTTGCGCCACTATCGAATAGCCATTCAGAAGAGTTCCCCGTGGTATCAGGAGATGCATAGAAGACGTTTGGATTTGAGGAAGGGCCTTGAAAATTCTAATCAAATCGATTAAAGCACTTGTTGGCAAGGTGACCTGGTCTTCCACAAATTTGACAGAAGGGGCGATTGTTATTCCAAAAATTGCGACCTCTACCTCTTCCTTGACCTCGAAACTTGCTATTGGATCCCCCACGTCCATAAGAGGTAGTAGGACCGCGTCCATCGGCATCAGATTTCTTCTCGTCCTTGACAGTGACATGAGCAGTGGGTACAACCTCTGGGATGGACTGCTGAAGACGTGATTCTTGATTCATGAGCAAAGATTGGACGTCCTCTATTGCTATGTGATCATGGGATGAGTTTATATTAGCTACCACAACATCAAACTCCATAGGAAGACCTGAAAGAAGCTGAAGTATGAAGTCATCGTCAGAAACTGGGGAACCTACTAGTGCGAGATTGTCTGCTATGTCTTTCATCTTGCAAAAGTAAGATGTGATAGATAGTGATTCCTTCTTTGTTGTTTGGAATTGAGTCTTGAGTTGCATGATTTTTGCTTTTGATTGTCGCCCAAACAGCTTCTCAAGGGAGCTCCAGAGACTAGCAGAGGTGAGAGGAATAGAAACTCTATTAATCTGGGTTAGTATTTCCCTTGTGATTGATGACAAAATCCAGCCCAATAGTGCCTGATCATACCTACGTCAATCTTGATACTTGGGGTTGTCTATCAAGGTTCCTGTTGAAATGTCCTTGGATTTTTTCTCTGGTGGATCGACAGCTCCTGATATAAAATCTTCCATATTAGATCCAATTATCACAGGTGATATTTGGGCCTTCCACAATACGTAATTGTCTTGATCCAATTTGAAGGGAAAGTTATAATTTGGTAGTGAAATTTGAGAAAAGGGAGATTGAAGGGAGGAAGAAGAACTAGCCATATTGACTTGAGTCTAATAGCTCTGATACCATGAGAGAGTTAAAACAGAAATGAAAGACAGAAAAACAGAGTGTATTTTCACAAGCCTAATTCCTCTACTTTCATAGATAATATTTAAATACAAGTATGTGTATGGAGCTGGCATCGTACAAGGAGACCACACGTGTACAAAAACTTTAATAGATAAGTTACAAGTATATAACTGCAGAATTAGATAAGAAGTATATCTTCACAGTAGTGTCACCTAGACCACGTTTTACGCTAACATTGTTGCATCCACCAAAAAGGCTATGTTCATTGCGATCTAAAGCCTGAAAATATTCTAGTCTTTGTTAACGACCACAGTGTTAAGTAGCTAAAGATTGCTGACTTTGGATTGACAAAAGAACCAGGCAGAGAAGAAGAGACCAATAGGTTCAGGTTTAGAGGAACTCCACTGTACATGTCGCCGGAATCATTCGTGTTCAGAGAAGTCGAAGCCGGGTTGGATATATGGTCTTTGGGATGCATTGTGATGATGATGATATGTGGAAAGCTACCATGGTCAGGGTTGAAAAGGGATAGTTTTGTTCGTTGGCTTGCTTTGAGCAATGAGGAACCGGAGCCGTATTTGCCACAGAATATGTCTGAGAACGGGAAGGATTTCTTGAGGAAGTGCTTAGTAAGAGATCCAAGAAAGAGATGGACGGCTAAGATGTTGTTGAATCATCCATTCGCTATTGAAGGACATATCTTGAGTTTGTTGGAGCAAATGCGTTGCTCTAATAACTTTTGACACTGTCTCTTACACGCACGTACGTCTTACACGCACGTACGTCTTGGTCTGGAAATTGATGCATGGACCCAGAGAGATTCAATTTTTTATTTTTTATGTGAGATTTCTTGAAGTTTAGGAAACTATTTTGTTTGATTTGTCTCGTGCAAGAGACGTGTAATACATTATTATTTTTTTAAAATTTTTTAATGAATGAATGAATTTTATCGAAAGAAAAAAAGAAAAAGAAAATAGAGATGATGTTAATGGAATTTAGTAACATGCAATATGTGTACGTGAGCCGGAAGAGAACTATAAAATTAAACAATTTGATTTTAATTTTATTGGAATGATATTAAATAATTTGATTTTAATTTTATTTGTAGCCACTAGTCTACGCAATAGCATTGCCGGTATTTATTGGAACGATGAAATTGCAAGTTAAAATCATTACTTCCAATAACATACTTTATATATTCTCGTTATTTTCAAAATAGGGCATATTAAATTTAAATCAAAGTTGGAAATCAAATTAAAATAAAAGAATATCATAGGGTATTACATATTGTTAACATTATGAAAATCATAATAAAATTAGAGGGAATTACAGTTGAAGCGACGACACTTATCAAACAACCAGCCATGAATTAAAAACCCTCTGAAAGATTGAAGAAAAAAATTATTATTTTTTAGGGAGACATTCAACAGAAAAACATAAACTTTCTTGTCTTATCATAAATTGGGGTCTAATTAATTGTCTGCTAGAAAAAAACAACTAACTCTATATTGTCATTCTCATGCGTTATGCCACAAACACGAATTGAGATATGTTGTCCCCTACATAAAATTTGTAAATAAAGTTGGTAAGCTTTAACATTATTGATATTTTCTTTTAAAAAGAGAGAAGAAAATAATGAAAAAATGATTGACGAAAAAGATCGTCTAATAATAATAATAGAATTATTTCCAATATGCTATTTTGTGGTCTTATGATAATGAAGATTATGACAAAAAACCATAAATATAGAGTTAACAATAACAATGGCAAATATGTTTGCTCTTGCCAATTTTTTTACAAAAACCTCCCTTGGTACAATCTGAAATGCAATAGGTCCAGCATTTCCCATCAGGTAAAGTTTCAGAACCATGTCGATCATCCTTCCCTGGTATACAATCTCCCAGTTGACTGTGGTTCTGACAACATCTTGAATCTTCACCATTCGCTTCCCTACATCCTGGTCATTAAAACAAACACAATTAAACCAACAGAAAAAAAATAGAATTCATATATAAATTTTTATATGAAAAATTAATATCTATATTAATACAATTTCTCATAACAAAAATTATGATTTGTATATTATATATTATACGCATTCAGATATGATATGAATTATGACATTAATAATATATACACTTTCATGATTAATATATAACACTCACTATAAAAGTTAAAAGTAACATAAACAGAATAGGCACAGCTCAATACATATAAGACCAGAATAAACTTATTTTTTTCAGACTATTCCCGCCAATTTCAATTCCCATTAGACCAATATTAGGTCATTGAGAGGTATAATAAAATCAAATTTAAATACAAACCTATGGAAAAGATGAACAAGAGGACCATCAACATTGACACAACTTTGACTGAGGCCATCTTTTTTCTTTCAGAAACTTGAAAAAAAAAAATTAGGGATTGATCGATGAAATTCAATGGGGAATGCGATGATGTATTTATAGTAGAAGAAGTATGAGGCATTTATGAGGCATGCAAGCATGGAAACGAAAAAATAATTAATTACGAGAAATTAAATTAAGGAATGTTGCGAATGCCAAGGCTTTTTATGCTTTACTTTCCGCTTTTTCACTATTTATTATTACTTTTTTACCCTATTTACAAATTGAATAAAATAAGCAATTGATTACGTGATATATTTTCCCAGTTTCCTTCTTCGTATTTCTTTATTCATTTTCCTCACGTAGAGTTCCAATAGTCTATTAGTATATCCGTGTGTAATCATATCTCAATTCAATATACAAGTTATTATTCATTGGAAATAAAATTGGGTATTCTCATCTTAGAAAATTGAAAGCAAATTAGAAATAAAGAAATTATATATAGAGAGAGAGAGATGCTATGCACCCCCAGTAGGAGGGGATGCTATGGATCCCACTTGTAGGATTTTTTTAAAACTTAATTTAACATTTTATTTGAGTTTAATTTGACATTTAATATAATTTTAGATGTATGATAATTATTTTAATATGAAAATTTTATTAATTTGAAATTTTAAAATAATAAAATGGTTTTTTACACTTCAATTTATTTTTAATTCTTAAATAGACAAGAACTATAATCTTCATTTGTTTTGTTTTTTATTTCTATAATAAATTTAAAACTATATTAATGTCATACAAAACTTAAAAAAAAAGGAAAAAAAATGCTAAATTAGGGTAGAAAACCACAAGGTAGGTTTCATAACATCCCCAATTATTGAGGAAAGTAGTGCCAAAAATAAAAACTTAACAAAGGAAACCGTTTATTTTATTAATTTAAAATATATTACCAAGTACACCAGATTATAATATAAGGAGAATATATATGAAAATCTTTCATTTCTTTCAATTTAAAATATTATTATTTAAAAATATGCTCTCTATTTCAACCCTACCATTTCTCATGACTAAATCTGCTAAAAAATATAATAAAATATAAAAAGAAAGAGTAAGCAATTGTAGACATATAATAAAATAAAATAATATTTTTTTGAACCTAGAAGCAAGTTGATTCGAACTCATCGTTATGCAATAGGATTAAAAAAAATAAATTAAAATGAACAACCAATTGTCGACATAATTTATGTTCTTATAATCGTTGTTTATGGTAATATTAATACTTTCAAATCATGTTTTTCATTTAATTTATTTCTTTGTGACAAAGATGGAATTAAAATCCTCTTTCAAATTGATCTAAGCACGTTTTAACATTTTGCTAATTAAATGTCAATGATCCCGAGTGATTCAAAATATTCTGGCTCCTTGCTTATAGATATTAATCATCCAGATTAATTCAATTTTCTCGAATAGAATTTTAAAATTAAAAAATCCGTCAATTTAAATCATATATAGATTAAAATCTATGAATTGCTCAAATCCTAAGAGGATCCAGAAATATGATGTTTCCAATTGTTTAGTCAATTAGAAAACAATATACACACTTTCCAGATATTATTATTTTCTATAATTATAAATACATTATTATTTTATTATTATTTTGCCTCAAACTTCATTTATAGTTTAAAATCTATCAGTAGCTTCTTCTTTTTTTTCTTTCTTTTTTTTTTTTGCGCAAATAAATCCAAGCTAACTGTTCAAAACGAAATTCAAAATTTCCATACATGAATATTTAAATTTAAATAAATTTTAAGTAATAGGTTTAATTATTGCCTATTGGATTGTAAAATTATATATTGTGGTAATGACAAACTCTTCAAATTATAAAGTATACATGCATCGTTAACCAAACAATGTCACAGCATATATTCCATAAAATCAACAAGGGGGTTAGAACCTAACTTCTTGATTTTAATTTAGACAGAGACAACAAAGTAGCTAATTATCAACAAGAAGTTTTAATTGATATTGATCAAGTCACATATTTTTTTTCTTGTAGAGGTGTGTGTCTTCAACATTTTAATTAGGATATTAAGGATTCCATATGCATTGAGAAAAGAGAGGCGATAACCTAATTACTCTTTTCTAAATATCCATCACTCTTTAACCAGTAACCAACAAAGTTCTTTTTCACAATCATAAACCTTTTGAAGTTATTTCATGTTTGTGCAAAACTGATCCTGTTTATAATTTTTCTAGTGTTTTGATGTACTATGATTTAACTGCCCAATATTTACCAAAAAAAAAAAAAAACACAATTTCATCTCTTTTATATATATATATATATATATATATATATATATTTTAAAAAAAATTTTTGTTTAACTTGTATCTCTCATTTAAAAAAAGGGAAAAGAAAAAGAAAACAAATAAATAGGTCTCTATATTTTTTTCCAGTACTGGTAATTTACATATGTATGATTTAATTTCATTACAAACCCTTTTGTTATTTCTTATTTCATATTACAAGGTCACTTTATTAAGCATATACTTCACATAATAATACTAAGAATAAGTCATGCAATGTGAAGGAGCTTGCCACAATCAAAATCAGCCCTCTTCAACAGCAAACCAGCCAGAATTGCAGCAAATAACTTTTCCCTTAAGAAACTAATAACTTTCCCATGACTTTCTTGAATAGAACCCACAACATAAGCTATACTAGTAAGATCGAAACTCCTCCATCTCCTTTCCTTAGCATATTTCTTCAACCCCATTTCAATCCTTTTGTATTCCTCTCTAGCTTCTACACTATTTTGCTTCATTTCCAAAAGAGCCTCACCAAGGCACCTTGCCAATACAACACCATCTTCCAAAGCAGAACAACCCCCTTGGCCAATGTCTGGGGTCATGGGGTGGAGAGCATCACCAGTTACACAGACATTTCCTTTGTTGATATTACCTAAAAGAAGCTCCAATGGAGGTCTATATCTTAATGGAGACGACGAAAATGCTTCAAGTTCTGTGTTTTCAATAACAGATCTTACTTTTTCAGGTATATTTCCAAGCTTGCTCATTATGTATTGCCTCATTTGCTCTGGCTTCTCTTCTAACTCTCTCTCCTCTACAAAGAAAAAATAAGATTGAACAAGGAAAAGAAAAGACATTCATAAGACTGTGATGGTTTGGATATTTTCATGTTGTTTGAGAGCAAAAGGAAACTTGTTTTTGTAGCAAGGAAGCAAGATCATAATATAATATTACCTTGAGTAGAAGGTGCCCAAGTGAAAGCCCAATATATAGATTTATCATCAAAAGGCATTGCACTACATCTAACACCATGTCTAAAGAATTGCATAAACAAAGGCTCAAACCCATGTCTGATCTCAAAATTTGCAAGGTCCCTAATAGCAGATCTCCCTGTAAAGGCAGGCTTCTTGAACCCCCAGCCATTGCGCCACCACTGAGTTCACTCCATCACACCTCAACACCTAAATTTCATCCACAAAGAACTTGATCAATATCAGAGTAAAATAAAAAGATAAATCTAATCCCATAAACATCTATGAATTGGTTAAAACATTTTATCAAACATATTGTCTACATAAGAATGAACACCCACTTATATTTGTGATTGATGTGGTATTATTTACCTTGGTTTTTATTATTTTTCCATCAGCAAGATGAACAAGCTTGAAGAAGCTTGATTCCTCAATACAAACCACCTTGGAGGAGTACCTAATAGTTCCACTGAAGAGTTCATTTGAAAGAGTTTCCAGCAACAATTTCCTTTTCAGACAGCGGACTTCATGCTCTCCGCTGCAACACCAAACACACCCAAGTTTTTACTTTTGTACCAAAGTGAAACACCCAGTTCAGCTACTAATGAGTCACTGTTAGAGTATTACAGTTTGTAGAATTAAAACTTACTATTTCCCCTTGACATTAAATGACATCTCTGATGTTTGAAGTCCTGAAATTGTAAAGGAAGTGACATTCCTATACATACAACATTTCATATCCTACACTCAGTTCCCTTGCTATTATCATTTTCTCAGTTAAAAAAGTAGGAATTTGTAGCATACAATTTTAGATCAAATTAAGTGAATGCCAAGCTAATTAACCAAATGAGAATATAAATAAATAAAATTATTAAAGTAATAATAAGCAAGCTCTAAGAAAGGATGAAGATGGGTGATAAGTGAACAATAATTTACCCAAGAAGGCGCTCATGTTCTTGGCGAAGAGAGTCACCAACACCAACAGCATCCAAGGACTTCCAAGCATTTGTCCATGTCAACAAGCCAAATCCTGAAACCCTCAGATGTTCCAAAGATTCCAACACTAAGCTTCTTATACCTTGCCTGCAAACTTAAAACTTAAATATCTTAATTTCTTTACAATATTCATCAAAACATAAAGTAAAAAAGAAAAAAAAGAAACACACTTGTGAAGTCCCAAGCATGTGGTGAGGCCAGAAATTCTAGCTTCCACAATCACAACATCTTTAGATAATTCCATATTGGTATTTTAAGGATAGGGGAACAAATAAAGAGGGGTAAGTGAAATATTGGGTTAAATATGTGTATGTGTGTGCATTTAAATGGGTTGACAATAAAGAAGCTAAATTTACATGGACAAATAATGAGTTTTAGAATCCGATATGTTTTTGGACACAAAAAATTCACCTTTTTAGACCATCTATTTGAAGTTTCAACCGCAACCATGGCAGCTGTGGCTACTGTTTTGTGTAATTAGAAGCCATTTTTTAGCAGTCTAATTAGCTGTGTCGTGAAAAACTTCTCCTATCAATCTCTCTCTCTCTACCACTTATATTGTAATTAAAATTTAAAAATTGAATAACCCAGATGATGGTCATCGTCACCAAATTTGTTTCCATCATCCAAATATATAAATTAATTAAGCATCAACCAATTTTTACTTATGTAATATGAAAATGTATCTTGAAAATAGAAATGATTTTCAAGCGAGTGTCTAAAGACATAAAACTCTAGAATGTCACCAAAGGAGCATCTTCCCAGGCCAACAGCCATCCTCCATTTTGATAGTTAAACCCCACAAATGTTCCTTTAGACCCCCAACTTTACTTTTAAAATTTAGACTTTGATTTGGCCAAGTTGCATTCTAAGAAAAAAAAACCTCTAGTGGTTCTGAACACATACTTCCCTATTATTAAGGTGATGTCAAGTATTCTCTTTCAGATAGTGACGTCATCTTAATAGAAAAGCAGTACACAAGTACTAAAGTTCTTCATGTTCTAAGGATACAGTGTCAGTCAACAGTTACGGTTAGGTATAGGGACAATGGGATATAGTGCACCTGAAAGTGTTGTTTAGGAACTTCGGTAACGTGTCCTACAAGTAAGATATTTACAGTTTAGTTTCACCAAGTGGTAGTCATTTTTATCATTTATGAGCTCAGTTTAGTTCGAGGGTATGAATTTCCATTATGTGAGTTAAAAGGCAATTTTCCATTATCTGTGAGCTATACAATAATAGTGAAAGTAGACCAATGACTGCATAAGGTTCTAGTTATTTTCTTTTCTCTTTTCTTTCTTGAACCAAATCTTATATGGGCATGGTGACTAACTTCGGAGTAAATTTCCAATATGGCATTTAATATATCATCAAACAAAAGTATAGTGTTACTACTGCATTATTTTGAAAGATAGAATTAATTTAAAATAATACAGTCAATTATTTTCACTCTGTATGTGGAAAAATTAATCAATTAGTAAATTTAAAATACAAGTGGAGTTGTGAAACTCTACATGGAGTCCAAATATCGCCTTCTTATTTTGATGTATATTGTTTTAAGAAAATTCTTTTTATGTATATAATTAAAATAATAATCATAGTTATATTGTATATAGTCAAGTTAAGTTATTCAAACAATTTATTTGATTTATATATATATATAGTCAAACAAATTCTTATAGAGTTCAATGACTGTTAGCTGTTCAATGATCATATATATATATAAATATTAGTTTTTCTTTTGCTTTTGAATACTCCAACCTAGCTCACCGGAACTAATTCCTTTGTAACCTTCCAATGGAACTCAACCTACACCATTGGTATAGAATATTCTTTGAGGTGCCATTCTAGGGGAGAGATTTCCTTCATTTCAGTGTGAAATCATTTCCTCCTCCATGGATTCTTTCCATTAAAAGAAAGCTAATCTGCAAAAATCCCTACGTAGTTTATCTCTTACTGATAAGGAGGATAAAGCCACTAAAATAATAGAAAAAGTTTTAGTTGGAAAACTTCTTTCAACTACAATCTACAGAAGATTTAAAATGACAAATTGTATTCCTAGGATTTGGAACCTAAGAGGGAGAATCAAAATAGGATCGGTTGAAGAAAATCTTTTCAAGTTTGCCTTCTCATATGTCAAAGATAAGGAGGAAGTTTTTAAAAGGTGGCCATGGTCTTTCAATGGTGCTCTTTTGATTTTGAAGGAGTAGTCTACTTGTTTCCAACTGAGAGAAGTGGATTTTAGTATCACTATGTTCAATGTACAGATTCATGGCCTTCCCCCAAGGCTCTTTCATTGAAAAATACAGAGAAAATTGAAAATATGATTGAGACAATATACAAAGAAACTCTAAACAAAAGGTCTCTTGTAGGTGGAAAGTTCATTTGTTTGAAAGCAGAGATATCTGTTAACTACCCCTTACCAGCGAGATTCTTCCAAACCAGAGATAATGGAGAAGTTTATTGGGTGCTGTTTAAATATGAACTTGTGTCGGATTTTTGTTATGTGTGTGGTTTGCAAGATCGTGTGACAAAGATGTGTAGTTTTAAAGAACCAGGTGTAGTTACTGGGTGCAATTTTAAAGAACCGGCTGTAGTGGGTTAGAATGGATAATGGACAGTTCTTGAGGTTTTTGGATTCGCCGATCTCATCTTGTCGACTGTAACAGATATGCTATCGAACTAGTTTTCAAATTTCATCATGAATCTCAAGAAAGAAGAAACCAAGTTTGGCAATCTCAAAAGATAGAGTGCCTATAGTAGGTGAGAAGCAGATAGAGATTACAGAGAGGCTCACAGCTCAAGGAACTTTTGGGATGGATGTTGAGATAGAGGAAGTAAGGGATGTGATCTTAGTAAACCCTACAGTGATTGCATTGAGCTTAACGTTGAATAGGCAATGTGCACAGGGCATTAGTTTCAATTCAACTTTGCTTCAGAAAGGGAGACAATGTAATTTCAACCCGAAAGCCTTAACTGAATAGGCCTCAAAGCTCATTAGTGCTTTAGCCTCTTTCAAAGCCCAAGAGAATAGGAAAATACATCAGTCAATATTTGGTATAGAAAATGAGAAGAATAAGGAGCTCGACCTGGAGTTGATGGAGTGGGCAGGTGTTAGGCCTGGATATCAAAGACAAGATTTAAGAGTAAAGGAACGCAAGAACCTAATTTGAAAAATTACACAAAGAAAATAATCAGGTCTAGTGATTGAGGAGATCAATTCCAAAAAAGACATTTCTTAAAAACTATGGTTCAAGATGATGATTATGAAGCTTCAAGAGAGAGATTAGTTCCAGAGGTATCTTACCTTGGGTTTTCATCAAGAAGGAAAACCCCCCGATTAGAACCAGATCTTGGAGAAGGCAAGAAGAGAGAGCCAGGGGCTCTACAAGCCAAAGAGTTTCGTCAAGTTTGAGGGAAGTCAGTACGAGTATTCAATAGCTCTCAACTCGTAGAAGAGATTGGAAAAGAGAAGCTAGACAACAATATGTAAGAAGAGATACAGGGGAAAGCTCTAATGGATCTACATCAATAAATAAACAGGACTTTCAGCTGGCCAAGTAGGCAGCCTTAACATGCCCACCCAGCTCTAAAGATTATATCTTGGTATTGTAAGGGAATTGGTCGCCCTGCGACCATTAGCAATCTTAGGGCTCTCATAAAAAATAACAAACCACACTATATTTTTCTCATGAAAACTAAAAGTGATCATGAAAGGGCTGAGAATTTGTGTAAGATATTAAGATATCAAAATTTCTTTATTGTTGAAGCAATTTGCAATGCAGAAGGGTTAATTCTCATGTGAAATAATGAAGTGGAGCTGAAAATGGATTGGAGTAATGATAGAATTATCTGTCTCAGTCCTTAATAATATTGGGAGGTTATACGGAAGCTTCTAGCTTGTTATGGACCTTTATATTATCGACAAAAATAGCTATTCTGGGAAAGTTTATCTTTGATTATTGATGCAGAGATGCTCCCATGGTGTATCATTGGCGATTTAAATGAAATTACTTGTGCCAGAGAAATTTGGAGGTCGATCTATTAGGAGCAGAAAGATGGCTATCAGTAAAGGTTTGAATCAAACTTTTCTATGTTTAATTCCCAAGGCTAATCAGGCGATTAACTTTAACCATTTTAGGCCAATAAGCCTTTGCAATTTTGCTTACAAAGTCATTACAAAGATCCTGTCTAAACGTCTGAGAACTGTCTTTGATCGCATCATTTCGCCTTATCAAGGTGCTTTTCTTACTAGAAGGTGGATTGCAGAGAATTCCATCATTGCTCATGAGTTGTAAGATAAGATAAGGAACAGAAAGGTCAAAATGATCTCATGATAATAAAAATTGATTTGAAGAAGGCATATGACAAACTGGAGTAGAATTTTTTTATGAAGATCATGGAAGCTCTAGGCTTTCCTACAAATTTTCGTGATATGGTCTTTTAGCTCCAAAAGTTCTGTTGAGTTTAATTTATTGCTAAATGAGAGTGGCTTCGGAAAAATTACGCCCAGAACGGGCATTCGCTAAGGAGATCTTATTTCCCCCTTCTTATTTATCTTAAATGTAGAAGTCTTAACTATGGAAAATTACAGGGAATTAAGATCAGCAAAGGAGCTAGATCGGTCACCCATCTTTTGTTCGCAGTTGGCTTGATTATTACTAGTAGAGCTAATATTCAGAATGTTATAGCTATTGAGAGCTGCCTTAACAAATTTTGTCTATGGTTGGGATAATAGGTTAGCAAAGAAAATTCAAGTAAGAGATTCTCTCTTAAATGTAACAGGGATCAAATAAGACAAATAAAAACTATTTTTGGTTTCAAGAAAATGAATGATAATACTATATATCTGGGAAATTCTTTAACTACTGGACTATAGAAGGATTAAGGAGAAAGTGCAATTTTGGTTGGAGAGTTGGCAAGGAAGGCTCTTAGCTAAAGTTGGAAAGATGACACTAATCAAATCAATGGCCTTTCAGTCCCAGTTTATACAATGTCAACTTCTAGGATTCTTAAAGGAGTGTACGAACACATGGATTCATTAGTTCGCAGTTTTTGGTAGAGGTCTAAGTAAGGAAACACAAGATACTTAGCCCTTCACAATTGGAAGAAGTTGTGTATGCTCAAAGATGTAGGTGGACTCGGTTTTAGAATTTACTGGGATTATAATACTGTACTCCTCTCTAAGCTTGGTATGAAATTTTAAAGGCAAAATACATGAGGTTTGGGAATTTTTTTCAATGTGAAACTAAGAAAAGGTGATTCCTGGATTTGGAGAAGTATCCTTAGTACAAAGAAAGTAATCTGGAAGGGAAGCTGCTTTAAGCTGGAGGATAGAATGTCAGTTAACCAGTGGACACATCCCTGAGTTCCCTGGTTTGAGAACAAAATCTTAATGAAAAGAGACGGAGATGGGGATACTATGTGTATGACTGTGGCATATTGCAGACGAATCTTAGGAGATGGAATGAAGGGCTAGCGAGGAGTTGTTCGATTCTCATAGTGCTCAGGAGATTATGAAACTGGAATAGCCTTGTACGTCTAGACAAGATAAGTTGTTATGGATCGGAAGTTTTTCTGGAATCTTCAGCGTGAAGAGTGTCTTTGTGGTGGATAAAAGATTCAATGAGGATTATGAAGAGATAAACTATGGAAAAATCTAAAGAAGACAAAATTACTCCAACATTTGAAGGTTTTCATTTAGAGGATCCTAGCTAGGTGTATCCCCACTAGAAAGAGATTAGCATCTTTTTAAAATCTCTCTGAAGTTAGTTGTGTTTTGAATGAAGGTTGTGTTGAATCAATAGAACACATTGTTTGTGATTGTCATATCATCAGAGTTATTATCTTTGAAAGTAAATAGGGTATCAATTGGGATTGCCTTAATTGTCATGACCTTTATACTTTGAGTAGTTTCTGTTTGGATCCAAAAGGTTTTGAAAGTGTGGGGAACAAAGTTAAGGTTTCTCACATTCTGATTCTTACTATTTATACGGCTTGACGTTTTCATAATGATGTTCTCTTTAGAGGAACTGAGGACGTCAGAAGAGCTATTTACTCTTTTGAGAGTACAGTTAAAGAGTATGAGAAGCTTTTTGAGTTAGAACAGATCTCTAATGACAAAAATGAAGGACCCTATTTTCCTTTTCCAACCAACTTCCCTTTGAATGTTTTGATTATATTAAGAAAACAAAAAGAAAAAAGTCATCTAGTGTATAGTGGAATGCAACAATTAAGCAAAAGTTTCCTTCTCATGGGATCCAAATTTAACGCATTCTTTTAACTAAAAATAAATTTATATATTTCTATTTTACATTTTTGCTAAGAATTCTAAAATCTATAAAAGTAAATTTTGATTTGCAAGTTTTCCCCAATCAATATCAAAACAGTAAACTTTAGTCAACATAACTTCAACAGAAATTATTTATCAAAAAAAAAAAACTTCAAAAGGAATTATTATTTTTTTCTTTTCTTACATTTCAAAGGAAGATTTTATCTTTATTTTATTTTTTGGTTCAAACCTTTAAAAGGAAGTTTGACCAGTGTGGATTTGCTTTAATAATACTTAAAAGAAAAGAAAACTCTAAACTCTCATAAAATCAATAAACTCAAGTGTAAGTAGGAGAAAACTAACTTCATAGTTAAAAAAAGTTGATGGATTCACAAAAATTTTAAAAAACTAGAGATTAATGAACTGGTTTCGCATAACAATCAGGAGTTTCTGAGTTTCGTTGCTTCTGCTTTAGAGAGGGCTTCAAGTAATGCTTCGGTAGAATGATGAACTGAATAAAAATATTAATTCAATATTTTACAGTGATAAGGGTGTAATGATAATTTTAAGATAAAATATTAATTTTTAGAAAAAATGCCAAAACAATTCAAAACTCATTAGGTATGCCATGAAAAAAAAAATTTGAAATATCCTCATTAGGCTCGTTTCCATTATATTTAGAAAAGAAAAAGAAAAAAGTGGTATGATCTGTAATGGAATGCGACAATTAGGCATAAGTTTCCTTTTTGTAGGACCTAAATTTAATTCCTTTTTTTTCTAAAAATAAATTTATACATTTCTATTTTACATTTTTGCTAAAAATTCTAAAGTCTAAAAAAGAAAATTTTGATTTGCAAGTTTTCCTCAATCAATATCAAAACAGTAAACATTAGTCAACACAACTTCAATAAGAATTATTTACCAAAAAGAAAAACGTCAAAAGGAATTATTATTTTTTTCTTATCTTACCTTTTAAAGGAAGATTTTATTTTTATTTCGGTTGAAACCTTTAAAAGGAAGTTTGACTAGTGTGGATTTACTTTAATAATACTTGAAAGAAAAGGAAACCCTAAACTCTCATAAAATCAACAAACTCAAGTGTAAGTATGAGAAAACTAACTTCAAGGTTAAAAGAAGTTGATAGATTCACAAAAATTTTAAAAAACTACAGAATGACGAACTAGTTTCACATAGCAATAAAGTGTCTCCAGATTTCGTTGCTTCAGCTTCAAAAAGGGCTTTAAGTAATGCTTTAGCAGAATGACAAACAGAATAAAAATATTAATTTAATATTTTACAGTGATAAGGGTATAATGATAATTTTAAGATAAAATATTAATTTTTTAAAAAACAGGCCAAAACAGTTCAAAACTCATTAGGCCTGAACATGCCATAAAAAAACCCATTTGAAATATCCCCATTAGGCCCGCTGCCATTATATTAAGAAAATAAAAAGAAAAAAGTGGCATAGTGTATAGTGGAATACGACAATTAGGCAAAAGTTTCCTTTTTGTGGGACCCAAATTTAACTCTTTTTTTTTATCAAAAATAAACTTATGCATTTCTATTTTATATTTTTACTAAGAATTCTAAAATCTAAAAAAATAAATTTTGATTTGCAAGTTTTTCTCAATCAATATCAAAACAGTAAACATTAGTCAACACAACTTCAACAGAAATTCTTTATTAAAAAAAAAAAACTTCAAAATGATTATTATTTTCTTCTTATCTTACCTTTTAAAGAAAAATTTTATTTTTATTTGGTTCAAACCTTTAGAAAGAAGTTTGTCCAGTATGGATTTGCTTCAGAGAGGGCTTCAAGTAATGCTTCAGCAGAATGATGAACTAAATAAAAATATTAATTCAATATCTTATAGTGATAAGGGTGTAATGATAATTTTAAGATAAAATATTAACTCTTTGGAAAATGAGTCAAAACAATTCAAAACTCATTAGGCCTGAACATGCCATAAAAAAACCCATTTGAAATATGCTCATTAGGCCCGCTACCATTATAGTAAGAAAATAAAAAGAAAAAAGCGGTCTAATGTATAGTGGAATGCGACAATTCAGCAAAAGTTTCATTTTCGTGGGATCCAAATTTAACTCGTTTTTATTTTTCAAAAATAAACTTATGCATTTCTATTTTATATTTTTGCTAAGAATTCTATAATCTAAAAAAAGAAATTTTGATTTGCAAGTTTTCCTCAATCAATATCAAATCAATAAATATTAGTTAACACAACTTCAACAGGAATTATTGACAAAAAAAAAACTTCAAAAGGAATTATTATTTTTTTATTATCTTACCTTTTAAAGGAAGATTTTTATCTTTATTTTTATTTTGGTTCAAACCTTTAAAAGGAAGTTTAACTACTATGGATTTGCTTTAACAATACTTAAAAGAAAAGATAAATTTAAACAAGAATAATAACATCATAAAATGCTTTTTCATTTCACTAATAATTATCACATGAACGATTAAAGTATAACTAGACCGGACTAATTTGTTTCGGAGTCTTACAATAAGTGTTTATGTTGCAATATTGGTTGGAAAAAGTAAATACCAATATTGACTCGGACAACCTGTGAGACAATATCCGTAATAAATACCAATATTGACTCTGCCAATCCCCGGAATAAATACCTCATGTCCATTCTGCCTATCGTTTTTATATCTTTCACTTTCAATTCTCTCGCCATATTCTTCTTCCAAAATTCTCTCACCATATCCCAACTAACAAGCTTATAATATTATTTTTGGGTTTGAATTTGAATGTAGGATGAGGCGGTCACCATTGATCTGTCCACTTATCTTCGACTTTGTCTTTGTTTCATCTTTCTTTTTATTCTCTACTTCTTATGCTTCTTCCTTTTATAATTTATCACTTTGCCATCCTCATGATTCTTCTGCATTGCTCCTCTTCAAATACTTATTTTTCATTTTCAATGATACTTTTAATATTGATGGATGTGGTAACTTGGCAGCAAGTAGAATACTCACTTGGAAGAATGGTACAGATTGCTGCACATGGAGCGGAGTCACGTGTGATATGGTGACACGTAATGTCATCCAACTCAACCTTCATTGTGGTCACCTTTAATGTGTTATTTACGCCAACAGCACTCTTTCCTTTCATCATCATCTTCACAGCCTAGATCTTTCTCACAATGACTTGAGTAGCTTTCAAATTTCAGCTAATTTTGGTAGGTTTAAGAGTATGAGGTACCTAAACCTATCTTTCACCTACTTTACTGGTTAAGTCCTTCAAGAATTCTCTTACCTATCACAACTGTTTTCACTTGATCACTCTTATAATTATGACTTAAACCTAGAAACAGGGAGCCTGCAAAAAATCACTGCAAACCTAACAAATCTCAAACAACTTTGTTTGGTTTTTGTTAATATCTCCTTCGTAGAAACACATTCGTTGATGAATTTGTCGCCTGCTTTAACATCTCTTCATCTTTCTTTTTCAGCTATTCTAGGAAAATTTAAAAAAAAAATTTCGGCAAAAGTTTCCTTTTTGTGGAATCCAAATTTAACGTTTTTTTTTTTCAAAAGTAGACTTATACATTTATGCTTTACATTTTTACTAAGAATTCTAAAATCTAAAAAAGGAAATTTTGATTTGGAAGTTTTCCTTAAGCAATATCAAAATAGTAAACATTAGTCAACACAACTTCAACAGGAATTATTTACCAAAAGAAAAACTTCGAAAGAAATTATTGTTTTTTTCTTATCTTACATTTTAAAGGATAATTTTATCTTTATTTCTGTTTTGGTTCAAACCTGTGAAAGGAAGTTTGACCAGTGTGGATTTGCTTTAATAATAATTAAAAGAAAAGAAAAATTTAAACAATAATAATGTCATCCTAAAATGGTTTTCATTCCATACTAATAATTATTATCTGAACGATTAAAGTATAACTACACTGGGCTAATTTGTTTCAGAGTCTTATAAATGATGTTTATGTTGCAATATTGGTTAGCAAAAATAAATATGAACATTACCAATAATGACTAGGCCAACCTGTGAGATAATATCCGTAATAAATACAAATATTGGATGTGCCAATCTCTGCAATACATACCTCATGTACACTCTGCCTATTATTTTTATATCTTCCACTTTCAATTCTCTCACCATATCCTTCTTCCAAAATTTCCGCACCATATCCCGACTAACAAACTTATACTATTATTTTTGGGTTTGGATTTGAAGGTAGGATAAGACGGTCACTATTGATTTGTCCACTCATCATTGACTTTGTCTTTGTTTCAACATATTTTTTATTCTCTACTTCTTCTACTTCTTCCTTTTATAATTCATCACTTTGTTATCCTCATGATTCTACTACATTGCTCCTCTTCAAAAACTAATTTTTCATTTTCAATTATACTTTTAATACCGATGGATATTGTAACTTGGTAGTAAGTAGAATACTCACTTGGAAGAATGGTACAAATTGCCGCACATGGAGCGGAGTCACGTGTGATATGGTGACATGTAATGTCACCCAACTCAACCTTCATTGTCGTCACCTTCAAGGTGTTATTTACGCCAACAGCACTATTTTCTTTCATTACATCTTCACAGCCTAGATCTTTCTCACAATGACTTAAGTAGTTCTCAAATTTAAGCTAATTTTGATAGGTTTCATAGTATGAGGCACCTGAACCTATCTTTCACCTACTTTGCTGGTTAAGCTCGTCAAGAATTCTCTTTCCTATCGCAATTGTTTTCACTTGATCACTCTTATAATTATGACTTAAAACTAGAAATAGGGAGCCTCCAAAAAATCACTGCAAACTTAATAAATCTCAAACAACTTCATTTGGTTTTTGTTAATATCTCCTTCGTAGAAACACATTCCTTGATGAATCTATCGCCCGCTTTAACATCTCTTCTTCTTTCTTTTTCAGCTCTTCCAGGAAAAATTTCAAAAAAAATTTTCGACAAAAGTTTCCTTTTCGTGGAATCCAAATTTAACGCACTTCTTTTTCAAAAGTAAACTTATGCATTTCTGCTTTAGATTTTTGCTAAGAATTCTAAAATCTAAAAAAGGAAATTTTGATTTGCAAGTTTTTCTCAATCAATATCAAAACAGTAAACATTAGTCAACACAACTTCAATAGGAATTATTTACCAAAAGAAAAACTTCGAAAGGAATTATTATTTTTTTCTTATCTTACATTTTAAAGGATAATTTTATCTTTATTTCTATTTTGGTTCAAACCTGTGAAAGGAAGTTTGACCAGTGTGGATTTCCCTTAATAATACTTAAAAGAAAAGAAAAATTTAAACAATAATAATAACCTCCTAAAATGGCTTTTTATTTCATACTAGTAATTACTATATGAATGATTAAAGTATAATTAGACCGGGCTAATTTGTTACGGAGTCTTATAATCGGTGTCCTTGTTGCAATATTGGTTAACAAAAATAAATATCAATATTGACTTAGCTACCCTATGAGACAATATCCTCAACAAATACCAATAATGACTCCGCAATACATACCTCATGTACACTCTGCCTATTATTTTTATATCTTCCACTTTCAATTCTCTCGCCATATCATTCTTTCAAAATTCTCTCGCCATATCCTAACTAACAAGCTTATAATATTATTTTTTAGTTTGGATTTGAAGGTAGAATGAGGCAGTCACCATTGATCTGTCCTATCATCATTGGCTTTGTCTTTGTTCCATCATTCTTTTTATTCTCTACTTCTTCTGCTTTTTTCTTTCATAATTCATCGCCTTGTCATTCTCATGATTCTTCTGCATTGCTCCTCTTCAAACATTCATTTTCCATTTTCAATGATACTTTTAATACTGATTAATGTGGTAACTTGGGTGCAAGTAGAATACTCACTTGGAAGAATGGTACAGATTGCTGCGCTTGGAGCAGAGTCATGTGTGATATGGTGACAAGTGATATTATCCAACTTTACCGTTATTGTGGTCACCTTTAAGGTGTTATTTACTCCAACAGCACACTTTTCTTTCATCATCATCTTTGCACCCTAGATCTTTCTCACAATAACTTAAGTAGCTCTCAAATTTCAGCTAATTTTGATAGGTTTAATAGTATGAGGCACCTGAACATATCTTTCACCTACTTTGCTGATCAAGTCCTTTAAGAATTCTCTTACCTATCACAATTGCTTTCACTTAATCTCTCTTACAATTATGACTTAAAGTTAGAAATAGGGAGCCTGTAAAAAATCACTGCAAGCCTAACAAATCTTTAAGACCTTCCTTTGGTTTATGTTAATATGTCCTTGGTAGAAACTCATTCCTTCATGAATCTGTCGCCTGCTTTAACATCTCTTTATCTTTCTTTTTCAGCTCTTCCAGGAAAATTTCCAGGAAAAATTTCTGGCAAAAGTTTCCTTTTCATAGGATCCAAATTTAATGCATTTTTTTTTCAAAAATAAACATATGCATTTCTATTTTATATTTTTACTAAGAATTCTAAAATAATAATAAAAAAAATTGATTTGAAAGTTTTCCTCAATCAATATTAAACAGTAAAAATTAGTCAACACAACTTCAATAGGAATTGTTTACTTAAAAAAAAAACTTCAAAAGAAATTATTATTTTTTTCTTATCTTACATTTTGAAGGAAGATTTTATCTCTGTTTTGATTTTGGTTCAAACCTTTAAAAGGAAGTTTGACCAATGTGGATTTGCTTCAATAATACTTAAAAGAAAAGAAAATTTTAAACAATAACATTTCATATCCCACACTCAATTCCCTTGCTATTATCATTTTCTCAGTTAAAAAAGCAGGAATTTGTGGCATACAATTTTAGATCAAATTAAGTGAATGCCAAGGTAATTAACCCAATGAGAGTATAAATAAATAAAATTATTAAAGTAATAATAAGCAAGCTCTAAAAAATGATGAAGATGGGTGATGAGTGAACAATAATTTACCCAAGAAGGCACTCATGTTGTTGGCGAAGAGAGTCACCAACACCAACAGCATCCAAGGCCTTCCAAGCATTTGTCCATGTCAACAAGCCAAATCTTGAAACCCTCAGATTTTCCAAAGATTCCAACACTAAGCTTCTTATATCTTGCTTGCAAACTTAAAACTTAAATATCTTAATTTCTTTATAATATTTTTCAAAACATAAAGTAAAAAAGAAAAAAAAAAAAAAAACACACCCGTGAAGTCCCAAGCATGTGGTGAAGCCAGAAATTCCAGCTCCCAGAATCTCAACGTCTTCAGGTAATTCCATATTTGTATTTTAAGGATTAGGGTACAAATAAAGAGGGGTAAGTGAAATGTTG
The DNA here is from genome assembly GCA_007844105.2 of Rhamnella rubrinervis. Taxonomy (NCBI): domain Eukaryota; kingdom Viridiplantae; phylum Streptophyta; class Magnoliopsida; order Rosales; family Rhamnaceae; genus Rhamnella; species Rhamnella rubrinervis. The sequence continues at coordinate 4,450,660 of CM017575.2, read as the reverse complement.
GTTTTTTTTTTTGGTAATCAAGTGAAATATTGGGTTAAATATGCGTATCCGTGTGCATTTAAAGGGGTTGACAATAGAGAACCTAAACTTACATGGACAAATAATGAGTTCTAGTATTCGATATGTTTTTGGACACTAAAAATTCACCTTTTTAGACCATTTATTTGAAGTTTCAACCACAATCATGGCAGCTATGGCTACTATTTTGTGTAATTAGAAGCCATTTTTGAGCAGTCTAATTAGTTGTGTAGTGAAAAACTTCTCTTATCAATCTCTCTCTCTCTCTACCACTTATATTGTAATTAAAATTTGAAAATTGAATAACCCATATGATGGTCATCGTCACCAAATTTGTTTCCATCATCCAAATATATAAATTAATTAAGCATCAACCAATTTTTACTTATGTAATTCGAAAACATATCTTGAAAATAGAAATGATTTTCAAGCAAGTGTCTAAGGACATAAAGCTCTAGAATGTCACCAAAGGAGCATCTTCCCAGGCCAATAGGCATCCTCCATTTTGATAGTTAAACCCACAATGTTCCTTTAGACTCCCAACTTTACTTTTAAAATTTAGACTTTGATTTGGCTAAGTTGCGTTCTAAGAAAAAAAACCTCTAGTACTTCTGAACACGTACTTCCCCAGTATTAAGGTGATGTCAAGTATTCTCTTTCAGATAGTGACATCATCTTAATAGAAAAGGAGTACGACAAGTACTGAAGTTCTTCATGTTCTAAGGATACAGTGTCAGTCAACAATTACGGATAGGTATAGGGACAGTGGGATATAGTGCACCTGAAAGTGTTCTTTAGGAACTTCGGTAACGTGTCCTACAAGTCAGATATTTACAGTTTAGTTTCGTTAAGTGGTGGTCATTTTTATCATTTATGAGCTCAATTTAGCTCGAGGGTATGAATTTCCATTATGTGAGTTGAAAGGCAATTTTCTATTATTTGTGAGCTATACAATAATAGTGAAAGTGGACCAATGACTGCATAAGGTTCTAGTTATTTTCATTTCTCTTTTCTTTCTTGAACTAAATCTTATATGGGCATGGTGACTAACTTTGGAGTAAATTTCCAATATGGCATTTGATATATCACCAAACAAAGGTATAGTGTTACTACTGCATTATTTTGAAAGATATAATTAATTTAAAATAATGCAGTCAATTATTTTCACTTTGTATATAGGAAAATTAATCAATTAGTAAATTTAAAATATAGGTGGAGTTGTGAAACTCTACATGGAGTCCAAATATTGCCTTCTTATTTTGATGTATATTGTTTTAAGAAAATTCTTTTTATGTATATAATTAAAATAATAATCATAGTTATATTGTATATAGTCAAGTTAAGTTATTCAAACAATTTATTTGATTCTTTTACATATATATAGTCAAACAAATTCTTATAGAGTTCAATGAATGTTAGCTGTTCAATGATCATATATATATATAAATATTAATTTTTCTTTTCCTTCTGAATACCCCAACCTGGCTCACCGGAACTAATTCCTTTGTAATCTTCCAATGGAACTCAAGCTACACCATTGGTATTGAATTTTCTTTGAGGTGTCATTCGAGTAATTTATCTCTTACTGATAAGGAGGATGAAGCCCCTAAAATAATAGAGAACATTTTAGTTGGAAAACTTCTTTCAACTGGAATCCATAGAAGATTTAAAATGACAAATTGTATTCCTAGGATTTGGAACCTAGGGGGGAGAATCAAAATAGGATCGGTTGAAGAAAATCTTTTCAAGTTTGTCTTCTCAGATGTCAAAGATAAGGAGGAAGTTTTTAAAAGGTGGTTGTGGTGTTTCAATGGTGCTCTTTTGATTTTGAAGGAGTGGTCTACTTGTTTTCAACTGAGAGAAGTGGATTTTAGTACCACTATGTTCAATGTACAGATTCATGGCCTTCCCCCAAGGCTCTTTCATCTGAAAAATGCAGAGAAAATTGAAAATATGATTGAGACAATATACAAAGAAACTCTAAACAAAAAGTCTCTTGTAGGTGGAATGTTCATTTGTTTGAAAGCAGAGATATCTATCGACTACTCATTACCAGCAGGATTCTTCCAAACCAGAGATAATGGAGAAGAATATTGGGTGCACTTTAAATATGAATGTCTGTCGAATTTTTGTTATGTGTGTGGTTTGCAAGATCATGTGACAGGGATGTGTAGTTTTAAAGAACCAGGTGTAGTTACTGGGTACAATTTTAAAGAACCGGCTGTAGTGGGTTAGAGCGGATAATGGACAGTTCTTGAGGTTTTTGGATCCGCCGATCTCATCTTGTTGACAATAACAAATATGCCGTCGAACTAGTTTTCAAATTTCATCACGAATCTCGAGAAAGAAGAAACCAGCTTGGCAATCTCAAAAGATGGAGTGCCTACAGTAGGTGAGAAGCAGATAGAGATTACAAAGAGGCTCACAGCTCAAGGAGTTTTTAGGAAGGATGTTGAGATAGAGGAAGTAAGGGATGTGATCTCAGTAAACACTACAATGATTGCATTGAGCTTAACGTTGAATAAGCAATGTGCAAAGGGCATTAATTTCAATTCAGCTTTGCTTCAGAAAGGGAGAGAATGTAATTTCAACCCGAAAACCTTAACTGAATGGACCGCAAAGCTCATTAGTGCTTTAGCCTCTTTCAAGGCCCAAGAGAATAGGGAAATACATCAGTCAATATTTGGTATAGAAAATGAGAAGGATAAGGAGCTGAGCTTGGAGTTGATGGAGTGGGCGGGTGTTGGGCTTGGATATCAAAGACAAGCTGTAGGAGTAAAAGAACGCGATAACCCAATTTTGAAAATTACACAAAGAAAATGATCAGGTCAAATGATTGAGGACAACAGTTCCAAAAAAGACATTTTCTTAAAAACTGTGGTTCAAGATGAAGATTATGAAGCTTCAAGAGAAGGATTAGTTCCAGAGGTATCTGAGCTTGGGTGGATCCTGGAGAAGGCAAGAAGAGAGAGCTAAGGGCTCTACAAGCCAAAGAGATTCTTCAGGTTCGAGGGAAGTCAGTACAAGTAATCAACAGCTTTCAACTCGTAGAAGAGATTGGAAAGGAGAAGCTAGACAACAATATGTAAGAAAAGATACAAGAGAAAGCTCTAACGGATCTACATCAATAAATAAACAGGATTTGTAGCAGGCCATCCAGGTCTAAAGAAAATATCTTGGTATTGTAGGGGTCTCATAAAAAATAATAAACCATACTATGTTTTTCTCATGGAGACTAAGAGTGATCATAAAAGGGCTGAGAATTTGTGTAAGATATTAAGATATCAAAATTTATTTATTGTTGAAGCAATTTGCAATGCAGAAGGGTTAGTTCTCATGTGAAATACTGAAGTGGAGCTGAAAATGGATTGGAGTAATGATAGAATTATCTGTCTCAGTCCTTAATAATATTGGGGAGGTTATAGGGAAGCTTATAGCTTGTTATGGACCTTAAAATTATCAAAAAAAATAGTTATTTTGGGAAAGTTTATCTTTAATTATTGATGCAGAGAGGCTCCCATAGTGTATCATTGGCAATTTAAATGAAATTACTTGTGACAGAGAAATTTGGAGGTCGATCTATTAGGAGAAAAAAGATGGCTATCAGTCGAGGTATGAATCAAACTTTTATATGTTTAATTCCCAAGGCTAATCAGGCGATTAACTTTAACCATTTTAGGCCAATAAGCCTTTGCAATTTTACTTACAAAGTCATTATAAAGATCCTGTCTAAACATCTGAGAACTATCGTAGATCGCATCATTTCACCTTATCAAGGTGCTTTTCTTAGTAGAAGGTGGATTGCAGAGAAATCCATCATTGCTCATGAGTTGTAACATAAGATAAGAAAACATAAGGGTCGAAATGATCTCATGATGATAAAAATTGATTTGAAGAAGGCTAATGACAAACTAGAGTGGAATTTTTTTTATGAAGATTATGGCAGCTCTAGGCTTTCTTACAAATTTCTGTGATATGGCCTTTTAGTTACAAAAGTTTTGTTGAGTTTAATTTATTGCAAAATGGGAGTGGCTTTGGGAAAATTACGTCCAGAAGGGGCATTCGCTAAGGAGATCTTATTTCCCCTTCCTTGTTTATCTTAAATGTAGAAGTCTTAACTATGGAAAATTACAGGGAGTTAAGATCAGTAGAGGAGCTAGATCGGTCACCCATCTTTTGTTCGCAGATGGCTTGATTATCACCAGTGGAGCTAATATTCAAAATGCTATAGCTATTTAGAGCTGCCTCAACAAATTTTGTCTATGGTTGGGATAATAGGTGAGTAAAGAAAATTCAAGTATGAGATTCTCCCTTAAATGTAACAGAGATCATATAAGACAAATAAAATCTATTTTTGGTTTCAAAAAGATGAATGATAATATTATATATCTAGGAAATTCTTTAATTACTAGACTATAGAAGGATTAAGGAGAAAGTGCAATTTCGGTTGGAGAGTTGGCAAAGAAGGCTCTTATCTAAAGCTGGAAAGACGACACTAATCAAATCAGTAGCCTTTCAGTCCCAGCTTATACAATGTCAACTTCTAGGATCCCTAAAGGACTGTACGAAGACATGGATTCATTAGTTCGCAATTTTTGGTAGGGGTCTAAGCAAGGAAACACAAGATACTTAGCCCTTCATAGTTGGAAGAAGTTGTGTATGCCCAAAGATGTAGGTGGACTTGGTTTTAGAACTTACTTGGATTATAATACTGCACTCCCCTCTAAGCTTGGGTGGACGTTAGCCAGTGGTGATGAAGGGTTATGGTATGAAATTTTGAAGGCGAAATACATGAGGTCTGGGGATTTTTTTCAATGTGAAACTAAAAAAACGAAATTCCTGAATTTGAAGAAGTATCGTTAGTACAAAGAAAGTGATTTGGAAGGGAAGCTGCTTTAAGCTGGAAGATGAAATGTCAGTTAACCCGTGGACACATCCCTGAGTTCCTTGGTTTGAGTACAAAATGCCAATGAAAAGAGACGGAGATGGGGATACTATGTGTATGATTGTGGTAGATTGCAGACGAATCCTAGGAGATGGAATGAAGAGCTGCTGAGGGAGCTGTTCGATTCTCATAGTGCTCAGGAGATTATGAAACTGGAATAGCCTTATACGCCTAACCAAGATAAGTTGTTATGGATCGAAAGCTTTTCTGGAATCTTCAGCGTGAAAAGTGTCTTTATGGTAGATAAACGATTCAATGAGGATTATGGAAGAGATAAACTATGAAAAAATCTAAAGAAGATAAAATTACTTCAACATTTGAAGGTTTTCATTTAGAGGATCCTAGCTGGGTGTATCCCCACTAGCAGAGTTAACCATTTTAGGCCAATAAGCCTTTGCAATTTTGCTTACAAAGTCATTACAAAGATCCTGTCTAAACGTCTGAGAACTGTCTTTGATCGCATCATTTCGCCTTATCAAGGTGCTTTTCTTACTAGAAGGTGGATTGCAGAGAATTCCATCATTGCCCATGAGTTGTAAGATAAGATAAGGAACAGAAAGGTCAAAATGATCTCATGATAATAAAAATTGATTTGAAGAAGGCATATGAAAAACTGGAGTAGAATTTTTTTATGAAGATCATGGAAGCTCTAGGCTTTCCTACAAATTTTCGTGATATGGTCTTTTAGCTCCAAAAGTTCTGTTGAGTTTAATTTATTGCTAAATGAGAGTGGCTTCGGAAAAATTACATGAGCGGGCATTCGCTAAGGAGATCTTATTTCCCCCTTCTTATTTATCTTAAATGTAGAAGTCTTAACTATGGAAAATTACAGGAATTAAGATCAGCAAAGGAGCTAGATCGGTCACCCATCTTTGTTCATGAGATGGCTTGATTATTACTAGTAGAGCTAATATTCAGAATGTTATAGCTATTGAGAGCTGCCTTAACAAATTTTGTCTATGGTTGGGATAATAGGTTAGCAAAGAAAATTCAAGTAAGAGATTCTCTCTTAAATGTAACAGGGATCAAATAAGACAAATAAAAACTATTTTTGGTTTCAAGAAAATGAATGATAATACTATATATCTGGGAAATTCTTTAACTACTGGACTATAGAAAGATTAAGGAGAAAGTGCAATTTTGGTTGGAGAGTTGGCAAGGAAGGCTCTTAGCTAAAGTTGGAAAGACGACACTAATCAAATCAATGGCCTTTCAGTCCCAGTTTATACAATGTCAACTTCTAGGATTCTTAAAGGAGTGTACGAACACATGGATTCATTAGTTCGCAGTTTTTGGTAGAGGTCTAAGTAAGGAAACACAAGATACTTAGCCCTTCACAATTGGAAGAAGTTGTGTATGCTCAAAGATGTAGGTAGACTCGGTTTTAGAACTTACTGGGATTATAATACTGTACTCCTCTCTAAGCTTGGTATGAAATTTTAAAGGCAAAATACATGAGGTTTGGGAATTTTTTTCAATGTGAAACTAAGAAAAGGTGATTCCTGGATTTGGAGAAGTATCCTTAGTACAAAGAAAGTAATCTGGAAGGAAAGCTGCTTTAAGCTGGAGGATAGAATGTCAGTTAACCAGTGGACACATCCCTGAGTACAAAATCTTAATGAAAAGAGACGGAGATGGGGATACTATGTGTATGACTGTGGCAGATTGCAGACGAATCTTAGGAGATGGAACGAAGGACTGCTGAGGGAGTTGTTCGATTCTCATAGTGCTCAGGAGATTATGAAACTGGAATAGCCTTGTACGCCTAGACAAGATAAGTTGTTATGGATCGGAAGTTTTTCTGGAATCTTCAGCGTGAAGAGTGTCTTTGTGGTGGATAAAAGATTCAATGAGGATTATGAAAGAGATAAACTATGGAAAAATCTAAAGAAGACAAAATTACTCCAACATTTGAAGGTTTTCATTTAGAGGATCCTAGCTGGGTGTATCCCCACTAGAAAGAGATTAGCATCTTTTTAAAATCTCTCTGAAGTTAGTTGTGTTTTGAATGAAGGTTGTGTTGAATCAATAGAACACATTGTTTGTGATTGTCATATCATCAGAGTTATTATCTTTGAAAGTAAATAGGGTATCAATTGGGATTGCCTTAATTGTCATGACCTTTATACTTTGAGTAGTTTCTGTTTGGATCCAAAAGGTTTTGAAAGTGTGGGGAACAAAGTTAAGGTTTCTCACATTATGATTCTTGCCATTTATACAGCTTGACGTTTTCGTAATGATGTTCTCTTTAGAGGAACTGAGGACATCAGAAGAGCTATTTACTCTTTTGAGAGTACATTTAAAGAGTATGAGAAGCTTTTTGATTGGGAACAGATCTCTAATGACAAAAATGAAGGACCTTATTTTCGTTTTCCAACCAACTTCCCTTTGGATGTTTTGATTATATTAAGAAAAAAAAAAAGTCGTCTAGTGTATAGTGGAATGTGACAATTAAACAAAAGTTTCTTTCTCGTGGGATCTAAATTTAACGTATTTTTTTTACCAAAAATAAACTTATACATTTCTATTTTACATTTTTGCTAAGAATTCTAAAAAGTAAATTTTGATTTGCAAGTTTCCCCAATCAATATCAAAACAGTAAACATTAGTCAACATAACTTCAACAGGAATTATTTATAAAAAAAAAAAAAAAAAAAAAACTTCAAAAGGAATTATTATTTTTTTCTTTTCTTACCTTTTAAAGAAATATTTTATTTTTATTTTATTTTTTGATTCAAACCTTTAAAAGGAAGTTTGACTAGTGTGGATTTTTTTTAATAATACTTAAAAGAAAAGAAAACCCTAAACTCTCATAAAATCAACAAACTCACGTGTAAGTATGAGAAAACTAAGTTGAAAGTTAAAAGAAGTTGATGGATTCACAAAAAATTTAAAAAACTAGAGATTGACGAACTGGTTTCATGTAGTAATAAGGGGTCTCCGAATTTCGCTGGGCTTTAAGTAATGCTTTAGCAGAAAGACAAATTGAATAAAAATATTAATTCAATATTTTATAGTGATAAGGGCGTAATGATAATTTTAAATAAAATATTAATTCTTTAAAAACAGGCCAAAACAATTCATAACTCATTAGGCCTAAACATGCCATAAAAAAACCCATTTGAAATATCCCTATTGGGCCTGTTACTATTATATTAAGAAAATAAAAAGAAAAAACTTGCCTAATGTATAGTGGAATGTGACAATTAGGCAAAAGTTTTCTTTTTGCGGGACCCAAATTTAACTCATTTTTTTTTATAAAAAATAAACTTATGCATTTCTATTTTACATTTTTGCAAAGAATTCTAAAATCTAACAATAGAAATTTTGATTTGCAAGTTTTTTTCAATCAATATCAAAACAGTAAACATTAGTGAATACAACTTCAACAGAAATTATTCATCAAAAACAAAAAACTTCAAAAGAATTATTATTTTTTTCTTATCTTACCTTTTAAAGGACAATTTTATTTATATTTTGGTTCAAACCTTTAAAAGGAAGTTTGACCAGTATGGATTTGCTTTCATAATACTTAAAAGAAAAGAAAACCCTAAACTCTCATAAAATCAACAAACTCAAGTGTAAGTATGAGAAAACTAACTTCATAGTTAAAAGATGTTGATGGATTCACAAAAATTTTAAAAAACCAGAGATTAACGAACTGGTTTCATGTAGCAATTAGGGGTTTTCGGATTTCGTTGCTTCAGCTTGAGAGAGGGCTTCAAGTAATGCTTTAGCAGAATGATTAACTAAATAAAAATATTAATTCAATATCTTATAGTGATAAGGGTGTAATGATAATTTTAAGATAAAATATTAGCTCTTTGGAAAATGGGTCAAAACAATTCAAAACCCATTAGGCCTTAACATGCCATGAAAAAACCCATTTGAAATATGCTTATTCGGCCCGTTACCATTATAGTAAGAAAATGAAAAGAAAAAAGTGGTCTAGTGTATAGTGGAATGCGACAATTCAGCAAAAGTTTCATTTTCGTGGGATTCAAATTTAATGATTTTTTTTTCCAAAAATCAACTTATGCATTTCTATTCGGCTAATTTTGGTAGGTTTAATAGTATGAGGCACCTGAGCTTATCTTTCACCTACTTTGCTGGTCAAGTCCCTCAATAATTCTCTTACCTATCAGAATTATTTTCAGTTGATCTCTCTTACAATTGTGACTTAAAGTTAGAAACTAGGAGTTGGTAAAAAATCACTACAAACCTAATAAATCTCAAAAAACTTCGTTTGATTTCTGTTAATATGTCCTTGGAAGAAACTCAAATTTTAATGAATCTGTCGTCGCTTTAATATATCTTTATCTTTCATTTCCAGGAAAATTTTCAGAAAAATTTTTAGGCAAAAGTTTCTTTTTCGTTGGATCTAAATTTAAGGCTTTTTTTTTTTTTTCAAAAATGAACTTATACATTTCTATTTTATATTTTTGTTAAGAATTCTAAAATCTAAAAAAGAAAATTTTGTTTTTAAGTTTTTCTTAATCAATATCAACTTCTTCAAAGAGAATTATTTACAAAAAAAAAATTCAAAAAAAATTATTATTTTTTTCGTATCTTACATTTTAAAAGAATATTTCATCTTTATTTTTAATTTGGGTCAACACTTTAAAAGAAAGTTTGACCAGTGCGAATTTGTTTTAATAATACTTAATAGAAAAGAAAAATTTAAACAATAATAATAACATCCTAAAATCATTTTTCATTTCATACTAATAATTATTATCTGAACAATTAAAGTATAACTAGACCTGGCTAATTTATTTCAGAGTCTTATAATCGGTGTTTATGTTGCAATATTGGCTAGAAAAATAAATACCAATACCGATTCCGCCAACCTGTGGGACAATATCTGCAATCAATACCAACATTAACTCTGCTAATTTCCGCAATACATACCTCATGTGGACTCTGCCTATTATTTTTATATCTTTCACTTTTAATTCTCTCGCCATATCTTTCTTCCAAAATTCTCTCACCATATCCCAACTAATAAGCTTATAATTTTATTTTTAGGGTTTCGATTTGAAGGTAGGATGAGGTCGTCACCATTGATCCTTCCACTCATTATCGACATTGTCTTTATTTCATTATTCTTTTTGTTCTCTATTTCTTTTACTTCTTTTTTTGTAATTCATCACTTTGCTATCCTCATGATTCTTCTGCATTGCTCCTCTTCAAACATTCATTCTCCATTTTCAATGATACTTTTAATATTGATGGATGTGGTAACTTAGGAGCAAGTAGAATATTCACTTGGAAGAATGGTACATATTGCTGTACATTGAGTAGAGTCACGTGTGATATGGTGATAGGTAATGTCATCCAACTCAACCTTCATTGTGGTCACCTTCAATGTGTTGTTTAGTCCAACAACATTCTTTTCTTCTATCATCATTCTTTTCTTGCATCATCATCTTCGCAGCCTAGATCTTTCTCACAATGACTTAAGTGGCTCCAAAATTCAGCTAATTTTAGTAGGTTTAATAGTATGAGCCACCTGAACTTATCTTTCACTTACTTTGCTGGTCAAGTCCCTCAAGAATTCTCTTAGATATCACAATTGCTTTTACTTGATCTCTCTTACAATTACAACTTAAAGTAAGAAACCGGGAGCCTGTAAAAAAGTCACTGCAAACCTAACAAATGTCAAAGAACTTCGTTTGGTATATGTTAATATGTCCTTGGTACAAACTCAATCCTTGATGAATCTGCCGTCGCTTAACATCTTTTTATCTTTCTTTTATAGTTCTTCCAGGTAAATTTTTAGAAAAAATTTTCGGCAAAAGTTTCTTTTTCGTGGGATCTCAATTTAAGGCCTTTTTTTTTTCAAAAATGAACTTATGCATTTCTATTTTACATTTTTGCTAAGAATTCTAAAATCTAAAAAACAAAATTTTGATTTTCAAGTTTTTCTCTATCAATATCAAAATAATAAATATTAGTCAACATAACTTCAACGGAAAAATTTACAAAAAAAAAAAAATTCAAAAGGAATTATTATTTTTTTCGTATCTTACATTTTAAAAGAGTATTTCATCTTTATTTTTAATTTGGTTCAACTTTAAAACGAAGTTTGACCAGTGCGGATTTTTTTTAATAATACTTAAAAGAAAATAAAAATTTAAACAATAATAATAACATCTTAAAATGGTTTCTCATATCATACAAAGATATGGCGAGAGAATTTTGAAAAAAAAGATATAGCGAGAGAATTAAAAGTGAAAGATATGAGAATAATAGGCAGAGTGCACATGAGGTATGTATTGTGGAAATTAGCAGAGTCAATATTGTTATTTATGGCGGATATTGTCTCACAGGTTGGCGGAGTCCATATTGGTATTTTTTTTTTCTAACCAATATTCCAACATAAACACCGATTATAAGACTCTAAAACAAATTGGTCCGGTCTAATAATATTTTAATTGTTCAGATAATAATTTGCTCATAATTTAATTTTTAGAGTTTCGATTTGAAGGTAGGATGAGGCCATCACCATTGATCTGTCCATTCACTATCGACTTTGTCTTTATTTCATTATTTTTTTTATTCTTGACTTTTTCTGCTCTTTCCTTTTATAATTCATCACTTTGCTATCCTCATGATTCTTCTGCATTGGTCCTCTTTAAACATTCATTCTCCATTTTCAATGATACTTTTAATATTGATTGGTGTGGTAACTTAGGAGCAAGTAGAATATTCACTTGGAAGAATGGTACATATTGCTGCACGTTGAGTGGAGTCGCGTGTGATATGGTGAGAGGTAATGTCATCCAACTCAACCTTCATTGTGGTCACCTTCAAGGTTCTATTTAGTCCAACAACACTCTTCTCTTCTATCATTATTCCTTTCTTGTATCATCATCTTCGCAGCCTAAATTTTTCTCACACTAACATAAGTGGCTCTCAAATTTCAGCTAATTTTCCATAGGTTTAATAGTATGAGGCACCTGAACTTATCTTTCACCTACTTTGTTAGTGAAGTCCCTCAAGAATTCTCTTACCTATCACAATTGCTTTCACTTGATCTCTCTTACAATTATGACTTAAAGTTAGAAACCTGAAGCCTGTAAAAAATCACTACAAACCTAACAAATCTCAAAGAACTTCGTTTAGTTTCTATTAATTTGTCCTTGATAGAAACTCAATCCTTGATGAATCTGTCGTCGCTTTAATATCTCTTCATCATTCTTTTTTAGCTCTTCTAGGAAAACTTTCTGAAAAAAATTTCGGCAAAAGTTTCATTTTCGTAGGATCTTAATTTTAGACCTTTTTTTTTTTGAAAATAAACTTATGCATTTCTTTTTTACACGTTTGCTAAGAATTCTAAAATCTAAAAAATAAAATTTTGATTTTCAAGTTTTTCTCAATCAATATCAAAACAGTAAATATTAGTCAACACAACTTCAACAGGAATATTTACAAAAAAATAATCAAAAGGAATTATTATTTTTTTCGTATCATATATTTTAAAGGAATATTCCATCTTTATTTTTAATTTGGTTCAAACCTTTAAAAGGAACTTTGACCAGTGCGGAGTTTTTTTAATCATACTTAAAAGAAAAGAAAAATTTAAACAATTATAATGACATCCTAAAGTGGTTTTTCATTTCATACTAATAATTATTATCTAAATGACTAAAGTATAACAAGACCGGGCTAATTTGTTTCAGAGTCTTATAATCGGTGTTTATCTTGCAATATTGGTTAGCAAAAATAAATACCAATATTGATTCTGCTAATTTCCGCAATACATATCTCATGTGCACTCTGCCTATTATTTTTATATCCCTCACTTTTAAATCTTTCGCCATATCTTTCTTCCAAAATTCTCTCGCCATATTTCAACTAACAAGTTTATAATTTAAATTTTAGGGTTTCGATTTGAAGGTAGGATGAGGCCGTCACTATTGATCTGTCCACTCACTATCAACTTTGTCTTTATTTCATTATTCTTTTTATTCTCGACTTTTTCAACTCTTTCTTTTTATAATTCATCACTTTGCTATCCTCATGATTCTTCTGCATTGGTCCTCTTTAAACATTCATTCTCCATTTTCAATGATACTTTTAATATTGATGGGTGTAGTAACTTAGGAGCAAGTAGAATATTCACTTGGAAGAATGGTACATATTGCTGCACGTTGAGCGGAGTCGCGTGTAATATGGTGAGAGGTAATGTCATCCAACTCAACCTTCATTGTGGTCATCTTCAAGGTGTTATTTAGTCCAACAACACTCTTCTCTTGTATCATCATTCCTTTCTTGCATCATCATCTTCGCAGCCTAGATTCTTCTCACAATGACATAAGTGGCTCTCAAATTTCAGCTAATTTTGATAGGCTTAATAGTATGAGGCACCTGAACTTATCTTTCACCTACTTTGCTGGTGAAGTCTCTCAAGAATTCTCTTACCAATCACAATTGCTTTTACTTGATCTCTTTTACAATAATGACTTAAAGTTAGAAACCTAGAGCCTATAAAAAATCACTACAAACCTAACAAATCTCAAAGAGCTTCGTTTAGTTTCTGCTAATTTGTCCTTGATAGAAACTCAATCCTTGATGAATCTGTCGTCGCTTTAATATCTCTTCATCATTCTTTTTGGCTTTTCCAGGAAAGCTTTCAGAAAAAATTTCGGCAAAAGTTTCATTTTCGTGGGATCTAATTTTTAGACCTTTTCTTTTTTGAAAATAAACTTATGCATTTCTTTTTTACACTTTTGCTAAGAATTCTAAAATCTAAAAAATAAAATTTTGGTTTTCAAGTTTTTCTCAATCAATATCAAAACAGTAAATATTAGTCAACACAACTTCAACGGGAATGTTTACAAAAAAAAAAATTCAAAAGGAATTATTATTTTTTCGTATCATACATTTTAAAGGATAATTCCATCTTTATTTTTAATTTGGTTCAAAGCTTTAAAAGGAACTTTGACCAATGCGGAGTTGTTTTAATAATACTTAAAAGAAAAGAAAAATTTAAACAATAATAATGACATCCTAAAGTGGTTTTTCGTTTCATACTAATAATTATTATCTAAATGACTAAAGTATAACTAGACCGGGCTAATTTGTTTCAAAGTCTTATAATTGGTTAGCAAAAATAAATACCAATATTGATTCTGCTAATTTCCGCAATACACACCTCATGTGCACTCTGCCTATTATTTTTATATCTTTCACTTTTAAATCTCTTGCCATATCTTTCTTCCAAAATTCTCTCGCCATATTTCAACTAACAAGTTTATAATTTAATTTTTAGGGTTTGGATTTGAAGGTAGGATGAGGCCGTCACCATTGATCTGTCCACTCACTATCGACTTTGTCTTTATTTCATTATTCTTTTTATTCTTGACTTTTTCTGCTCTTTCCTTTTATAATTCATCACTTTGCTATCCTCATGATTCTTCTGCATTGGTCCTCTTTAAACATTCATTCTCCATTTTCAATGATACTTTTAATATTGATGGGTGTGGTAACGTAGGAGCAAGTAGAATATTCACTTGGAAGAATAGTACATATTGTTGCATGTTGAGCGGAGTCGCGTGTGATATGGTGAGAGGTAATGTCATCCAACTCAACCTTCACCGTGGTCACTTTCAAGGTGTTATTTAGTCCAACAACACTCTTCTCTTCTATCATCATTCCTTTCTTGTATCATCATCTTCGCAGCCTAGATTTTTCCCACAATGACATAAGTGGCTCTTAAATTTCAGCTAATTTTGATAGGCTTAATAGTATGAGGCACCTGAACTTATCTTTCACCTACTTTGCTGGTGAAGTCCCTCAAGAATTCTCTTACCTATCACAATTGCTTTTACTTGATCTCTCTTACAATTATGACTTAAAGTTAGAAGCCTGGAGCCTGTAAAAAATCACTACAAACCTAACAAATCTTAAAGAACTTCGTTTGGTTTCTGCTAATTTGTCCTTGATAGAAACTCAATCCTTGATGAATCTGTCGTCGCTTTAATATGTCTTCATCATTCTTTTTGGCTCTTCCAGGAAAGCTTTCAGAAAAAATTTCGGCAAAAGTTTCATTTTCATGGGATCTATATTTTAGACCTTTTTTATTTTCCAAAATAAACTTATGCATTTCTTTTTTATACTTTTGCTAAGAATTCTAAAATCTAAAAAATAAAATTGTGATTTTCAAGTTTTTCTCTATCAATATCAAAATAGTAAAAATTAGTCAACACAACTTCAACGGGAATATTTACAAAAAAAAAGAAATTCAAAAGGAATTATTATTTTTTTCGTATCTTACATTTTAAAGGATTATTCCATGTTTATTTTTAATTTGGTTCAAACCTTTAAAAGGAACTTTGACCATTGCAGAGTTGTTTTAATAATACTTAAAATTAAAGAAATATTTAAACAATAATACTAACATCCTAAAATGGTTTTTCATTTCATACTAATAAGTATTATCTAAACGACTAAAGTATAACTAGACCAGGCTAATTTGTTTCATAGTCTTATAATCGATGTTTATGTTACAATATTGGTTGGCAAAAATAAATACCAATATTGATTATGCTAATTTCCGCAATACATACCTCATGTGCACTCTGCCTATTATTTTTATATCTTTCACTTTTAATTCTCTCTCTATATCTTTCTTCCAAAATTCTCTCGCCATATTTCAACGAACAAGCTTATATGATTTTCAAGTTTTACTAAATCAGTATCAAAACAGTAAACATTAGTCAACACAACTTCAACGAAAATTATTTACCAAACCTTTAAAAGGAACTTTGACTAGTCCGGATTTGTTTTAATAATACTTAAAAGAAAAGAAAAATTTAAACAATAATAATAACATCATAAAATGGTTTTTCATTTCATACTAATAATTATTATCTGAACTGTTAAAGTATAACTAGACCGGGCTAATTTGTTTCAAAGTCTTACAAACGGTGTTTATGTTGCACTATTGGTTAGCAAAAATAAATACCAATATTGACTCCGCCAACCTATGAGACAATATCCGCAATAAATACCAATCTTGACTGCTAATTTCCGCAATACATACCTCATGTGCACTCTGCCTATTATTTTTATATCTTTCACTTTTAATTCTCTTGCCATATCTTTCTTTCAAAATTGTCTCGCAATATCCTAACTAACAAGCTTATAATGTTATATTTAGGGTTTCGATTTGAAGGTAGGATGAGGCCGTCACCATTGATCTGTCCACTCACTATCGACTTTGTCTTTATTTCATTATTCTTTTTATTCTCGACTTTTTCTACTCTTTCCTTTTATAATTTTTCACTTTGCTATCCTCATGATTCTTCAAAATAGGTCCTCTTTAAACATTCATTCTCCATTTTCAACGATAGTTTTAATATTGATGGGTGTGGTAACTTAGGAGCAAGTAGAATATTCACTTGGAAGAATGGTATATATTGCTACACATTGAGCGGAGTCGCGTGTGATATGGTAAGCGGTAATGTCATCCAACTCAACCTTCATTGTCGTTACCTTCAAGGTGTTATTTAGTCCAACAGCACTCTTCTCTTCTATCATCATTCCTTTCTTGTATCATCATCTTCGCAGCCTAGATTTTTCTCACAATGACATAAGTGGCTCTCAAATTTCAGCTAATTTTGGTAGGTTTAATAGTATGAGGCACCTAAACTTATCTTTCACCTACTTTGCTGGTGAAGTCCCTCAAGAATTCTCTTACCTATCACAATTGCTTTCACTTGATCTCTCTTACAATTATGACTTAAAGTTAGAAACCTGGAGCCTGTATCATTGGTAGAAACTCAATCCTTGATGAATCTGTCGTCACTGTAATATCTCTTCATCTATATTTTTTAGCTCTTTTAGGAAAATTTTTAAAAACAATTTCCGGTAAAAGTTTCTTTTTCGTGGGATCTAAATTTTAGGCCTTTTTATTTTAAATTAAATTTATGCATTTCTATTTTATATTTTTGGTAAGAATTCAAAAACTAAAAAAGAAAATTTTGATTTCGAAGTTTTTCTCAATCAATATCAAAACAGTAAACATTAGTCAACATAACTTCAACGGGAATTATTTACAAAAAAAAAATTTCAAAAGGAATTATTTTTTTTTTTTCGTATCTTACATTTTAAACGAATATTTTATCTTTATTTTTAATTTGGTTCAAACCTTTAAAAGGAAGTTTGACCAGTGCAGATTTGTTTTAATAATACTTAAAAGAAAAGAAAAATCTAAACAATAATAATAACATCCTAAAATGGTTTTTCATTCCATACTAATAACTATTATCTGAACGATTAAGGTATAACAAGACCGGGCAAATTTGTTTCAGAGTCTTATAATGGGAATTTGTGTTGCAATATTGGTTAGCAAAAATAAATACCAACATTGACTCCGCCAACCTATGAGCCAATATCCGCAATAAATACCAATATTGATTCTGCTAACTTCCGCAATACATATCTCATGTGCACTCTGCCTATTATTTTTATATCTTTCACTTTTAATTCTTTCGCCATATCTTTCTTCCAAAATTCTCTTGCCAAATCCCAACTAACAAGCTTATAATTTTATTTCTAGGGTTTCGATTTGAAGGTAGGATGAGGTCGTCACCATTGATATGTCCACTCATTATCGACTTTGTCTTTATTTCATTATTCCTTTTATCTTCTACTTCTTCTGCTTCATCCTTTAATAATTCATCACTTTGCCATCCTCATGATTCTTCTGCATTGCTCATCTTCAAACATTCATTCTCCATTTTCAATGATAGTTTTAATATTGATGGGTGTGGTAACTGAGGAGCAAGTAGAATATTCACTTGGAAGAATGGTATATATTGCTGCACATTGAGCGGAGTCGCGTGTGATACGGTGAGAGGTAATGTCATCTAACTCAACTTTTATTGTGGTCACCTTCAAGGTGTTATTTAGTCCAACAGCACTCTTATCTTCTATCATCATTCCTTTCTTGTATCATCATCTTTGCAGCCTAGATTTTTCTCACAATGACATAAGTGGCTCTCAAATTTCAGCTAATTTTGATAGGTTTAATAGTATGAGGCACCTAAACTTATCTTTCACCTACTTTGCTAGTGAAGTCCCTCAAGAATTCTCTTGCCTATCACAATTGCTTTCACTTGATCTCTCTTACAATTATGATTTAAAGTTAGAAACCTGGGAGCCTATAAAAAATAACTGCAAACCTAACAAATCTCAAAAACTTCGTTTGGTTTCTATTAATAAGTCCTTAGTAGAAACTCAATTCTTGATGAATCTGTCGTCGCTTTAATTTTTTTTCATCTTTCATTTTTAACCCTTCCAAGAAAATTTACAGAAAAAATTTCCGGCAAAAGTTTCTTTTTCGTGGGATCAAAAATAAACTTATACATTTCTATTTTACATTATTGTTAAGAATTCTAAAATCTAAAAAAGAAAATTTTGATTTTCAAGTTTTTCTCAATAAATATCAAAACAGTAAACATTAGTCAACACAACTTCAACGGGAATTATTTACAAAAAAAAAAATTCGAACGAAATTATTATTCTTTTCGTATCTTACATTTTAAAGGAATATTTCATTTTTATTTTTAATTTGGTTCAGACCTTTAAAAGAAAGTTTGACTAGTGCGGATTTGTTTTGATAATACTTAAAAGAAAAGAAAAATTTAAACAATAATAACAACATCCTAAAATGGTTTTTCATTTCATACTAATAATTAGTATCTGAACGATTAAAGTATAACTAGACCGGGCTAATTTGTTTCAGAGTCTTATAATCGGTGTTTATGTTGCAATATTGGTTAGCAAAAATAAATACCAACATTGACTCTGCCAACCTGTGAGACAATATCCCCAATAAATACCAATATTGACTTTGCTAATTTCTGCAATAGATATCTCATGTGCACTCTGCCTATTATTTTTATATCTTTCACTTTTAATCCTCTCGCCATATCTTTCTTCCAAAATTCTCCCGTCATATCCCAACTAATAAGCTTATAATGTTTTTTTTAGGGTTTCGATTTGAAGGTAGGATAAGGCTGTCACCATTGATCTGTCCACTCATTATCGACTTTGTCCTTCTTTCATTATTCTTTTTATTCTCTACTTCTCCTACTTCTTCCTTTTATAATTCATCACTTTGCTATCCCCATGATTCTTCTGCATTGCTCCTCTTCAAACTTTTATTCTCCATTTTCAATGATACTTTTAATATTGATGGGTGTGGTAACTTAGGAGCAAGTAGAATATTCACTTGAAAGAATAGTACATATTGCTGCACATTGAGCGGAGTCACGTGTGATATGGTGACAGGTAATGTCATCCAACATTAACCTTCATTATGGTCACCTTCAAGATGTTATTTAGTCCAACAGCATTCTTTTCTTCCATCATCATCTTCGCTGCCTAGATCTTTCTCACAATGACTTAAATGACTATCAAATTTCAGCTAATTTTGGTAGGTTTAATAATATGAGGCACCTGAACTTATCTTTCACCTACTTTGCTCATCAAGTCCCTCAAGAATTCTCTTACCTATCACAATTGCATTCACTTGATATCTCTTTCAATTATGACTTAAAGTTAGAATCCTGGAGCCTGTAAAAAATCATTCCAAACCTAACAAATCTCAAAGAACTTCGTTTGGTTTCTGTTAATATGTCCTTGGTAGGAACTCAATCCTTGATGAATCTGCCGTCACTTTAATATCTCTTCATCTTTCTTTTCTAGCTCTTCTAGGAAAATTTCAAAAAAAAAATTTCAGCAAAAATTTATTTTTCTTGGGATCTAAATTTAAGGTGTTTTTTTTTTCAAAATAAACTTATGGATTTCTATTTTACATTTTTGCTAAGAATTCTAATATCCAAAAAAAAGATTTTGATTTTCAAAGTTTTCTCAATCAATATCAAAATAGTAAACATTAGTCAACACAACTTCAAAGGGAATTATTTACAAAAAATATAAAAAAAAAGTTCGAAAGGAATTATTATTTTTTTCCTATCTTACATTTTAAAAGAATATTTCATCTTTATTTTTAATTTAGATCAAACCTTTAAAAGGAAGTTTGACCAGTGCAGATTTGTTTTAATAATACCTAAAAGAAAAGAAAAATTTAAACAATAATAATAACATTCTGAAATTGTTTTTCATTTCATACTAATAATTATTATCTGAATGATTAAAGTATAACTAGACCGGGCTAATTTGTTTCAGAGTCTTATAATCGGTGTTTATGTTGCAATATTGGTTAACAAAAATAAATATTAAGATTGACTCCGCCAACCTGTGAGACAATATTCACAATAAATATCAATATTGAATCGCTAATCTCGCAATACATACCCTTGCACTTTATTATTTTTATATCTTTTACTTTCAATTCTCGCCATATTTTTTTTCAAAATTCTCTCGTCATATCCCAGCTAACAAGCCTATAATGTTATTTTTGGGGTTTCGATTTGAAGGTAGGATGAGGCCGTCCCCATTGACACTACAAGAAAAATTTGAATTAGTCACGAAAATGCTACTTACAAGTTAATTTTTTTGTAACTAAAGCATATGTTTTTAACAAAAAAAATGTCGAATCGATATATATATGTGTACTACAATTAGTTACAAATAGGTCTTTGTTATTAAATTTACACCAAAAACATCACAATGCTCTATTGGCGTAACTTTCCGCCACAATATATGCTTATGTGGTATGAAAAATCGTTATCAACTAAAACAACCACTACTAGGTGACATATGGAATTATTATTTTTTATATTATCCTTAGGCGTCGTTTAGTGCAATTTAACCAAAACTGAATGGCCTTTGCTCTCGTTGTTCATCACCGATTTGGAAAGGGTTTGAACCTTGTGAATTCTGGTTTGCTTCAGAATTCATCCCTTTATTAGCGCTTTTCAAGAAACTTTACCCATTTTCGTCTTCATCCATCGTCCCGCCCTTTGCTCAACTATCGTCGATCAAACGTAAGTCTTCATCCATGTAAGTATAGATTTCGTTTATGGTCTACGAATGTCATTGAATTATTGTTTTCATTTTGTCGTGGATGTTCGAGCTTAACGCTTCGAGCTGAAATTATGGTTTTCCAATTTCAATGAGTTTCGACGCGAATTTTTCTTTGAATTTCCTACCGTTGGAAGTTTAGCTAATGATCGGTGAAATTGAATTTCGATTTTTTTGTGTTTCCATTTATGCGATTATATTTGATGTTGGTTCATTTCGTCACTAAGCCCAACACCTTGAAGTATTTGATTGGACACGGAAAAGATCCCTACTTTGGCATTGGCCACATCTATCTTCACTTTGCAACTACTCCATCTTGCTCGATTCGTGTATTTCATTTCGATGTGTGCGTGCATGCGGTGCGTATGTTATTCGCTCGTTTTGGCGTAATTATAATGTATAAATTAGGTTACTTGGGTTTATAATTTCGCCTTTAAATTTAATGTTGGTGGCTTCTTCCTTTTATAGTAATAACGGTTGACTATTTTGCAATTAAGTAGGCTAATTAAAAGTAAAACAATAATTATGCTCGGCTTTCATGATTTTGGGTATGAGTTTGCCACTTTTCCAATTTATTGCTCCCTATTCCTCCCTCATTTATCCCGCTTTTTTATTCTTTTCTTTTTTTTTTTTTTGCCTTCTCATTGAATATCACAATTGGCCCTTTTTGTGTAGATGTTCTAAAAATAGGATAATGGTTGTGACTATCCAAGCAATTTTGAACAAACAAAATTGATTTAACCAATGAGAAAAAGGGTAATATAGTCAAAATGGATTGATAATTCCATGTGTCAAATTGATTGGTAATATGGTAATATGGTCAAAATGAATTTACATTGGAAGTTGACTTGTCGATGGGAGGGTAGTATATCGAATAAGACACTACCTAGGACTTTAATCACAATCATGGTTGGGAAACAATGTTTTATTTATTTAAAACTATCTAATTAACCAAGATGTAGCCATTTGTTTGCTCGCTTCCATTGTTCATCTCAATCAATTAGCAGATATTATTGAAATAATATGTTATGGAAATTTAATCTCTATTTAGTGGAAGATTATTAGTGGGTATTGCCAATGATTATATATATATATATATATATATATATATATATATGTATATATGTATGTATGTTTACTAGTTATACGTACCCTTTAGCGGGTGCCTTGCAAGGTCAGCTCCCATCAACTTTTTCACCCCTAGTTGATGTTGAATATATGATGGAATATATGTCGTTAGGTTTGTCAAGGATTTAATTACTTGGGTGTTTAGGAAATTTCCCCATAGCTACTTGCTTATAATTTTGGAGAAAAGTGTTTTTACGAGGTACATGTACGTTTCATAATACGAATTAGTTACTCCAGCCATGTTTATTTAGAACCAAGTTCACATATAACTCACATAGTGTGGGATTTGTTATAGTTTATGAGGCGTCTTCTACCCCCCTTGCCCATAAAATGTTTTAAATAAATAAAACGTTTCTGGGTTATAACAAGAAGTAGGTTTCACTTGTTTCTTTCACTTTATAGCAATGTATGGTGGTTAAATTAGTCTAAAATAAGATGACTTTGCATGGCATCATATTTAATTATCTACCATAGATTTTGGACCTACCAATCTTTGTAGGTTATATTTGTTTTGGTTTTAATTATTACTTTATAACATTGTCTGTTCTTGTATGCCTATATTAGTTTTGTTTCAAAGATGTACTTCTGCATTTTCTAACAGCATTGATGGGTTATATAAATGACAATAGTTAGGTGATTAATGGTGATCTTTGTACATATATTTTACTACCTATGTTTGTTTGTTTTGCATTCACTTTGTTTCTTTAGTCATGTTCTAACTATTCTTTGATTGACTTAAATGAAGATGGATAGAAGTTGGATAAAAATTCACAATAGGTCACATTCGGATTATATTAGGGAGTTACGGAATTTTTGAATTTTGCATATTCCAACAACCACAATGAGAGTCTAATTAGATGTCCATGTTCGAGGTGCAACAATTGTACATGGAGAAATCATAACCAAGTTCGTGATCACCTTTTTATTAATGGAATGATAAGGAATTACACTAATTGGGTGCATCATGGTGAAGATGAAGATAGTGTAAATATGTTTTCAAATTCGATGATGACGGTCGATATGAATGCAGAAGTGGAGGACAATATGGATGAGACAGTTCGTATGTTACATGACTTGTGTAATGGAACACATGTCACTACCACAGGGGAAGATAATGATGAAGATAATTTAAGTGAAGATGCGAGGTTTGAGAAATTATTTATGGATGCTGACCAGCAATTATATCCTGGAAGTAGAGTGTCACAACTGTCTTTTATCATTAAGTTGCTTCATATTAAATTGTTGAATGGATGGTCCAACAAGTCATTTGACATGTTGCTGGAATTTCTTAATGAAATTATGCCATCCGGTGCACATATCCCAAAACACATTATCAATCCAAGAAGATAATTCGTGATTTAGGAATGAAATATGAAAAGATCGATGTGTGCAAAATGATTGTGTGCTTTTCGGAAGAACCCGAGAGACATAAAAGATTGTCCTGTTTGTGGTTTGCCCGGTTCCAATTTAATGATGACGATAGTAAGGAAATTCCTCATAAGGTATTACGCCACTTTCCTTTGAAACCAAGATTGCAAAGGTTGCTTATAACACCTAAGATTGCTGAAGATATGAGGTGGCACAAAGATAAACGTGGCGATGATGGTATTTTACGCCATCCTGCTGATT
This sequence comes from Rhamnella rubrinervis, assembly GCA_007844105.2. Taxonomy (NCBI): domain Eukaryota; kingdom Viridiplantae; phylum Streptophyta; class Magnoliopsida; order Rosales; family Rhamnaceae; genus Rhamnella; species Rhamnella rubrinervis. The sequence continues at coordinate 4,426,938 of CM017575.2, read as the reverse complement.
CCAAAGAATGGAAAGAATTGACAAGCTGCATGTGTCGCTCTCTAGTGATCCAGCGCAATGTGAGACTCGGTTTATCAAGTGATGGATTTAATCCATTCGATAACATGAGTAGCTCGATAGTATGTGGCCAGTAATTGTTGTTCCCTATAATTTACCACCATGGAGATGTATGAAAGACCCTTTTCTTATGCTGTCACTATTAATTCCGGTCCTAAAGCACTGGGAATGACATTGATATCTTCTTACAACCTTTGATTGATGAGTTGAAAGAGCTGGATGTTGGTGTGACAACGTATGATGCTTCAATTGGGAAATCATTTCAATTACATGCAGCTCTTTTATGGACTATCAATGATTTTCCTGAATATGCTAATCTTTCAGGTTGGTCTACAAAAGGAAAATTAGCATGTCCAGTATGTAATCATAATACATCTTGGTTACATTTGAAACATGGACAGAAGATATGTTATATGGGTCATCGCCGTTTCCTTTGTAATGATCATAGATTAAGAAATTGCAAATGGTTCATGGACAAGAGCTAAGGCCAAAACCAATTAGGTTGAGTGGAGATCAAGTGATGGAACAATTAAGTGTTGTTGAGCAACCTGTTTTGGTAAGACACCACACTTGTCTACAAAGAAAACGAGATGCATCTCATTTACATTGGACAAAAAAGTATTTTCTTTGATTTGCCCTATTGGAAGACACTTACTATAAGGCACAATCTTGATGTTATGCACATCGAAAAAAATATTTGTGACAATGTGCTAGGAACATTAATGAATACAGAGGGAAAAACAAAGGATACATACAAGGCTCGGCTTGACTTGGAGCATTTAGGTATAAGAAGAGAATTGCATCCAATTTCCATGGATGGAAGGATATTAATTCCTCATGCCTCTTATGTGTTCACTAAGATGGAGAAAATAACCTTTTGTAAATTTTTGGTTTCTACTAATCTCCCTGATGGTTATGCATCAAACATCTCTCAGTGTGTGAATACTAAAGATTGGCGTATTCAAGGGCTGAAGAGTCATGATTGTCATGTTATTCTACAACGCCTACTTCCTTTGGCATTGCGTGGTTCATTAAGAAAGGATGTCTCCAAGTCACTAATTCATTTATGTGTTTTCTTCAAGGAGTTGACTTCAAGATCATTGAGGGTAGAAGTATTAGAGAAACTAGAATGTGATATTGCCATCATTTTGTGCAAACTGGAGCAGATTTTCCTCCTCGCTTTTGATATAATGGTTCACTTAGCAATTCATTTACCTATGGAGGCATTGATTGCTGGACCAATCCAATTCATGGATGTACCCATTCGAGAGGTTAGTACACATCAATGCTCATATTTAGTTTTAATCATGTATATGATTTTGTTAACTTCCATTTACAATTTTTCTGATTATGTGTCTTAATTTGATTAAGGTATATGCATAAACTAAAGTCATATGTACGCAAACAAGGCTAAACCAGAGGCCTCAATAGCTGAGGGTACATTGACAATGAGTGTTTGACCTTTTGTTCTTTGTACTACAATAATATGGATACAAGATGGAATAGGACTGAACTAAACTACGATGTACATGTGAACAATGCGAGAACAACAGATTCAGATTTAGGACATCTTACCGTCCTTTAAGTGGACCAATTAGTGATGAACTAAGACAAAATGATTGGAAGCAATTAAGATGGTATGTTTTGAATAATTGTGTTGAAGTCCTTCCATTCATACGGTAAGTTTTCTAATATATAGGTCACAAAATACTACAATTATACAAAATTAGTTATGACAATTAATATAAGTTGTCTTCTTGTTGAATCTTAAATAGAGATCATTTGGAAGAGCTTCATTCTTCAAATGATAACAATCTTTACCAAAGACATGAAGATGAGTTTCCTAAGTGGTTTTCTGAAAAGTAAGTTACCTTAATGCACTTAATTTTTTAAGTTGTTTTATTATCTTGCATTCTATAAATTATACTAATTGTTGATTAACTTGATATGAAAACCTATACAGCTTTCAGCATTAGGAGAAGGAGAGTCACATGAAGTTATAACACAGCTTATGTATTTGGCCAATGGGCCTCAAATTGGCATTGCTCGATTAAGTGGATGCACAATCAATGGCCATAGATTCCACACAAAAAATCGCGAGGAACATAGAAAGTGTCAAAATAGTGGAGTTGTTGTACAAGCAGAACATGAAGGGAAAATGATCGACTTCTATGGTGTATTAATGATATATTGGAGTTAAAATATGCAACTAAATATGTAATACTGATTTTCAAATGTGATTGGTGGAACACTAGCAGAAGAAATGGAATCAAAGTAGATGAGTTTGGATTTGTTAGTATCAATGTCTCTAGAAGATGGTATAAGGATCAACCATTTGTGCTTGCTACACAAGTACAACAGGTATTCTATGTTAATGATATTAAATTGGGAAAGGACTGGAAAGTTGTTCAACGGACTCACCAAGAAATTTGTATGATATACAACTTCCACCTAACGTGCGATGCGATGATGTGGAGCCATTCCAACAGAAGATTGTACTACACAACACTTGAGATCAATGAGGACGATATTCATCCGTAACTGATGCATAGGCCTGAAATGGATACAATATGTGTAAATGATGACATTGAAGGAGACATGGAACATGATAATGAAGTGGAACAAAACATTGACGAGATCGATGATGATGATGAGCTTGACTAGCTAGGGACAAGCATTGAACATTTAGTTTAATCTTTACATTTACATAATAAGTGTTTGGATTAAGTATTAGCTTTGTTATGTAATAAATTTAGTCATTTACATTGAAAATTTGAATTTTTATTTCCTACTTAATAATGGTATATTATTGTAGCTGTATTTGAATTCTTGTGAGTTTCTCGTAATTGGAAATACAGTAATGCCTTTAATTAGTATCTAATCTTTTTTTATGTATTTGCAATGTTCTTATATAGGCAATGGCACCTGCTGATCACAGTACATCAAAGAATCAGGCTACTGGACAAAAGATAGCTGCAGGAAAGGACAATGGTGGTACATCCAGAGCTACGCCGGTAGATGGAGGATAAAAAATACAAACTCGAAGTAAATATGGTCTTAGAGTCATACATGGAGATAGTGCAAGTGAAGGTGATTTATTTTTATCAAACATAATATACATCATTTAACATGAAACTTAATATTGAGCCGCTTGTTATGGCTTATGTATTAAAAGTTTATGCACCTAACTAACCGGAATCCCCTATCTTTGTTTAAATCCAACCCCACCACTAGGTGTAGCTTCTTGCTCTTTTTTTTTTTTTACTTATTTTTTTACTTCTATGCATGGAATCTTTGTTGTGAAGATTAATTCACAACCCTAGTACTTGTGCTAATAATGAAGATTAATTCACTTATATTTCTGGTTTGTAAGTAGCATGAATTTTGTATTAATATGTATGACCTCGCTTTATTTGGCCTTTAATATACGATCATGCATTTGAAAAATTTAAGCTGTTACATTTATTTGTAGTAAACAATGGTTCTTGGATAAAAGTGAAGAAAGTACCTGCTGGGAACAAAGGACAAGGAAGTGGAATTCCAATGCCAACACGTAGAAGTCCACGAAAATTCAGCAGATTACCTGTGTCTACCAATCTTAATCCAAAACCTAATGAAATTCCAGCTGCTAATGAAGGAAGTGGAAGTGTGGGTTCCATTCAAACACGCTATGCGGATGGAAAAATACAAGAAAAGTAGGAACGTGAATGACACGCTAAAACAAACTGAAGTTCAAATTGGGAAAGAAGGAATTGGTACCGAAGTTCAATTTTAGCACGCATCTAGTCCTCAAGATGATGAGCAATTACGAAGGCCATTGGATATAACAATTAAGTTGAAAGGTAGTTAATATCATAGACTTACTTATGATCAGCACAAGTTATACAAAAAAACAAAAATTGACGTTATAAATGAGTTATAACCAATGCAGTTCGCTGAGGAGGAGCCCGAGGAAGAAATTGAATTTAGTAAGCAAAATGTACAAGGTATATCTTTCCGATCATTTCGACATCGTGGAATTATTATTTATTTATACACACAGTTTTATTCTCTCGTACTTGCATTAGTGTAGTACTAATATATGAAATGTAGAGGTGGCGCATAAGAGGATCCTTGTAATGAAAACCCCAATGATGCAACCCCAATGAAGACCTTCAAGAAGATGCAATTACATGAAGATGAAGAAGGTTGATTGCTACATTAATATGAAAAATAATATTGTGAAACCATACACAATATGTTTAAACACCATATGGCTTTTTCAATGATTCAGACGTGAACAAGGAAGACAAAGTTCCTTCATCGAGCTTACGTAACCACTAATTGATGGCAATGTTGAGGATCATGGTATGGAGAATGCAACCAAGTGGAAAATATGGGTAAGATAACAACACATATAAATTAATTTGATTTTTCATTAAACCGCAAACTATGTATTCAGATGCATTCTAAATAACAAAAAGTACATGAATTTAATGAAAGAAAAAGAAGACAAACTAACTAATAATATTGAGAAAATATTAAATTGCCACTTATAAAGTGAATTAAGATGAAAAAAGTTATGTTAAGGATTAAAGTGTAAATTTATTGGTTGATGAAGAATATAGCTAAGTTTGCACGATACTTTTAAAAGTTTTTATTGCCCCATGAAATACTTTTGAATATTACGCCTGCTAACCACGGTCCATGCGACTAAGAAATGACACAAATTGTTTCATCATTTAATCTAAAATAAATTTAATTGAATTTAATAATACCCATTATTGATTCAAAATGCATTAAAAACAAGATTTCTACCGACATTCACTTAATTACAACTTAATTCTCATATAATAATGACATTTTTGTTTCATACTAATAATTTTTAATTAAAATTCATATAAAAGTCAATATATTATATTTTATATATCATGCAGGATAAAATCTAGAATTTTTTCTCAAGTATCACAAACCAAGAGAAATTTGATATCGCTTTTGTTTTTGGTTTTCTGATTTTAATTTTTCTAGAAAACTTTAATTTTGAATTGTTTGTAATTTACTTCAAATATTAATTAAAATTTATAATTACAAAGTAAGAGAGAGAATATAATAAGAAATGCTATAAAATATTAGGAAGTCAAGTCCAAATAACAACCTCTCCTTCAAACTTCATTCAACTATTATTAAATTTCAAACTTCTCCGTGAATGTTATATGATTAGGAAAAAAAACTATGCATGGAATTAAGTGTAGTCTACATTAATTTATTTGGATTTTCAGGTTGTTATTCTTTTTGTACACCTTGAATGTGTCCTTTCAGTATTATGTTAGAATAAAATAAACAAAAGAAAACACAACAAGGGTTAATTTATTTTAAAGATATATGTTGGGTTTGTATGCAATTTCACCTAACGTTTGATATTTGTTTTCTTATTTATATCACATTCTATTATTTTTCCTGTACAATATATGTTTCTACCTCTCATGAGTGTAGAAAGTACTAGAAGAATTCATAAGAAGTAAGAAAACAAGTGGAAAAGAATTGACAAAGTGGAAGAATAGAGATATAAAACTGGCTGTTGAGATACCGTAACATATAATGAGACCAAATGGGAGTAAACAGCCAAATGTTGATAATGTAAGAGGGTTGTGTTGTGCGTGGATTTGCATTGACTCCACAGGTGGAAAGATGTGAAAAAGGAAAAAGGAGAAGAACTACTTCACAAATGAGGGTATGTTTTTACAATTAAAATAAGTAGAAGATTGGTGGTTTATATATTCGCATTTACATTATGTAAGTACATATATATGGAAGAACAAGTTAGATTCAAATGATTGCTAAAAGAGAACAAAGTGGAACGAATTGACTAGTAGCAGCACAACACATAATTAAATGATAGCATATGATCTTAATTATGCTTATCTCAATTACTTTTACAGCCAATTAGGCCCTACTTTATGTTAATTTGTTTTAAAATGCAACTTTTCAGTTCAGTAAGTTCTATGAATGCATGACTAGGAAATTGATCAGCTCAATATTGGCGAACTTTTCACCATTAATGTCCATGCATGGCCATACAGTATTTGTACATTGAATACTATGATATTGGAATATGTATTTTTAAGGGTTAGTGGATTGGGCTTTACATATTTTAAGTGGTTTTCTTTTTGGTCCAAATGTTTATAAGCATATAACAACATAAAAAAAAATGGGGGACAACAAACTTAGTTAATATGTCTGCAAATGATTTACGCCTACTAATACTTGTGATTAAATTGGTGTGTAAATAAAGTAAAATTCTTACTCATGACTTGAAAGTTTAATATAATTTGTTGAGAGGAATATATATATATGTATCCACCGTAAGTATAGTTTGACCGATTGTAATGTAAAACGATTGTTTTGTAAAATTCTACGTACACACAAATAACTTTGATGCAATGCATTTTGTAAGTGAGGAAAAGAAAAGAAACAAAAGGTCAATTGATATTAACCACAAACCCACAACAAATGGTGATGTATGGCATTTGTGATAAATGATTCCACATACATTATATATATATCACATATATGTGTATGGGGGATGAACATATATATATATATATATATATAGAGAGAGAGAGAGGTAGAAACTATTAGAGGTGCATATCCACATATGGATAATGTTTTTAGGCACCTTAGTATCTTGGTGGCACTCAATTTGAATTGCAGTAAAGGAATTCTTGCATAATTTTTAATGGTTCTACTTTAATTAACTGTTATAATTGTGTTTACTGTCCATTTGTAGAAATCATTTGACATAGCCAAGGATGATCATAGTGAGGAGGCAATTCTTGCGGAAATGGGTCGTATGTATCGCACCCATAAACATAAGATACATAAGCACTTTATGAAGTTCAAAACAAAGGAAGAAGCACCGCAGAATAGGCTAAGGAAGTGAAACCTAAGCCCGGCCGATCCTGAGCATTTCTCAAGTCCGAGTACATTGTAATCACCTATAACTTTGAATTTATTTTTATTTAATAGAATTGCATAATAGAGTAGCAATATATATTGTTATTTGTTTGTTAAGAGAGAGAGAGACTTAGTGTACGCAATATATATTCACCGAGAGCGGACCTTTAACAGAAAACTAAGCCTTGTCCTTCTAGTCTTTGCACATGAGTCTAAAATCATTCGAAAGCACACACATACCAAAATAAAATGAAAAGCACGCATACGCCACAAATCATTATACTCTCACACATGCATGAACTTAGAGACCCAACTCATTATTTTGGGACCCACCAACATAACTTTAAGGATCAAAATTTGCTTTTGATGTCTAGTCTTGAATTTTTCTACATATCCACTTTTCCCTTTACTTCACATTTTGATATATTCTTCACATCCTATCCAAAGAACAACCGACTTTCAATAATTTGAATTAGCATTTTAAAAATAGGAAAAAAAAATAGAACAACGTGATTGATGCAGAGCTAGTATCTATCAAAGACCTAAAAACCCACCTACCTTTATGAATTGCCTCAACATATTATGACCAATGGATCTTATGTCATAAGGTGGTAAGCCAAGCCAAGTGAAGCCTAACTAACCCATGAGAATCGGCCAAGGGCTTTTGATTTCAAGAAAATACAAGAAAAATTTAAGGATTAAAATGGGAGTTCTGTTTGTTCTCTATAACTAGTAGTCCGCATGATATTTTATATCACAATAGATTACTTTTCAGTACAATAACTAGTAATCATCTATATGTAATTACGATAATGAAGATGTTGTAAAATAAAACTATTTGTATCTTGTTCTACCATTGTATCGATAACCTTTTTTTGGTAATACATTGTATCGATAACTTGATCCTATGTTATTCTAAATTCCATCATGTAATTTAAATTTGATGGGTTGCATGCATGTAACTAATAAACTTTGAATTTATATATATTGTTATTTGTTTGTGTGGAAACTATTGATAAATGCAATATGTGGTGACTTTATTAGTCCAATATATATACTTATACTCTATGTGTGTTGATTTAAAACAGTAAAAGATGTGCAATTAACAAACGGAATAGTATCTCGACAAACACATCATTGCTCCTGACTAAATCATTCGCCGTTTCAAAAGAATTGGTGAACAATTTTGTTTAATTTATTAGAAACATTACATTTAACATACTATATCAAAGTATGAGATGGATGCTATGTTTCTTGTAGATGAAAGAAAGCGTAGAGCTCGAATTCAACTTTGGTATGAGACCCACTTCAATAAGAAGACAAAGAATTGGTGTGATAAGAAATCGAGGACATATATGTAAGCATACTTATGGAAGTCAAAATTTAATGTATACTTGAATTTGCTTACTTATTTGAACAATATATGTCGGTTTACTTGTATCTTACAAAACCAGTTGTGTGCAATGAAAGACAAGGCTGAAACTGAGGGTCCACCAATGACAGTTGATGAGATATTTGACAATCGTTCTTCCTCCAAGGTCGTTATGCTCGTGGCGTGGTCCAGACCAAACCACCTTCACAAGCACAGAGGGATGCTGAGTCAAGGCTGCTGAAGAAAGGGCCAATACAGCTGAGGAAATGAATAAAGAATTGCTTAAGCAAGTGGCTGAGTTGAAAGCACGTCAAGATCAAATGGAAGCATCCTTATATGATAGATCTAGCGCTCGACATTAGACAACACTATGAGGACCAAGGGTGGAGTACTAGCAACTCACCGCCTTCTTTCATACATGACATTGACCGAATCGTAAGTGACTTATAAACTTTAACATAATGGGATAGATCGTCATTGGTAATTATTATGAATAATTCAATTCTAAAATGTAGTGAACTGACAATGTATATGTATAATATATAGATGATTGATGGGAGGATATGAGGAAGGTGCATATGGAGATTTTTTGGAAGTTATTTTGGTCTATGGATACACAAGATATTTTGGTAAGACACTTGAAAACTATCATATGCTTTTACATGATTTGTAATTGTATTGTGCTGTGATCTTGGAATATGTATTTTTAAGGGTTTACATATTTGAAGAGGTTTTCTTTTTGGTCCAAATGTTAAAAAGCATATAATATCATAAATAAAAATTGGAGACGTCAAACCAAGTTAATATGTATGCAAATGATTTACGCCTACAAATACTGGTGATTAAAGTGGTGTGTCAATAAAGTAAAATGCTTGCTCATGACTTGAAACTTTCGCATGTAATTTGCATGAGTGGATTATGTGTGTGTCTTTATATATATATATATATATGTATCCACTATAAGTATAGTCTGACCCGATTGTAAGACAAAGTGATTGTTTTGAATAATTCTACGTGCACACACAAGATGTACTTTGATGCAATGCATTTATTCTAAGTGAGGAAAAGAAAAGAAACAAAAGGAATTGATATTAACAAGAAATGCTGCTCGTATGGCATTTGTGATAAATGATTCCACATACATTATATATACATCATATATATGTGCATGTGGGATGAACATATATATATATATAATGTGGAGAGAGAGAGAGAGGTAGAAATTACTAGAGGTGCATATCCTTGTTGGAAATTTTTTTAGGCATCTTATTAACTGGGTGGCACTAAATTTGGAATTGCAGGATGGAGGAATTCTTGCATCTTTTTTAATGATTCAGCTTTAATTAACTATTTAATTGTGTTTTCTGTCAATCGTGAGTGACTCATAAATTTTAATATAATGTGAAAGATATGTCCTTGGTATTTATTATGAATAATTCAATTCCAAAATGTAGTGAACCACACTATATATATTTAATATACAGATGATTGATAGGAGAATATGAGGAAGGTGCATATGGAGATACTTTTGGAAGTTATTTTGGTCTATGGATATACAATATATTTTGGTAAGACACTTGAGAACTATCGTATATCCACTTAGGATTAAGCATAATGTATGTTATATGGAAACTCTATTATACCGGTCTTTTATTGAACTTTACATTTGAGTGATAGTTAAATAAAGACCATGCATTTGTACATCATTAATTGGAATTGTGTGAAACACTAATTAGGATTTAACATTGCTCGAGTATATTGAGCTAGTTGTTATATGATGTATTACTTCTAGTAGACAAGGGGAGCTTTGTTACAATTGCTTATGAATTAAATCTAAGTATGGATTTAATGTTGTATTGTGCTTCAATTAGCATACTATTATCATTGGTTATAATATTTTGTGGATTTAATTCAAGTATAATCTATATATTATGTATTGTCGATTGTCTTGTGTTCATAGGTAACCCAACATTAATTCATTAAAAATAATTCAATAAATTAAATTGCATATTGTACAATTTTGGAATAATAATTACAAAGATAAGTGTAACTAATATTAAGCAATCACTTTTTTGTTACTATAATACAAACAATGACAATATTAAGCGGTTGTAACAAATGACATGTATATGGTAATTGTAACTTTTCATATTTTAGTGACAAAAAAATCGTTATTAAATATATGAGAGTTACAAATTATATTATCAGAATTAATAAGTTAGTTACGAAATTAATCGTAGCTAATATTCACACACGAATAAAAATTGTAATTAATATGTAGTTACTAAATGTAATTTTGTAACAATTAATCAAATAACAACGAAAGAGTGGTCGTAAGTAATATAATGATTTTGTAACTAAATGGCCACTTGATCAGATTTAGGATCCTAATTAGTTACTGAAATGACTATTCATCCACGGAAAAATTATCAATTAGTAACGAGAATTTTCATAAGTAAAGGTATTATATAGTTACTGAAACATGTGTCGTAAGTAAAGATACTATCTTTAGTCACGAAATGACAAATTTAGTGGTGATTACTAATCTATTACGGTCCTTTAGTCACGAACGATCCACGAAAAAATTCGTTATTATATGGTATTAAGGCACTAAAACCATAACCGATTAATTATCACCTACGTTTTTTTAGTTTGTGACTAATTCAAATTTTTCTTGTAGTGTGATCTGTCCACTCATTATCGACTTTGTCTTTGTTTCATTATTCTTTTGGTTTTTTATTTCTTCTGCTTCTTCCTTTTATAATTCATCATTTTCCGATCCTCATGATTCTTATGCATTACTCATCTTCAAACATTCATTTTTTATTTTCAATGATACTTTTAATATTGATGGGTGTGGTAACTTGGGAGCAAGTAGAATATTCACTTGGAAGAATGGTATATATTGCGCATTATCGTAGTCACGTGTGATATGGTGACAGGTAATGTCATCCAACTCAACCTTCATTGTGGTCACCTTCAAGGTGTTATTTAGTCCAAGAGTACTCTTTTCTTCCATCATCATTCTTTTCTTCCATCATCATCTTCGCAGCCTAGATCTTTCTCACAATGAGTTAAGTGGCTCTCAAATTTCAGCTAATTTTGGTAGGTTTAATAGTATGAGGCACCTGAACTTATCTTTCACCTACTTTGCTGGTCAAGTCCCTTAAGAATTCTCTTACCTATCACAATTACTTTCACATGATCTCTCTTACAATTAAGACTTAAAAGCTTGAAACAGGGAGTATGCAAAAAATCACTGCAAACCAAACAAATATCAAAGCACTTTGTTTGGTTTCTATTAATATGTCCTTAGTAGAAACTCATTTGTTGATGAATCTGTCGCCCGCTTGAACATCTCTTCATCTTTCTTTTTCAGCTCTTCTAGGAAAATTTCCATAAAAAGTTTTCGGCAAGAGTTTTCTTTTCGTGGGATCCAAATTTAATGCCTTTTTTTTTTTTTTCAAAACTAAACTTATGCATTTCTATTTTACATTTTTGCTAAGAATTCTAATATCTAAAAAAGAAAATTTTGGATTTGCAAATTTTTCTCAATTAATATCAAAACAGTAAACATTGGTCATCACAACTTCAACATGAATTATTTACCAAAAAGAAAATTCAAAAGCATTTATTATTTTTTCTTATCTTACATTTTAAAGGAACAGTTTTTAATTTTAATTTTATTTTGGTTTAAGCCTTTTAAAGAAAGTTTGGCCGGTGTGAATTTGCTTTAATAATACTTAAAAGAAATAAAATTTTAAATAATAATAATATCTTAAAATACTTTTTCGTTTCATACTAATAATTATTATATGAACGATTAAAGTATAACTAAACCGGACTAATTTGTTTCGTAGTCTTATAGTCGAAGTTTATGTTGCAATATTGGCTAGCAAAAATAAATACCAATATTGACTCGACCAACCTGTGAGACAATATCCGCAATAAATACAAATATTGACTCTACCAATTTTCGCAATATATACCAATGACTCTGTCAATCTCCCCAATAAATACCTCATGTGCATTCTGCATATCATTTTATATCTTCCACTTTCAATTCTCTCGCCATATCCTTCTTCCAAAATTCTCTCGCCATATTTTTCTTCCGAAATTCTCTCATCATATCCCAACTAACAAGCTTATAATATTATTTTTGGGTTTCGATTTGAAGGTAGGATGAGGTGGTCACCATTGATCTATCTACTCTTTATTGGCTTTGTCTTTGTTTCATCATTCTTTTTATTCTCTACTTCTTCTGCTTATTCCTTTTATAATTCATCATTTTGCGATCCTTATGATTCTTCTGCATTGCTCCACTTCAAACACTCATTTTTCATTTTCAATGATACTTTTAATACTGATGGATGTGGTAACTTGGGAGCAAGTAGAATACTCACTTGGAATAATGGTACAGATTGCTACACATAGAGCGGAGTCACGTGTGATATGGTGACAGGTAATGTCATCCAACTCAACCTTCATTGTGATCTCCTTCAAGGTGTTATTTACTCCAACAACACTCTTTTCTTTCATCATCATCATTGTAGTGTAGATCTTTCTCATAATGACTTAAGTGGCTCTTAAATTTTAGCTAATTTTGGTAGGTTTAATAGTATGAGACACCAAAACCTATCTTTCACCTACTTTGCTGGTCAAGTCCCCCAAGTGTTCTCTTACCTATCATAATTTCTCTCACTTGATCTCTCTTACAATTATGACTTAAAGCTAGAAATAGAGAGCCTGAAAAAAATTACTGCAAACCTAGCAAATCTCAAAGAACTTCGTTTGGTTTCTGTTAATATATCCTTAGTAGAAACTCATTCCGTAATGAATCTGTCGTCCGCTTTAACATGTCTTCAACTTTCTTTTCAGCTCTTCTAGGAAAATTTCTAGAAAAAATCTTCCTACTACCAAATCTCCAAGTTCTCAACTTGAGCTACAATGAAAATCTTTTCCCGAAGTTCAACTAAAGCAGTAGTCCAATTAGAGAGTTGACACTTTCTATGACTGCATTCTCAATAGATCTGTCATACTTTGTCAGAAATCTCAAATTTTTGAATCAATTATATCTAAAAAATGGCACATTCATTGGATCATATCTTCAATTAGCAATGGTTGCTAGCCTTTCAAAAATCACATCCTTGAACCTCTCTCATAACAATTTCAGTGGCCTCATCCTATGAAATATCTTCTCAAATTTTCCTCAACTCACTGATTTAGATCTTTCAAGCAATAATTTGGCTGGTGAGCTCCCAAAAACTTGTCGAGTAACTCAAATCAAATTTTTTTCTTATCTGATTCTTCTAACCATCAATTACTGGGTCATGTTCCAATGAATTTACAATTTCTTAACTGACATTCCAATAACCTGAATGAGACAATACCTTCTTGGTTATATTCCCTTCCAGGTTTGAAGGAATTAGTTCTCTCATAGAATCAGTTCATTGGTACCATTCAAGAATTCCAATATACTTTTTTGAGTTTTGTAAATAAGGTGAAGAAATGGGTTTGAGTAGAAAGGATATAGGAGAGATGAGACTTAAGGCCACAAAGAGGATTGCTGGGTATGCAAGCTCACTCTTCTCACTTGGAATGCTCTTTGCTCTTGGACCAAAGGGAATGTGTGCTTCCTAAGGTGTCTTCTTGCTTGAGAAAGAGAAAAGCAATAGTGAAATGGAGAGTAAAATGGCTAAAAGTCTCCGTCACAATGACCAAAAATCTTGTTCATCTTATTGCCTACACCTTAAATACCGCTGAGGGCTGACGGAAAGAACACGTGTAGGGAGACTAATGGTAGAGATGTTGCCACATGTACCCTAACTGGGATAACGATTGAGCCGACCTTGACGTCCTTGTCGACCTGGCATGCCACAACTAAGGTTCGGCTAACATGGTGACTGCTGGCCTATGAAAGGACACCACGTGAGCATTTTAGAGGCCTCTTTGAGCGTAGTGGTTGACATTGTTGACTATGCAAGTTGGACAGCCTGACCTTCAACGAGTTTGGTAAGAACTTTCCTTTTTTGGGTGCCTTTCGTGTGAGGGGCTTCTCTACACCCAACTTGCCTTCTTCTTCTTAAGGAAAGAATCATCATTTTGGCCAACCAAAAGTTTAAAAAAGAAACATGATTTTTTTTACTTAATTTTGTTTTCCTTTCAGGGTAACAACAACACAGAGAGCAAAGTAAACTTTTGTGAGCATAGGCTATATTGATGGATGGTGGTAGACCCATGTGCCAGCCACCTATCAGACCCCACAAACCATTTCAGAGCTTGGGTGGCTCCAACGGTGCAATCCATGTGAACCCATCTCTCACTTCATTAACTCTTATCTTATTTTTCCTATTTATTAATTTTCAAGAGACCTCGACCTAGGAAGACCTCTAAAAACTCTCTCTTCCTGTAACTTCCCGATTGCTTCTCTTTGTTTTTATTTTTTTATTTTAATTAGCTTCTTACCAAGGTGATTTCTACACACTTCTCTTCCTCTCGCTTCCCATAACACAGACACCTCCCCCGTGACCACCCAAACGCTTCCTTACGTTATAATTATTTTTTTTTTACGTTTTTGGGCCTACCACAACTCCAACATGGTTAATCGCCAAGGATAAATATGATATATGAAGAAAATTATTATGTTTGTGAAATGACATATTAGAGTTCCTTGAAATGGTGCATGAAGTTTTGAAAATAAAAAAGGTCTTATTTCTATGAAGTTTCTTGGATAAGCATTTTGATCAACTTATATGGCATAGATAAAAGTGGACCATATAACATGGGCTTGGTTTTTTTTTTCTTGGCTTAAGTAGGTCCAAATATTCATTAAAATTCCAAAGATTCCTGACTTACCTATAAATATGATACATGGCCCACCAAAATAGAATGAATGGGAGAGATAGACTTCAAAGAAAAAGGGTTGTGGGGCCAGTTGAATGGGCAAGACCAGTAGATTGAGCATGGTCTGAGGACCACCTGATGAACTGGTTGTGATGGGCATGTGGGCACAGGAATATTAAAAGCTGTGTGTGTATGTGACTTATGTGTTATGGGCTAGTAATATGATTTATTTTGTCCACAACAACGACATGTAGCTTTTGCTTCTTGTTTTTTCCTTTGCTTTTTTCCCATTTCATTAATTTTCTGTCTGTCTGTGCAGCAGCCGTATGTGGCTGTACCAATTATGTCTTTTTACTAGAATCTTTGATGAGTTTCATGCTAATTTTAGTCTTTTTGTACCCACGTACACGCTACATGAGTCTACTTTTTGACTTTTTGTAGTGGAGCTTATCATCAATAATCATAGATTGTTTCAAATTGGTATTTATTTATTTATTTTTTTTAAACGGTGTTTATTTAATATTAGCTGGTGAGGCTGGAACCAAATATCAAGTGGGTGATCTTGATCCACTATTATTAACCTACACATGATCTCTAATTATGCCTAAACACATCACTAATGTAGAGTAGATTAAAAATAATACAAATTTAATTGGAATAAGAATCATTTACTGATTAGGAGTGTATTTGAACCGAAACCCTTTTGTCATTATCAGATTATGTCCTATATATATATATATATATATATATATATATGTTTTTGATATTTAGTCTAAATAAAATATAGAAAATAATATTTTTGATACAGCTCGACATTATTATTAAACCAACTTCCTTTTATTTTGGTTGTGCTGTTAATTCTATATTCGAAGTACAAAATAATTTGTCTTTGGAGTTACAACGTGAATAAGTTCTATAATAAATCTCTTTCTATTATATATGTCAATTATGAGACAGAACCAAAGGATTAGAAACTCCCACTCAGCACGTTCAATCTGACAAAGCTAGCTCTTAAAAAATAATGATAATAAATGAAAAAGAACCAATTTCTCCTTCTCTTTTTTTTTTTTCATTAAGAACTTTTATTGCATGCATGACCGTTGCACAGAAAGCCACACTACATGTATAAATTAGCTCACAATAATAAAGCCGTCAGAAGAGGTAGAGTTTGTTGGTTAATGTGATATATAATTAATTATAATGTTAGGATTACATTTTTCTTTTTTACACTACTGTACTTCTAATTCAGATAATGTGTCGATTAATTGGGGAATACAAAAATGGACACGAAATAAGACATGTGATATGGGCTGCCGTACCTCGTATATATTATTAATAAATAAACATTAATTTAGTGACGGTGAGACCGACACACACGCAAGTCTTGTGAAGTTTCTTTAATTAGCCAATTCAAAAATGTTGAAGCCACAGCGCTTTTCTTTATCTTTTATGGGTCGCTTACTCTCGTGCATTGTATAATCTTTGACTGCATCGTCTCTGTGTTTTTGTTAATCAGTGGTCGGTAACGTGGTGATGGTGGTGGATATACATGGACGACTCGGTGTGTGTGACTGCGACCTTTTAATTATAGAGTTTGAATCATAGAATTCATAATGCATAACTTTTTATTTGTCTGTATGCACCGTACACTCATTGAAAATAAATATTTGTACACATCAAGATGGCCGTGTATTATAAAAACGTTGTTTGCTTTTCTTTGAAATGGTTACCTTTGGAGTTTTCTGCCACCAGCCATTTTGTTGATTTTATTTATTTTTTTGTTTTTGGTTAGAAGTTACTTTGTGGAGTATTTGATTACGGTCTTTGTTATCAACTATTTGTGGTCATCGGTTGATGCAATTCTTAATTTTTTCCCCCGGTTTGCTTTTTAAATTTTGACTGGGTAATCATTCTTTTGATGTGCTTGGAGTTGGTCATTACCATTGAGAATCAGACCAGGTTTCATGAACTGGACCTACTTGAAAAATAAACAAACCTGATCAGTACTCAACCCATTTTAATTGGTCTATTTATATTTGGACTGGATTGGATTTGGTGTTACTTTACAAAAGAGCATTAATTTAGATTCATTTTGTTTTTTCACGTTCAAATTGTAGGGGTTTTCATTTAAATTTTAGGGGGTTTCACTACTATCTGAGTTTTGCTAAAGATGTATCTTACTCAGATAAGGCCTTTGTTGGTTGTGGAAACTTATGATTGAGCGTGCTTATTTCACCATCAAATTCTCTAAAAATTTCCAGCCAGTATAGTTTGAACAGTACATGATTGGCCCTATTTTCATCTCTATTGGCCAATCTGTTTCTGTTTCTGAAATTCAACTTAATGAGGGTGGATTGGATTGATTCGTACTCTACCTGATCCCACCCATTCCATAGACATCTTATTGAGAACTGTAGCTGATGTGTTAACTTCCGATCTTTTTATTTTTATTTTTATTTTTTTGTTTTTTTTAATGCACAGGGAACTGCATATACTCAATCACTATCGAATAAATCAAAGAAGAAGTAGATAAAGTTGTTTCCACTTTGTAACTCAGGCTGCGGATTTGAAGATTTAAGAGGCCAAAAGTTAGGAGTAGTTTTGGAAATTAGATCAGAAAAGACTTTACTCAGAGACTATAGTGGACAAGTTTGGGGAGGAGATAGCACCTTATGCACTTGGTTTATGCCAAATTTGGTAATATTTAATTTTATGTATTTGAGAAGACTTGTGCTGATGCTTTGAATATGTTTTGCTTGAGACTACATTCTTTATTGTTTAGGCTGCTGCATTTTGGAGGTGTATGAACACTGCTGAAGCTGATGATCCGGGTGCCTTGGCCGCAGTTGGTTGTCTGCGTGCTATTAGCACAATTCTTGAATTAGTCAGCAGGCTTCCTCACCTTTTTGTTCAAGTAGAGCCAACTTTGCTTCCTATAATGCGGAGAATGTTGACAACTGATGGCCAAGGTATGTGTACCACTGTTTTTGGTTTCATTCATGTAATCCTCTATGTACCTTATTATTAGCTTTTTTTTTTTTTTTTTTGTTGGTTTCATTCTGTTATAAACCCTGTTATAAATTGCCAAAAGACCATTTTGAAGTGCATTATAAGTACCCACTTTAGTCATGGTTGGCCTTGGGAATTAGTAGACATGATTAACGTCCTTGAATGCTAAAACTGCTGTGTTGTGTGATCTTTTTTTATTTTTTATTTTTTATAAATTTATAATTGATAGCGAAATAGAAGAGAGGGTGGTGAGGAAGGAGGAGAAATGTTGCTGGATGATTGTTCATTTTGGTGGACTACAACCATTCAATGGAGCAGCAGAGGGAGATGACCATGAAGCAGGGGCAATGTTAACTACTCACACGGAAACACTGTTAACTAAGCTATTGTTCACAAAGTAGGGGCGTTGTATTCAGATACTATGTCCAAAGTTTTTGAACAATCAATTTAACGAAACATCCATCTTCAATCTAAGCAAAAAAAAAAAATGAACCATTGGTGCCTCACCACCACATTGATGGTGCGGCACCGACGGTAGGTGATGATGAAATTGGCACTTGGGTGTAACAAAAAGGAAGTAGTGGTGGGGGCACCAATGGTGTGAAATGGTGTGCTCCCTTAGTGATTTAAGTGCAAGGGCATACGTGGATAATACAAGTAAAGTATGCTTGCTACTTTCCTTAGATTACAATAATATAATATATTTTTATATTTCTCTAATACAATTTTATAATATGTAATCTTTAAATGAAATGAAAAAATAAAATTTTTAATTTTTTCGTGTTTTGTTATATAATGCTGTTTAATTTTCTCTTTTCAAAAACATTAAAACCCCATTCTAACTTCAACTTTTAACAGAAGTTTTAAATTTATAATTGCAAGTGACATTAAAATAACTATTTGAAACTATGAAATAGCTACCGAAAGAAAGAAATTGTACAAGGAATCATTATACAATTTAGTACTCGAATAGCCAATTTTAAAATTACACCCTTATTTTTAAGAATATGTGAAAAATATAACAACATCGAATGCACCTTTTAATCATAATACATCAAAAGACACCATTTTGATGTTAAAAAAAATAAAAAATTAATGTATAATTTGATATATTTTAACTATTTGATGGATTCTATGCAAAATTTAGTTAATTATATTGCAAGGTAAGTATGGTTTAATTGTAGGATTTCATGGAGGTATGTACAGAGAGGCAAAAAAATATGGTTTAGGTATAGGATTCCATGGAGATATGTACAGAGAATGTAAAATACAGTTTAGGTGTAGGATTCGATGGAGGTATATACAAAGAGAATCAAATTGCAATTTCATTTTAGTACATAACCTTCACATTTCGGACTTCACATTAATTTAGTATTTCAACTTTTACTTCTAGACAAGCAGTATTCAAACTGTATGTGTGTATGAATATAATGAAACGATGACCATATTTTTGGACTGTAAAAACATCAGGTACAGAGTGCAAAGCAAAAAAAAAAAAAATTAAATCGTTGGTGCCCCACCACCACATCGATGGTGAGGCATCGATAGTAGGTGATGGTGGAATTAGGCCTAGCATGTAACAAAAAAAAAGTACTTGTAGGGGCACCGATTGTAGGAAATGGTGTGGTGCCTTGGTGATTTGACTACAGGGAGATATGTGGATAATACTAAAAATTAAAAAATTAAAAATTAAATAAAGCTAAAAAATCCATAGGTAGGTTCCATAACATATTTACCTGTTGAAGAAGTCTATAGTATTTTCCTATATAATGTATAAAATAATTAATTAAAGATAAATAGAGCATAGTATATGTGAACTTAAAGTTGGTTCGATTAGTTTTTTTTTTTTTGTAAGAAATTGATTTGGTTAGTTATATTATTCATTTTAATGATAACCATGTAATCTTAGAGGTATTGTTAATTTATTTAATTAGGAGGAAATGTTTCTTGGTAAAAAAGAGAGTAAGATTTAAGTGACATATCCATATATATACAAGCAATCTTTTAAACATAAAACATTAAAAAATATTGTTTTAAGGATAAAATTAACAGAAAAGAATGAAAAATTAATAATGAAAAATGTGAGCAATAAAATACATTCTGTGGCAATCACGTCTTATACATTACATAGTATATATATATATATATATGATGAACCAAAATTGAAGATTCCATTTTTATTAGGACCTAAGTTATAGTATAATATTTTGTGTGTTTTCAAAATGGAAATATTTTATCACGCATTGTTTTCACATCCTTTTGTCTAACCATTTCAGCATAATTGCACACTCGAATAATATCTGAAAAGCTTCCCTTCTCAACCAATGGATGTCATGAAGTTTGATGACGAGATACCTTCTTATGGTACGTAAATGTTGCATAATTTAGCTGTTTCATTAATTTAAATTCTATATATTTGGTTGGGCGAATACATTTTTTTTAGCATATTCGATTTACAAAAAAACAAAAAGTGTATTTGTTATTTGTTAATGTGTTAGTAACTTTTTAAAAAATTGGGGTTCATTACAATGAATGATTAGGGTTTGCTAGGGTTTTTTTTGGGGATTATTTAGAGCTTTTTCTTCCTTGCAATAAAAAAATTAATTTTACATCAATAAATTATTTATTTAAATATATTAAACAATGATGTCTTTGTGCGTCTTTTTGATAGCAAAAATATGTATAATTCAAAGCTTCATTCACTACCACCAAGATCGTATACTATTTGTGCCACTTTTTTCATCATCCTTGATTATACGTACGTATGTCATTGTTTTATCTATATCTTTTTATAGTGGTTATAATTATGTGATACTACTTCTAATTTTATCCACCATTTTTTATTTCGTACTCTTGGCATAAGTTGTATATAAATTTGTTGACCCATGGTGTTGATATTTCAATTACAACATTTAACTCAAAGTTAAAATTATGCTTTTGATCAAAATAAAAAATACCGATACTATTTTTTTTTTAGAGGAATCGCATGACTTCATTTTTAACTTTATACTTTTTTTTTTCTTATTATTAGATTTCAAACTTCCTTATATTTTTTTTTGTTTTTAAACTTTTATTTCTTGCAAATAATTTCCCATCTCTTTTCTTGCCATTTGCAATTTCAAATAAATAAAGAAAGTGTAACAATCAAAACTCTATGTTTAAATTTCAATATTTACTAGATAAAGTAGAGTGTGTTAAATATTAGAATAAAGTATAGCCCTTTTTTCTTCTTCGCGGTGCTTGAAACATTACTTAATTCAACAGGAATTCATTTTATTAACTAATCATCAAGTATTAAAATACAATAACTCCTAGAAAATAATGAATAGAATGCATGCCGGATGGGTTACTTTTTTTAAAAAATTTGCCTTCATGCTCAAGCAACAACCTAGGCAGTCAAATAAGGTTGCAGATGCTTTAAGTAGGCGTGCTTCTTTGCTGCCAGCAGTTTGTATGGAGATTGCAAGGATTGACCACTTAAAGGATTTGTACTTTGAAGATGAAAATTTTGGTGAAATATTGTAACGGTGTTCGAACACGGAATTCGTATATGCTTTTCTTATTCAGGATAGATTTCTTTTCAAAGGAACACAACTATGCATTACTCATTCTTTTATGCATGAATATTTAATCCGGGATTGTATGAAGGAGGTTTAGGTGGCCATGTAGGGCGTAACAAGACCATTAGTTTGGTGGAGGCGCAGTTTTATTGGCCTCAGTTGAAAAGAGATGTTGGCCGATATGTATAAAGATGTCCAACTTCTCAATGGCGAATGGCCAAGTGCAAAATATTGGTCTTTACACTCCCTTGCCAGTTCCTAAAACTATTTGGCAAGATTTGACCATGGATTTTATGCTTAGTCTTCCTTGCACTCAATGGGGATATGAATTGTTTTTGGTGGTGGTTGACAGATTTTCCAAGATGGCACATTTCAGTGCTTGTAAGAAGACTGCTGATGCTTCTCATGTGGCTACTTTTTTCTTCCAAGAAATTGTTCGTTTACATGGCATTCTCCGTTTGATAACGTCGGATCAGGATGTAAAGTTTTTGAGTCATTTTTTAAGAACATTGTGGAATACCTTTGATATTTCTTTTAAATTTAGTAGTACACATCATCTGCAGATAGATGGCAGATCAAAGTGGTGAATCATACTCTTGGAAATATTATTAGGTCAATGACTGGACATAAACCGAGGCAATGGGATTTGGCATTACCTCATATTGAGTTTATATTCAATAGTATGCCTAATCGTTCTACATAGAGGGCTCCTTTTGTCATTGTCTACATTAGCATTCCTAAAAATCCGGTGGAATTGGCAATGTTTCCTTATGCTTCAGATTTTTTAGCAAGATGCAGTAGATATGGTGGAAAGGGTGCAACGCATTCATCAGGAAGTAAAGGCTAATTTGGTGGTAGGTGGTTTAAGGATTTTCATGTTGGTGATCTTGTCATGGTGCATCTTAGAAAGGGATGTTTTCTAGCTGGTACATACAACAAGCTTAAGGACAAGAAGTTGGGTCCTTTTTTTATCCTACAGTAGTTTGAAGATAATGCGTATAAAATGGAGCTTGTAGCAGATATGAACATTTCCAATACTTTCAATGTTGCTAATATCTATGAGTACTTTCCACGGGATGAACTTTCTTTGGTACCACAAAACTCAAGGACGAACATGGCTTGAACATGTGTATTTTACAAGCAAAGTGAAATGAAAATTCCATTTGTTACTGAGTATAATAGTGTGCAGGGGTCATTATTATATTATAAGTTATATGCATGTTGAATTGAACCTTCAATCCAATTAGTATCAAAATAAGTATGACAATATTAAAAGATAATGATAAAAAATATAGCAACTAAAAGATACTGTGACAAATTATATAATGTAATGAATTTGTCACAAAAGCAGTAATAATAAACTAATGAGTGACAAAACAAACAGTGATGAAATAACTATCATAATCTTCTATAATAACGAAACAAACAGAGTCACTATATTACCAACTCATATTTCGACACCGAGATTTTCTGTGACAATTTTATTTGTCACTGAAAAATAAAATTCTATCATAATATCATATAGTGACAAAATAAACGGGATTACTGTATTATTAACTTATGAATGGATGTTATTTATGTTAATTGAAAATCGACATTGATATTTTCTATGACAATTTTAATTGGCACTGATAGTTATTGTTACAAAAGTTACCTATGTGATAGATATTTTCAATGACAATAATTACTATTGTTACTATTATATATTGTGACAAATGTTTAGTATGTCACAAATAAAATCAGTGACAAATATTTTTATCACGGTAAAATTCTGTCATTAGCAGAAACCGTCACTGAAACCTATATTGTCACAGAAAGCCAAAGTTTGACTAAATTATTAGATGTAATTAGTGTCAAAAAGTGTGGATACAGTGACAAATTTTAATCTTTACTGTGGTGAAATTTTTTTACACAATAGTCATTAAAATCAGTGACAATTAAAAAATTGTCACAGGAAAGTCACAATTAGTAATGAAAAATTAAGTTTTCACTGAAATAGAATTAGTGGCTAATCTACATTGACAATCGATTTTCATCACAAATACAGGTATAATGACAAAAATTGCATTCAACAACAAATTTGTGTTGTCACAAATGTTATACTTTATTGTAGTGGATACACTTAAGGATCAGTAGTGATCTTACTTATGAGTGGATTTTATTTAAATTAAATTAAATATATTTTTTATTTTAAATTTTAATATTTGAGATTTATTTTATGAAGGTATTTTGAAAATTAAAATATATTAAAAATAAATGGTTTTTTCCCATATGTCTAGCATATAATTATATATGTATTGGTTATCCAAAACAATTTTATTGGTTTTTATGAGATTTTTCTTAAATTACCATCTCATTCCATATTTTTCACATTCTTTTTCCTTTCTTCTCCACTTGTATAATTATTATTTATTTTGTAATATATTTTTCTATAAAATACATCAAATAATGAGCATTTTGATTTTTTAATCAAGTTATTTTGATATATGTTTAATGAAATATGAGTTTTACAATTTTATTTGTTTTTTTTTTTAAATTTTACTTATAACTACCATCTCATTCCTTATGTTTTCACATTTTTTCTTCTTTTTTTTTTTTTCCTTTCTTCTCTACTCATGATTTTTACTTACTTCACGGCATTTGTTCTTGTAAGTTGTGAGCATTTTGATTTTTAAATTAAGTCATTTCGATAAATATTAAATGAAACATGATTTTTTATAATTTTATTAGTTTTTCAGATATTTTACCTACAAAAAATGGGCAAGCATTGCCTAAAGTGGGTGGTCCACATAAAAAATGGGCAGTCCTCGTCAAAATTGAGCTAGCCTCATCCAAAATGGGCGGTCCTCATTGAAAATACGCGAGCCTCACCAAAATTGAGCTGTCTTAGCCCAAACTGAGCATTTTTTTAAGAAAAAATAATGAATTTGTAAAAATTATATTTCATTTAATATTTATCAAAGTGACTTGATTAAAAAATAAAAATGATCACAACTTGATAAAGTTTTTAAAAAATAATATCATAAAATAAATAAAAATCATATGAGTAGATAAGAAATAAATAAAGAGGTGAAAAAAATAACGAATGAGATGTTAGTTATAAGCATGATTTAAAGCATCGGTATTGACTGAAATATCAAAAGTTAAAAATACGAAAATATCAATGGAAATATTGATAAAATATGGATATTGATAAAGCTGTAAAAAATAACGAAAATTAATAACAAAATATGAAAATTTTCAATAAAATTTTAAGATATGTTTATTAACTAACTACTTTATCAATTTAACTATATTTTTTTTAAAAAAAAAATATTGATTATAAGTTATATTTCTTATAATTAAAAGACCTACAATACTCGTTGACAATAACAAAAATGACATTATTTTTTGTTATGAATTATTTTTTAATTAGAATAATAATACAAGTATATAATTACTTAAATATAAATATCACATAGAATTTCTTGGTAGTTAAAAATGTTTACTCTCTTCCGCATCTTCATTTCCAGTAGTATATTGAGAAATATTTATCAAACAATACATCTACTTGATAGTTTTGCATGTAATTATTAATATGTCAATTATATCGATCTGGTATTACACGTGATTGTTACTGATATTGTGATATGGATATGATATTAGTTGGCTTTGTGCATAATTATTGCTCCCTAATGGTTGAGCTTGATAAAATATCTATGAATTATAACTTACTGACATTTCAAAATTATCTATTGAATAAGGGTTATATTCATCTCCAACCCTCTTTGATCCAAAATTAGTAAAAAAAGATTCCTTTTATTGTTGTATAATTACCATTGTACTCATTTCTCTATGTGTATAGTCTTTTTCTACAGCACCAATTTCTTGTCTAGCATATCTAATTCCGTGATCTTCATCTTACGTTGCATGAGTGTAATATTCTTCACCAATAAATGAACTCAATATATTTTGAATTATACTTAAGTACTTTTATATAATATGTAAGAATATCATAATTATAGTGTGAAAAAAAAAACATTGCACAATATGTGAAACGTTGAAAGCATATAAGTATAATAATTATAATTTGAGAAAAAAATACTCATGTTGTACTTAATAGTTAATACTTATAGTTATACATAATATCTGAAAGTATATGATAATTATAATTTGAAAAAAAAAATATTCATGTTTTACTTTTGTCTAAAATCTAAAGGTGTATTATTTATTTCAAAATTTTTATGGAAATTTTCACAGATATGTCGAAAATTTGTACAGATATTTCATAAATTTTCATGAAAATTTTGACCAAATTGTGAATGAATTTATATGAAAATTTTAAATGGAAACATCACAAAAATATAAAAGGATTTTGACGAAAATTACAGAAATTAATGAAATTTCGTAAATATTTTCGATTTGTTAATATATGGTTATAAGTAAAATATTAGAAAAACCAATAAAATTATAAAAATCATGTCAAATTCAATATTTATTTAAATGACTTAATTTAAAAAATGTTTATAATATGATATAGTTTTATAGAAAAATATGTTGTAAAATAAATAAAAATCATAAGAGTAAGGAATAAAGGAAAAAGAAGGTGAAAAAAATATGGAATGAGAATAATATGTGTGGTTGTGAGTGTTAACTAATAAAAGGTACTTTTTATAATAGTGGTTATTTTTTAAAAAGATCATGACCATAAAGTATTTTTACAATTTCAATTAGTGGGGTGTGCATTTGATCAAGTTACCCTTTATATATTGGTTATCAAAGCTAATATTTGGCATTTGATATAAATTTACTACACAGAGTTTTTTAAACTTGTTTACACATTCAAAAGTTGATATTAATCAAAATATACATGCTCCTAAATACGAAATTCCGGTATAAAAGAAAATAGTCTTACAACCCACTACTAGAATTAATAAAACTGTCGGATATCACGATAACCCAAGAAAGCTTCTAACTTTTGTAATTGTTTTAGGATGCTTCTAATTTAGTATTACTTCCACTTTCTAAGGGCCGACAAAAATTACTTGTGATGATATTATATGTCCCAAAAAAATTACATTGTTCAATCAAAACTTACATTTTCCAAGTTTAGCATACAATTGTTTTTTTCTCATTAACTGCAATATGATTCTCAACATGCTCTACTCATTTCAAGAATAAATTAATATGTTATTAATAAACACCACAATAAATCCATCCATGTAAGGTTTGAATACCCAAATTATTAGATCCATAAACACTTTGGACCATTAGTTAATCTGAATGTCATTACTAAGTATTCATAATGTCCATATAGTGTTCTAAAAGCAATTTTGGGTACATTTGACTCCTTAATCCTTAACTAATGATATCCTAATCTCAAATCAATTTTAGAAAACACTTTTGCACTTTGTAGCTGATCAAATAAGTCATCTATACATAACCCTATACTACCATCATTTTTCTTCATAAATAGTATTAGTGTACCCCAAGATGAAATATTGGATCTAATAAACCCTTTATTCACTAATTCTTACTATTGCAACTTCAACTTCTTCAGTTCTATTGGTGTCATACTATAATGTGCCACATAAATATGAGTAGCACTAAGAATGAGATTAATGGTAAATTTTACTTCTCTGTTTGGAGGCAAACTTGTTGGTTCTTCAGGAAATACATTTGGAAATTCCCTTGCCACATGTATCTCCCCTAACTTATCACTACTTTCCTTAGTGTCAAACACATGCGTAAGTTATGTTTGACACCGTTTTCTTAACAGTTTCATGTGCACTCATTATCGATATTATGCACTGTGGAGTTATTTTACGCTCTCCTTTAAATATTATTATAGGTTTTCTTGGTCTCATAAAAGTAACTTTCTTTGTAAGACAATCCATTGTGGCATGGTGCTAAGCTAACCAATCCATACCAAAAATTGCTTCTAGTTTTTGGTCTCCCACCAACACTACACAATCTTTGAATACATTCTTTGCTATCAAAGATTCTCACAGTGGTGTAACCACCAATAAACCACACTCCAAAGGTTATAGATTTCTATTCGCAGACATTGAAAATTTCTTGGCTATATATAAATGAATAGAACCCGAATCAATTAACATATAAGCATGCATACCAAAGATAGTGGTATCTACCACTTTAGAGGTAACTTAACCTTCTTACTGATTTATTGCATACAATCTTTCTTGATCTCTAGATCTACTAGGTTGATCGCTTTGCCTACTGCTACTTGCTTCATCCACTTTCTATTGAGCCCCTAGACTACCACCAAAATGAAAATTCCTCTGAAATTGAGTTTGACTCATAGCTTTTCCCTATCTCTGCCTTGAACTCCCCTAGAATGAACTCCCTACTTACTGTAAAGTTTGACAATTTCTCTCAATATGCCTTATCTGCCCACATTGATAGCAATCTAAACCCATAGTTTGAAAAGGTCCAATATGGTTTCCACCATAGAACCGATATATAGGCTGACCATGAAAACTCTATCTACCCTGCTCATATTGTGCCATATATTCAGTCCCACCTTTGATGTCTCCTAGAACTGCCATTGAAATTTTGTGTAGGACCCTGGTCCCTCAATCCACCAACTGACATATGAGTGTGTCCCTGACTATAGTATTATTGTTGCCTTCTACCTATGTCAAATGTACAACTCATTCCTTGGTCACTACTTAAACTTGATTGGTTTTCTCCTGTTTTATATGGTTTTTCATCTTGAGTATGTAACTGAAAGGATTGCTAGCTCCTTTTTCTTTTGCCTATCTCTCTTCTTATTCTTTCCTTATTTAAGGTTCTTTCTACTTAAAAAATCCTGAAGCCACCACTGATAACTTGATGTTACTTTTTAAACCTTCTTCAAATTTATTTCACTTTTGGTACTCATCCTTCATAATGAAAGGAGCAATGCATTGCTAATTCCAAGAATTTTTCTCATACTCCTCCACCATCATATTGCCTTGTCTGAGCCTTATAAATTCTTTTACTTTCTCATCATGGAAACTAATGGGGAAGTATTGTGCATAAAAAGTCTCATTAAATACACTCTTAATAATCATTGAAGGATCCGAATATCTAGCCTACATTAATAACTACCAATGATAGGCTCCTCCATCTAACAAAAAAGTGACATACAATAGCTTCTAATCATCCCTGCACCTTAATAAGGCAAATACCCTCTTTAATCTCTGTAAGGATTTCCTATACCCACAAATATAGTTGCTCTAAGGAAACACAATTGACTCATGGTTAGATCAACCTCTTGCTATAGCTAGCCTTGGGTAGAACTGGTTAACGTAAGTGATGAGCACTTGAAAATGTATATTTATTAAAATTTAAATCATTATTGTACACTTAAAACTATCATTAATTTCTCTTGTTTAAGTAATTTTTTACGTTTAAGTTTAAAAGTAAAAATAAATTGAAATGTGTATTTTTTACAGAGGTTTAATAAAATGGGTGTATATTTCAATCTAGAAGGCTAATTAAGATAATTCTTAATGCAATGAAAAGAGGACTTAATACACTACAATATTATAGTTATCAATAAAGCCCAGTTCAGAAGTTTAGTGTGTCATATTTGGGCCACAATACAACTATTCGGCACCCAGAGACCAACCCAATATATTTCTGTATTTAGGTTGTATCTCACAAATTACAAATTCAAATATAGTAATTTTTTATGTTCTAAAAAGCTAAGGGTTGCGTTTACAATATTAATTTTTAGAGAAAATGTTAAATCCACCAAATTCAATGCGATATGGTCAGTGCAAGTGAGAAGACAAGCATGATATGAATTTTCAATTCAACTTAACCTTATATCCACCTTCATACAAGTCTTTTAGCATTTAGCACTCTTAATATTCTATAAATACCTGTATTGACTACTCATTTGAAAGCTTAGAGTGGAGAGATCAAGACCATACTCTTGTATATTTTATTTCTCTTTTGTTATAATTCTCTTTTATTCTAAATGAAAGTTATGTTTATCTCATTCGTCTTTTTTTCTTCTTTCTTTTGTATGAGTAACTAAACTTCATTTTGCTAGGGTAAAAGGTTGAAATTCTTGGAAATGAAATGAGGTTAGATTAATCTCCTTTTTGAACTTTAATATTTATATTATAAAATTGTTAGTATATGTTTTGTATTTGTTTTCAATCAATTTTAAAAACCTCCATGTAAAGTGGGGATCCTGATTCATTGTTGACAAGATATTGACACAATGAATGCTTGAACCCATTTACATGTGTTGGTGTTATTTGGTAATTAAAAGTAAATATAATACAAAATATATATAACTACAAATGAACTTTAAATGTTATATTTTCCGATTAAAACTTCTATTATGTGTGTATTCCAATTGAGTTATTAAAAAAAATTAATCTTATACTTAATTTATATGCCAAGAGTGGATCCCCTAACCCTAGCAAATCCTTTTATCATCTTAATTCGTGTAACAATACATTCTTCATCAATTCCTTGTGGATTGACCTCAGACTCCCTAGAAATTATTATTTGAGACAACCTGCACTTGAGATTGTAATCTTTTAGTTGTAACAAGTTTTTGGCGTTGTTGCCAGGGAATTGGTTTTAAGAATAAATTTGAGGTTTTCTTTCTCTAATTAAACTTCACAAATATGGTATATTTCTTCCTTTTTTTTGTCTTTTATTATTTTGTTTGCATAATATATTGAATGGTTGGTTTTATTATACCACCTACTTGTTTATTATCTCTAAATGTCATGGAAGACCAAGTTTCCTAATCTTTATTAATTTCTATTTCTAGTTTTATTATATTGTCTACTTATTTGTTGTTAAATATCATGGAAGACCAAGCCTTCTAATCTTTGTTCATTTATATATATATTTGTTTTTCTTTTTCATAAATATCATGGAAGGCTAAGCTTACTAACTCTTATTAGTTCCTTTTTTAATTTTCATTTTCATGCTCAATTCGTATCGTGATTCAAATTTTGGTTGCTTGATTAAAACTAATCCTGGTATTTTGCATATTAACTTGTTTAGACCACCTCCACATTCACATGCAATTGACATAATGGTTGAAAATGAAAATGTGCACGATGAATATGAAAATCAACCGTTGCGAACCATGCGTGAATATTTACAACCTCCTAGAAATTCTAATCCATCATGTTTTATCTTTCCACTTAATGCCAACAATTTCAGATTTAAGTTAGGTATGATTTCATTACTTTTTAATTTTTATGGCTTAGAATCCGAGAGCCTATATTTGTATCTTAAGAAATTTGAGGAAGTGTCTACCACATTTAATGATCAAAATTGCACTGAAGAGATTGTTAAAATTAAATTATTTTCTTTTTTTAAAAAAAGATAAAGCAAAAACTTGATTTAACTCTTTGAAACCAAGGTCAATTGGTACATGGCAAGAAATGCAAGGTGAGTTTCTAAAGAAATTTTTTCCAACACACAAAACTAATACTTTGAAAAGAAAAATCCAAAATTTTTCTCAAAATTCAAATGAAGCATATTTTCAATGTTAGGAACGTTTTAACGATTTGTTAAATTTTTGTCCACATCATGGTTTTGAGAAATGGAGTACCATAAGTTTTTTTATGAAGAGTTAACATCTAAAACTAAATAATTTTTTAAAACAATATGCAATGGTGAGTTCCTTGATAAAGAACCCGAAAAAATTTTAGAATATTTGGATCACATGGCTGAAAATTCTCAATCTTGGTATGGTACTAATCCATCTGAAAATTCAATTAGATCGAATCTTACAAGTGTTAATAAAGAAAAATATCATCTTAGCCAAGAAGATGATCTAAATGCTAGGTTCGCTAGTTTAGCTAGAAAGATTGAAGCCATGAAATTAGTGAAAGTAAAATAAATCAAATTTGTGCAAAATGAAAAAATTTATGGTATTTGTGATGATTTTGGACATTTAACAAATGAATGTCCAAAATTTTCAGTTTTTAAAGAAGTTGTACATGAATAAGTAAATATTATGAATAATTTTAAAAAGCCATTTAGATCTTCTTTTTCAGATTCATACAATCCGGGATGGAGAAACTACCTGAACTTCAATTGGAGGAATGACAATAATTCTCATGCAATGCTCTCTTAAGGTACATCAAATATTTCTCCATATGCATCCTCATGATTGAGAAATCTTCAAGAAACAATACAAGCATTTATTCAAGGCCAAACAATAATGTTTTTTTTTTTTCACTTTTTACTTTTGATTTTACAATATCCTTGACATGTTTTTCGATTCCATATTTTCTTTTCAGATTTTACAAAACTCCTATGAATTTTTAAATTATATTTTCCACCAAGACTTTTAATGTTTAGGTATATACTATTCATAGGTATTAATTTTTTTATGAACTATATAGGCAATCAAGAATGCATCCACATTTTTTATTTTTTTTAACAATTTGAAGTTTATGTTAGTTTAATTTAATTATTTACATGTTCTTGTCAATTTCTTTTTAAATCCACATATTTACCCTTGTATATATAATAAATCTGTTTCAATTTTTTTTTAATATTTAATCCACATCATCTCAATTACATGTATGTTTTTACTTGTGACTTTTTTTATTATTAATATTAGAAAGTTGAAATATATGTGAACATCATTATACTATTGATTTTTTCCTTTTGCACTAACATTTTTGTTCTATTCTTGCTTTTGAAATTGTTATTCTTTTTGTAATTTTTTCAATATATATTTTTGTTTCCTTTCATTCATTCCCTATATAGCAGTAAATTAAAATGAAATTATAAATTTCTCAATAATTAATGATAAAATTATTAGCTGGACGGCTCTTCTTTATTAAATCATTTCTTGCATTTTTGTCTATATAACCTGTATACTTCTCATTTTGGTATAAAATTCATTCAGGCCATGAATCAACATACTTTACTATAAAAATATATCATAGAGGAGTAGTACAAGGAAATACCTATGTTGGAGGACAAAGAAATTACTTTGATAACTGTGTTGTTGACAAAATATCCTTAATATAAGTGGATAGCATGGGTATAGAATTAGGGCACAAAAAACCATTTGGTTTTTATTACAAGGAGAATGATTACAATTTGTAATATGTTTTAATGGATTATTATATTTATCAAGCTTCTCTGCATTGCTTAGAAACAACAAGATTTCTAGAGGTGTTTTTAGACCCTCAAAAAAATAGAAAGAGTTATCATGCTAGACAGTATAATGATGTTGAAACACCTGTACAGAAAAAAAAAGTATGCGGTTGAAGAAAATAGTAATATTGGCGAGGATTCTACCAATGTTGTGTAACAATGAGAAGGTATACTGCTAGGTCTTGCTTTACTTGTGGATGAAATGGCCACAACAAGAGGACATGTTTCTATGAGGAAAAAAAATTATCATCATCGTAAAAAAAACAGTAAACTAGGAAAAAAGAAGAAGCAGTGAGCAAAAAGCCAAGAACGAAGATAAGTCAACTAAGTAAGACAAGACATTATGAAAGTTTTGATTGCACTTTTTGTGCCTTTTTGTAAAATAACTTTTATGTTTTTACTGACATTGTTAATGTATATTATTAGAATCAGTTATACCTTCACAAATGGTAATTAATATTGACATTTATATAAACCAAAAACACTTACTAATATGTATTGAATAGTTATGAATTTGTGTTATAATTAACTTTTACTTATATTGGAA
Organism: Rhamnella rubrinervis; assembly: GCA_007844105.2. Classification (NCBI taxonomy): domain Eukaryota; kingdom Viridiplantae; phylum Streptophyta; class Magnoliopsida; order Rosales; family Rhamnaceae; genus Rhamnella; species Rhamnella rubrinervis. The sequence continues at coordinate 4,393,475 of CM017575.2, read as the reverse complement.
AGTTATGCTATTTGTTAGTGAAGAAAAAGAAAAAGAAAATAAACATTTTTCGTTTATTAATTACAATATGAATTATTTTGCATAATACATTTAATTTATATTTACACTTTAGGGTTTACCTTTATTGTTAACTAATTTCTATATTTATATATATCTATGTTTTTTAAACATTAATGTTATATATATTTTTCTTATTTTTGTAATGTACTTTCATCATATATAATCTTTATTTAATTGGAATAAAAGAATCATTTTTTTGGATTGGTCGTGTTAGATTATATCATACTCTTTATTTTTATTCCCTAAAAAACACCAAAATTTTATTGTATACTCAAACTTTACTATACCACTTGACCACATTTTACAAAAACTATATGATTTATGTGCACACAACCACCATTAAAATAAACACGAAAAATCCCACCAATAAAAGGGTTTATCTTGCCAACACAATCGATATCAATATATGTACACAATACTTGAAGAGAACACTTACAAATTATAAGGTGTCTACTTATAAAGACTAGATCTCAATCCATATTTCTTCTATGTCACACTTCACCATGTCCTACAATAGTATAATCTTCCTTTTAAATTAAACACAATTAATTCTCTACAAATGCTTAAAGATATTTCATATTGTGCACATTTACTTTCTCCTCAAATATAATTTTATAATCAATTTCATAAGGGATACCAATTTAATTAACAATTTTATACACATTATCAATAATCATCGTCAAAAGAGAAGTAGAATTATCAATTTATTTTTTAAATCAAAATTTTTTTCTTAAAATTTAAAATATTAAATGAAATAATTATATTTAAAAATAAATCAAATTTTCAATTAATATTTTTGAAAACCATGTGCAAAGCATATTGCATGATCTAGTATATATATATATATATATATATATATATATATATATATATATATGAGTTTTTTTATGTCATATCATCTCTGAGACCCATTTGAATTTTTTTGACCAATGTTTTTTAAAATTATTATTTTGGCCAGATTTTGAAGGAAAAGTCGAATATATCCTGAATATTTGTAGGTTTCTTATGCTTTTTTTTTTCATATCCATGTCTTCTTCGTCACTGTCTTCTCTTCTTCTTCTTCAAGATCTCTTCTTCTAAAATGTTTTTTTTCTTCTGGATTTTTTTGTACAAGTCTTCTTAGTATTCTTCTTCTTTTTCTTTTTCTTGGTGTTTTGTGTTTCTTATTCTTCATCTTCTTCTTTTTCGTCTTTTTTTTTTCCTTATTCATCATCTTCTTCAAGTTCTTCTTCTTCACTCTCATCCTTTTTTAATTTATATATTTAATTCATTAGAAATTCGCCGCTAATGAAGTGGAATTCATTCCTGACGAATTGAGTTTTAGCGACGAATTTTATTGTTGACAAAGTGACTTTAAGCGACGAAAGCATTTGTCGCTGACGAAGAACTTCGTCAGCTTTAGCAACGAAGAAATTCGTCTCACGAAAGAAGTTTTAGCGATGAATTTTGTTGTTAACGAAGTGACTTTTATCGATGAAGAAATTCATCACTGATGAAGTGACCTTCGTTACTAAAGCTGACGAAGTTCTTCGTCAGCTATAGCGACAAACTTTGGTAACAAAGTTAGTCTCTGACAAAGTGACTTTTAGTGACAAATTAATTCGCGACGATTTCTTTTAAATTTTTTTTAAAAGATTTAATTTTTAAAATTTTTTAATATTCATCAAAGCTTATCATAATTTTTTTATTACATTCTATTTTTTTTTATATAACTATTTAAAAATTTCAAATATATAATTACAAAAATATTTTGATGAATTATAAAAACTAAAGTTAAAAAAATAATTGATCATTTAAGAATAAAATAATTATTTAAAAAAATAGATTAAAAAAAATTCAAATATTATTAAACCTAGATATGATATCGAAAAACCCTATATATATTTGGGTTAACCCCAATATCAGCTAGTTTAGTTTTTAAAAATAGGCTCATTTATCTTTAAAATGGACTAACCGAGGCCCAAATTAGATAGTGGGCATGTTATCTTCCCAAAAGGTTGGGTCGAGTCAATTTTATTTCGTGGTAAAAGGGCTAGATCATAGTCATCAATATGCTCAACTGCAATAATGACTATTCCAAGTAAAATCCAACCTGTCTCTGTGCACCTAATTATTCAAAAAAAAAAAAATCAAACTTATCTTTGTGCAAGTCAACAAGTTAGCAAGCCTCTGCTTTTTGGAGCATATTGAACATTGCTCTGGCAAAGACTTTGATTGGACCCACTCTTTGGGTTTGTAGGTCTTCATGGGCTCTTGTTCTTAGGCTTAAGCTAAGGGGTTTAAATTCAAAGCCCAACCATTTTGCTCCCTCTGAATTTACTCCATCACACCGAATCAACACCTTTCAATAATTTAAGGCATACACTAAGAAACACACTTTTATATTTTTTAAATTATTTTGTTGGTGTTTATAGGGTCAAATGGGTTTAGTTACCTTGCTTCTGTAAATGGTTCCATGATCATGATGAGCAAAGTTTAAAGAAGCCTGATTCCTCAATAGAGACAACCTTGGTGGAGTACCTAATGGTGCCACCTGGTAGTTCCTTTGAAAATGTTTCCAATAAAATATTGTTCCTCATTACACAACAAACTTTATGATCTCCTCTAAAAAGTGTAAAGTAACAATTCTTCAATTCTCATTCCAGAGATTTCCACTCAATGAGTAACAACAAGACTACAATTTTGAAGCATTAATATTTTTAACTTCCAATTTTGCATTGTCCCTGATAGACGATTCTTAAGTCTAGAAATCGTAGAAGTGATCTCAATCCTGAACATCCAAATTCAGTAACACCACTCTGTTTAAGTCTATAAGCAAAATGAAAGCAGAGCTGTTAAGATAAAGAGGAAGATTGGGTGATTCTGAAGTAATATTTTACCCAAAAATCATCTCATGCTGTAGCCTGAGTGAGTCCCCAATACTACGCTTCTAATTCCCAGCCTGCTGGCAAAAAGTTCACAAACTTTGTCCATTGACTACTAGTGTGGAGTACTGGAATTGATCATAGTTGCTAAATATATAAATTATACAAACACATTTTTTAATAATAAACCCGTAATGAAATTGCATCCAAATAAACCCATAGTTATGTTTTTTTGTTTTTTTTTTGTTCTAGCACTGAGTGTGGTGTAGGATCGTATATAGTGGATGATCATTAGCAAGTTTGTAATTAATGGTGATGATGCGTGGCCTAGTAGGACCCACGTGGCTTAAATATATTCTATTGTGAAATGGATTTTGATAAAAGAAAATAAACCGATATGCCGTCGGTATTACTTATTATTTCATTAAAAATCTAAGAATTAAAATAAAGATTAGTCAATCTTAATCCTTAACAGAATAATAGATTTAATTGTCTATAATTTTATTAGGAAATGGACACGTAGTTATGACAATTCAAAACAAACTCGCTATGAATTCCTAGAAAACACATAAGCATAGAGCAAGCAGGGAGATTTTAGATGGATCTACCATATGTATTTAAATTCTTCCTCTAGCTAGGAACTGGCAAAAATATTCCAGTTTTTGCTGTGGCTCTTCATCACGGAACAGTAATTTACTTGGCATCGTTCTTCTGAAATCTGTTGAGATCAGAAAACTCATATCTATATATATATATATAGTATATATAAGTCTAATTAATATAAAAAAAAAATTAGGAAACCAAACTGAAGTAGCTAGGAAATTGAAGCAAACCCTGATTATCAAAACTTCAAGAATTAAAATAAAGATTAGTAAATCTTAGTTATCCTCAACAGGATAGTAGATTCGCTTATAATTAAAATAAGAAACAAACTCATAGTTATGCCGACCAAACTCTCCATGAATTCCTTAACAAAGCAATATTAAACACAGAGCAAGTAGTGGAGATTTTAGATCGTTCTGCCATATTGTTTGTGTAGGAACTGTCAAAAGATTCAGGTTCTCATCACGTAATTAAGTCATCGTTCTTCTAAACTCTGTTGACAAAACTCATACCTCTCTCTTTATATGTATGCAATTAATATAAAAATTAACTGAAGTAGGAAATTATAAAGCAAGCCTTGATTAGGAAACTAGAGCAAAATTAACACGTGAGTGTAATATTCTTCAATCGCAGGTGGTGGAATAATGTCAAGGAACTTGAGGAAGTTGATACAGTTAGGTCGTGGGTCTTATGGGACCGTCCACTTGGACGTACCCATCAGCCCTCCTTTTCTACAAAAGCATGCGCAGCTGTGAATCCTCAAGCTCGAGCACTCATCCACTCTCCAAAAGAAGATCGGGTTTTGCAATGGTTGTCCAGTTGTCCAGAGATGGTTCATTGTTACGGCAACGAACAAAGCTTTGAAAACGGTCCCAGAGTCTACAATTTGCTTCTGGAATATGCATCGGGAGGCAGCCTATTCGACATGATACAATCGTATGGAGGAAGTATACCCGAGCAGAAGGTGAAGATATACACCCGAATGATATTGAAGAGTCTTTGTTGCATCCACCAAAAGGCAACGTTCATTGCGATCTAAAGCCTGAAAATATTCTAGTCTTTGTTAACGACCACGGTGTCAAGCAGCTAAAGATTGTTGACTTTGGATTGACAAAAGAACCAGGCAGAGAAGAAGAGACCAGTAGGTTCAGGTTTAGAGGAACTCCGCTGTACATGTCGCCGGAATCATTCGTGTTCGGAGAAGTCGAAGCCGGGTTGGATATATGGTCTTTGGGATGCATTGTGATGATGATGATATGTGGAAAGCTACCATGGTCAGGGTTGAAAAGGGATAGTTTTGTTCGTTGGCTTGCTTTGAGCAATGAGGAACCGGAGCTGTATTTGCCACAGAATATGTCTGAGAACGCGAAGGATTTCTTGAGGAAGTGCTTAGTAAGAGATCCAAGAAAGAGATGGACGGCTAAGATGTTGTTGAATCATCCATTCGCTGTTGAAGGACATATCTTGAGTTAGTTGGAGCAAATGCGTTGCTCTAATAACTTTTGACACTGTCTCTTACACGCAGGTACGTCTTGGTCTGGAAATTGATGCATGGACCCAGAGAGATTCAATTTTTATTTTTATTTTTTGGTGAGATTTCTTGAAGTTTAAGAAACTATTTTGTTTGATTTGTCTCGTGCAAGAGACGTGTGTAATACATTATTTTTTTTAATTTTTTAATGAATGAATGAATTTTATCGAAAGAAAAAAAGAAAAAGAAAATAGAGATGATGATAATGGAATTTAGTAACATGCAATATGTGTACGTGAGCCGGAAGAGAACTATAAAATTAAACAATTTGATTTTAATTTTATTGGAATGAAATTAAATAATTTGATTTTAATTTTATTTGTAGCCACTAGTCTACGCAATAGCATTGCCGGTATTTATTGGAACGATGAAATTGCAAGTTAAAATCATTACTTCTAATAACATACTTTATATATTCTCGTTATTTTCAAAATAGGGCATATTAAATTTAAATCAAAGTTGGAAATCAAATTAAAATACTAAAAGAATATCATAGGCTATTACATATTATTAACATTATGAAAATCATAATAAAATTAGAGGAATTACAGTTGAAGCGTGGAAGACCACACTTATCAAACAACCAGCCATGAATTAAAAACCCTCTGAAAGATTGAAGAAAAAAATTATTATTTTTTAGGGAGACATTCAACAGAAAAACATAAACTTTCTTGTCTTATCATAAATTGGGGTCTAATTAATTGTCTGCTAGAAAAAACAACTAACTCTATATTGTCATTCTCATGCGTTATGCCACAAACACGAATTGAGATATGTTGTCCCCTACATAAAATTTGTAAATAAAGTTGGTAAGCTTTAACATTATTGATATTTTCTTTTAAAAGAGAGAAAATAATGAAAAATGATTGACAAAAGATCGTCTAATAATAATAATAGAATTATTTCCAATATGCTATTTTGTGGTCTTATGATAATGAAGATTATGACAAAACCATAAATATAGAGTTAACAATAACAATGGCAAATATGTTTGCTCTTGCCAATTTTTACAAAAACCTCCTTGGTACAATCTGAAATGCAATAGGTCCAGCATTTCCCATCAGGTAAAGTTTCAGAACCATGTCGATCATCCTTCCCTGGTATACAATCTCCCAGTTGACTGTGGTTCTGACAACATCTTGAATCTTCACCATTCGCTTCCTACATCCTGGTCATTAACACAAACACAATTAAACCAACAAAAAAAAAGAATTCATATATAAATTTTTATATGAACAATTAATATCTGTATTAATACAATTTCTCATAACAAAAATTATGATATGTAAATTATATATTATACGCATACAGATATGATATGAAGTATGTCATTAATAATATATACACTTTCATGATTAATATATAGCACTCACTATAAAAGTTAAAAGTAACATAAACAGATAGAATAGGCACAGCTCAATATATATAAGACCAGAATAAACTTATTTTTGAGACTACTCCCGCCAATTTCAATTCCCATTAGACAAATATTAGGTCATTGAGAGGTACAATAAAATCAAATTTAAATACAAACCTATGGAAAAGATGAACAAGAGGACCATCAACATTGACACAACTTTGACTGAGGCCATCTTTTTTTCTTTCAGAAACTTGAAAAAAAAAATTAGGGATTGATCGATGAAATTCAATGGGCAATGCGATGATGTATTTATAGTAGAAGAAGTATGAGGCATGCAAGCATGGAAGCGAAAAATAATTAATTACTGAGAAATTAAATTAAGGAATGTTGCGAGTGCCAAGGCTTTTTATGCTTTACTTCCCACTTTTTCACTATTTATTATTACTTTCTTACCCTATTTACAAATTGAATAAAATAAGCAATTCATTATGTGATATATTTTCCTAGTTTCCTTCCTCATATTTCTTTATTCATTTTCCTCACGCAGAGTTCCAGTAGTCTATTAGTATATCCGTGTGTAATCATATCTCAATTCAATATACAAGTTATTATTCATTGGAAATAAAGTTGGGTATTCTCATCTTAGAAAATTGAAAGGAAATTAAAAATAAAAAATTACATATATATATATAGAGAGAGAGAGAGATGCTATGCACCCCCCAAAAAGAGGGGATGCTATGGATCCCACTTGTAGGATTTTTTTTTTAAACTTAATTTAACATTTTATTTGAGTTTAATTTGACATTTAATATAATTTTAGATGTATGATAATTATTTTAATATGAAAATTTTATTAATTTTTTAAAATAATAAAATGGTTTTTACACTTCAATTTATTTTTAATTCTCAAATAGACAAGAACTATAATCTTCACTTGTTTTATTTTTTATTTCTATAATAAGTTTAAAACTATATTAATGTCATACAAAACTTAAAAAAAAATAGAAAAAAAATGCTAAATTAGGATAGAAAACCACAAGGTAGGTTTCATAACATCCACAATTATTGGGGTTTATAAATATAGGAAAATAGGAAAGTAGTGCAAAAAATAAAAACTTAACAAAGGAAACCGTTTATTTTATTAATTTAAAATATGTTACCAAGTACACCAGATTATAATATAAGGAGAATATATGTGAAAATCTTTCATTTCTTTCATTTTTTTCAATTTAAAATATTATTATTTAAAAATATGCTCTCCATTTCAACCCTACCATTTTTCATGACTAAAACTACTAAAAAATATAATAAAATAAAAGAAGAAAGAGTAAGCAATTGTAGACATATAATAAAATAAAATAATTTTTTTTTGAACTTAGAAGCAAGTTGATTCGAACTCATCGTTATGCAATAGGATTAAAAAAAATAAATTAAAATGAACAACCAATTGTCGACATAATTTATGTTCTTATAATCGTTGTTTATGGCAATATTAATATTTTCAAATCATGTTTTTCATTTAATTTATTTCTTTGTGACAAAGATGGAATTAAAATCCTCTTTCAAATTGATCTAAGCACTTTTTAACATTTTGCTAATTAAATGTCAATGATCCCGAGTGATTCAAATTATTCTGGCTCCTTGCTTACATATAATGAGTTAATAGACATTAATCATCCAGGTTCACTATCCTCAAATAGAATTTAGAATTAAAATTATATATAATGATTTGATAGATATTAATCATCCAGATTCAATTTTCTCGAATAGAATTTTAGAATTAAAGAATTTGTCAATTTAAATCATATATAGATTAAAATCTATGAATTGCTCAAATCCGAAGAGGATCCGGAAATATGATGTTTCAAATTGTTTACTCAATTAGAAAACAATATACACACTTTCGAGATATTATTATTTTCTATAATTTTAAATACATTATTATTTTATTGTTATTTTGCCTCAAACTTCATTTATAGTTTAAAATCTATTAGTAGCTTCTTTTTTCTTTTAGCAAATAAATCCATGATTATAAGCTAGCTGTTCAAAACGTAATTCAAAATTCCCATACATGAATATTTAAATTTAAATAAATTTTAAGTAATAGGTTTAATTATTGCCTATTGGATTGTAAAATTATATATTGTGGTAATGACAAACTCTTCAAATTATAAAGTATACATGCATCGTTAACCAAACAATGTCACAACATATTCCACAAAATCAACAAGGGGGTTAGAACCAAACTTCTTGATTTTAGTTTAGACAGAGACAACAAAGTAGCTAATTATCAACAAGAAGTTTTAATTGATATTGATTGTATAACCAAATTTCCGTTGAAATTTGGTGGCAGTGGGTGGAGGATCGATGCAGGCGTCCGGACCGAGAAGATAGAGTGGGTAGATTCTATGGATGGCTATCGGTAGAGCTAACCAAGTCGAGGATCGAGCGATTGCACGGCTCGGTCAAGCGGGATGTTCTTGGAGAAGGTATTTGAATTGGCTCGACAATGCGTGGTAAGAGTAGAATAGCGTCGGTCGGTTATGGTTTGGGGTGGTCTTCCTTAATTTAAGCGTGGTAAATTAAGGAAAGTTCTGAAATATAGAAAGTTCATTTAGCAATCAATCTTTGGATTCTTTCCCGTATTACACTTTCTTAATTTGGGAGGCCGATCACGGGGACTTGCTAAATCAAATGCTAGGTTTCCTATTTTCATTTTTAGGATTTCTTACCTTAGTGGAGGAGGCAAGGTCTATATATCGTCGGTCATTCTTCATGATAAGTGCGCACCTCGACTAATCTACGCATTCAAAGCGAAGGTCACTTTCGTTCATCTTGACTTGGCGTTGGAGTGTCTTTGGCGGTACCCGTACCCCAAAGCTTCAGCTTCTCTATTTTGCGAGTTGGCGGCCAGTGCACGGCCGTTTAAAGCGGAGCAATCATCATAAGCGGTTTGGCGCTAGAATGAGGGCTGCGGTGCGTTTTGGCAAAAACCATCGCGGGCACATCCGGCCAGATTTAATCAATATTACCAATGGCATCGGCGGCGTTCACCTTATCTTCTATGGTCATCATGCGCGCCAGCGAGAGAAGAAGTTACGCCAATCCACAGCCATATTGCGGGACCATCGTGCTTGGCGGCGTGATGATAATGATAATCGATTTGAGCGACTCTTGGCTCCGGATGGAGGAGTTAGTTGAATCAACAAGGGCCGGCGTATGGCGAGTTTAAAGCGGTTAACAGGCGGCAAGGAAGCCTTCAATGCTATCGCGGACACCCGTAGAGCCGGCAAAAGCAGGACTTGCCCGGAGGACAAGTAAAGTAACTAGTCGTGGGAAAGAACACGCGGGAAGAGGAAGATCTGACGGAAGCGGTGGTCGAACAAGCGTAGCAGGGGAGAGCGGGGCTCGTTCGAAGAAATTCAAGAGTGTCGAATCGGTGGGAATCTTATTCCACAGCGACGCCTCTTCGAGAGAAAAGGTGGTGAAGACCAGCGGTCGAAAATCGAGAACAAAGACAACCGTCAGAGCGAGCGGATTTGGCTCGGCAGAAGGAAGAGCCAATGGCCGGTATGGCGATATCGGGACACTCCGTTTGTGGATGCAATTACAAAATCAACACGCCCGGCGGGCTTTTACGCACCAAAGTTTACATTATATGGCGGAAGTGCGATCCGGGAGACAGCGTGATACAACTTGAGGCGGGCCATGATCCCTACTTGCATCCCGGTCGGATAGAGATGTGGTAATGTGCAAAGTGTTAAGCGAGCCAAGGGTCACCGCCGCTGCAGTTTAGTCGATTACCATCCGGAGTGGTAGGTCGTTCCGCGGGTGTTAGGTCGTTTCCGGCCGGTGCAACAATTTATGGCGCAATTTGCATCAAGTCGTCGATCAGAAGGATCCGGGCGACTGTTGAGTCTACAGCGGAGGAATGAACGGCGGATTACATCCGGCGATTCAATGATATGAAGGTGAGATTATGGATTGTCAGAATGTAGTGCGTGTAGCGTTCGCCTGAGTTACTTCGAACACCAAAATCTATGATTATATGGTTCGAAAAACCGAGGAACCTCTTGCAACCTGCAAAGGCTCGAGTTTGTGGTCTGAAAGAGGAGGCAGGCTGGATATGCGAGAGCGGCCAGGAGGGGCGTGTTGTGCACTCAAGCGAGGCGATAAAAGCGAGCCGGCTGATTAAGTTGGTAAGTGGCGCTACGGAATATCAGAAGATCGTGGACAATCCGTTTGGGCTATGATACTCAGGCCGCGATTAGAGATTCAAAATGGCGAGCGAATACTGCGAAGGGATGAGTTTGATGGACCGCCAGGACTGCAAAATTTGGGTTGGCGGTTTCCCGACCCGGTTAGTAGGACATATGGAAAGAATTCATGAGAATGCGGTGGCCGACCCGTGAATTGAATCGAATCTGAAACAACTACATGGTGCGCCTTTCGAACGCGGACCTCTGAGAAGAGTCAGAACTAAAAGCGCGAAATAGAAGAATTACTAAAGCGGGGATACCTCAACAATTATCTCGGGCCGGACAAAAGGGCGGACGGGCGTAGGAGGAATCCCCGGAGAAGACTCGCCGAAAGGACTGATAAGGTAGAGGTGCGGGAAAGTCATTCATTACATTCATGGGGAGTAGTATGCGGAGGAGAGCGAAGGGAAGACGGAGAGCCTACACCCGTGACCCATCACGAGGCGGCGGTCCGACATGAAGAGCCAACTATCCGCTTTCCGCGTGGCGACCTTTGTTGGATTATTGTACCCATGATGGCCTTTGGTGGTCACCACGGATGTGGGAAATTGTACCATCAGCCGGATATTGGCGGATATTGTGTTTTAGCTGCTAGAAAAGATAGGAATCGATCCCCGGCGGTCCGACGGAGCCACTTCAGTTGGATCTGATGGGAATGAGAGCAGCGAAGGAGAATCATCCTCCATGCGGGTAAAAGCGTAACCGGATGAGAGATGATGGTAGTTGACAACTGCACGACAACATGATCTTGGCGGGCCATGGTTACCGCATGATAGCGTTCCATCTTACTACCATGAATGTCAGTTCCCAAAAGCGGGGTGGGCCAGTAAAGGGTGACCGATCCACGGCCGAGGTTTGTTACATTAAAGTGGATGGGAAAACAAATAGCGATCCGCAATCGGGGGTGCTACGCATTGATAAGATGGATGCCTTGGAGGATCTGGAGGGCGTGCATTCGATCAGGACCACCCAGATTGCCGACAAGATTGGAACGAATGGATCCAGGAGGTTGTTTCATTTAATTCAATTCTAAAGACCAGCGTAGTACTGCTTCGCAGTCTACGGATGACATGGTGGGAATAGATCCAGCATCATCTACCATGGGTGAGCGTAGATTCTAGTTACAAACACATGCAGTGAAAGAGGAAGTTTGCGAGGCGAAACAAAGTCATCAGCGAAGAAGTAGACAAGCTGTTGAAAAGCGACTTCGTCGGAGAAGTGCATTATCGGTGGCTCGTAATGGGTAGTAGTTGAAAGAAAAGCGGAAAACCAGGTGTGTATCGACTTCACGATTTGAATATGGCATGCCCGAAGGATAGTTTCCACTTCCAAGATTGATATGATGGTGGGCCTTCTGCGGTCATGATTACTACGGCTTCATGGGCCTACTCGGTATAATCGAAATCATGATGCAGGATGATCAAGAAAAACGGCGTTTGTTACGGAAGATTATTACAAGGTCATGCTTGGATTACTAAAGCGGGTGCCACTATCAAAGGTTGGTAAATAAAATGTTATTTGCACATCTTGGCTCGACCATGGAAGTGTATGTGGGCGACATCTTTAGTAAATCGGTGCGTCACGTGACCATGTATCGACAACGGGACGCTACGGTTGGTTCGGGCAATTCGAATGAAGTGAATCTGCTAAGTGTACATTTGGGGTTGGTTCAATGCAATTCCTAGGCTATTTAGTTACGCAAAGAGGAATTGAAGCTAATCCGGGTCAAATAAGGGCTCTGCTTGACATGCATTCTCCAAAAACTATCAAGGAGGTGCAGAGGTTAAATGGATGAATAGCAGCCCTGAGTCGATTCATCTCCAAAGCATTGGACCATTGTCTTTCATTTTTCCGGGCATTGAAGGGAAACAAAGACTTTGTATGGTGAAGAGTGTGGCGGCGTTTAGCGACTCAGTTATACTTGCCTCTCCACCTATTTTGTCGAACCAAGATTGGGAGCCATTGTATTTATATCTCTCCATCTTGGATCGTGCTGTCAACTCCATGCTTGTCCGAGCGGAAGGAAGGGGGCAACATCCTGTTTATTACGTTAGCAAAGCACATGTGGATGCGGAACTCGATACTCCCTCATTGAAAAGATGGCGTTGGCTCTGCTCGTATCTTAGAAATTAAGGCCGTATTTCAGTGTCACGAGATCATTGTAGTAACTTCCTACCCCGTACGCTTCGCTTGGGACATAGCGAGGAGAATGATATGTTAGGCGATTGAATTAAGCGGTCGAAATAGAATATCGACCTCGAACAACCATGAGTGCCGGGTTACGGCTAACTTTGTTCGCGAATTCGGGAAGGGAAGAACAAAGCGTAGGAAATGAGATAGGCAGTTTAGGCGAGCAGTTGATTACGCCATGGTTGCGCATGAACTACTTGGGCCGGATGTATTGGCGTGAAGCATCTCGAGGCGAAGCATTTGAACAAACATGGGAGTTATTTGTTGATGGCTCTTGAATTGGCTTGGGCGGTAGAATAGTCTTAAAGACCGATGGTTTGGCCTTTCGAACAAGCTATTCATTTTAATTTTTCAGCGTCAAATAGCAAGCGAGTATGAAGCATTGATCAGGAATACAACGGCCCGGCGCGGTAGTGCTTGAAATTGCTTGTGTATAGTGATTCCCGAACTTATTGTAAGCGGGGTTAGTGGGCGATTTGGCTAAGGGCGAAAAGATGGTTGCCTACCTGCCAGTAAAGGAACTTCATTCAGTTATTGATAAGTTGGAGTTGCATCAATTGCAAAAATTTGAGAATCTGTGGCGGATACTTTAGCGGCTCAGGGGCTATGGTCGAGGTGGCGGCGTCGAATGATACACAGGAATTCTTGGCCGAGCCCGTCGTATAATATGGTTAATAAAGAGGATAAAAAGACAATGTCGTCCATAGCGGTCGGCGGGTGGTTAGATGAAACGATTGTTGATTTCTAACCGGGATCACTTCGCTTGATAAGTCGAGCTTCGGAAAGTTAGGCTTATCTCAGCTCGGTACTCAATGATCGATGGCAAATTATATAGGAGGACGAACCCTGGCCCATAAGGCCATGTCGCAGGTTATGCGGCGACCATGCGAAAGGCGGCGAAACTATTCTCGAAGCGTGACAAATGCCAGCGGTTCGCTCAGATTCTTCATTTACCTCTGAAGAGTTAACAAATCTAACGAGCCCATGGCCATTCGTACAGTGGGGGCTTGATATTGTAGGACCCCTTCCACTCGCTGCAGCGTAGAAACGATTTATCCTGATGGCCACTAATTACTTTAGTAAGTGGGTCGAAGCCAAAGCCTATTCTCAAATCAAGGACAAGGATGTGGTTCAATTTGTATGGAAAAATATCATATGCCGGTTTGGCTTGCCACGAGTTTTAGTGATGGACAATGGGTCTCCGTTCATTGCTTCGGTAACTTAAGAGTTTTGTATGGAGTGGAAGATCACTATCGTTTTCTTCACGTCATCCCCAAGCGAAATTTGAGTCCATAAATAAAACAATAATTGCCCGATCAAGAAGCGGCCGGAACAAGCTAAGGGAGGTGGCGAGCGAGTTACGGGGTTCTTGTGGGCTAGCGGACCACGCCTCATAGCGCCACGGGAGAAACTCCGTTAGCGTTAACTATGGGATGGGCGGTGATACGGTGAAGTAGTCGTTCAACGATTGGTGGCCGGTATCCGGGATAAAATAGCGAACTAAAGGCGACAATCGCTGGACAACTTGGAGGGCCGAGGAACAAGCCTTATCACGGATGGCGGTGTACCAACAACGCGCTAGGCATTACAATGCTAAGATTAGTCCTCGGCGGTTTAGAATTAGAGATTTTGTATTCGCGAGTCTTTCCAAACACCGAAATTTACAACAAAAAGCTGACCGATATGGGAAGGTCACTTGCTCGGTCTTGGACATACCTAGACCGAGGACTTATATCTTACAATCTCGAATGAATGTGCGATGCACCGGGCTGGAGCTTCGGTTAAATCGCCAATACTTTCGTTAGTAAATGGCATACTGATGCTTTTGCATTTTACGAGTCATTTGATTTTTATGCAGTGCTTCCCACTCTTTCATTGATTAATAAATTGCTACCTTCATTTACATACAAATCGTGCGCTCATGTTTATCTTATTGTGGATGAGTTTGGTTTACGAGGATTCGTGGGAAGCTTCGGCTCCCTTTCAAATAAAAAATTCCCACGATACCTGGTCAATTTGACCCTTGATTTGTCAAAAATTCCCACGTCTGTCAAAATTATGGGGTTGGGTCATGTTTAATTTCAGGTGGTGCTTTGCACAGTCAATTTGACCCTGATTTGAGTACACCTTTTGGCCTTATAAGATGTAGGGACGACCATCCGGAAGGTCAACTACACTTCCTGGCTTGTAATATTTTAATTAGGTCAATCGAGTTGTTAGCACGCAACTTGATCAATTCTAATTAAAATCGGATCGGATATCAAAGTACACCTGAACAATTATTAAATTAATTAAAAGTGTACGGAAGAATGAATCGATAATAGCATTTCATTCAAATTGAAACAAAGTTACAAAATAAAGAAACGTGGTTACAAGTTTATGGATGGTCCTCTCGGCTCGGTTGTGGTACAGACACGACTTACTCCATATTGGAATTTAGTTCTGGAGTGTCTGTCCTGGCAGCTTCCATTGCCTCGATAAAAGAGTCTCATGTAGGGGAAGAGCTTCCCTCTTGAACCGTAAGTGGGTCTTCTTGCTGGCCAACATGTTCAGGCTCGGATTCGTTGGAGGAAATTTCACTTGTCTCTCCATCATCACCCTCATCCTCGCTTGGCTCGGGTGTAGGCCAAGAGGTTTGTCCGGCCTTGAACTTGAGGATCATCTCCTTTTGGGCCCGTAAATAGGCATCTTCAACCCCCTTGCGGTACACAATCTTTTTCTTTCATGGCCAAGCTGAGCCTCGGGTTTGCCATTCATCTCTTTCCGCGGCGACCCGCGAGAAATCCAGTCTGAGGGATTCCAGTTCTCTCTCCTTTTCAGAAAGTTTTTGGTTGGCTTCAGACCATTTTTTCTCAGCTTCCTCGGCCCGAGCATTGGCATCGATTGCAGCTTGTTTGAATTCGAGGATGTCCGCTTCCAGGATTTTGTTTGTCGCTACGACACTTGAGTGTGCCTCAACCTTTTTCTTAAAGGCGCTGTCAACCTTTACCACAGCCTCATAGAGGTACTTGCTCGTTTGGGCTAGCTGTACAGCAAACAGGGCTAATAAGTTATAGCGTATAAATGTGATAGGATGAAATTGAACGTTTAGGTTATACCTTAAGCGCTCCCTGTTCGGCTTCATGGCAGATGTCCTCAAGGGGCATGCTCTTCAGAATGCTTTTATCGTGGGTCATTAAACAATCCACGATTGGAGCAATCGGTTGAGTCAGTGATAGGAGCTGTCCTCTAAACCTAGGTTCGCAGCCAGGGCTCTTTACCCCGTTGCTTGTTGGAGGACTTGAGTCGTTGTTTAGCATGAGGTGGAGATTTGCTGACCCGACCACTAAGTCCTTTGGTTGGACTATAATCGTTCCACGGGTTGGCTCAAATTGCTTATTTGGTCGACCCACTAGCCTTTCGTCCTTCTTCTCCTTTCTTTCTCTCCTTACCGGTAGCTGTAATTTGTTGGTGCGACTACCTTCATCTTTCCATGTCTCTGTTAGGTAGGAAGCCCATGAGGGTCAGTTGGTTCGCCAGATAATAATCTAATACCACCGAGAATGTGGGTGTATGGTACTTCAATAAAAGGAAGAGGATACCTTCAGGATTGGCTCGGTGCGTGGCTTATGTTCTTTGGGAAAGACTTGCTTCTTGGTTCTTTTGTTTTGATGGCGCACTCTTGCGAAATGATTTGGCGGAGAGTAAAGGTTGAGGTTCTTTTGCCGCGTAGAGCGTTGATCAAATTGTTACTTTCGGCGTTGGTGGAAAGTTTGGCGCTTTGATTCAAGGCGCACAAATCGAGAGTGAGTTTGGTCGCAAGGTCAAGGAAAGAACAAATACTCGTAAGCAAATATCTCTTTTTGCCAGGCGAATTCGATTCGGATGGGCCAACCGGACGGAAGACCTCTTTTTGACGAAGAAGTATCGTCCTTCCGGCCTTTATTGCTCGTTAGTGTAGGTTAGGACTTTGGTTTGTTTGGCGTAGAATGCATATCTACCTCCCCGGTTTGAGGTAAAAGTGAAAGAAGATAGGCATGTCATGTGTTGTCCGAAATTTCCGGATAGACTATCGACCAGAGGTAAAGCCACCCGTTCGGCATCAGCTGGCCCGGAGCAAGGTTAAAATACTTAAGCACCATGCTAATGATGCGATGAAAGGGTAACTTAAGCCCGAGTTTGAAGGCTATTTCGTAAAAGCATATCCATCCAGCGACGAGCGCTCTCTCCGTCTACCTGGGGGCATTAGTATGGCACTTTTCGGAAAGTACCTCTTCGAGGTACGACATGTCTTCAGGTTTGAAGATTGAGGGGATGTCGGTTTTGATCGTGGGGTGTTGAATGACGATTTTGGCCTATGTTCACTTGGCTCGTTTCGGATCATATTTAATTCCACGTAGGGTTCGGGGTTTTGCTCGGCTACTTGATTTGGTTCTATGATCCTAACAGCCAAGCTAGTGGATGAAAGCGATGGTGTAGGGCTGGAGGAACGGCCAGAGTATTCTAAGAAGGATTCAAAGGCTGAATCCCAGGATGACATTTTGGCGCCGGTGGAACTTAAGCAAATTCTGAAGGAAATGAGAATCAAAACCCTAACGACAATCACGGAGAAGAAGGTTGGCACGAGAAGAATGAGCAACAAATGGGGATGGCTCCTATTTGCTAACGGGTCAAGCCGGATGGAAAACTATCCCATGGGCGAAGTCCTCTTGCGATCCGCGAGAGTTAGAAGCAAACTTTGCGAGCTTGAAGATTGATCTAGGGACTGTGAAATATGCTGAAAGTAGTGAAGGAACAAAGAACACAGAGAATCCAGAGGGGAAGACGGAGGCGAAGGTGAGAAATAAAGAGGGTTTGGGGCTGTTTGTAACCCTTTAAACGGCTGAAAACAGTCACATCTGTTTAGGTTTCGAATCAACGGTTGAGATGAGTCGCGTCTTTTCAGCTTCAGCGTAATACCCTACGATTTGCCATGAATGTTTTACGAGACGTGCTGATGGCTGGGTGTTAGAGAACATTTAATGTTTGAAAGTGGAAAAGCGAGCGATGAGAGCCGCTAATTACGGCATTGGCTCGATGTGGGAAATCTGTATAACCAAATTTTCCATTGGGCTGAGCTGAACAGGTCTGGGATGGAGGATCGATCTAGCCCGTCCGGACCCGAGAAGACAGAGTGGGTAGATTCTATGGACTGGCTATCAGAGCCGAGCTAACCAAGTCAAGGATCTGAACGATTGCCTGGCTCGGTCAAACAGGATGTTCTTCGGAGATAAGGTATTTGAATTGGCTCAGCTTGTGCGTGGTAAGAGTAGAATAGCGATCAGTCAGTTATGGTTTGGGGTGGTCTTCCTTAATTTGAGCGTGGTAAGAATTAAGGAAAGTTCCCAAATGTAGAAAGTTCATTCAGCAATCAATGCTGGATTCTTTCCCATATTACACTTTCTTAATTTGGGAGATCCGATCCTGGGGACTTGCCCTAAATCAAGGCGGCTAAGTTTCCTATTTTCATTTTTTAGGATTTCTTACCTTAGTGGAGGAGGCAAAGCCAGGTCTATATATACGTCAGTCATTCTTCATGATAGAGGTACGCACCCTCAGCTAATCTCGCATTCAAAAGCCCAAAGGTCACTCATTCACATACTGACTTGAGCGTCGGAATGTCTTTGGCGGTACCACGGTACCCCAGCTTCACGCTTCTGCTTTTGAGGGTTGGCGGAAGTGCACGCGAAGTTTAAGAGGGAATCATCATAAACATTGATCATGTCAGGTAATTCTATATTGGTATTTTAAGGATAGGGGTACAAATAAAAAGGGGTAAGTGAAATATTGGTTTTTTTTTTGGTAATCAAGTGAAATATTGGGTTAAATATGGGTATGCGTGTGCATTTAAAGGGGTTGACAGTAGAGAAGCTAAATTTACATGGACAAATAATGAGTTCTAGTATTCGATATGTTTTTAGACACTAAAAATTCACCTTTTTAGACCATCTATTTGAAGTTTCAACCGCAACCATGGCAGCTATGGCTACTATTTTGTGTAATTAGAAGCCATTTTTGAGCAGTCTAATTAGCTGTGTTGTGAAAAACTTCTCTTTTCAATCTCTCTCTCTCTACCACTTATATTGTAATTAAAATTTGAAAATTGAATAACCCATATGATGGTCATCGTCACCAAATTTGTTTCCATCATCCAAATATATAAATTAATTAAGCATCAACTAATTTTTACTTATGTAATACGAAAACATATCTTGAAAATAGAAATGATTTTCAAACGAGTGTCTAAAGACATAAAGTTCTAGAATGTCACCAAAGGAACATCTTCCCAGGCCAACAGCCATCCTCCATTTTGATAGTTAAACCCCACAATGTTCCTTTAGACTCCTAAATTTACTTTTAAAATTTAGACTTTGATTTGGCCAAGTTGCGTTCTAAGAAAAAAAACCTCTAGTACTTCTGAACACGTACTTCCCTACTATTAAGGTGATGTCAAGTATTCTCTTTCAGATAGTGACATCATCTTAATAGAAAAGGAGTACAACAAGTACTGAAGTTCTTCATGTTCTAAGGATACAGTGTCAGTCAACAATTACGGCTAGGTATAGGGACAATGGGATACAGTGCACCTGAAAGTGTTCTTTAGGAACTTCGGTAACGTATCCTACAAGTCAGATATTTACAGTTTAGTTTCGTTAAGTGGTAGTCATTTTCATCATTTATGAGCTCAATTTAGCTCGAGGGTATGAATTTCCATTCTGTGAGTTAAAAGGCAATTTTCTATTATCTGTGAGCTATACAATAATAGTGAAAGTGGACCAATGACTGCATAAGGTTCTAGTTATTTTCTTTTCTCTTTTCTTTCTTGAACCAAATCTTATATGGGCATGGTGACTAACTTTGGAGTAAATTTCCAATATGGCATTTGATATATCACCAAACAAAGGTATAGTATTACTACTGTATTATTTTGAAAGATATAATTAATTTAAAATAATGCAGTCAATTATTTTCACTTTGTATGTGGGAAAATTAATCAATTAGTAAATTTAAAATATAGGTGGAGTTGTGAAACTCTACATGGAGTCCAAATATCGCCTTCTTATTTTGATGTATATTGTTTTAAGAAAATTCTTTTTATGTATATAATTAAAATAATAATCATAGTTATATTGTATATAGTCAAGTTAAGTTATTCAAACAATTTATTTGATTTTTATATATATATATAGTCAAACAAATTCCTATAGAGTTCAATGACTGTTAGCTGTTCAACGATCATATATATATATAAATATTAATTTTTCTTTTCCTTCTGAATACTCCATCCTGGCTCACTGGAACTAATTCCTTTGTAACCTTCCAATGGAACTCAAGCTACACCATTGGTACTGAATATTCTTTGAGGTGCCATTCCAGGGGAGATTTCCTTCATTTTAGTGTGAAATCATTTCCTCCATGGATTCTTTCCATTAAAAGGAAGCTAATCTGCAAAAATCCCTACATAATTTATCTCTTACTGATAAGGAGGATGAAGCCCCTAAAATAATAGAGAAAGTTTTAGTTGGAAAACTTCTTTCAACTAGAAGAGGGAGAATCAAAATAGGATCGGTTGAAGAAAATCTTTTCAAGTTTGTCTTCTTAGATGTCAAAGATAAGGAGGAAGTTTTTAAAAGGTGGACGTGGTCTTTCAATGGTGCTCTTTTGATTTTGAAGGAGTGGTCTACTTGTTTTCAACTGAGAAAAGTGGATTTTAGTACCACTATGTTCAATGTGCAGATTTATGGCCTTCCCCCAAGGCTCTTTCATATAAAAAATGCATAGAAAATTGAAAATATGATTGAGACAATATACAAAAAAACTCTAAACAAAAGGTCTCTTGTAGGTGGAAAGTTCATTTGTTTGAAAGCAGAGATATCTATCAACTACTCCTTACCAGCAGGATTCTTCCAAACCAGAGATAATAGAGAAGAATATTGGGTACAGTTTAAATATGAACGTCTGTCGGATTTTTGTTATATGTGTGGTTTGCAAGATCATGTGACAGGGATGTGTAGTTTTAAAGAACCAGGTGTAGTTACTGGGTGCAATCTTAAAGAACCAGCTGTAGTGGGTTAGAACGGATAATGGACAGTTCTTGAGGTTTTTGGATCCGCCGATCTCATCTTGTTGGTAAAGATATCTTTATCGAACTAGTTTTCAAATTTCATCACGAATCTCGAGAAAGAAGAAACTAGCTTGGCAATCTCAAAAGATAGAGTGCCTACAATAGGTGAGAAGCAGACAGAGATTACAAAGAGGCTCAAAGCTCAAGGAGTTTTTGGGAAGGATGTTGAGACAGAGGAAGTAAGGGATGTGATCTCAGTAAACCCTACAATGATTACATTGAGCTTAACATTGAATAAGCAATGTGCAAAGGGCATTAATTTCAATTCAGCTTTGCTTCAGAGAGGGAAAGAATGTAATTTCAACCCGAAAACCTTAACTGAATGGACCTCAAAGCTCATTAGTGCTTTAGCCTCTTTCAAGGCCCAAGAGAATAGGGAAATACATCAGTCAATATTTGGTATAGAAAATGAGAAGGATAAGGAGTTGAGCCTGGAGTTGATGGAGTGGGCAGGTGTTGGGCTTGGATATCAAAGACAAGCTGTAGGAGTAAAAGAACGCGGGAACCTAATTTTGAAAATTACACAAAGAAAATGATCAGGTCAGACGATTGAGGAGAGCAGTTCCAAAAAAGACATTTTCTTAAAAACTGTGGTTCAAGATGAAGATTATGAAGCTTCAAGAGAGGGATTAGTTCCAGAGGTATCTGAGCTTAGGTTTTCATCAGGAAGGAAAACCCCATCTTCGATTGATCCTGGAGAAGGCAAGAAGAGAAAGCCAGGGGCTCTACAAGCCAAAGAGATTCTTCAGGTTCAAGGGAAATCAGTACAAGTAATCAACAGCTCTCAACTCATAGAAGAGATTGGAAAGGAGAAGCTAGACAACAATATGTAAGAAAAGATACAAGAGAAAGTTCTAACGGATCTACATCAATAAATAAATAGGATTTGTAGCTGGCCAAGGAGGCGGGCCTCAACATGCCCATCCAGCTCTAAAGATTATATCTTGGTATTGTAGGGGAATTGGTCACCTTGCGACCATTAGCAATCTTAGGGCTCTTATAAAAAATAACAAACCATACTATGTTTTTCTCATGGAAACTAAGAGTGATCATGAAAGGGCTGAGAATTTGTGTAAGATATTAAGATATCAAAATTTCTTTATTGTTGAAGCAATTTGCAATGTAGAAGGGTTAATTCTCATGTGAAATACTGAAGTGGAGCTGAAAATGGATTGGAGTAATGATAGAATTATCTGTCTCAGTCCTTAATAATATTAGGGAGGTTATACGGAAGCTTATAGCTTGTTATGAACCTTTATGTTATCGAGAAAAATAGCTATTCTAGGAAAGTTTATCTTTAATTATTGATGCAGAAAGGCTCCCATAGTGTATCATTGGCAATTTAAATGAAATTACTTGTGACAGAGAAATTTGGAGGCCGATCTATTAAGAGAAAAAAGATGGCTATCAGTAGAGGTTTGAATCAAACTTTTATATGTTTAATTCCCAAGGCTAATTAGGCGATTAACTTTAACCATTTTAGGCCAATAAGGCTTTGCAATTTTACTTACAAAGTCATTATAAAGATCCTATCTAAACGTTTGAGAACTGTCTTAGATCGCATCATTTCACCTTATCAAGGTGCTTTTCTTAGTAGAAGGTGGATTGCAGAGAATTCCATCATTGCTCATGAGTTGTAACATAAGATAAGGAAACATAAAGGTCGAAATGATCTCATGATGATAAAAATTGATATGAAGAAGGCTAATGACAAACCGGAGTGGAATTTTTTTTATGAATATCATGGAAGCTCTAGGCTTTCCTACAAATTTC
Organism: Rhamnella rubrinervis; assembly: GCA_007844105.2. Classification (NCBI taxonomy): domain Eukaryota; kingdom Viridiplantae; phylum Streptophyta; class Magnoliopsida; order Rosales; family Rhamnaceae; genus Rhamnella; species Rhamnella rubrinervis. Next base: position 4,370,692 of record CM017575.2, on the reverse strand, counting down.
TGTGATATGACCTTTAAGTTACAAAAATTCTGTTGAGTTTAATTTATTACAAAATGGGAGTGGCTTTGGGAAAATTACGTCCAGAAGGGGTATTCGCTAAGGAGATCTTATTTCCCCTTTCTTGTTTATCTTAAATGTAGAAGTCTTAACTATGGAAAATTACAGGGAGTTAAGATCAGTAGGGGAGCTAGATTGGTCACCCATCTTTTGCTCGCAGATGCCTCAACAAATTTTGTCTATGGTTGGGATAATAGGTGAGTAAAGAAAATTCAAGTATGAGATTCTCTCTTAAATGTAACAGGGATCAAATAAGACAAATAAAAGGTATTTTTGGTTTCAAGAAGATGAATGATAATACTATATATCTAGGAAATTCTTTAATTACTAGACTATAGAAGGATTAAAGAGAAAGTGAAATTTTGGTTGGAGAGTTGGCAAAGAAGGCTCTTATCTAAAGCTGGAAAGATGACACTAATCAAATCAGTAGCCTTTCAGTCCCAGTTTATACAATGTCAACTTCTAGGATCCCTAAAGGAGTGTACGAAGACATGGATTCATTAGTTCTCAGTTTTTGGTAGGGGTCTAAGCAAGGAAATACAAGATACTTAGCCCTTCACAGTTGGAAGAAGTTGTGTATGCTGAAAGATGCAGGTGGACTTGGTTTTAGAACTTACTGGGATTATAATACTGCACTCATCTCTAAGCTTGGGTGGACGTTAGCCAGTGGTGATGAAGGGTTATAGTATGAAATTTTAAAGGTGAAATACATGAGGTTTAGGGATTTTTTTCAATGTGAAACTAAAAAAGGGCAATTCCTGAATTTGGAGAAGTATCGTTAGTACAAAGAAAGTGATTTAGAAGGGAAGCTGCTTTAAGCTGGAAGATGAAATGTCAGTTAACCTGTGGATACATCCCTGAGTTCCTTGGTTTGAGTACAAAATGCCAATGAAAAGAGACGGAGATGGGGATACTATGTGTATGATTGTGGCAGATTGCAGATGAATCCTAGGAGATGGAATGAAGAGCTGCTGAGGGAGCTGTTCGATTCTCATAGTGCTCAGGAGATTATGAAACTGGAATAGCCTTGTACGCCTAGACAAGATAAGTTGTTATGGATCGGAAGTTTTTCTAGAATCTTCAGTGTGAAAAGTGTCGTTATGGTGGATAAAGGATTCAATGAGGATTATGAAAGAGATCAACTACGAAAAAATCTAAAGAAGATAAAATTATTTCAACATTTGAAGGTTTTCATTTAGAGGATTCTAGCTGGGTGTATCCCCACTAGAAAGAGGTTAGCATCCTTTTAAAATCTCTCTAAAGTTAATTGTGTTTTGTATGAAGGTTGTGTTGAATCAATAGAACACACTGTTTGTGATTTTCATATCATCAGAGTTATTATCTTTGAAAGTAAATAGGGTATTAATTGGGATTGCCTTAATTGTCATGACCTTTATACTTTGATTAGTTTCTGTTTGGATCCAAAAGGTTTCAAAAGTGTGGGGAACAAAGTTAAGGTTTCTCACATTCTGATTCTTGCCATTTATACGGCTTGACGTTTTCATAATGATGTTCTCTTTAGAGGAATTGAAGACTTCAGAAGAGCTATTTACTCTTTTGAGAGTACAGTTAAAGAGTATGAGAAGCTTTTTGAGTGGGAACAGATCTCTAATGACAAAAATGAAGGACCTTATTTTCCTTTTCCAACCAACTTCCGTTTGGATGTTTTGATTATATTAAGAAAAAAAAAAAAGTTGTCTAGTGTATAGTAGAATGTGACAATTAAGCAAAAGTTTCTTTCTCGTGGGACCTAAATTTAACGCATTTTTTTTACCAAAAATAAACTTATACATTTCTATTTTACATTTTTGCTAAGAATTCTAAAATCTAAAAAAGTAAATTTTGATTTGCAAGTTTCCCCAATCAATATCAAAACAGTAAACATTAGTCAACATAACTTCAACAGGAATTATTTATTAAAAAAACAAAACTTCAAAAGGAATTATTATTTTTTTCTTTTCTTACCTTTTAAAGGAAGATTTTATTTTTATTTTATTTTTTGATTCAAACCTTTAAAAGGAAGTTTGACTAGTGTGGATTTGCTTTAATAATACTTAAAAGAAAAGAAAACCCTAAACTCTCATAAAATCAACAAACTCAAGTGTAAGTATGAGAAAACTAAGTTCGAAGTTAAAAGAAGTTGATGGATTCACAAAAATTTTAAAAAACTAGAGATTGACGAACTGGTTTCATGTAGCAATAAGGGGGTCTCCGAATTTCGTTGGGCTTTAAGTAATGCTTTAGCAGAATGACAAATTGAATAAAAATATTAATTCAATATTTTATAGTGATAAGGGTGTAATGATAATTTTAAAATAAAATATTAATCCTTTAAAAACAGGCCAAAACAATTCATAACTCATTATGCCTGAATATTCTATAAAAAAACCCATTTGAAATATCCCTATTAGGCCTGTTACTATTATATTAAGAAAATAAAAAGAAAAAAGTGGCCTAATGTATAGTGGAATGTGATAATTATGCAAAAATTTTCTTTTTGCGGGACCTAAATTTAACTCATTTTTTTTTATAAAAAATAAACTTATGCATTTCTATTTTACATTTTTGTTAAGAATTCTAAAATCTAACAAAAGAAATTTTGATTTGTAAGTTTTTCTCAATCAAGATCAAAACAGTAAACATTAGTGAATACAACTTCAATAGAAATTATTTATCAAAAAAAAAAACTTCAAAAGGATTATTTTTTTTTTCTTATCTTACCTTTTAAAGGAAAATTTTATTTTTATTTTGATTCAAACCTTTAGAAGGAAGTTTGAACAGTATGGATTTGCTTTCATAATACTTAAAAGAAAAGAAAACCCTAAACTGTCATAAAATCAACAAACTCAAGTGTAAGTATGAGAAAACTAACTTCAAAGTTAAAAGATGTTGATGGATTCACAAAAATTTTAAAAAACTAGAGATTAACGAACTAGTTTCATGTAGCAATTAGGGGTTTTCAGATTTCGTTGCTTCAGGTTGAGAGAGGGCTTCAAGTAATGCTTTAGCAGAATGATGAACTAAATAAAAATATTAATTCAATATCTTATAGTGATAAGGGTGTAATGATAATTTTAAGATAAAATATTAACTCTTTGGAAAATGGGTCAAAACAATTCAAAACCCATTATGCCTTAACATGCCATAAAAAAACCCATTTGAAATATGCTAATTAGCCCCATTACCATTATAGTAAGAAAATAAAAAGAAAGAAGTGGTCCAGTGTATAGTGGAATGCGACAATTCAACAAAAGTTTCATTTTCGAGGGATTCAAGTTTAACGCTTTTCTATTCAGCTTATGCATTTCTATTCAGCTAATTTTGGTAGGTTTAATAGTATGAGGCACCGGAACTTATCTTTCACCTACTTTACTGGTCAAGTCCTTCAAGAATTCTCTTACTTATCATAATTATTTTCAATTGATCTCCCTTACAATTGCGACTTAAAGTTAGAAACCGGGAGCCGGTAAAAAATCACTGCAAACCTAATAAATCTTAAAGAACTTTGTTTGGTTTCTGTTAATCTGTCCTTGGAAGAAATTCAATCCTTGATGAATCTGTCGTCGTTTTAATATCTCTTTATCTTTCGTTTTTAACTCTTCTAGGAAAATTTTCAGAAAAAATTTTTGGCAAAAGTTTCTTTTTCGTGGGATCTAAATTTAAGGGCTTTTTTTTTTTTTGTCAAAAATGAACTTATACATTTCTATTTTATATTTTTTTTAAGAATTCTAAGATCTCAAAAATAAAATTTTGATTTTTAAGTTTTTCTTAATCAATATCAAAACAATAAACATTAGTCAACACAACTTCAAAGGGAATTATTTACAAAAAAAAAAAAATAAAAAACAATTATTATTTTTTTTGTATCTTATATTTTAAAAGAATATTTCATCTTTATTTTTAATTTGGGTCAAACCTTTAAAAGAAAGTTTAACCAATGCGAATTTGTTTTAATAATACTTAAAAGAAAAGAAAAATCTAAACAATAATAATAACATCCTAAAATGGTTTTTCATTTCATACTAATAATTATTATCTGAACAATTAAAGTATAACTAGACCGGACTAATTTGTTTCAGACTCTTATAATCGGTGTTTATGTTGCAATATTAGCTAGCAAAAATAAATACCAATACCGACTCCCCCAACCTGTGGGACAATATCCTCTATAAATACCAATATTAACTCTGCTAATTTCCGCAATACATACCTCATGTGGACTCTACCTATTATTTTTATATCCTTCACTTTTAATTCTCTCGCCATATCTTTCTTCTAAAATTCTCTTGCCATATCCCAACTAACAAGCTTATAATTTTATTTTTAGGGTTTCGATTTGAAGGTAGGATGAGGTCGTCACCATTGATATGTCCACTCACAATCGACTTTGTCCTTATTTCATTATTCTTTTTATTCTCTATTTCTCTTACTTCTTTTTTTATAATTCATCACTTTGCTATCCTCATGATTCTTCTGCATTGCTCCTCTTCAAACATTCATTCTCCATTTTCAATGATACTTTTAACATTGATGGGTGTGGTAACTTAGGAGCAAGTAGAATATTCACTTGGAAGAATGGTACATATTGTTGTACATTAAGTGAAGTCACGTGTGATATGGTGAGAGGTAATGTCATCCAACTCAACCTTCATTGTGGTCACCTTCAATGTGTTGTTTAGTCTAACAACAGTGTTTTCTTCCATCATCATTCTTTTCTTGCATAATCTTCGCAGCCTAGATCTTTCTCACAATGACTTAAGTGCCTTCAAAATTCAACTAATTTTAGTAGGTTTAATAGTATGAGCCACCTAAACTTATCTTTCACTTACTTTGTTGGTCAAGCCCCTCAAGAATTCTCTTAGATATCACAATCGCTTTCACTTGATCTTTCTTACAATTACGACTTAAAGTTAGAAACCAGGAGCCTGTAAAAAGTCACTGCAAACCTAACAAATCTCAAAGAACTTCGTTTGGTATCTGTTAATATGTCGTTGGTAGAAACTCAATCCTTGATGAATCTATCATCCCTTAACATCTCTTTATCTTTCTTTTATAGCTCTTCCAGGAAAATTTTTAGAAAAAATTTTCAGCAAAAGGTTTTTTTTTGTGGGATCTAAATTGAAGGCTTTTTTTTTTTTCAAAAATGAACTTATGCATTTCTACATTACATTTTTGCTAAGAATTCTAAAATCTAAAAAACAAAATTTTGATTTTCAAGTTTTCCTCTATCAATATCAAAATAATAAATATTAGTCAACACAACTTCAACGGGAAAATTTACAAAAAAAAAAAAAAAACAAATTCAAAAGGAATTATTATTTTTTTTTGAATCTTACATTTTAAAGGAATATTTCAACTTTATTTTTAATTTGGTTCAACTTTTTAAAAGGAAGTTGGACCAGTGCGGATTTGTTTTGATAATACTTAAAAGAAAATAAAAATTTAAACAATAACAATAACATCCCAAAATGGTTTTTCATTTCATACTAATAATTATTATCTGATCGACTAAAGTATAACTAGACCAGGCTAATTTATTTCAGAGTTTTATAATCGGTGTTTATGTTGCAATATTGGTTAGCAAAAATAAATACCAATATTGATTCTCCTAATTTCTGCAATACATACCTCATGTGCACTCTGCCTATTATTTTCATATCTTTCACTTTTAATTTTCTCGACATATCTTTTTTTCAAAATTCGCTTGCCATATCCCAACTAACATGCTTATAATTTTATTTTTAGGGTTTCAATTTGAAGGTAGGATGAGGCCGTCACCATTGATCTATCCACTCATTATCAACTTTATGTTTATTTCATTATTCTTTTTATTCTCTACTTCTTCTGCTTCTTCCTTTTATAATTCATCACTTTACTATCCTCATGATTCTTCTGCATTGCTCCTCTTCAAACATTCATTCTCCATTTTCAATAATACTTTTAATATTGGTGGGTGTGGTAACTTAGGAGCAAGTAGAATATTCACTTGGAAGAATAGTACATATTGCTGCACATTGAGCGGAGTCGCGTGTGATATGGTGAGTGGTAATGTCATCCAACTCAACCTTCATTGTCATCACCTTCAAGGTGTTATTTAGTCCAACAGCACTCTTCTCTTCTATCATCATTCTTTTCTTCTATCATCATCTTTGCAACCTAGATTTTTCTCACAATGACATAAGTGGCTCTCAAATTTCAGCAAATTTTGATAGGTTCAATAGTATGAGGCACCTGAACTTATCTTTTACCTACTTGGCTGGTTAAGTCCCTCTAGAATTCTCTTACCTATCACAATTGCTTTCGCTTGATCTCTTTTACAATTATGACTTAAAGTTAGAAACCTGGAGACTATAAAAAATCACTACAAACCTAACAAATCTCAAAAAACTTCGTTTGGTTTATGTTAATTTGTCCTTGATAGAAACTCAATCGTTGATGAATCTGTCGTCGCTTTAATATCTCTTCATCAATCTTTTTTGGCTCTTCCAGGAAAGCTTTCTAAAAAAAATTTCGGCAAAAGTTTCATTTTCGTGAGATCTAAATTTTAGACCTTTTTTGCTTCGAAAATAAACTTATGCATTTCTTTTTTACACTTTTGCTAAGAATTCTAAAATCTAAAAAATAAAATTTTGATTTTCAAGTTTTTCTCAATCAATATCAAAACAGTAAATATTAGTCAACACAACTTCAACGGGAATATTTACAAAAAAAAAATTCAAAAGGAATTATTATTTTTTTCGTATCTTACATTTTAAAGGAATATTCCATCTTTATTTTAATTTGGTTCAAACCTTTAAAAGGAACTTTGACCAGTGCAGAATTATTTTAATAATACTTAAAAGAAAACAAAAATTTAAACAATAATAATAACATCCCAAAATGGTTTTTCATTTCATACTAATAATTATTATCTGAACGACTAAAGTATAACTAGACCGGGCTAATTTCTTTTAGAGTCTTATAATCGGTGTTTATGTTGCAATATTGGTTACCAAAAACACATACCAATATTGATTCTGCTAATATCCGCAATACATACCTCATGTGCACTCTGCCTATTATTTTCATATCTTTCACTTTTAATTCTCTCGCCATATCTTTTTTTTCAAAATTCTCTCGCCATATCCCAACTAACATGCTTATAATTTTATTTTTAGGGTTTCGATTTGAGGGTAGGATGAGGCCGTCACCATTGATCTATCCACTCATTATCGACTTTATGTTTATTTCATTATTCTTTTTATTCTCTACTTCTTCTGCTTCTTCCATTTATAATTCATCACTTTATTATCCTCATGATTCTTATGCATTGCTCCTCTTCAAACATTCATTCTCTATTTTCAATAATACTTTTAATATTGATGGGTGTGGTAACTTAGGAGCAAGTAGAATATTCACTAGGAAGAATGGTACATATTGCTGTACATTGAGCGGAGTCGCGTGTGATGTGGTGAGAGGTAATGTCATCCAACTTAACCTTCATTGTCGTCACCTTTAAGATGTTATTTAGTCCAACAGCACTCTTCTCTTCTATCATCATTCTTTTCTTGTATCATCATCTTCGCAGCCTAGATTTTTCTCACAATGACATAAGTGGCTCTCAAATTTCAGCTAATTTTGATAGGTTAAATAGTATGAGGCACCTGAACTTATCTTTCACCTACTTTGCTAGTTAAGTTCCTCAAGAATTCTCTTACCTATCACAATTGCTTTCACTTGATCTCTCTTACAATTATGACTTAAAGTTAGAAACCTAGAGACTATAAAAAATGACTACAAACCTAATAAATCTCAAAGAACTTCGTTTGGTTTCTGTTAATTTGTCCTTGATAGAAACTCAATCCTTGATGAATCGGTAGTGGCTTTAATATCTCTTCGTCAATCTTTTTTGGCTCTTCTAGGAAAGCTTTCTGAAAAAATTTTGGCAAAAGTTTCATTTTCGTGAGATCTAAATTTTAGACCTTTTTTGCTTCGAAAATAAACTTATGCATTTCTTTTTTACACTTTTGCTAAGAATTCTAAAATCTAAAAAATAAAATTTTGATTTTCAAGTGTTTATCAATCAATATCAAAACAGTAAATATTAGTCAACACAACTTCAACGGGAATGTTTATAAAAAAAAATTCAAAAGGAATTATTATTTTTTCAGATATTACATTTTAAAGGAATATTCCATCTTTATTTTTAATTGGTTCAAACCTTTAAAAGAACTTTGACCAGTGCAGAATTATTTTAATAATACTTAAAAGAAAATAAAAATTTGAACAATAACAATAACATCCTAAAATGGTTTTTCATTTCATACTAATAATTATTATCTGAACGACTAAAGTATAACTAGACTAGGCTAATTTATTTCAGAGTCTTATAATCGGTGTTTATGTTGCAATATTGGTTAGCAAAATAAATACCAATATTGATTATGCTAATTTCATAATACATACCTCATGTGCACTCGCCTATTATTTTCATATCTTTCACTTTTAATTCTCTCGCCATATCTTTTTTTCAAAATTCTCTCGCCATATCCCAACTAACATGCTTATAATTTTATTTTTAGGGTTTTGATTTGAAGGTAGGATGAGGCCATCACCATTGATCTATCCACTCATTATCGACTTTATGTTTATTTCATTATTCTTTTTATTCTCTACTTCTTCTGCTTCTTCCTTTTATACTTCATCACTTTATTATCCTCATGATTCTTTTGAATTCCTCCTCTTCAAACATTCATTCTCCATTTTCAATAATACTTTTAATATTGATGGGTGTCGTAACTTAGGAGCAAGTAGAATATTCACTTGGAAGAATGGTACATATTGCTGCACATTGAGCGGAGTCGCGTGTGATATGGTGAGAGGTAATGTCATCCAACTCAACATTCGTTGTCGTCACCTTCAAGGAGTTATTTAGTCCAATAGCACTCTTCTCTTCTATCATCATTCTTTTCTTGTATCATCATCTTCGCAGCCTAGATTTTTCTCACAATGACATGAGTGGCTCTCAAATTTCAGCTAATTTTGATAGGTTAAATAGTATGAGGCACCTGAACTTATCTTTCACCTACTTTGCTGGTTAAGTCCCTCAAGAATTCTCTTACTTATCACAATTGCTTTCACTTGATCTCTCTTACAATTATGACTTAAAGTTAGAAACCTAGAGACTATAAAAAATGACTACAAACCTAATAAATCTCAAAGAACTTCGTTTGGTTTCTGTTAATTTGTCCTTGATAGAAACTCAATCCTTGATGAATCGGTAGTGGCTTTAATATCTCTTCGTCAATCTTTTTTGGCTCTTCTAGGAAAGCTTTCTGAAAAAATTTTGGCAAAAGTTTCATTTTCGTGAGATCTAAATTTTAGACCTTTTTTGCTTCGAAAATAAACTTATGCATTTCTTTTTTACACTTTTGCTAAGAATTCTAAAATCTAAAAAACAAAATTTTGATTTTCAAGTGTTTATCAATCAATATCAAAACAGTAAATATTAGTCAACACAACTTCAACGGGAATGTTTATAAAAAAAATTCAAAAGGAATTATTATTTTTTTCGTATATTACATTTTAAAGGAATATTCCATCTTTATTTTTAATTGGTTCAAACCTTTAAAAAGAACTTTGACCAGTGCAGAATTATTTTAATAATACTTAAAAGAAAACAAAAATTTGAACAATAACAATAACATCCTAAAATGTTTTTTCATTTCATACTAATAATTATTATCTGAACGACTAAAGTATAACTAGACTAGGCTAATTTATTTCAGAGTCTTATAATCGGTGTTTATGTTGCAATATTGGTTAGCAAAAATAAATACCAATATTGATTATGCTAATTTCCGCAATACATACCTCATGTGCACTCTGCCTATTATTTTCATATCTTTCACTTTTAATTCTCTCGCCATATCTTTTTTTCAAAATTCTCTCGCCATATCCCAACTAACATGCTTATAATTTTATTTTTAGGATTTTGATTTGAAGGTAGGATGAGGCCGTCACCATTGATCTATCCACTCATTATCGACTTTATGTTTATTTCATTATTCTTTTTATTCTCTACTTCTTCTGCTTCTTCCTTTTATACTTCATCACTTTATTATCCTCATGATTCTTTTGAATTCTTCCTCTTCAAACATTCATTCTCCATTTTCAATAATACTTTTAATATTGATGGGTGTCGTAACTTAGGAGCAAGTAGAATATTCACTTGGAAGAATGGTACATATTGCTGCACATTGAGCGGAGTCGCGTGTGATATGGTGAGAGGTAATGTCATCCAACTCAACATTCGTTGTCGTCACCTTCAAGGAGTTATTTAGTCCAATAGCACTCTTCTCTTCTATCATCATTCTTTTCTTGTATCATCATCTTCGCAGCCTAGATTTTTCTCACAATGACATGAGTGGCTCTCAAATTTCAGCTAATTTTGATAGGTTAAATAGTATGAGGCACCTGAACTTATCTTTCACCTACTTTGCTGGTTAAGTCCCTCAAGAATTCTCTTACTTATAACAATTGCTTTCACTTGATCTTTCTTACAATTATGACTTAAAGTTAGAAACCTGGAGACTATAAAAAATCACTACAAACCTAACAAATCACAAAGAACTTCGCTTGGTTTCTGTTAATTTGTCCTTGATAGAAACTCAATCCTAGATGAATCTGTCGTCGCTTTAATATCTATTCATCAATCTTTTTTGGCCCTTCCAGGAAAGTTTTCTGAAAAAATTTTCGGCAAAAGTTTCATTTTCGTGAGATCTAAATTTTAGACCTTTTTTGCTTCGAAAATAAACTTATACATTTCTTTTTTACACTTTTGCTAAGAATTCTAAAATCTAAAAAATAAAATTTTGATTTTCAAATTTTTCTCAATCAATTTCAAAACAGTAAATATTAGTCAATACAACTTCAACGGGAATATTTGCAAAAAAAAAATTCAAAAGGAATTATTATTTTTTTCGTATCTTACATTTTAAAGGAATATTCCATCTTTATTTTTAATTTGATTCAAACCTTTAAAAGGAACTTTGATCAGTGCAGAATTGTTTTAACAATACTTAAAAGAAAAGAAAAATTTAAACAATAATAATAACATCCCAAAATGGTTTTTCATTTCATACTAATAATTATTATCTGAACGACTAAAGTATAACTATATCGGGCTAATTTATTTCAGAGTCTTATAATCGGTGTTTATGTTGCAATATTGGTTAGCAAAAATAAATACCAATATTGATTATGCTAATTTCTGCAATACATACCTCATTTGCACTCTACCTATTTTTTTTATATCTTTCACTTTGAAATCTCTCACCATATCTTTCTTCCAAAATTCTCTCACCATATTTCAACTAACAAGCTAATAATTTAATTTTTAGGGTTTCGATTTGAAGGTAGGATGAGGCCGTCACCATTGATCTGTCCACTCACTATCAACTTTGTTTTTATTTCATTATTCTTTTTATTCTCGACTTTTTCTGCTCTTTCCTTTCATAACTCATCACTTTGCTATCCTCATGATTCTTCCGCATTGCTCCCCTTCAAACATTCATTCTTCATTTTCAATGATACTTTTAATATTGATGGGTGTGGTAACTTAGGAGCAAGTAGAATATTCACTAGGAAGAATGGTACATATTGCTGTACATTGAGCGGAGTCGCGTGTGATGTGGTAAGAGGTAATGTCATCCAACTCAACCTTCATTGTGGTCACCTTCAAGGTGTTATTCAGTCCAACAACACTCTTCTCTTCTATCATCATTCTTTTCTTATATCATCATCTTCGTAGCCTAGATTTTTCTCACAATGACATAAATAGCTCTCAAACTTCAGCAAATTTTGATAGGTTTAATTGTATGAGGCACCTGGACTTAATTTTCACCTACTTTGCTGGTCAAGTCCCTCAAGAATTCTCTTACCTATCATAATTGCTTTCACCTGATCTCTCTTACAATTATGACTGAAAGTTAGAAACCTAGAACCTATAAAAAATCACTACAAACCTAAAAATCTCAAAGAACTTCGTTTGGTTTCTGTTTATTTGTCCTTGATAGAAACTCAATCCTTGATGAATCTATCGTCGCTTTAATATCTCTTCATCATTCTTTTTTGGCTCTTCTAGGAAAGCTTTCTAAAAAAAATTTCGGCAAAAGTTTCATTTTCGTGGGATCTAAATTTTAGACCTTTTTTGCTTCGAAAATAAACTTACGCATTTCTTTTTTACACTTTTTCTCAGAATTCTAAAATTTATAACATAAAATTTGATTTTCAAGTTTTTCTCAATCAATATCAAAACAGTAAATATTAGTCAACACAACTTCAACGGGAATATTTACAAAAAAAAAAGAAAAATTCAAAAGGAATTATTATTTTTTTTCGTATCTTACATTTTAAAGGAATATTCCATCTTTATTTTTAATTTGGTTCAAACATTTAAAAGGAACTTTGGCCGGTGCGGAATTGTTTTAATAATACTTTAAAGAAAAAAAAAATTTAAACAATAATAATAGCATCCTCATATGGTTTTTCATTTCATACTAATAATTATTATCTGAACGACTAAAGTATAACTAGACAGGACTAGTTTGTTTCAGAGTCTTATAATCAGTGTTTATGTTGCAATATTGGTTAGCAAAAATAAATACCAATATTGATTCTGCTAGTTTCTGCAATACATACTTCATGTGCACTCTGCCTATTATTTTTATATATTTAACTTTTAAATCTCTCGCCATGTCTTTCTTCCAAAATTCTCTCGCCATATTTCAACTCACAAGCTTATAATTTAATTTTTAGGGTTTCGATTTGAAGGTAGGATGAGGCCGTCACCATTGATCTATCCACTTACTATCGACTTTGTCTTTATTTCATTATTCTTTTTATTCTCGACTTTTTCTGCTCTTTCATTTTATAATTGATCACTTTGCTATCCTCATGATTCTTGTGCATTGCTCCTCGTCAAACATTCATTCTCCATTTTCAATAATACTTTTAATATTGATGGGTGTGGTAACTTAGGAGCAAGTAGAATATTCACTTGGAAGAATGGTGTATATTGCTGCACATTGAGCAGAGTCGCGTGTGATGTGGTGAGAGGTAATGTCATCCAACCCAACCTTCATTGTGGTCACCTTCAAGGTGCTATTTAGTCCAACAACACTCTTCTCTTCTAATATCATCTTTAATATCTCTTCATCTTTCTTTTTTAGCTCTTCCGGGATAATTTTTAGAAAAAATTTTCCGCAAAAGTTTCTTTTTCATGGGATCTAAATTTAAGGCCTTTTTTTAAAAAAATTCAATTTATGCATTTCCATTTTACATTTTTGCTAAGAATTCAAAAACTAAAAAAGAAAATTTTGATTTTGAAGTTTTTCTCAATCAATATCAAAACAGTAAACATTAGTCAACATAAATTCAACGGGAATTATTTACAAAAAAAAAATTCAAAAGGAATTATTATTTTTTTTCGTATCTTACATTTTAAATGAATATTTCATCTTTATTTTTAATTTGGTTCAAACCTATAAAAGGAAGTTTGACCAGTGCGGATTTGTTTTCATAATACTTAAAAGAAAAGAAAAATCTAAACAATAATAATAACATCCTACAATGGTTTTTCATTCCATACTAATAATTATTATCCGAACGATTGAAGAATAACAAGACCGGGCAAATTCGTTTCAGAGTCTTATATTCGTTTCAGAGTCTTATAATGGGTATTTATGTTGCAATATTGGTTAGCAAAAAGAAATATCAATATTGACTCTGCCAACCTATGAGACAATATCCGCAATAAATACCAATATTGACTCTGCTAACTTCCACAATACATACCTCATGTGCACTCTGTCTATTATTTTTATATCTTTCACTTTTAATTCTCTCTCCATATCTTTCTTCCAAAATTCTCTCGCCAAATCCCAACTAACAAGCTTATAATTTTATTTCTAGGGTTTCAATTTGAAGGTAGGATGAGGTCATCACCATTGATCTGTCCACTTATTATCAACTTTGTCTTTATTTCATTATTTTTTTATCCTCTACTTCTTCTACTTCATCCTTTTATAATTCATCATTTTGCCATCCTCATCATTCTTCTGCATTGCTCATCTTCAAGCATTCAATCTCCATTTTCAACGATACTTTTAATATTGATGAGTGTGGTAACTTAGAAGCAAGTAGAATATTCAATTGGAAGAATGGTACATATTGCTGCACATTGAGGGGAGTCACGTATGATATGCTGACCGGTAATATCATCCAACTCAACCTTCATTGTGGTCACCTTCAAGGTGTTACTTTGTCCAACAGCACTCTTTTCTTCCATCATCATTCTTTTCTTGCATCATCATCTTCACAGCCTAGATCTTTCTCACAATGACTTTAGTGGCTCTCAAATTTAAACTAATTTTAGTAGGTTTAATTTTATAAGGCACCTGAACTTATCTTTCACCTACTTTGCTCGTCAAGTCCCTCAAGAATTCTCTTACCCATCACAATTTCTTTCACTTGATCTCTCTTACAATTATGACTTAAAGTTAAAAACATGGAGCCTGTAAAAAATCACTGCAAACCCAATAAATCTCAAATAACTTCGTTTGGTTTCTGTTAATGTGTCCTTGGTAGAAACTCAATCCTTGATGAATCTGTCATTGCTTTAATATTTTTTCATCTTTCTTTTTTAACTCTTCAAGGAAAATTTTCAAAAAAAAATTTCGGCAAAAGTTTCTTTTTCGTGGGATCTAAATTTAAGGCCCTTTTTTTTTTCAAAAATAAACTTATACATTTCTATTTTGTATTTTTGCTAAGAATTCTAAAATCTAAAAAAGAAAATTTTGATTTTCAAGTTTTTCTCAATCAATATCAAAATAGTAAACATTAGTCAACACAACTTCAACGGGAATTATTTAGAAAAAATAAAATAAAAAAATTCGAAAGGAATTATTATTTTTTTCCTTTCTTACATTTGAAAAGAATATTTCATCTTTATTTTTAATTTAGTTTAAACCTTGAAAAGGAAGTTTGACCAGTGCAGATTTATTTCAATAATACCTAAAAGAAAGAAAAATTTAAACAATATTAATAACATTCTAAAATTGTTTTTCATTTCATACTAATAATTATTATCTGAACGATTAAAGTATAACTAGACCGGGCTAATTTGTTTCAGAGTCTTATAATCGGTGTTTATTTGCAATATTGGTTAACAAAAATAAATATTAAGATTGACTTCACCAACCTGTGAGACAATATTCACAATAAATATCAATATTGACTCTGCTAATTTCCGCAATACATACCTCATGTGCACTCTGCCTATTATTTTTATATCTTTTACTTTCAATTCTCTCACCACATGTTTCTTCCAAAATTCTCTCGTCATATCCCAGCTAACAAGCCTATAATGTTATTTTTAGGGTTTTGATTTGAAGGTAGGATGAGGCCGTCCCCATTGATCTGTCCACTCATTATTGACTTTGTCTTTGTTTCATTATTCTTTTTATTTTTTATTTCTTCTGCTTCTTCCTTTTATAATTTATCACTTTGTTATCCTCATGATTCTTTTGCATTGCTCATCTTCAAACATTCATTTTTTATTTTCAATGATACTTTTAATATTGATGGGTGTGGTAACTTGGGAGCAAGTAGAATATTCACTTGGAAGAATGGTACATATTGCTGCACATTGAGCGTAGTCACGTGTGATATGGTGACAGGTAATGTCATCCAACTCAACCTTCATTGTGGTCACCTTCAAGGTGTTATATAGTCCAAGAGTACTCTTTTCTTCCATCATCATCTTTGCAACCTAGATCTTTCTGACAATGAGTTAAGTGACTCTCAAATTTCAGCTAATTTTGGCAGGTTTAATAGTATGAGGCACCTGAACTTATCTTTCACCTACTTGGCTGGTCAAGGCCCTTAAGAATTCTCTTACCTATCACAATTGCTTTCACATGATCTCTCTTACAATTAAGACTTAAAGCTTGAAATAGGGAGCCTACAAAAAATCACTGCAAACCAAACAAATATCGAAGAACTTTGTTTGGTTTCTATTAATATGTCCATGGTAGAAACTCATTCGTTGATGAATCTGTAGCCCGCTTTAACATCTCTTCATCTTTCTTTTTTAGCTCTTCTGGGAAAATTTTCATAAAAAAGTTTTCGGTAAAAGTTTCCTTTTCGTGGGATCCAAATTTAATGCTTTTTTTTTTCAAAACTAAACTTATGCATTTCTATTTTACATTTTTGCTAAGAATTCTAAAATCTAAAAAAGAAAATTTTGATTTACAAGTTTTTCTCAATTAATATCAAAACAGTAAACATTGGTCAGCACAACTTCAACATGAATTATTTACCAAAAAAAAAATTCAAAAGCATTTATTATTTTTTCTTATCATACATTTTAAAGGAACATATTTTAATTTTATTTTTATTTTGGTTTAAACCTTTTAAAGGAAGTTTGACCGGTGTGAATTTGCTTTAATATTACTTAAAAGAAAATGAAATTTTAAATAATAATAATATCTTAAAATACTTTTTCGTTTCATACTAATAATTATTATATGAACGATTAAAGTATAATTAAACCGGGCTAATTTGTTTCATAGTTTTATAGTCGAAGTTTATGTTGCAATATTGGCTAGCAAAAATAAATACCAATATTGACTCGACTAACCTGTGAGACAATATCCACAATGAATACAAATATTGAGTCTGCCAATTTTCGTAATACATACCAATGACTCTGTCAATCTCCCCAATAAATACCTTATGTGCATTCTGCCTATTGTTTTTATATCTTCCACTTTCAATTCTCTCACCATATCCTTCTTCCAAAATTCTCTTGCCATATTTTTCTTCCAAAATTCTCTCGTAATATCCCAACTAACAAGCTTATAATATTATTTTTGGGTTTCCATTTGAAGGTAGGATGAGGTGATCACCATTGATCTATCTACTCTTCATTGGCTTTGTCTTTGTTTCATCATTCTTTTTATTCTCTACTTCTTCTGCATATTTCTTTTATAATTCATCACTTTGCCATCCTTATGATTCTTCTGCATTGCTCCACTTCAAACACTCATTTTTCATTTTCAATGATACTTTTAATACTGATGGATGTGGTAACTTGGGAGCAAGTAGAATACTCACTTGGAATAATGGTACAGATTGCTACACATGGAGCGGAGTCATGTGTGATATGGTGACAGATAATGTCATCCAACTCAACCTTCATTGTGATCTCCTTCAAGGTGTTATTTACTCCAACAGCACTCTTTTTTTTCATCATCATCTTTGCAGTCTAGATCTTTCTCACAATGACTTAAGTGGCTCTTAAATTTCAGCTAATTTTGGTAGGTTTAATAGTATGAGACACCTAAACCTATCTTTCACCTACTTTGCTAGTCAAGTCCCCCAGGTGTTCTCTTACCTATCATAATTTATTTCACTTGGTCTCTCTTACAATTATAACTTAAAGCTAGATATAGAGAGCCTGAAAAAAATTACTGCAAACCTAGCAAATCTCAAAGAACTTCGTTTGGTTTCTGTTTATATATCCTTAGTAGAAACTCATTCCATAATGAATCTGTTGTCTGCTTTAACATGTCTTCATCTTTCTTTTCAGCTCTTCCAGGAAAATTTCTAGAGAAAATCTTCCTACTACCAAATCTCCAAGTTCTCGACTTAAGCTACAATGAAAATCTCAGAGGTTCTTTCCCGAAGTCCAACTAAAGCAGTAGTGCAATTAGAGAGTTGACACTTTCTATAACTACATTCTCAATAGATCTGTCATACTTTGTCCGAAATCTCAAATTTTTGAATCGATTATATCTCAAAAATGGCACATTCATTGGATCATATCCTCAATTAGTAATGGTTGCTAGCCTTTCAAAAATCACTTCCTTGGACCTCTCTCATAACAATTTCAGTGGTCTCATCCTATGAAATATCTTTCCAAATTTTCCTCAACTCACTGATTTAGATCTTTCAAGCAATAATTTGGTTGGTGAGCTCCCAAAAACTTGTCGAGTAACTCAAATCAAATTTTTTTCTTATCTGATTCTTCTGACCATCAATTACTGGGTCGTATTCGAATGAATTTACAATTTCTTAACGGACATTCCAATAACCTGAATGAGACAATACCTTCTTGGTTATATTCCCTTCCAGGTTTGAAGGAATTAGTTCTCTCATAGAATCAGTTCATTGGTACCATTCAAGAATTCCAATATACTTTTTTGAGTTATCTCGATTTAGAAGGTAACAAACTCCATAGTCCCATTCCAGTTTCAGTGTTTCAACAACATAATCTCATTTTAATGACCCTTTCAAAAAATAACTTAAATGGTGCTGTTGGTGTAGACTAGCTTTCAAAGTTGAAGAAATTTTATGGTCTGGATCTTTCACATAATAATGTCATTGAGTTTTAATAACTTCGACAATTATACTTTGCTTAGCCTTGAGTCCTTGGAACTGTCTTCATGCAACATAAGTGAGTTCCTATACTTTTTGAGAGCCTCAGAATATCTATATCGTTTAAACCTTTCCTAAAACAAAATCCAAGGCAGTATTCCAAAATAGCTATGGAATGTGGGAGTGGATACATTAAAATATTTGAATCTTTCTCATAACCTTTTGACTGCTTTTGTACTAGAGCAGTTTCCATGGAAGAACTTAGAATCTCTTAACATTAGCTCCAACTCGATTCAAGGTCATCTTCCAATTCGACCACCCTCTACACGTCACTACTTCATATCAAACAACCATTTGTTTGGAGAAATACCTTCTTTGATTTGTACCCTTACATCCATTGTAATGCTCGTTTTGTTTAACAATACTTTGAATAGTAGCATTCCTGTGAGCCTTGGAAACTTTAGTTTTCTCTCGGTGTTAAGTCTATAGATGAATATGTTTGATGGAACAATCCCAACAACATTTACAAAAGGCAATACCTTGAGGAACATTAACCTAAATGGAAACCGATTGAAAGGATCATTGCCACGAGCTTTGCTGAATTGGAGAAATCTAGAAATTCTAGACTTGGGAAACAACATGATAAATGATACTTACCCACAATGGTTGGAATCTCTTCCAAATCTACAAGTTCTTGTATTGAGATCAAACAAATTCCACAGTTCCATAACCAGCCCTAGTGTTAGATTTCCATTTCAAAAGTTGTGAATCTTGGACTTGTCCAACAATCTATTTGACAGTCTTTTGCCAACACAGTATTTTGAGAATTTCTTGGCTATGATGCATGTTGGATATATCAATAAATTGAAATACATGGGGGATGAATGCTTTCCCTATTATACAAATTTAGTGGTTATGACAATGAAAGGCTTTGATATAGAATTGGAACATATCCTAAACATCTTCACGACTATTGATTTTTCAAAGAATAATTTTGCTGGGGAGATTCCAAAATCAATAGGAAATCTCAAATCACTTGAAGGCCTCAATTTGTCTCACAACAAATTATGTGGTCACATTCCCACATCATTGAGAAATTTAAGCAATCTAGGATGGCTAGATCTCTCCTCGAACAATTTTTATAGTGAGATTCCCATGCAACTTTCAAAAATGACGTCACTTGCTGTCTTGAACCTTTTGCAAAACCATTTGGTGGGAGCCATACATAGCGGCAATCAATTTAATACTTTTTGGAATGATTCGTATATTGGAAATTTGGGATTATGTGGGTTTCCTTTAATGAAAACATGCGGTAACGATCAAGCACAACTACCATCTTCATCAGTAGATGATGATGAAGAAGCTACCAATGGGTTTCAATGGAAGCATGTCTACATGGGGTATGCAAGTGGATTGGTTATTGGGATATCTATGGTATACATGTTATTTTCGGATGAGAGACTTGCTTCTTTAATGAGAAAGGTTGGAGGAGAACGATGGCTTAAGTTTCTTAAAACAAGAAAGAGGGAAAATGGTGGCTTCAGGAGAAGGAGAAAAATTAGGTGCCTAACGGAAAATCTATAGTAAGGTATGAATATCTCTCTCTTATACTCTGCTTAATTAACTCTTTGTGTAATTAATATTTCATGCTTCAAACTCTAAGCCTTCTAATAATTTTTAAACTAACTTTCTAGGTTAATGTATCATTGTTAATTTCATGCTCTAATATAAGATAGATCTAGAATGAATAAAAGTGCATGAGTAACTCATTGGGATTAGACTAATTTTTAATCATAACTCACTAATTTTTAATACATGATTGGCAGTTTGTCTATTCTTGCTTGGGTATTTTACTTTCAACCATTTTATATTAATTTCTAGTAATTAATCTAGCCGTAACACTTAGATGAACTATAAAAGCATAGTTATTTGAAAAGAAACAGAGGTTTCATATTAAGCATTATTTGAAAAATTGTTTGAAACATGACATATATATCCATCATTACTTTTTTTGGTGAATTAGATGAACTAATTTAGTAACTTTAATATTAATGAATCTTGATAAGTTACCATTATGTCCTTTAATTGATTCATTTTGGTATGATACGCATGCTATATATACTATTTTTTTTTAGATAATAACTGACTATCCTATAAGAACTTTGGAGTTGATAAACAAAGAAAGTTTGCCATTTGCAACGGAAGAGCCTAACAATCTGAAAGTTCAAATATTTTGCTCATGTGTTTAATATTTGGACATTCATTGTGGCTTTGGGCTATAATTCAGCATAAATATGTGCTTTGTAGTTTTCATCTTCCTAAATATATACTTGTTTTATTGGATTGGGCTTGCATTAAGTAATTTAATTTTGAATGTTGGATGGATGAATGTTTACCAAAAATAACAATATTATTTGGGCTATGAATTTTTGTTTCTTTCTCTCTTGTGGTGTGCTGAAAAAATGCCTTCTTCAAGCAGCTTGACGGGAGGCTGGCTAGTACGCCTGCCTTCAGGTAGGTTGGCAGAGTGCGTCAGAATTACCCTGAGTCCTTACTTGTTGGAGTGAACCTTCAAAGTATCAAACGACATCTCTCAAGAGATGAGAATGTGAGGGCTCGAGTAAGGAGGCTCGAGGTGGTGTCGTGCTGGTATAGCGAGGAATTCAGGTGAGCTTGACGCTTAAGGCAGGTTGTCAGATAGCTCCGTTGCTGGAGTAAAGACCTTCAAAACAAGAAACGCCGGTAGGGCATCGGCCGGCTGGCCCGCCCAAGTCGTGAAATAACCTATATTGTTTTGTAAATAAGGTGAAGAAATGGGTTTGAGTAGAAAGGATATAACAGAGATGAGACTTAAGGCCACAAAGAGGATTGCTGGGTATGCAAGCTCACTCTTCTCACTTGGAATGCTCTTTGCTCTCGGACCAAAGGGAATGTGTGCTTCCTAAGGCGTCTTCTTGCTTGAGAAGGAGAAAAGCAATAGTGAAATGGAGAGGAAAATGGCTAAAAGTCTCCATCACAATGACCAAAAATCTTGTTTATCTTATTGCCTACACCTTAAATACCTGCTTGTGAGGCTCTGGATGAGCAACACGTGTAGGGAGACTAATGGTAGAGATGTTGCCATATGTGCCCCAACTTGACGTCCTTGTCGACCTGGCATGCCATAGCTGAAGGTTCGGCTAACATGGTGACTACTGGCCTATGAAAGGACACCACGTGAGCATTTTAGAGGCCTCTTTAAGCATAATGGTTGACATTGTTGACCAGCAAGGTTGGACAGCCTAGCCTTCAACGAGTTTGGTGAGAACTTTCCTTTTTTGAGTGCCTTTTGTGTGAGGGGCTTCTCTACAGCCAACTTGCCTTCTTCTTCTTAAGGAAAGAATCATCATTTTGGCCAACCAAAAGTTTAAAAAAGAAACATTATTTTTTTTAATTAATTTTTTTTTTCCTTTCAGGGTAACAACACAGAGAGCAAAGTAAACTTTTGTGAGCATAGGCTATAGTGATGGATGGTGGTAGACCAATGTGCCAGCCACCTATCAGATCCCACGAACCATTTCAGAGCTTGGGCGGCTCCAATGGAGCAATCCATGTGAACCCATCTCTCACTTCATTAACTTTTATCTTATTTTTCCTATTTATTAATTTTCAGGAGACCTCAATCTAGGAAGACCTCTAGAAGCTCTCTCTTCCTGTAACTTCCCGACTGCTTCTCTTTGTTTTTATTTTTTTATTTTAATTAGCTTCTTACCAAGGTGATTTCTACACATTTCTCTTCCTCTCGCTTCCCAAAATGCAAACACCTCCCCCGCCACCACCCAAATGCTTCCTTACATTATAATTATTATTTTCTTACCTTTTTGGGCCTACCACAACCCCAACTACATAGTTAATCGCCAAGGATAAATATGATATATGAAGAAAATTATTATGTTTGTGAAATGATATATTAGAGTTCCTTGAAATGGTGCATGGAGTTTTGAAAATAAAAAAGGTCTTATTTTCCATGAAGTTTCTTGGATAAGCATTTTGATCGACTTATATGGCATAGATAAAAGTGGACCATATAACAAGGGCTTGCTTTTTTTTTAAGTAGGTCCAAATATTCATTAAAATTCCAAAGATTCCTGACTTGGCTATAAATATGATACATGGCCCATCAAAATAGAATGAATGGGAGAGATAGACTTCAAAGAAAAAGGGTTGTGGGGCCAGTTGAATGGGCAAGACCAGTAGATTGAGCATGGTCTGAGGACCACCTGATGAACTGGTTGTGATGGGCATGTGGGCACAGGAATATTAAAAGCTGTGTGTGTATGTGACTTATGTGTTATGGGCTAGTAATATGACTTATTTTGTCCACAACAACGACATGTAGCTTTTGCTTCATGTTTTTTCCTTTGCTTTTTTCCCATTTCATGCTTATTAATTTTTTGTCTGTCTGTGCAACAGCCGTATGTGGCTGTACCAATTATGTCTTTTTACAAGAATCTTTGATGAGTTTCATGCTAATTTTAGTCTTTTTGTACCCACGTACACGCCATATGAGTCTACTTTTTGACTTTTTGTAGTGGAGCTTATCATCAATAATCATAGATTGTTTCAAATTGGTATTTATTTATTTACTTTTTTTAAACGGTGTTTATTTAATATTAGCTGGTGAGGCTGGAACCAAATATCAAGTGGGTGATCTTGATCCATTATAATTAACCTACATATGATCTCTAATTATGCCTAAACACATTACTAATGTAGAGTAGACTAAAAATAATACAAATTTAATTGGAATAAGGATCATTTACTGATTAGGAGTGTATTTGAACTGAAACCCTTTTGTCATTATCAGATTATGTCCTATATATATATATATATGTTTTTTATATTTAGTCTAAATAAAATATAGAAAATAATATTTTTGATACAGCTCGACATTATTATTAAACCAACTTCCTTTTATTTTGGTTGTGCTGTTAATTCTATATTCAAAGTACAAAATAATTTGTCTTTGGAGTTACAACGTGAATAAGTTCTATAATAAATCTCTTTCTATTATATATGTTTATTATGAGATAGAACCAAAGGATTAGAAACTCCCACTCAGCACGTTCAATCTGACAAAGCTAGGTCTTAAAAAATAATAATAATAATAAATGAAAAAGAACCAATTTCTCCTTCTCTGTTTTTTTTTTTTTTCTTTTTTTTTTCATAAAGAACTTTTATTGCATGCATGACCGTTGCAGAGAAAGCCACACTACATATATAAATTAGCTCACAATAATAAAGCCGTCAGAAGAGGTAGAGTTTGTTGGTTAATGTGATATAATTAATTATAATGTTAGGATTACATTTTTCTTTTTTACACTACTATACTTCTAATTCAGATAATGTGTTACGATTAATTGGAGAATACAAAAAAAGGACACGAAATAAGACATGTGATGATATGGGCTGCCGTAACTCGTTTATATTATTAATAAATAAACATTAATTGAGTGGTGGTGGGAGACATGCACGCAAGTCTTGTGAAGTTTCTTTAATTAGGCAATTCAAAAATGTTGAAGCCATAGCGCTTTGCTTTATCTTTTGTGGTTCGCTTATTCTCGTGCATTGTATAATCTTTGACTGCATCGTCTCTCACTATAAAAAAAAAAATAACATTTAGCTACAAAAGGCTTGCTATAAATGTTTTTTGTTCATATCGAAAAGGTTGTATTTTGTGTTTTTATTAATCAGTAGTCGGTAACGTGGTGATGGTGGTGGATATACATGGGTGACTTGGTGTTTGTGACTACGACCTTTTAATTATAGAGTTTGAATCATAGAATTCATAATGCATAACTTTTTATTTGCCTGTATGCACCCACTACTACAAAAATCACATTCCGAGACGCCAATATAGCGACAGTCACCCTTAAAACCATCGCTAAATATATTTCGTGACGGTTAACAAAACCGTCGCTATATACTGTCCACTTTTGCGGGGTTTAATAAAAAAAACTAATTGGAAAAATAATAATTTAGCGAACCTATACCATCGCCAAAACCGTTATTAGATAAATAAATTTAATATTAGATTCAATTATTAAATAAATATTATTAAAAATATATATTTGGCGACGGTGTTGTAAATGACCATCGCCAAAATTTAAGTTTAGATGACGGTCTCAAAATCACAGCGTCGCCAAACCTATTATTAGATAGATGCATTTAATATTAGATTCTACTATTACATAAATATTATTAAAAAATAACTATTTGGCAATGGTTGTATGTGAAACCATCGCCAAAAGGGAAGTTTTAAACATTCAAATTTTTAATTGAAAAATAAATTTTATTTTTAAATATAATTTATATTTTATTATTAAAATTATAGTTTTGGCATCGGTTTATGTTGAAACTGTTGCCCAATGTATATTAAATTAAAAATATTTTTTACTTAAAAATAAATTTTATTAAAATTGTATTGTTTGGCGACGGTTGTATATGAAACCATCGCCAAAAAAGCGTAGTTTTTAAATTAAATTATATTTAAAATAACTTTTTTAATAAAATTAAAAAATTATTTTATATTTTATTATCAAAATAATATTTTGCGACCATTTTAATTAAAATAATTTTTAATTTTCTTCTTAATTTAATTATAATATAATCTATCATATTTATTTACTAAAATTGTATAAAATATAAAATGACACAACATTTTAGATTTTACGAAACATAGTAAGAAAAAAAAATACATACACTGAGTTGGAGACAAATGCGAATGTACGTGAGTGTTTTTTAATTTATCCATACTATTTAAAATAGAGAAATCTCATGGTAAATGAATAAGATCTTCAACATATTAAAAACAAAACTTGATTGTGTTTAGAGTCTAAGTGAATTTCTTTGCTTTTGTTCTTAATTTATTTTATAATTTAGGTTTTTTTTTTTTCAAATTGTTGGCATTAATATCTTTTAAATTTTTTTCGATATTGCTTTTGGTCTCTTATGTTGTTTTTGTTTTGTTGAGACAACATAACTCTCTAACTTCAAAATCTCCCATGTAATGCATGCAAGGTAGTGAGTGAAACATTATAATAAATTAAAATTTTTATATATAATTATAGAGTGGAAAGAAAAAACTCTTCTGAAACTTCAGGGAGGTTTATAATTTTCCCTTAGAAATTTAAATTTTGTAAAATTAGTATGAAAAATTGAAATTAATTAATTAATACTTCCATGTTTCTCTTTTTTTTTTTCTCATATTAAAGCATATATGATTCAATTTGATCTATCTAGATGAATGCTTTAAATAATTTTTATTTTTTTGCTATGTAATATTGCAAATCTAATTTGTTGTCCTAACTCTAATAAAAAGCTTATTAGACCAACCCAATTAAATATATCAAAGATATTATATTTTTTAAAAAAAATTAAAATTAAAATTTTTGATTAAATAAAATTAATATATAAATATTAAATAAATTTATAAAAAATCACAGTGTAGTTTGAAATTTAATATATTTTTAATTTTGAAAATAAATTTTATTATTAAATAATTTTAAATTAGCATATATATTTCAGCAGCGTGGGTCCCTTTCTTTTTCTTTTCTTCTCTCTCTTCTTTTGTCTTTTTTCTCTCTTCTTCTCTAGATCTGAAGACTTTCTTCTCTCACGCGGCCAGCCACCATCTTCCTCCCTCTGGTCCCCACAATCCTGCACCCACAAACACCCTTGTACCACCCACAAACCCGCACCACACACAAACCCACCCACAAACCCCCTTGTCCATTGCACGACCCACAAACCCGCACCACCCACCTCCTTGAGCCACCAGTGCACCACCTCCTCCACCCTTGAGCCACCACCACCCTTTGTGCGCCAGTCGCCACCGTCCACTTGGTGGCCGTCCACCACTTACAGATTTCATCTACAGGTAAAATGGTAAAACTTGTGTTTATTTTATACTACTTTTTCTTATTTTATATATAGATTCTTTTAAATTTTTTATTTAGTGTGTTTTATAAAATTTATAATTCTTTTTTTAATTCTTTTGTAGTTGCTAGTGGTTCTTGGGATTGCACTTTAAATGTGAAGTGATTTGGACAGCTGCAATAAGGTATTTTATTTTTTTATTTTGTTGCTGAATTTATTTTTGTTTTATGTGAAATGATTTTACCACGTGCATGAACATAGTTGATTTAGGACCATGGACCACATAAATTTATATTTAGTTGTTTTGGAACTCCAATAGTATTTGTCATGGCTATTGGATACTCATTCCTATGTAGGTATAAATTTGCTTAGTCAAATTTTGAAGGGAGGTGTTGTCGAAATTTTTAAATAATGTAGTAAATTAGGTGTAATAATATTTAATATAACTAATGTATTAAATTATTAAATATAGTAAATTAGTGAACATTTTCTTCAATTTATTTATGTATAAATAATTAATATTTGATCACAGGCAATGGATAAATCATGGATGGTAATGGATCGAAGGTCTAAGGAGTTTATAAATGGTTTTGAAGGTTTTTTGAAGTTTAGTTTGGATAATGGATTTAACCCCATGGCGATGAATTGTCCATGCATTAAGTGTGATAATTTAAAGTTCCACACTATGGAAGAAATAAGAGGTCATGTAATTTTTAATGGAATTGACACAACTTACCGGTATTGGATTTGACATGGTGAAGCTGTACCAGATAAGTATAAAGATATTAATGTTAAGAAGAAGTAAACTGTGACTTCAAATTTAAATGGTGATGATGATGATGTAGTGGGGAATAACATTGAGATGGTGAATGCTGCCCATGATAATTTTATGGAGAATCCGGAAGGATTTGATGCTTTGTTTAAGAGTGTTGGGGAACCTTTGTATTCAGGTTGTACAAAATTTACCAAATTGTCTAGTTTGATCAAATTGTACAACTTGAAAGCAAAGTATGGATTTTCTGATAAAAGTTTTTCAGAATTATTGAAGTTATTATGTGAGATGCTACCAAGTGATAATGTGCTACCAGACTCTCGTTATATGAAGTGAAGAAAACTTTAAGTGCAATAGGAATTTCATATGAGAAGATACATGCTTATCCTAATGATTGCATATTGTATAGGAAACAATATGAAAATCTTAAAACATGTCCTCAATGTGGGTCATTGAGATGGAAGGTCAACACAGATGAATCTAAAAGTAAAAGTGAAATTCCATCAAAGGTTGTATGGTACTTTCCCCCCATTCCACGTTTTAGACGTATGTTTAGAAGTATTGAAATGTCTAAGAATTTGACATGGCAAGCAAATGAGCGGAAGATTGATGGGATGTTGAGACACCCTGCAGATTCTCCATCCTGGAAGTTAATTGTCAACTTGTGGCCAGATTTTGCATCTGATCCTAGAAACTTAAGACTTGGAATTGCAGCAGATGGAATTAACCCACACAGTTCTTTAAGCAGCCGTTATAGTTGTTGGCCGGTTATAATGGTCATGTACAATCTTCCGATATGGTTGTGTATGAAGCAAAAATTTTTGATGCTAACCATGTTAATTTCGGGGCCGAAGCAACCTAGGAATGATATTGATGTATTCTTGGAACCATTGGTTGATGATTTACAAAAGTTGTGGGATGAAGGTATTGAAGCTTATGATGGTTTTCGACAACAGACATTCAATTTGAGAGCAGTATTGTTGTGGACTATTAATGATTTTCCTGCTTATGGTAACTTATTTGGTCATGCAGTGAAAGGTTATTATGCTTGTCCGGTTTGTAGTAATGGTACTCATTGTGAAAGATTGAAGCATGGAAATAAAATGTGTTACGCATGTTATAGAAGGTTTCTTTCCAAAAGCCATCCTTTTCGTAAGCAGAAGAAAGCATTCAATGGGAAGCAAGAGTTTGAGTCTCCTCCACGTACTAAGACGGGGAATGAGATTCTTAAAAAGCTTGACAATATCACTTTTAAATTTGGGAAGAAGCGAAAGAAGTCTGGTAGTACTGATGGTTGTTGGAAAAAGAAATCTATATTTTCCCAATTAGAATATTGGAGTTCATTATACGTCAGACACAACTTAGATGTCATGCATATTGAAAAAAATGTATGTGAGAGTGTTGTTGGTACTTTGTTGAACATTCCCGGTAAGACCAAAGATGGAGTAAAAGCTCGATTAGATTTGCAAGAATTAGGTTTGCGTACTAAGTTGGCTCCTAAGTTTCATGGTAAACGAACATATTTGCCTCCTGCTTGTTACACTTTGTCTAAAGCAGAAAAGACTCAAGTTTGTAATTCATTATACAATTTAAAGGTTCCAAATGGATATTCTTCAAATTTGAAAAAATTGGTGTCAATGGAGGAGTTGAAGTTATTTGGTATGAAATCACATGATTATCATGTTTTGATGCAACAACTTTTGCCCGTTGTTATTAGGTCGGTCTTGCCCAAGCATGTGAGGTATGCAATTACAAGACTTTGTTTTTTCTTCAATTCTATTTGCACAAAGGTTGTAGATGTCATGAAGTTGGACAATATTCAAAACGAACTTGTGGTGATATTGTGTCTATTGGAAAAATATTTTCCACCATCATTTTTTGACATAATGATTCATCTCACGGTGCATTTGGTTAGAGAAATAAGATTATGTGGGCCCGTATACTATAGGTGGATGTATCCATTTGAGAGGTACATGAAAGTGTTAAAAGGTTATGTGAGAAATCGCAATCGTCCCGAAGGTTGCATTGCGGAAAGCTACATTGCAGCAGAAGCTGTTGAGTTTTGTAGCGAATTTCAGAAGGGGTTAGATGCAATTGGAAACCCTGGTGGTAGATATCAAAAAATGAAACAATTTGATGTCGGTAAAACATTAAAAGGTCGAGTGATAGAGATGATTGATCAACCGCTTTGGGAGCAAGCCCATCGTTACATCCTTTCCAACACTCCAGGCGTTGAATCATATGCTGAAGAACACATTAGAAGTTTGAAAATTGACTTGAAGAATAAAGGAAGAAAAGCCAAATGGATTCAAGATAAACACAACCGAAAATTTATTTTTTGGTTTCGTGAACAAGTAAGTTTTATTAATAATAATAATTACATTTTTATGTTTAAATATGATACAATGTCATTAGTTAAAAAGGTATTTTACTTATTTGTAGATTTTGAAGGAACTGAACATGCCCACTAATGATGTTTCGGAAATATTGAGGTGGATTGCTCCAGGTCCACTTTTTCAAGTGACAAAATATTTTGTATATGAAATAAAAGGTGTTCGATACAGCATCAAGGACAAAGATAATTGTTCCATCACGCAAAATAGTGGATTTCATTTGTTCTCTAAAATAATGCAATATGCGAGTACGAAAGATAATAATCCAATTGAAGGTGAAATGACATTTTATGGAGTCATCAAGGACATTTGGGACCTCAATTATGCTAAATTCTGCATTCCATTGTTTAAATGTGATTGGGTTGATAGTAAAAGTGGTGTGAAAATGGATGATCTTGGATTTACATGTGTAGATTTGAAGAAGTTGGGCCATAAGTCCGATCCATTCATATTAGCATCACAAGCAAAGCAAGCTTTTTATGTAGAAGACCCAATTGATCCAAGATGGCATGTGGTTTTACGTACTCGACAACATGCTGAAATTGATGATGGCCCAATTGAAAATGATGATCCACTAAGTGACACAA
The DNA here is from genome assembly GCA_007844105.2 of Rhamnella rubrinervis. Lineage (NCBI taxonomy): Eukaryota > Viridiplantae > Streptophyta > Magnoliopsida > Rosales > Rhamnaceae > Rhamnella > Rhamnella rubrinervis. The sequence continues at coordinate 4,340,546 of CM017575.2, read as the reverse complement.
CGTTGATTCACGATCATTTTGCATCAAGCGTGCCAGATGTAATTGAAGAGATGAACATAATTGATGATGATAATAGTGTTCATGTTCGAGATGATTGTGAAGGAATTTGGATTGATACATGACCATTGTGCAAATTAATTGTGTTCATGTTCGAGAAAATTTGAATAGTTTATTTAATTTTTATTTGGATTGTTTATTTCATTTTAATTTTAATAGTTTAATTAATTTTTATTTGGATTGTTTATTTCATTTTAATTTGCATAGTTTATTTAATTTTAATTTGGATTGTTTATTTAAATTAATTTGGATTGTTTGTTTCATTTTAATTTGAAAAATAATTGCATACTTATTATAATTGATAATATATTATTTTACTTGTTGTAGGTTATGGATCCTAGCAATTCTAATGAGAAAGGGCCGGGAAAAAGGGGACCTACAAAATTGCCGGATGAAAACAAAGAGTTGGCTTCAACTAGATTAGTGGAGGAGGTGGAATATGATAATTATAGTGCACCACTTAATAAAGCTGGGATTCGAATGACTAGTTATGAAGGTACTTGTACACGATATAAGGTGCCAATTAATATTGCCAATTGGAAGCTAGTTGAAAAAGATATCAAAGCCCAATTATGGCTGACTATTAAGGTAAATATATGCCTATTTTATTTAATTTATATAATTATTTTGAGTGATTTGAAAGTGTTTGTTAATTTACTAATGACACACTCAAATATGCAGACAAGATATAACAAGCCTGATGAGTATAGGGCATTGACACTTACAAGATACGGTGAGAAGTGGAAAAAGTTCAAAAGTAAACTTTACACGGTGTATGTGAAACCTCACTTAAGGGAGCCAGACAAATTCAGAGTGTGCCCAGAGAAATATAATTATATACATCAACAAATTTGGGAAGAGTTTGTAATAATGAGACTCACTGAAGAGATGTAGAAATTATCTGAACAAAATTTTGAGAGAAGAAAAATGCATATATATGACCATCACATGGGGAGGATGGGTTACCCTCGTTTAGAGGGTAAAATGGTATGTATTTTCTAAATTTAAATACATTAATTTTATCTTAACATTAGTATATAATTTTTATATTAGTTTTTATAATGCATGTAGAAAAGTGACCGTGGGACCATTGATCCAATACCTCGACAACAATTATGGCTCGAGGCGCACAAGACTAAGGATGGAAAATGGCCTAATGATGCTATTACTCACTTAGTAAACGAGTTGTAAGTTTCCACATTAATTCAATTAATTTTGGTTCTACTTAATTAATATTACAATTTAATTATGATATTGCAACTGGAACCTTATAACATTTGCAATGTAGAAATTCAACTTTCAATGGTTTTACAAAGCATTTCACGATATCAGCAATTCGACATTTATTTTCTTTCTAATTCATGATAAAGAGTGAAACTGTCAAATAAGGCCCTACCCAAAAGCAATGAAACATTACGGATATTTCATATTGAATTACTCTCTCATCCTCGGATATACACAACATTTTGTTTATACATTTTCTTTCTCTTGCATATTTAGTTAGGTTCATGCTTAAACCTAGGTTCATTGTTACAAGTTAATTATTCATTTGTTGTCAATTAACATAATTAACAATTTTATGTTAATTGTTTGTTTTTAATATTATAGGCAGATTTAGAGGAGCAAGCAAATGAAGGTGTCATCGATCGAGGAGAACATGATATTTTGACTCAAGCATTAGGTAATCGATGAACATGGGTCGAAGTTGAGGCAAAGGGGTTATGTAACTCCATCAGTATATTTTCAGACCCCTAAAAATTGGAGAAGATCATCTGCTGTTGTTAATAAAGTGCTTAAAAGGATGCGGGAGAAGCAAACATCTATGGAGCAGGCACTTGCAAATCTAACCAGTTAGATTATGGAGATGCAGAGAGGGTCAGCTGGATCACAAAGTGTCGCTCTCAATTTCGTGACAAATTTGGGGACACCACATGGGAGCAATGATTTTTATGTGCCGTCTCCTGCATGTTCAATGCCTATTCGTGACCCCTCCATTGGGAATGCAACAGCAGCTGGTTATCCATCCTCTACATCACATGTATAATATTTATAATTATTTCATAATTACTCATCAAAGTATTTAATTGTTTTTGTGTGCTCTTTAATTCCACGTAGGACGTTCGGAAAGCATGTCATCTTGCAGTCGATGATCGATTCAACATTGTTGCAAGTGGATTTGTTATGCCCTCTACACCTACTGATACATGTCATGGTATACCTTTGGGTGATGAGAATATCCGTGTACAAGTTGAATCAGTTTTAATCCACTTGCATTGTTACCTATACCATCGTATGAGTTAAGAACCGTGGCTAAGCATGGGGATCATTTTGTGCTTGGCCCAAACATTTAGTAGTTTACTCACGTGAAGAGGTAACATTTAAATTCATCTTAATTATTTTAATATATAATTAATTTTTAATTATTTTGTAACTAATAATATTTATAGGAACAGTGCACGTAAATCGGACATGGTCACATCGACATCTAAAGGACCTCGCTTCCCACATAAATCATACATCAATTACAAGGTTATTGGATCTACTTGCAAATGAAGATTCGGATCGTTGCTTTATGCGACCATGAATGGAGTCATCTCGGGAACATGGTGGTTCCAGGCTCAAGGAAGAGGTCCTACACTTTTGTATGATGAATATGATTGCCTCCGAAGTCTATATGTGTCTATATGAGGTAATTAACATTATATTTGTGTATTGATTTTTTAGACTTATTGATTATTTTTAATATTTAGTATTTAATTTTTTATTAGGTATTTACATTCAAAACTGCGTTTGATGCGTGTGAATGAACGGTATAACTTCGTACACCCCGAGCTCGTGTCCGATCATTCCGCGATTCCAAAGGAAGATGCAGTTCGAACACTCGCATATGAATTTTTATTAGGAGATGCAGGATCGATATAGTTTATACCTTATTGGTCACAGTAAGTTAAACTAAATTAAATTTATTAGTTACAATTACATGGTTTTGATTATTTGTCAGGAACTGATAAAATTTTATTTTTATTATTAGTGGACATTGGATGTTGGGCGTCGTGGAATTAGGTGCGGGACTTGTTTACTTTTTTGATAGTTTAAATAAAAGCATACGTCAACCTTTCAAGTTGTTAATTCAGAGGTAAGTGATCTATATTTTATATTTATATTAAATTATTTATTAATTAGTTATTTTTTCTATAATTGTTATCCAATTGCTATTTTACATAATTTTTCATATATAGAGCGTATGCAGAGTATTTACAATATTCACAATCGACATTAGGACTGCGAAACAAGCTTGTGTGGCTCAAGATTAAGGTATTAATTATTTTTACTATTTAATTTTCATTTTTAAAGTTATTAATATTTTAAAATAAATTTTGATTATAATGTATTTTTTTGTAGAGTCCTCAACAAAGTGGAAATGTTGAATGTGGTTATTTTTTTATGATGATTATGAAAGATATCATTGAATGTGGAGATAACGACATATCTCAGTTGGTAAGTTTCTATTTAAGTATACAAATTTAAGTTCATTCATTAATTTTATAATTATTAAATTTTTTTAAGTATACAAAATTTATGTTTATTAATTAATTTCATAATTTTATTTTGATTATTGTAGTATGAAGACATCAACACTTTCACGGACCAGCAAATTCAAGACTTTAGAGAAGAATGGTGTACATATTTCATAGATTATTGTATGCGTTTTTGACATTTTGTATATATTTTAATATTTGATGAAATTATTTTAATTTTATAATTTATTTTCTTTTAAATTAAATTATAGGCCTATATATATATATATATGCTTTTAGTTAAGTAAAATGAATAATAATTTAATTTTGTTATCAATTTCAAAAAATATAAAAAATTACGGTAATAATTTATTGAAAAATTATTTCAATTTATATAAATAAAATTACAATATAAAACCATAATATTACATTATTTATGGCGACGGTTTTCACTAAAATTGTCGCCAAAAGGCTATAAAAATACTCGATTGATAATAATTATCTTAATATATTTGGTGATAGTCAAGGGTGAGCCGTCGCCTAAAGATATCATTTATGGCGACGGTTTCGTGTGAAAACCGTCACCAAAAGGTATCATTTATGGCAACGGTTTCATATAAAAACCGCCGCCAAAAGTAATTTATGGTGATGGTTTTATGTGAAAACCGCCGCCAAAAGGATATTATTTTTTAATATTAAAAATTTAATAATTATTGTTTTAATATTTTTGGCAACGTTTTCTTTTAAATCGTCGCCAAAAGCATATTAGTTTTTAATAATAAACAATTAATAATTATTATTTTAATATAGTTGGCGACGGTAACGTGTAGACCATCGCCAAAGATCTAAGGTTTGGGCGACGGTCCCCAAACCGTCGCCAAAATAGTCCTCTAATTGGCGATGCCTCCCATGCCTCCCACGGCGGCAATGTCCGTCGCGGAATTGCATTTTTGTAGTAGTGACCGTACACTCATTGAAAATAAATATTTGTACACATCAAGATGGCCGTGTATTATAAAAACGTTGTATGCTTTTCTTTGAAATGGTTACCTTTGGAGTTCTCTGCCACCAGCCATTGTTGATTTTATTTATTTTTATAATTTATTTTTTTGTTTTTGGTTAGAAGTTACTTTGTGGAGTATTTGATTACGGTCTTTGTTATCAACTATTTGTGGTCATCGGTTGATGCAATTCTTAATTTTTTCCCCCTGTTTGCTTTTTAAATTTTGACTGGGTAATCATTCTTTTGATGTGCTTGGAGCTGGTCATTACCATTGAGAATCAGGCCAGGTTTCATGAACTGGACCTATTTGAAAAATAAACAAACCTGATCAGTACTCAACCCATTTTAATTGGTCTATTTATATTTGGACTGGATTGGATTTGGTGTTACTTTACAAAAGAGAATTAATTTAGATACATTTTGTTTTTTCACATTCAAATTGTAGGGGTTTTCATTTAAATTTTAGGGGTTTTCACTACTATCTGAGTTTTGCTAAAGATGTATCTTACTCAGATAAGGCCTTTGTTGGTTGTGGAAACTTATGATTGAGCGTGCTTATTTCACCATCAAATTCTCTAAAAATTTCCAGCCAGTATAGTTTGAACAGTACATGATTGGCCCTATTTTCATCTCTATTGGCCAATCTGTTTCTGTTTCTGAAATTCAACTTAATGAGGGTGGATTGGATCGATTCGTACTCTACCTGATCCCACCCATTCCATAAACATCTTATTGAGAACTGTAGCTGATGTGTTAACTTCCGATATATTTTTTTTTTTTTTGTTTTTTTTAATGCTCAGGGAACTGCACATACTCAATCACTATCGAACAAATCAAAGAAGAAGTAGATAAAGTTGTGTCCACTTTGTAACTCAGGCTACGGATTTGAAGATTTAAGAGGCCAAAAGTTAGGAGTAGTTTTGGAAATTAGATCAGAAAAGACTTTACTCAGAGACTATAGTGGACAAGTTTGGGGAGGAGATAGCACCTTATGCACTTGGTTTATGCCAAATTTGGTAATATTTAATTTTATGTATTTGAGAAGACTTGTGCTGATGCTTTGAATATGTTTTGCTTGAGACTACATTCTTTATTGTTTAGGCTGCTGCATTTTGGAGGTGTATGAACACTGCTGAAGCTGATGATCCGGGTGCCTTGGCCGCAGTTGGTTGTCTGCGTGCTATTAGCACAATTCTTGAATTAGTCAGCAGGCTTCCTCACCTTTTTGTTCAAGTAAAGCCAACTTTGCTTCCTATAATGCGGAGAATGTTGACAACTGATGGCCAAGGTATGCGTACCACTGTTTTTGGTTTCGTTCATGTAATCCTCTATGTACCTTATTATTAGTTTTTTTTTTTTGTTGGTTTCATTCTGTTACAAACCCTGTTATAAATTGCCAAAAGACCATTTTGAAGTGCATTATAAGTACCCACTTTAGTCATGGTTGGCCTTGGGAATTAGTAGACATTATTAACGTCCTTGAATGCTAAAACTGCTGTGTTGTGTGATCTTTTTTTATTTTTTATTTTTTATAAATTTATAATTGATAGCGAAATAGAAGAGAGGGAGAGAGGGTGGTGAGGAAGGAGGAGAAATGTTGCTGGATGATTGTTCGTTTAGCTGGACTACAACCATTCAATGGAGCAGCAGAGGGAGATGACCATGAAGTGTATTGGGTATTGGATGTAAATTTGGGGCTTCTTTTTTATTTATACTTTTTTTTTTTTTTTAATGATCATTCAGTTGATCAGCAGCTTATGTGTTAAAGTTTTGATCTTTTTTCCCCATGACGCTTTCAAACAGCTTGCCTTGCTGGTTTTCATTTCTTATGTTGTTTGGAATTTGTTTAATGGTTGCCTATTTTATATGATTTCTGTTTTCTTAAATATGGAAAGCTTTGTTTTTTCGGGGGGGGAAAAAAAAAAACTTCATTTATATCCGTAGTTTTCGGGCATTTTGCATTTACAAATTTTTTATCTTTTGCCCATTTTGTTTTGTTTAATTGCCTCTGTCCTGATGTCCACTGTCAATCCTGCTTTATCTTACGGTTATTCATGGAAATTATCGACCTGTGGATATTATAATCCCTTTTTATAATAAATTTTGTTTGTATATACAACTACCTGCTGTTATTTTGCTAAATTTTTGAGTGTTGGTTGCGAGACTTTAAAATTGATTGGGTACTTCTGTTAAATTGTAGTATCATCCAACACAAAGGAGATCTCCTTGGATGGTCCTGTTTCAGAAGAGCTATTGTTAATGAAATTATCTGCATTGCATGCATATAAAATTTAACCAATAACCTTATGAATTGATCAGCTTATCCAAATAAAAGTCAAATAAATTGTTAGTTTTCCAGATAGCTCAGTCATCAATTGAAAAATGGGTATAAGAATGAATGCTGAAGATATAAATTTATGGAGTGCATGTTTAGGCTAACTGGCTTATTAAGTATTTGAAATGATTTTTCTTATGAGTAACTTCTTGAGGCTTGCAGAATGTTCCATTTATTTGCCTCTTACCGAAAAGTAAGGAGTTACTCCCAATTGATCATTGTAGATCAGCTGATTCTGAAAGTTGTACCCATATATATGTTTCTTATTAACAAAGTCAGTATATTATTCCTTTTTCAGTACTCTAACAATTGGTGTACATAGTGGAAGGTTGACACATTAGCAACCTTTATTCGATTATCATTGAAAGTTGACACATTAGCAAGATGGAACTTAATGTTTCATGTAAAAGAGTTATTATGTTTGATATTACTGTTATTTGAATCAGTAGTCCTGCACTGCATTTTTTTTCATTTGTTGTTTTTTCCTCATGTTTTAATGGTGCATGAGATATGGCTTTAGTTGATCCTGTCATACTATTTTGTTTAGGAAACAATACCAGATGCTCTTGAAGATTCCATAACGTGGCGAGTGCGTAAAATTGTACCCATTTTACCTGGAGATTATAGGAATGCTTATTCATCCATGTTTAACTTTTGCTTTTCTATCATGAATCACACAGAGCCCTGAGGTTCAAGAATCTACATCTCCCACCATAGGGAATGGTTGAATCTATGCTTATATTTTTAGTATAGAACACATTTTCTTGGTGTAATATAAAAACACTCAGTGCCACTATTAACTATACTAACTTTTTCTGAAGAGTGTTCATAGTTCAAATGACAGTATTTTCACAAAAAAAAAAAAAAAACTAGATTTTTTATTTTATTTTTTCTGTCTTATTGATCTGGAGTTGAAACCTGTTGGAACACTAGAAGTGAAGCCTGTACAAGCGAAAAACTTGACGAACAAAGACTTAGTTTGGAAATCAGATCCTTGTGCTGTGATATATATACGTCCATTGAGTGACTGAATCAAAACCAGTAAAACAATTGTAAGTAATTGAATTCTTCCTATTTCTTGTTTTTCTTTTTACTCAATCTAATTCTGCGTTACTTCCTCAGAGTAATCAATTGAATCCAATCTGGAATGAGCACTTTGAGTTTATAGCTGAAGATGTGTCTACGCAACACTAGACAGTAAGAACATTTGATGACGAAGGGTTCAGGCTTCTGAACTCATTGGCTGTGCTCATGTGGCTCTGAAGGACCTCATTCCAGGTAAAGTGAAGGATGTATGGGTAGTCCCCTAGATAGTGCATTTTTAGGCATTATTTTTTAATTAATTAATAAAATTTTCTCAATTTTCTAATATATATTATCCCATTATGATCTTTTTTGTATTTTGCAAACCAACTCGTGCAATGACATTTCATCTTTTTTTTTTTTTATTGAAGTTCATATCTGTACATTTTGATTTCTAATATTCTCTTTTAGTATTTTTTTTTATAAATATTTATAGAAAGAAAGAAACAATTGGTTTACTTATATACTCTATTTTCTCACTTTTTCCTCTATCTTATATATTCAATTACTTTCATAAAAAATATTCTTAAATTAGAATAGATAGTATTAACTTTTGTTTATCAAAATTATAAATTTATAATTCAAAGGGGGAGAAGTTGTGATTTTTTAAATTAAAATAGATAATATTAATTTTTTTTATTAAAATTATAAATTTTTAATTTAAAAGGGAGAGGTTGCGACTCAAGCCCGATAATATTAATTCTTTTTATTCTATTAAATTAACTATTTTAATCGTATAAACATCATATTCAATATATATTTTTTAAATTTCTTAAAAAAATATTGTGATTACGATTTAAAATAAAAAACACAGAAGGCGTTGGAAATAATTGGATTTTTTTTTTTTTTTTGTGAAAACATATTACTTTCTTTGTTATGAGGTCAAACAGCTGAAATTAATTGCAACCCACATCAACCAAAATTATAATTAAACAAAATAATTACACTATCAAGAAATTAAAAAAAATAAAAACCATTTTAATTACTTTCTCATACCCGTCCGTACATTTTCCCACCATAACTCAGCTACTCTTACAGTCTATCCGATCCCATAACACACGCAACAAACTCTCTCCCGGAAACGACCTCCGAATCCTCAGAAAACCCACCAATATCAAATACGTAAGAAAAAAAAACAACTTCTGGGTTCGTCTTCATATATATATATATATACACACATATATATATTCAACTGGGGACGTCTCTGTCTTTGCAATTGATACACAAAGTTAAACCATGTCATTTCTCTCCGGTACGATCATTGGCATCGCCGTCGGCGTCGGCTTGATCATCGCCTACGCTCGCGCCTGTAGTATGCGACAGCCTATATAGTTTCTGATTGTTTACTTAGAATATTCCTTTAATCTCTTTGACCTGTGTACGTATTTGTATATGTAATTTTCTTACTTTTTTTGGTGATTTTGGTGAATGGTTTTTATGGCAACGACGGTGGCTGCATTTGCTAGAATGACAGTGCAGGATTCAAGAAAGCTCCTTTCTAAAGAGTTTTATCCATCTTGGGTCGTCTTTACACAGCGCCAAAAGTTGAGTTTAGTTTATTAAATACTCCACTCTATCTCTGTAATTCAAATAACATGTACGTTCATATCCATATGTTTTACTTGTATGCTTAAATCTAATATCATCGTGTTTATTGATTATTGCAGTTAGCTTGGCTGAATTCCCACCTTGACAAGATTTGGCCATACGTCAATGAGGTTATTATTATTATTATTATTATTTTTTTTTTCTCTCACATTTTTAAGTTTACCCACAATTGTTGACTTGAGATATGTTATATATTTATTTAATTGTACATATTATACTGGCTTAGGCAGCATCTGAGCTGATAAGAAACAATGTGGAGCCGATACTTGAACAATATAGACCAGTTGTATTATCTTCCCTTAAGTTCTCCAAGTTAACACTTGGTACTGTGGCTCCACAATTTACAGGTTAGTCGGTTAAATCATTGATTTATTTATACCAATTTTGTGTTCTTGGAGCCAGTGCCATAAACATAAGAGAGAATTTCACATGAATTGAGTAGTAATTTGTAGTGGCATTTGATGGTTTATTTGCTAATTTCCTTTCAAAGAGATGTAATTTGATACCTATATGTACATAACATGACAAATCTGTTGCCAACATAGTGATTTAGTAAAATAAATTTTGGAAAACTGCTTTCGTTCAAACTTTTATCACAAAGTGAATTGTGGAAACAACAGAGTTAGTTGAGTTCTACTATTGTATTAGTAGAAACACTAATAAATATTTAATATTCTCTAGGAGTTTCTATTATTGATGAAGAAAGCAAGAGTGGAGCAGTCACTATGGAGTTGGAGATGCAATGGGATGGTCACCCAAATATTGTACTTGATGTTAAAACCAGAGTAGGTGCTGGACTACCCATACAGGTAACTAGCAGAAGCTTGGCTTATTAGACAGGTACCTTCTCGGACAACATCGTTTTGTGCAATTGGGGATTTTTTTTTTCGATTTTGTCTCGTTCTCGGCTTGAGTAATCTTGAACCCACGCCCACGAATTTCAGCCGTGCCAAATCGCTGCTCCATGAACCAGCAAGAATCGTTCCCATGCCAGTTGTCTTCTCCAACGACGTCCGCGGCTCCAGCGACACCCACGGCTCCGATTAGTTGGCATCCGATGCATTTTTCCAAGCAATGTCTGATATTGGTACCCTAGATGCGCTGCTTTTTTCTCTCAGCATAGCATTTTGTAGTCCTTCGGCGGTTTTCATACAAATCCAGGTTTGTGTTTTCAATTCCAAGTCTGTTTGGTTTGCGAGAAAGTTAAAAAGGTTTTTCTTTTTTCCTTTTTTATGGGGAAAGTTACGGTGCTTTTGATCTTTGTAGATTTGCTACCTAAAATGTCAAAATTGTTCAAAGCAATTGAGTTGAGGTTTTTGTTCCCTCAATAACTTCAATATATTTTGGACATTTTAAAATGTTCTTTGAAATATTTTGTTTGCTGAAGATTATGTATTTTATGTTTTGTTCTGTAGAGGAGAGCTGTGACTTGTTTACAGGCCACTGGGTTCAAGAATTGAGAAGGTCTTTGTATACAAATTCGAGCTGTGCTATGATTCCTGACTCAAAGAATTGCTTCAAAAATGGTAGGAAGGATAATGAGTTTCTGAATTGGAGATGGAAACCCAATGAACGTGAGCTCCCAAGGTTTGATCCCAAGGCCTTTTTGGAGACGGTTCGTGGGAAGAAGATGGCATTTATTGGAGACTCTGTTTCCAGAAACCACATGGAGTCCCTTCTCTGCCTTTTGTCACCGATCAGTTTTACACAACTTTTCTTTTTTGCTTTGCATGCACAATTTTGATTCATGTCCATATGCTGTACAATTCCACATAATACCATGAATTGGAATGTTAATGTGGGAATTGGAGTTTACCCTTTTGCTTTCCTTTCAGTTTTCTTATACACCATTTTGTGAAAAGATGTCTGGGATGATAAAACTATCTATATTTGACCATTTTTAACACCAATTTGTGTTTCTTGAGGAATGCCTTAAAAAGCTCAGTTTTTTTTTTTTTTTTTTTAATGCTTAATTGTTAGTCACCGTTTATGTTTAGGCAACGTGGCTGCATTTGGATGTGGGTGATTTTGAATGAGTTTTAGTTTGAATCAGTAAATATGAGATGATGCTGAATCTGGGAAACTAAGGACATAAAATGAAATTATTGTACTCACATTTTCGGATTCAGTAACTTACCATGAAACACTTTTTCAGTGACCCCCAAAAACCTTATTTTAAATACTTATTTGATGCTCTTCCCAAGCTTCAATCAACCAGGAAACTATAATTTTATACATATGAATAACGTTAAAGATGTTGGTCCTCCTTCAGAAATTTCACACAGAGTTGTTTAACAAAACTAACGGTGATCAAGATGAAGAATATAAAAAGTAGAGACACATACGTAGACCAAAATAGTGCTTGAAATAGGGTGGACATACAAACACCAACATTGATCAAAATTTGGCATCTGTACATTTGGTATGTGCATAATGTAAACAGGGGAAATCACCTGTAAAACTGAAGACCGGAGGAGCTTCACAGAAACAAAAGGAAAAAGGAGGAACGGGTTGCATAAATATTTAGCTCGATCCGGTAAAAAAATAAAATAAAGGAGATTAACAAAAGCTAGAGCCAGGTTGAAATAAACACAACATAAGTTTTTGAGACAGGGGCTCGTGAATTACAGTTAAATATATGCTTTACTCTGATTCGTGAAGAATAAGTTGAAGTCATTCAAAAAACTTTGTAAATCCATGCATCCCAAAAATAGTATAGATAGCCCTTTTTTTTTTTTGGAGGAGTATGTAAAAGAACTTATTATATTGCTCTAGCTTATGTAAAAAATTTTAATCTTATACTATTTTTTTTTTCTTTTCAAAATTCTTGAATAATATAAAATTTTATTACAAATTTCTGTAAAACTTGTTAGTTCAGAATCATATCGTGATACAAAATTTTTGTAGTTATTAAAACTAATCATATTATAGTTTTTTTTTAACTTTGTGATATATATTATTTTCTAAAAAGATATTTTTGTTGTCGAAATTGATGTTTAACATTTTAAATGGATTTATAAAAACCTCGATGAAATCCATAAAAAAAGAAGAAGAAGAAAAATCCTCAATGAATGACACAGTCAAAGCTGGTTTTTAATGCATTTGTCAAATCAACCATACAATAAATATTTTATATATATATATACAAACTAAGTGTCCGAATGCCAAAGTTGAAATAATGAACATATTGGAGTGCACAAAAATACAAAAAAATAGGTTCCAAACAGGGTAAACACACCAAAGTTAATGATTTTGGAAGGCTTGAAATGATAGTGAAAGATGTGAAACCCTTAACAAGAATTCAATTAACTGATCAGTCAAGCTCAAAGAGGAATATAAGTTGGAGTTCAGTTTAACTAGTCAAACAAAATCCAGCTCTTAATTAAGTAAAATCGTTCAAAAATTATATACATGGCTTGCACAAAGCCTGAGAGCAAGGAATGTTATGTAGGTACCAAATGGAAAGTCCAAGAACCACAAGGCTTATGCATGTCACGCTACTACTTTTGAGAGTGATAGACCAATAAAATAAGAGGTTTTCTAACATTGAGGAATGGTAGTGACAATCTATGGGTAAGGGGGTACTATGCACATGATGATTATTTGAGCCGAGATATATACTTGTTCAATCATTATTATAGATTCTTCTTATAGTCTAATTATAAGATCTGTGTAGTTCACAACAAGGCACATTAATTGGAGCTTAGGAGAAAGAGAAGAGAAAGCTACTACTCAATTTTCATCGCACTACTGTATATAAATATATTGGAGATCTTTTATTTGATATTTTCCTTCTCAAAATTTTAGGTTCTAGTGTATTTGATGTTTATTTTTGTTTTTCTGCTCTTTTAATTCCTTTTATACTGTTTTTGTAATAACCTCATTTATTTTCAAAACTGTCGGTTTCTGGACGCGTTTTCGGTTAAATTACGGTTTTGTCTTTTCCACCGAAACAAGCAGTTTCGGAGTTCCCCGGGAATTTTCTGAGGACCGAGACTACCCTATAAGGGTTGAGGGACTTTTTCTACCCATTTTGCCCTTGGTCCCGGTTTGACCATGATTGACTTTTACTATTCATTATTATATTAATATCTTTAATAATATCTTTAATTTTATTTATTATATAATTATTTAATTGATAAAAAGAGTTGGCAATTGGGAATTTAATGCTTCATGACCGACACTTCACTTTTGCTTTACAATTTCATTTATTTAAATAATATATATATAAATATCTTTACTTTATTGTATTTTATTATTAAAAAAATAAATTGTCAATTGCAAATTGGCTTGTGTGTGTGTGTGACCGACTTTTTTCTTCTTGCTTTTCACCAAGTGTAGCCGACTATCTTCTTGACTTTTTTTATCATTTCACATATTTCATTTTCTTTTAGAAAGAGAGAGTTATTTCTAGAGAGAGAAATTTGAAAAAAATTGTAAAATTGAAAGAAAATTCAAGAGAGAAAGTGAGGTTAGTGGCCGGCTGTGTTGGGGAGCTTTTGGCATTGATTTTGGAGGTTTTCAAAGCTTAGAAAGAGGTGTGCTAGCTTGGCTTTAAGGTAGGCAACTATACCCCTTTTTATTTTATTGCAAATATATGTATATTTGTTGGTTAATTTGATGTGTTTAGGCTTGACTTAGTTAATTTGATGAATTTGTGAAGAAATCACTTGGAATGTGATGGATGGAAAAGGACGGTGGTGTAGGAAGCTATGTGCAAATTTGTATATGGAAAAGGACGGTGGTGTAGGAAGCTATGTGCAAATTTGTATGGGTGGGGGTATTTTAGTCATTTCACCTATGAAGGGTATTTTAGGAATTGTCAAAAAGTTCAAGGGTATTTAGGTCAATTTATATGCAAGGGACTTAAATGGGATTTTTGAAAATGTTTGAGGGCAATTTTGTCATTTGTATGTAAAGGACATAAATGAAATTTCATAAAAAGTTCAAGGGCATTTTGGTTATTTGACATGTAGGGACATAAATGTAATTTTTGAAATTGTTCAGGGGTATTTTCATCATTTTCTATAATAGGGGTAAAGATGAAAATATTTGGAATTGAAGGGGTATTATTGTCTTTTCTAATTTTCAAGTTATTTTAATATATATATATAAATTAAATTATTATTTGTTTATTAATATATATATATTTTTTCAATTACTAATATATATATATATATATATATATTTTCTCAAATACAATTAATTATACATGTGTTTGTATAATTATAAATATAGATATATTTTATAAAATACATATAAGTTATGTATGTATTTAGAAAAATATATATATGTATGTTTTGTAGAGATTTATGTCTAAAAATAATACTTTACGTATTAAATGGAGTATTAAGTTAATATATAATTTGGTGAGTATTTTACACATGGGGGGAGGTATATATATATATATAATTATGTGTACGTATAAATGGTATTTGTATGCATGTATATGTGTACAAAATATGTGTGTACATATATGGGTGTATATATATGTATATGTGAGTATGTATTTATATGTGCGTATTTTATATATGTATTTATATGTATATGTATATGTGATTATGTATATATGTAAATTATATTTGTGTGTATATATATGCATATATAAAATGTGTAAACATATATGGGTGTGTATATATGTGTTTATGTATATGGATATGTGTACATGAATGTGTATTTATGTGTGTATATTTCCATATACGTATTTATTTATATATGCGTTTATACTTGTGTTGTAAATGCGTATGTTGATAGAATTTATTAATTATGTTGTTTTACCGAGGGTAGAATGGTAATTAACCATATGCCTATTGAGAGATATTTTGGTAATTTTTCATTTACTTGAGGGGTATCTTGGTAATTTCTGACATGGCCAATGGCATATCGGTAATTACATCAGTATGATTGAGCGACTTGTAGTCGTTGATGGAGCAGGGGCATTTCAGTAATTACGGCTGTTGGAATAAGACGGTTGGTAATTATGTGTTTTACTGTGTTACTTGGCTTTACTTGTGCATTGTGGCATGAACATTCATTTGCATAAAGCAATTTTGGTGGTTTATTATTTTATGTGAAATGAAAGATTTTTCCCTGTGGGTTTGTGTTTTCGAAAATTTATTGCACGATGAGGTGCATGATTCAAACCCTATTTTTAGTCGCTTTATGAATCACTGACCACACATAGCGGTGGGTTGCCCGAAACGGTGGTTCATCCGCATACCACAGAGGTGTGGTGTTTTGTGCACGAAACGCGGAATGAAAGTGGGTTTTCCACTGAAAAATAAAAGAGGGAAAAATAATGATTTTATGTGTATAGAGATACACTACATGACATGGCATTTGCATTTGTATATAGTTGCCTACTGAGTGTTTTCCACTCATAGTTCCATCCGTAGGATGTAAGTCCAAAGTCAACAGAGCTTGGGCTGGAAGAAGGCAAAGATAGTACACTATTCTTCCATATTTGGTTTGTTATATTTTGGGCGATGATATTATGTATTTTTAAATACTACATTTTCCTTTGCGGTGTAGGTGTGTAAACTTTATTTTATTGGAAAGTATTATTGTTTTTAGTGTGGTTTAAAAACGGTCTCAAAGAGTAAAGGAAAGTCTCTGATTTTATTGTGTCTTTGTTCAAAAGGTTTTTAATCAAACCAAATTTAAAAAAAAAAATATGGTAATCACACCTTACTCGGGAACCTAGGCTTGGGTAAGGGGGTGTTACAGTTTTTGTTTCATTTTATTTTATTTTTTTAATTTGAATTGTGTCATCGGGATTTGCTTTTAACTCTACTATATTACACTTTAAAGGAAAAAAAATTGCATTAGGATTTGTTTTTGGGTAATCGGTGATGTTTGTTGTTGTGGAAGATATTTCCATTTTCGTGAAATAATTTGTTGAATTTTCCATTGTGACAAATGTAAGAAAATTTAAAATTTTCAGTTGCTTTGAAGAGGTATTTGATTATTATATTTTAATTTTTTGTTTAATGTTTTGGTTTTATTTTGTTTATGGTGTTTGATGTTTATTTTTGTTGCTTTATTTGTTTAATTCTTTTTCCATTGTTGTTGTTTCATTTCATCATTTTTAAAAAATTTTGATTTATGTCGTTGGGATTGTATGAATGATTTGGGTTGTGAGTTTTTTTTTTAATTGATAATAATTATATGAGTAAGATGATTAGAAACTTGAAAATTGGGTTTAGAAACTGTTGTGATTGGAGAGTACTTTTTTAGCTGTTTAGGTGATGGTAAGGTTTGTATTTTTTAGAAAATATGGTTTTTTCTATAATTTAATTTTTTTAATCAACTATGTTTCCATTCTTTGTATAATCGACCGGAAACCAAGCAAAAAGACTTTCACATCTATGAACAAGAAAAACATATTAATTGCATTTTCATTAAAAACAAAATTCTTTTAGAACGCAGAATTTTATAGTTCATATATTATACTAAAAGAAAATAAATATATAGAGATTTGGTTTAGGGGTTGTAATATAGCTTGAAGTTGAAGCAGAAGTCCTGGCTTTTGGGATGCAGTATGCTACTGTAAAGTGGGTTTGGTCTTTAGTTGTTTAAACTTTTTATTCACTAATTAAATGGACTTTGATGTGTTTTTATTTTTTAAAAAAAAAATTCAATGTCACATAAGTTGATGGTAATAAATTTTTATTTTATTTTATTTTCATGTTAGGGTCATATGGCTTTTTGAATGACTTGCATTAGATTTTTTTTTATTTTATTTTGTGGAGGTGATTAATATATATACATGTTATATATAATGTATATTTATTATGGATCCAGAACTTCTTCTGATCTGAATATTTTCTGAACTTTATATAATCTTCCATAGCAAATTAAATATCAATGATCCAAAGTATAACATATTAAAATTAAGAAGATTCAAGTTCATTTGTTATATGTGTGAATGCATGTATGTATTTATGCATGTATATGACCTGGCCAATCGCCTTACAAAGTGGAGAATTTCTTGGCTTTTCCTCACAAGCCTGTGTCATTGTTCCCAAAGTATGGCTTATAATTATAAGTCTTCTATTTTGAAAACAGAACATGTTCTCTTCATAATTAATTAGTCTTATAAAATCAATTTTCTACATTATTAGGAGGAGCAATTTGCTACCAGATAGCCATATTAAGAATTTAATTATATTTGCTAATGCATGTGTGTATATATATATATATATGTAGCAGAACTCCAGTATATATAATGTTACCATTTGACATTCTCTATGTCCGACTGTCTTACATTATTTTAGCTGTTATAGATAATATATAGGTTTAACACTTGTAATTCATTTAAGCTTTACGTATATATGTATATTGCCTATAATTATGAACACAGAGTATTGAAAGGATTGGATGTAAGTTATAATAATTTAAGCCAACAAAATTATATGAAGCCAAAGTCATAAGCTATGCTTAGATTACTTTTTAGCTAAAAAAAAAAGAAAGATTGAAGAGGTCAAATAAAATGCTTTACCTATGAAAATGAAATTGAAATCTTGAAAATAATAATAACAATAATAGTTTGGAAAAAAAAGGGAAAGAAAAAAGAATAAAAATTTATTTTTTTAACAGCATGTTGCATTTATAAGAATTATGTATATCTCTTTGGCTATAGTAATGTTACATATTTTTTATTTTATTTTTGTCCCCTTGATGTGATTATATTAGTATTTAGGCCTGAAGTCTCTTTGAACTTTAAATATACCTTCCTGGTGCAAAATAAAAAACCTTTATATATAATTTAAGAGTATTATTTTTTTATAACTTTTTATAAACTACTTCAAATACATCTTAGTATTTGCTAAATGTATTTAAGCCTTTATTATGGAAAGCTAATAATTATATTGGTTCTTAACATGGGTATCTTCTATAAATTATTATGTACGGTTCAAGTAAAAGATCTTATATACTTTAAATTTTGTATAATCTGTTTGAAATTCATTTTTAGTTTCTGAGTTCTATTTTTGGTCATCTTTTTCTTTTTAAATTGTTTCAAAGTAGTGTTTATTAATCCAATTGTAGTTGATAAAATTGAGAGTGACAAGAAGAATGTTGGGTGTGTGATGATAAAACTGCTGTGTAGTTGATCTTTTCTTATAGTTGATAGCAAAAGAGAAGAGAGAGAGAGAGTGGGGTAAGGAAGAAGAAGAAAACGAAAAGGAAATTAAAATGTGACATCATATTATTTTTATATATTTTTTATTCGTAGAATAATAGAAATGAATTCAACTTGTTTAATAGGTTAACTGCTTCGTTCTAATATGTTGTAGACTCTGCTGTCGAATCATCTGCAAAATGGAATCGAGACGGTGAAGCTGGTCTAGTCCAGCATCCCAAACTAGGAGGACGGCAACCTGAAAATTACTTAGACGCTTGTTGACATTACAATTTAATCACACTCTTACTCTAATCCGGTATTGTTTCTCTCTTATCTTGCTCCCTTATTATTGGACTTGTTTGCTCTCTCTCTCTCTAAAGTGTAAGTATAAGAGAACCAGTAAAGTGGAAAAAGCTCATCTCTTATTAATGAATAAAACCAAATATTTATACACAGTAATATGTTGGTGCTGATATGTATATGATCCTAAGTATATGTGAGCAGTTCCTATATTAAAAGAACAACAATACATATATATATAATAGAACCTATCAACCTATAATGCCCCCTCAAGATTGAGGGTCTGGAAGAACACCAATCTTGAACCGTAAGAGCAGGAAAGGTGGCTTGGGTAAAGGTTTGGTCAAGACATCTGCAAGCTGATCTTTACTTGACACATGAGCCACACGAAGGTGACCAGAAGACACCTTGTCACGGAAAAAATGAAAGTCAATAGCCACATGTTTAATCTTAGAATGAAAAACTGGCTTTGAACACAAGTAAGTGGTGCTGATATTATCACAGTAGACAACGGGCTTTGAAGGTATGGTCACATGCAACTCATGTAAAAGAGAAGTAACCCAAGAGAGCTCGGATGTGGTAGCGGCAACAGACCGGTATTCAGCTTCAGTTGAGGAACAAACAACTGCTTTTTGCTTTTTCGAACACCATGATATTGGATTGCCCCCAAGGAAGAGAATATAGGCAGAGGTTGAGGTTCTGTCGTCCTTATTGCCAGCCCAATCCGCATCAGAAAAGGCATGTAATGTCAGTGGGGATGATTGGCGAAGGAAAAGGCCAAAATGAGAAGTACCTTTAAGATACCGTAGTAGTCGTTTGACTGCTACCCAATGGGCATCGGTAGGACGATGCATGAACTAAGATAATTTATTAACAGCAAATGCGATGTCAGGCCGTGTGAGAGATAAATATTGCAGACTACCAACAATCTGTCGATATTCATTTGGATTATCAACCGAATGACCATCAAGAAGAGATAGAGATGAGGTGGCTGACATGGGGGTCGAGTACGCTTTGGCACCAAGCATATTGGTTTTATCTAGTAAATCCAGTATGTACTGCTTTTGGGAAAGGAAAAGACCAGCTGGTTTAGAAGTAACCTCCATGCCTAGAAAGTAATTCAGATCTCCTAAGTCTTTCAATGAAAATTTGTTGGCCATTAGAGTAAGAAACCTGTTCATCAAGGCAACATCATTGCCTGTAAAGACGATGTCATCGACATAAACCAATAAATAAATGATCTTGCCCTTGTGATGATATAGAAACAAAGAGGTATCGGAATAGGAATTCTTAAACCCAAATGCCGGAAGAAAATTTTTCAATTCAGTGTACCAAGCTCGGGGAGCTTGTTTCAACCCATAAATGGCTTTCTGTAGTTTACAGACATGAGACGGGCGTGTAGAGTCAATAAAACCTGGTGGCTGAGTCATATAAACTTCTTCCTGTAACCGGCCATACAAGAATGCATTGTTGATATCAATTTGATGAAGGGGCCAATTGTTTGAGAGAGAAAGACAAAACACAATACGTATTGTCGTTGGTTTAATAACTGGACTGAAGGTTTCAAAATAATCGACACCGGGTCGTTGATTGAAGCCTTTAGCCACCAACCGAGCTTTATACCTGTTAATGGAGCCATCAGAATTAGTTTTTAACCGAAACACCCATTTGCAGCCGACCACATTTTGAGAGGAGTGTGGTGGAACTAATTCCCATGTGTTGTTGGTAAGAAGGGCATGGAATTCACTGGACATGGCATCCCTCCATTGCGGCACTTTGAGGGCTTGGGTGACCGTGCAAGGCATCATAACAGTGGGTGGAGCATTGGTAGTAGCAACAGAAAACTCAGAAAGCTTCTTTGGCTTGAAAATCATAGAGGAGCATGCATTGCATGTTGTGTTGGATCACATGGGGGTGTGGTAGATGCCGAAGATACACGTTGAGGAGTGAGATCCATGATAACATCCAGTTGGTTATGAGAGGAGGATGATTGGTTATGTAGATGAGGTGATGTAGATGAAACAGTGGTTGAAGATTGGGATAAGGATGAATGTGATGGTGAATGTGGATGGTGGGACCCGGAGAGAGATAAAGGAGAGGGAGAAAAGAATGGAATGTGAGTGTGCATGGGACTTTGAATGACTGTTGGATTGGGCTCATCTAGTGGAAAGGTGGTATTTGTTGGGGATGGGGACATGGACTTAAATGGAAAGATGGATTCAACAAAAGTGACATGGCGTGAGACATACAATTT
Source organism: Rhamnella rubrinervis (assembly GCA_007844105.2). Taxonomy (NCBI): domain Eukaryota; kingdom Viridiplantae; phylum Streptophyta; class Magnoliopsida; order Rosales; family Rhamnaceae; genus Rhamnella; species Rhamnella rubrinervis. Next base: position 4,319,264 of record CM017575.2, on the reverse strand, counting down.
GTCCATGCAAGTATCATAACACTTGTAGCCACTTTGGGATGGGAGATAACCAAGAAAAACACATGGCTTAGAAGGAGAGTCTAATTTGTATTGTGTATACGGTTTTAACCAAGGATAGCAGAAGCATCCAAAAATTCATAACTTATCAAAATTTGGAGATTTGTTGAATAATAGTTGAAAAGGAGATTTGCCAGCAAGTGTAGGTGTGGGTAACCTATTAATAAGAAAGACAGCCGTACTAAACGCAAAACTCCAAAATTTTTGTGGAATACCAGCTTGAGACATTAATGTTAAGCCCGTTTCCTTAATGTGATGATGTCGTCTTTCAGCATATCCATTTTGTTCAGGAGTATGTGGGGTAGTTAAAAAATGTGAAATTCCATGGTCCTGGAAAAAAATTTTGAGTTTGAGAAATTCTCCTCCATTGTCTGAGTAAAAGGAAAATATTTGACTTTGAAAAAAATTTTCAACCACGCATTTAAATCGAATAAAGGTAGATGAGACATCTGCTTTAGTTTTCATGGGAAAGAACCAAATGTACTTTGTAAAATGATCAACAAAAATAACATAATATCGAAAACCATCATGAGAGGGAATGGAAGTAGGACCCCAGACATCAGAATAAATTAACTGAAGTGGTTTCGTACTAGACATAGAAGATGAACCAAATGATAATTTATGAGCTTTATTACATTTGCAGGAATTACATGGAAAATGCTGGAAAGAAGATATGGGCAATGAATGACTAGAAAGTATTTGACGTAAAATACGATCAGAGGGATGACCCAAACGACGATGCCAATCCACAAGAGATGTTTTGGTACTTGCAAAGGCCAAAATGGGCTTATTGGAAAGGCTACTGGTGGATGGCCATTCATAGGTTCCTCCTCTAAGTGGTCCTCGGAGTAGAACAACCCCCGTCCGTAAATCTTTCACAATAAAGCAATCATGAAAAAATTCAATCGAAGTGTTATTAGTGGCACAAAACTTGGAAATAGATAAGAGATTCCTTGTCATATTAGGTACACATAGAACATTAGAGAGCAAGAAGGAATTGGAAGTAGAAGACAGCTGTGTAGAACCTGTATGAGTTATTTGAAGGTTGGTACCATTGCCAACTATGATTTCATCTGTACCATCATACTCTGAATGAGATGCGAGGTTCTAAAGATCCATAGCTACATGATGAGAAGCACCTGAGTCAACAAGCCTCGGTGTAGGAGAGGAAGAAGAGGTATTAGTGACCTGTGGGGTAGGACCCGAATAATATGCTTGTGGAGGAGATCAAGGTGGTATGTATGTCCACCGTTGGCAAATAAAGGATGAAAGCGTAATGACCCCGCTGACCGCACAACCGCACTTCCCTTTATAAGGCCCGTAAGATCCAACTCGTTGTTGAGTAGGAGTTGAGGTGCCATTGGTGTTGTGAGGATGTCCGCGATTGTAGTTGTAGGACCGAGAAGCAACTCCAAAAGAACCTTTATTTGCCATATTGGCGTGATAGAGGGTCATCCAACGCCGCGTTTACGGCGTAAGAACGCTTCATGCTCAACTAGCTTTTCATGTAGTTCCTCAAATGAGATCGAGTGTCATGGGTATGAACTGCAGCAGATATATCCTTAAGATCACTAGAAAGACCATTAATAATATATAGTGTTACCTCATCATCTTCAAGCGTGTGTTAAGCAATGCAAATTCATCAAAGACTCTTAACATCATTGAGATATTCACCACCGACCGAAGTTCCTTGAGGACGAACAAGACGTTCACGCAAACGGCGCCGAGATCGGACGGCTTGGCATAGAGTGTTGAAAGTTTTGTCCATGCCTCATGTGACATTGTTGCACTAGAAATAAGATGAGAAATGTCTTTGGAAAGTGAGGCTAGGAGAGCACTCAAAATCACTTGTCCCGACGAACCCGAACACCGCCTCGATTTGGAAGCGGTTGAAGTGTTATTTGTAGAGGATGTAATGGCAGATGGACATGGAAGAGTGCCATCGACATAGCCATATAAATCGATTCAAGTAGTAAGGCATCAAACCAGCCTTCCAAGAAAAGTAGTTAGTGGTGTGAGTTTCATTGGAGCTTGAGCAACATTCAATGAGATAAGAGTTTTGTGAGAGATAGAAGGTTTAGAAGTGACAGGGTGGGAAACTAGGGAGGTTGAGGAGAGAGAAGCAGACGTAGCCATAGCAAAGAGATCGTAAGAAAAAAAAACTTGTAAAAGTAGAGAGCTCTGATACCATATAAGAGAACCAGTAAAGTGGAAAAAGCTCATCTCTTATTAATGAGTAAAACCAAATATTTATACACAATAATATGTTGGTGCTGATATGTATATGATCCTAAGTATACGCGAGCAGTTCCTATATTAAAGGAACAACAATACAGATATATATAATAGAACCTATCAACCTATGAGTAAGCTGCTTAATGAGACTGTGATGTTTGACTATGTTTTTTTAAATATGAGGAATTTAATTATCTTCTTAACTTCTTGAATCTATTCCTTTTAGTTGTTAGATAATAATATTGCAAAGGGAAACAAAACTGAATTATATCATCGTGTGATGTTCTGAAAAGAAAGGTTTTTTGTTTTTGTCTAAATCATTTTCTTGTGGTTCTGTCTTTGTTCCTGTACCAGAATATCTTTTATGCATTACTTACTTATTTTTTAGCTCAAGAGAGTTCAAAAAATTGATTGCTAATTGTTTTCCAATAGTCAATTTTGTCCCTCTTTATAATATTGCTGGATTTTTATTCATTTATTAGTTTAATCATTTATGTTAATTACTACATTTGCAAGGTAGTGGGTTGGTAGGGATATGTCTTCTGATACTGCAAGAGAAAATGCGTCTGTCGTTTATTCATCACTCACTGAATGGAAACAGGACATGAGGAATTCAGAAGATCTTGGTAATAAATCATGAAATCATCTTTTAATTATGTATTTCCAGTATCATTGCAACTTTTGTGAGCTTAGTTGGCTTGTGTAGAATGGTTTTTCTAAAAATTGTATAACGAATTTGGACATGTCATTGTTAATTTTGTCAGTTAATAATATTTAGAGAGTGGTTATTAATGAGTGGAGACTTCACTGTTTTGGCTTTAATTTTTCACCGCCCAAGTTATATCCAAAGTTGGACTACTTCCTACAGATTGACCGTTGAGAATGATATATGTATACTGTCTTTTAATATACACACACACATCTCCAATAGTGCTTACTAATTTAAAAAGTATATTTTCAATAATAATTAAAGACATCTATTAAGTTTTTGAAATATAAAGTGAGAATCAGTATATGCATTACATAATTTAAATTAGAAAACTAAAGTGATAGTCTTTTATTATATATTTCAACTGCATATTTTTGTCTAAAAAAATTGATATCTTCATGGCTAAAGGTTATCTTCTTTTTTGCAAGTAAATATTCAATTGCCTTTAGCATAAAGATTCCACAGTCTCCACTATAAAACAAAATAAAAAAAAATCATAGTTATTTTAACTTTCTAGATTAAAAATAATAAATTGTCAGATTAAACACTATTATGCTTATTTTTAAAAAAATTATTAGCAAAGCCAATATCAAACGTACCTGCTTTCTTATTTTGGAAAATTCTCAATATAAGAATATGAGAACTGATTCATTGTTTGCTTAATGTTGGATCGATTGGCGAAGAAATTTGCTTGCCCTAAGATATATGGCAACATAATCCATAAATATTTGAATTGATCACGATATAAATATGTAAATTTTCAATGCTGCTCTTTATTATTTTCGTACATTGAAAATGTAGCAGCAAAGTATCATATATTATTATATGTGTTTTCTCCTCATTTGTCTCTATCCTTATCCCTAAGGATGTGCATGTCTTTGACTTGGAAGGTTTAAATGACCAACCTAATAGTCCATCCTCACAAATTGTGAGTCAAGACACTTAATGTTCAAGTGGTGTTCTATTTGAGCTTTCAGGCCTAGAAAATGTTTATGGCATACTACAAAGATTTGACGTGAATGCACCACTTTTGTTAGTACTTTGACAAACAGCCCTCAATTTGTCAACGTGTACTGCTCAGTCATCTTGATTCTATGAATCCACTTGATCATAAAATAATAGCACTAGCAGCAGATCACTAATTTGCTGCTTGGAACCACCTCTCTGCAGATTATAATGACAGAGTGAGAAAGTTCATTGCATGTGCTTCATCGCTTGCTGAAATAGAAAGGTCCATTAATACAGCTTCCTCTGCAAAAAAGATCATGGAAATATATGAGGAAAAAAAATAGATATAATAATATATACCACAACCATGCTCAGAAAGTGAATGCTGTGATAGCCTTTGAACAACATAATAAGTCACTTCGCAAAAAGGCTTTGCATGTTGAGAAAATGCTGCTTGAAATTGAGAACCAGTTGACTTGCTGTGAGGCTAAGAATAAAAAGTCGAAGAGTCTAGAATGTGAAATTTCTAAGAATGTGTTGAAAATACAACCAGAAAATAAATGCTGCATATGAAGAAGTAGAAGCAGCAAAAAAGCTTGGTGAAGATAGGGAAGTGGTTCGAAGTGCAACAAAAGCAGCATTGGAAGAGGCAACAATTCAGCTCCTAGAGTGACAAATATGTTGTAATGTATTGTATCGTAGTGTGTTGTATTAATTGTATTTAATGGTTGTTAATGTGAGCTAATCATAGTTTTTGCATATGTATATGTAAATGCATATGCTGCTGCCTTTAATCAAGGATTATTCTAGCTGTATATCTAACATCTGTACTTTACCTATAGACAATAAAAATTTTTGATAGCTACTTAAACATAACTAAATTTGTTAAAAAAAAAATACAAAGAACAAAGTTAAAATCTCAACCACCGAAAATGTAAAAAAATAAATAAATAAATAATGAATCAAGTAGTGAAGGGACTGACGGTAAGTGATGGTGGAATTGGCGCTTGGGTGCAACAAAAAGGAAGTAGTGGTAGGGGCATCGATGGTGTGAAATGGTGTGCTCCCTTAGTGAAATGTTTCTGAAATTTCGCATATTTTTTACACATTGTTCACATAAGTAACTACTCACACGGAAACACTATTAACGAAGCTATTGTTCACAAACCAAGGACATTGTATTCAGATACTGTGTCCAAAGTTTTTGAACAGTCAATTTAACGGAACATCCAACTTCAATCTAAGCAAAAAAAAAAAGTGAACCATTGGTGCCCCACCACCATATTGATGGTGAGGCATCGACGGTAGGTGATGATGGAATTGGTGCTTGGGTGTAACAAAAAGGAAGTAGTGGTGGGGGCACCAATGGTATGAAATGGTGTTCTCCCTTAGTGATTTAAGTGCAAGGGCATACATGGATAATACAAGTAAAGTATGCTTACAACTTTGCTTAGATTACAATAATATAATATATTTTTATATCTATCTAATACACTTTTCTAATATGTAATCTTGAAATGAAATGAAAAAATAAAATTTTTAATTTTTTTTGTGCTTTGTTATATAATGTTGTTTAATTTTCTCTTTTCGAAAACATTAAAACCCTATTCTAACTTCAACTTTTAATAGAAGTTTTAAATTTATAATTGCAAGTGACATTAAAATAACTATTTGAAACTATGAAATAGCTACCTAAAGAAAGAAATCGTACAAGGAATCATTATACAATTTAGTACTCGAATAGCCAATTTTAAAATTACACCCTTATTTTTAAGAATATGTGAAAAATATAACAACATCAAATGCATCTTTTAATCATAATACATCAAAAGACACCATTTTGATGTAAAAAAAATAAAAAATTACTGTATAATTTGATATACTTTAACTATTTGATGGATTCCATGCAAAATTTAGTTAGTTATATTGCAAGGTAAGTATGGTTTAGTTGTAGGATTTCATGGAGGTATGTATAGAGAGACAAAAAAATATGGTTTAGGTATAGTATTCCATGGAGGTATGTATTGAGAATGTAAAATACAGTTTAGGTGTAGGATTTGATGGAGGTATATACAGAGAGAATCAAATTGCAATTTCATTTTAGTATATAAACTTCACATTTCGAACTTCACATTAATTTAGTATCTCAACTTTTACTTCTAGATGAGCAATATTCAAACTGTATGTGTGTATGAATATAATGAAACGATGACCATATTTTTGGACTGTAAAAACATCAGGTACAGAGTGCAAAGCAAACAAAAAAAATAAATTAAATCGTTGGTGTCCCACTACCACATCGATGGTGAGGCATCGATAGTAGGTGATGGTGGAATTAGGCCTAGTGTGTAACAAAAAAAAAGTACTGGTAGGTGCACCGATTATAGAAAATGGTGTGGTGCCTTGGTGATTTGACTACTCGGAGAAATGTGGATAATACTAAAAATAAAAAAGTAAAAAATTAAATAAAGCTAAAAAATCCATAGGTAGGTTCCATAACATCTTTACCTGTTGAAGTCTATAGTATTTTCCTATATAATGTATAAAATAATTAATTAAAGATAAATAGAGCATAGTATGTGTGAACTTAAAGTTGGTTCGGCTATTTTTTATTTTTTATTTGTAAGAAATTAATTTGGTTAGTTATATTATTCATTTTGATGATAACCATGTAATCTTAGAGCTATTGTTAATTTATTTAATTAGGAGGAAATGTTTCTTGCTAAAAAAGAGAGTAAGATTTATGTGACATATTCATATATATACAAGCAATCTTTTAAACATAAAATATTAAAAAATATTGTTTTAAGGATAAAATCGACAGAAAAGAATGAAAAATTAATAATGAAAAATGTGAGCAAAGAAATACGTTATGTGGCAATCACGTCTTATAAATTACATAGTATATATATATATATATATGATGAACCAAAATTGAAGATTCCATTTTTATTAGGACCTAAGTTATAGTATAATATTTTGTGTGTTTTCAAAATGTAAATATTTTATCACACATTGTTTTCACATCCTTTTGTCTAACCATTTCAGCATAATTGCATACTCGAATAATATCTGAAAAGCGTCACTTCTCAACCAATGGATGTTGTGAAGTTTGATGACGAGATACCTTCTTATGGTACGTAAATGTTGCATAATTTAGTTGTTTCTTTAATTTAAATTCTATACATTTGGTTGGGTGAATAAATTTTTTTAGCATATTCGATTTACAAAAAAAAAGTGTATTTGTTATTTGTTAATGTGTTAATAACTTTTTAAAAAATTGGGATTCATTACAATGAATGATTAGGGTTGCTAGGGTTTTTTTTTGGGATTATTTAGAGCTGTTTCTTCCTTTCAATTAAAAAATTAATTTTACATCAACAAATTATTTATTTAAATATATTAAACAATGATGTCTTTGTGCTGATAGCAAAAATATGTATAATTCAAAGCTTCATTCATTACCACCAAGATCGTATACTATTTGTGCCACTTTTTTCATCATCCTTGATTATACGTACGTATATCATTGTTTTATCTATATCTTTTTATAGTGGTTCTAATTATGTGATACTACTAATTTTATCCACCATTTTTTATTTCGTACTCTTGGCATGAGTTGTATATAAATTTGTTTACCCATGGTGTTGGTATTTCAATTACAACATTTAACTCAAAGTTAAAATTATGCTTTTGATCAAAATAAAAAATACTGATACTAATTTTTTTTTTTAAGAATCGCATGACTTCATTTTTAACTTTATACTCTTTTTTTTTATTAGATTTCAAACTTCCCTATATTTTTTTTTGTTTTTAAACTTTTATTTCTTGCAAATAATTTCCCTTCTCTTTTCTTGCCATTTACAATTTCAAATAAATAAAGAAAGTGTAACAATCAAAAATCTATTTTTAAATTTCAATTTGTAGTGGATAAAGTAGAGTGTGTTAAATATTAGAATAAAGTATAGCCCTTTTTTATTCTTCTATAATGTTTTTTTTTTTCACTTTTTACTTTTGATTTTACAATATCCGTGACATGTTTTTCGATTCTATATTTTCTTTTCAGATTTTACAAAACTACTATTAATTTTTAAATTATATTTTCCACCAAGACTTTTAATGTTTAGGTATATACTATTCATAAGTATTAATTTTTTTATGAACTATTTAGGCAATCAATAATGTATCCACATTTTTTATTTTTTTTAACAATTTGAAATTTATGTTAGTTTAATTTAATTATTTACATGTTCTTGTCAATTTCTTTTCAAATCCACATATTTACCCTTCTATATATAATAAATCCGTTTCAATTTTCTTTTAATATTTAATCCATATCATCTCAATTATATGTATGTTTTTACTTGTGACTTTTTTTTATTACTAATATTAGAAAGTTACCAAGAGTCTTATAGTTTAATGGTATTTTACCCACATTTGTGTGTGGCAGGTCTAAGGTTTGACCCTTACTGGTGAAAAATCTTAGTTTTTAAGTCAATTAATTGGTTGTGGGCCCCGCAAGGAGCATATTATCCCGGGGATTGGCCCCGCAGTGGCGAGCCGGACCTCCGGTGGCCTCGCAAAGGGTGCGCTGCGGCGGTGGACCCCGCCAGGGGTAGGCTCGTGGATCCCACTGGGGGCCCAGCGCAAGAGGCCCGTAGATCGGCCACCGCGGGCGACGGACCGCATACAAAGAATGGACCCCTGCCCTGAATCGGAACCGGGGTAGGATGGGTCCACGGGTTATCCCATGGGGATTGGGCCCGCATGGCGAAGACCGCCTGGTAGCTCAGAGGGCGCGGGCCCGCAGGCGGCGGTGGACCCCCAGGTGGGCCCGCAAGGGCGGTTGGGGTAGACCCGCGGCGGAGGTGTGAGGATCGGCCCCGGCGCGACGGACCCCGCGACAAAGAATGGACCCCGCCTGAACGGTGGAACACTCGCGGTAGGATGGATCCAACAGCGAACGGATTAAGCTCGTGGATCCCGCCGGTGGTCCCCGGCGGGGGTATGCCCATATGTAGGAGGTGTCGGCCAGTGGATCGGCCCCACCGGGCAAGACGGACCCGCGATACAGCAGGGACCCCGCCCTGAACGGTGGAACATTGCGGTAGGATGGATCCAGCGGGTGAACGGAGACACAGGCTCGTGGATCCCGCCGGGGTGGGCCCCGCAAGGGGCGGCTGGGGTAGGCCCCATAGGGTAGGAGGTGTCGGCCAGGGATCGGCCTCACCAGGGGTAGCACGGACCCCGCATATAGCAGTGGACCCCGTCTGAAACGGTGGAACCCTAAAGGGTAGGATGGATCCAAGCAGTGGCATACCCGCATAAAGGAGAACCAGATCGCAGTGGACCTCGCTCAAGCCGACGCACACACGCTACATTGCACACGGCGGTGGACCCAGTGGAGCAGCAACCCCAAAAGGGGCATGGAACAGCAACCCTGGAAAGGGTAGGCCCCATAATCCGCCCCATTATAGGGTAACCATTTCAGATTAATATTAGAAAGTTAAAATTATTATTCTTTTTGTAATTTTTTCAATATATATTTTTGTTTCCTTTCATTCATTCTGTATATATAGCAGTAAATTAAAATGAAATTATAAATTTCTCAACAATTAATGATAAAATTGTTCGTTGGACGGCTCTTCTTTATTAAATCATTTCTTGCTTTTTTGTCTATATAACTTATATACTTCTCATTTTGGTATAAAATTCATTCAGGCCATGAATCAACATACTTTACTATAAAAATATATCATAGAGTAGTACAAGGAAATACCTATGTTGGAGGACAAATAAATTACTTTGATAACTGTGATGCTGACAAAATATCCTTAATATAAGTGGATAGCATGGGTATAGAATTAGGGCACAAAAAACCATTTTGTTTTTGTTACAAGGACAATGATTACAATTTGTAATATGTTTTAATGGATGACTATATTTATCAAGCTTCTCTGCATTGCTTAGAAACAACAAGATTTCTAGAGGTGTTTTTAGACCCTCAAAAAAATAGAAAGAGTTATCATGCTAGACAGTATAATGATGTTGAAACACCTGCACAAAAAAAAAAGTATGTAGTTGAAGAAAATAGTAATATTGGTGAGGATTCTACCAACATTGTATAACAATGAGAAGGATACTGCTAGGTCTTGCTCTACTTGTGGTAGAAATGGCCACAACAAGAGGACATGTTTCTATGAGGAAAAAAAATTAGCATCATGGTCAAAAGAATAGTAAACTAGGAAAAAAGAAGAAGCAGTGAGCAGAAAGCCAAGAACGAAGACAAGACAACTAAGCATGACAAGACATTATGAAAATTTTGAATGCACTTTTTGTGCCTTTTTGTAAAATAACTTTTATATTTTTACTGATATTGTTAATGTATATTATTAGAATCAGTTATGCTATCACAAATGGTTATCAATATTGACATTTATATAAACCAACAACACTTACTAATATGTATTGAATAGTTATGAATTTGTGTTATAATTAACTTTTACTTATATTGGAAAGTTATGCTATTTGTTAGTAAAGAAAATAAACATTTTTAGTTTATTAATTACAATATTAATTATTTTGTATAATACATTTAATTTATATTTACACTTTAGGGTTTACCTTTATTGTTAACTAATTTCTATATTTATATATATCTATGTTTTTTAAACATTAATGTTATATATATATATTTTATTTTTGTAATATACTTTCATCATATATAATCTTTATTTAATTGGAATAAAAGAATCATTTTTTTGGATTGGTCGTGTTAGATTATATCATACTCTTTATTTTTATTCCCTAAAAAACACCAAAATTTTATACTCAAACTTTACTATACCACTTGACCACATTTTACAAAAACTATATGATTTATGTGCACACAACCACCATTAAAATAAACATGAAAAATCCCACCAATAAAAGGGTTTATCTTGCCAACACAATCGATATCAATATATGTACATAATACTTGAAGAGAACACTTACAAATTATAAGGTGTCCACTTATAAAGACTAGATCTCAATCCATATTTCTTCTATGTCACACTTCACCATGTCCTACAATAGTATAATCTTTCTTTTAAATTAAGCACAATTAATTCTCTACAAATTCTTAAAGATATTTCATATTGTGCACATTTACTTTCTCCTCAAATATAATTTTATAATCAATTTCATAAGGAATACCAATTTAATTAACAATTGTATACACATCATCAATAATCATTGTCAAAAGAGAAGAAGAATTATTAATATATTTTTTAAATCAAAATTTTTTTCTTAAAATTTAAAATATTAAATGAAATAATTATATTTAATAAATAATATTAAAAAATAAATTAAGTTTTCAATTAATATTTTTGAAAACCACGTGGAAAGCACATTGCATGATCTAGTATATATATATATGAGCTTTTTTATGTCATATCATCTCTTAGCCCACTTGAATTTTTTTGACCAGTTTTTTTTAAAATTATTATTTTGGCCAGATTTTGAATGAAAAGTCGATCATATCCCTAAATATTTGTAGGTTTCTTATGCTTTTTTTCTTCATATCCATATCTTCTTCGTCACCTTCTTCTCCTCTTCTTCTTCAAGATCTCTTCTTCTAAAATGTTTTTTCTCTTCTGGGTTCTTTTGTACAAGTCTTCTTAGTATTCTTCTTCTTTTTCTTCTTCTTAGTGTTTTGTGTTTCTTATTCTTCATCTTCTTCTTTTTCGTCTTTTTTTTTTCCTTATTCTTCATCTTCTTCAAGTTCTTCTTCTTCTCGTTCATCCCTTTTTTTCTTAATTTATGTTTTTAATTCATTAGAAATTCATTGCTGATGAAGTGAAATTCATTCCTGAAGAAGTGAGTTTTAGCAACGAATTTTATTGTTGACAAAGTGACTTTTAGTGACGAAAGAATTTGTCGCAGATGAAGAACTTCATCAGCTTTAGTTATGAAGAAATTCGTCTGACGAAGGAAGTTTTAGCGATGAATTTTGTTGTTAACGTAGTGACTTTTAGCGATGAAGAAATTCATCACTGATGAAGTGACCTTCGTTGTTAGAGCAGCGACGAACTTTGGTAACGAATTTAGTCTTTGACAAAGTGACTTTTAGCGACAAAATGAATTCGTGACGATTTCTTTTAAATTTTTTTTAAAAGATTTAATTTTTAAAATTTTTTAATATTCACAAAGCTTATCATGATTTTTTGATTCTAATCTAATTTTTTTTGTATAACTATCTAAGAATTTCAAATATATAATTAAAAAAATATTTTGATGAATTATAAAAAATAAAGTTAAAAAAATAATTCATCATTTAAAGGTACTATTGTAAATTTAGAATAAAATAATTATTTTTTAAAAAATAGATTAAAAAATTCAAAGGTCATTAGACCTGGATATGATATCGAAAAACCCTATATATATTTGGGTTAGCCCCAATAGTAGGTAGTTTAGTTTTTAAAAATGGGCTCTTTTATCCTTAGAATGGACAAACCGAGGCCCAAATTAAATTTGAAGTTTGTATATTTGTTGGCTACAGCAGCAACACAAAAGTGTACAGATTGTTCAATGTGAAGACTAACAAGCTGGTTGTTAGTAGAGATGTCAAAGTTGATGAAAATTATTTTTGGAATTGGGACAAAGAAGAAGTTCAGACCTTGAAAGAGTATTATATTCAAGGAGATGAAGAAACTGAGGAGGAGACATATTTGAATGATGAAAATGCAATTGGAATAAGAGGAACAAGGCTTTTGAGCGATGTTTATGAAAGATGCAATCTTGCATTAAGTGATCTAGTCACTTTTAAAGATGCAAATTAGTTTAAAACATGGAGAAATGCAATGCAAGCTGAGATTAATATGATAAATAAGAACAAAACTTAGGAATTGGTAAGCAAACCCCAAGGGAAGCATGCAATTGGAGTAAAGTGGATCTTTAGAACAAAACTCAACACAGATGGAACTATAAACAAGCATAAAGCAAGGTTTGTAGTTAAAGGATATGTGAAGCAATCAGGTGTTGATTACGATGATACCTTTGCACCAGTTACAAGGCATGACACAATCAGATTGCTATTGGCAATTTCAGTACAAAAAGGGTGGAAAGTTTCCATTTAGATCTGAAATCTGCATTTCTAAATGGTTTTCTGTAAGAAGATGTGTATATTGAACAACTTGAAGGGTTTGTTGTTCAAGGGAATGAAGAAAAAGTTTATAAGCTATGCAAAGCTCTCTATGACTTAAAACAAGCTCCTAGAGCTTGGTATAGCAGGATTGATTCATATCTTATGCAGCAAGGGCTAAAAAAAGTGAAAGTGAGCCTACTTTACATATTAATCATGGATTGATAGTCTTCTTATATGTAGATGATTTGTTGGTTACCGGAGGAGATTCAAAAAGTGTGTTGGAGTTCAAAGCTGAAATGGAGAAAGTGTTTGAAATGTCTGATTTGGGTTTGATGAAATATTTTCTTAGTATGGAGATACAATAAGATAGTCATGGTATCTTCTTATTACAGAAAAAATATGCTTTGAATTTACTAAAAAAGTTTCACATGGAGAATTGTAAGCCTACTACAACACCTTTGATTCAAAATCTACAATTGATTAAGGATGATGGTGCTACGTAAGTTAACATTTCAGTTTATAGAAGTTTGATTGGAAGCCTACTTTACTTGACAGCAACAAGACCAGACCTCATATTTACAGCAAGTCTTCTAACAAGATTCATGAATTCTCCATCTGAGAATCATTATGGTGCTGCAAAACAAATACTAAAATATGTAAAAGGGACTGCAGACTTTGATGTTTGGTATATGAAGCAAGAAGAATGCAAATTGAGAGGCTTTATAGATAGTGATTGGGCTAGCAGCAAAGACGACATGAACAGTACCTTAGGGTATTTATTTTTCACTTAGATCAGGACCATTTTCATGGTGTTCAAAGAAGGAACCTGTAGTTGCTCAATCTACAGCAGAGGCAGAATATGTGCAGCGGCAACAGTAGCTAATCAGGCTATTTGGCTCAGGAAATTACTTGAAGACTTGAGTGAAAAACAAAATGTAGCCACAATAATTTGTTGTGATAACAAATTAGCAATAGCCATTGCTGAAAACTCAATTCAACATGGAAGGACCAAGCATATTTCTATGAAATATCATGCAATAAGGGAGGTTGAAAGAAATGAAGAAGTAAAGCTGGTACATTGCAGTTCATAGGTCCAGCTTGCAGACATTTTGATAAAAACATTTTCAAAGAACAGGTTTGAAACTTTAAGGGATGAACTTAGTGTTTCCAGCAAAAGTGCCAAGGAGGAGTGTTGTACAATGACACTTTTACTGTCAGATTACAACTTGAATTAAACTATTAATTTTTCATATTTAGTTTCTGTATTTCAGCCATAACTATGCATAAGATTAGGATTGTAATGATGTATTTTGACATTATGGATTAAGTGAATGATGTATCTAACTCTGCTGTATTAGGTAGGAGCAGTTGCATCAAAACTTTCTGTTTTGTGTCTTTATATTAAAACTTAATGAAATCTAAAAGTGGTTTTTTTTCCCAGAAATTTTTTCCTACGTTCTTGCTGTGTTTTTAGTTTCAAAAACCTACAAATAGACAAAATTTTTGAACTTTTTGGCAGCAGGCTGGAAATTAAAAGCTTAGTATTGGGGGCTCACTTAGGCTACAACATGAGATGATTTTTTGGTAGAATATTATTTCAAAATCACTAATCTTCCTCTTTATCATTAGTTTCGATGGGCTAAGATTAGATTACCTTAATAGCTTTGTTTTCATTTTGCTTATAGACTGAAAGGGAGTGGTGTAACTAAATTTGGATGGTCAGGTTTGAGATCACTTCTACCATTTCTGGACTCATTCAAGGACAATACAAAATTTGAAGTTAAAAATATTAATGCTTCAAAATTGTAGTCTTCTTGTTATTCATTGAGTGGAAACCTCTCGAGTGAGAATTGAAGAAATGTTACTTTACACTTTTCAGAGGAGATCATGAAGTTCTTTGTGTAATGAGGAACAATATTTTGTTGGAAACATTTCCTAAGGAACTATGTAGTGGCACCATTAGGTATAAAAAGCTTTATGAGAGGTAACGTTTTAGAAGATAAGCCACACACTATTCTCATTGATCTGGTATAAGATATATACACTTAGTGTTTTATTATACAAGGAAGGTCATTGATTACAGTACTAAAGTTAAGCTTAATATTCTTCATGATCAACTAGACAACTCTACAGAGATATAACCTATGAATTAAAGCTAATTAAACAGTATAAGACAAAACATGTATTTCATATTTACATTCCCATTATGCCCCTGAAAGATGGTGGTTGTATTGGAGACACCAATCTTGGACCGAAGGAGAAGAAAGCATTGATGAGAAAGTGGCTTTATTAGTGCAAGAAAGCATTGATGAGAAAGTCTCTTTATTAGTGCATCAACAAGCTAATCAGCTGATGAGACATGAGAGACATGAAGGGAGCCATTTTGAACCTTATCACGAACAAAATGAAAATCTATCTCAATGTGCTTCATTCTCGAATGGAAAACAAGGTTAGCATAGGGATATGTTGTGCCCATGTTAACAGTAGACCACATGCTATTGAGAAGCAGAAACACAAAGTTCTTTTAACATAGATTGGAGCCAACATAGTTCAGCAGTGGCTGTACCAACAGCTCGATAATCTACTTTAGTTGATGGTTGAGCGACAGAGTATTGTTTCTTGGAACTCCAAGAGATGGGGTTGTGACCTAAAAAGACAATATATGCAATGGTAGAACTATGATCACCACGGTTGCCAGCCAAAGTTTTGTGTTCTAAGAATAAAAACCTCCAACAATCTTATTAAGATGATGTCACATATGCTTCTTTCTGACGTGACACCATCTCAATAGAAAAAGAGTGCATAAATGCTAGAGTTTTCATGTTCTAAAGATACAGTGTCAACCAACAATTACAGCAAGGTAGAGGGACGATGGGATACATTGCACCTGAAACATATGTGACATGATCAATATCAATTAAAACTTCTTGTTGATAATTAGCTACTTTGTTGTCTCTGTCTAAATTAAAATCAAGAAGTCCGGATCTAACCCCCTTGTTGATTTTGTGGAATATGCTGTGACATTGTTTGCTTAACGATGCATGTATACATTATTATGATTTTCATAATGTTAATAATATGTAATACCCTATGATATTCTTTTAGTATTTTAATTTGATTTCCAAGTTTGATTTAAATTTAATATGCCCTATTTTGAAAATAACGAGAATATACAAAGTATGTTATTGGAAGTAATGATTTTAACTTGCAATTTCATCGTTCCAATAAATACCGGCAATGCTATTGCGTAGACTAGTGGCTACAAGTAAAATTAAAATCAAATTATTTAATTTAATTCCAATAAAATTAAAATCAAATTGTTTAATTTTATAGTTCTCTTCCGGCTCACGTACACATATTGCATGTTACTAAATTCCATTATCATCATCTCTATTTTCTTTTTCTTTTTTTCTTTCGATAAAATTCATTCATTCATTAAAAAATTAAAAAAAATAATGTATTACACGTCTCTTGCACGAGACAAATCAAACAAAATAGTTTCTTAAACTTCAAGAAATCTCACAGAAAAAATAAAAAATTGAATCTCTCTGGGTCCATGCATCAATTTCCAGACCAAGACGTACCTGCGTGTAAGAGACAGTGTCAAAAGTTATTAGAGCAACGCATTTGCTCCAACAAACTCAAGATACGTCCTTCAACAGCGAATGGATGATTCAACAACATCTTAGCCGTCCATCTCTTTCTTGGATCTCTTAATAAGCACTTCCTCAAGAAATCCTTCCCGTTCTCAGACATATTCTGTGGCAAATACAGCTCCGGCTCCTCATTGCTCAAAGCAAGCCAACGAACAAAACTATCCCTTTTCAACCCTGACCATGGTAGCTTTCCACATATCATCATCATCACAATGCATCCTAAAGACCATATATCCAGCCTGGCTTCGACTTCTCCGAACACGAATGATTCCGGCGACATGTACAGTGGAGTTCCTCTAAACCTGAACCTATTGGTCTCTTCTTCTCTGCCTGGTTCTTTTGTCAATCCAAAGTCAGCAATCTTTAGCTGCTTAATACCGTGGTCGTTAACAAAGACTAGAATATTTTCAGGCTTTCGATCGCAATGAACGTAGCCTTTTTGGTGGATGCAACAAAGACCCTTCAATACCATTCGGGTGTATATCTTCACCTTCTGCTCGGGTATACTTCCTCCATAAGATTGAATCATGTCGAATAGGCTGCCTCCCGATGCATATTCCAGAAGCAAATTGTAGACTCTGCGACCGTTTTCAAAGCTTAGTTCGTTGCCGTAACAATGAACGATCTCTGGACAACTGGACAAGCATTGCAAAACCCTATCTTCTTTTTGGAGAGCGGATGAGTGCTCGAGCATGGAGGACTTCACAGCTGCGCACGCTTTTGTATAAAAAGGAGGGCTGATGGGTACGGCCAAGTGGACAGCCCCATAAGACCCACGACCTAACTGTATCAACTTCCTCAAGTTCCTTGACATTATTCCACCACCTGCGATTGAAGAATATTACACTTACTTGTTAATGTTGCTCTAGTTTCCTAATCAAGGCTTGCTTTATAATTTCCTACTTCAGTTAATTTTTATATTAATTGCATACATATGAAGAGAGAGGTATGAGTTTTGTCAACAGAGTTTAGAAGAACGATGACTTACGTGATGAGAACCTGAATCTTTTGACAGTTCCTACACAAACAATATGGCAGAACGATCTAAAATCTCCACTAGTTGCTCTGTGTTTAATATTGCTTTGTTAAGGAATTCATGGAGAGTTTGGTTGGCATAACTATGAGTCTGTTTCCTATTATAATTATAAGCGAATCTACTATCCTGTTGAGGATAACTAAGATTTACTAATCTTTATTTTAATTCTTGAAATTTTGATAATTATGGTTTGCTTCAATTTCCTAGCTACTTTAGTTTGGTTTCCTAATATTTTTTTTATATTCATTAGACTCATATATACTATATATATATATATATATATGAGTTTTCTGATCTCAACAGATTTCAGAAGAACGATGCCAAGTAAATTACTGTTCCGTGATGATGAGCCACAACAAAAAACTGGAATTTTTGCCAGTTACTAGCTAGAGGAAGAATTTAAATACATATGGTAGATCCATCTGAAATCTCCCCTGCTTGCTCTATGCTGATGTGTTTTCTAGGAATTCATAGCGAGTTTGTTTTGAATTGTCATAACTACGTGTCCATTTCCTAATAAAATTTTAGACAATTAAATCTATTATTCTGTTAAGGATTAAGATTGACTAATCTTTATTTTAATTCTTAGATTTTTAATAAAATAATAAGTAATACCGACGGCATATCGGTTTATTTTCTTTTATCAAAATCCATTTCACAATAGAATATATTTAAGCCACATGGGTCCTACTAGGGCACGTATCATCACCATTAATTACAAGCTAGCTAATGATCATCCACTATATACGATCCTACACCACACTCAGTGCTAGAACAAAAAAAAAACAAAAAAACATAAATATGGGTTTATTTGGATGCAATTTCATTACGGCTTTATTATTAAAAAATGTGTTTGTATAATTTATATATTTAGCAACTATGATCAATTCCAGTACTCCACACTAGCAGTCAATGGACAAAGTTTTTGAACTTTTTGCCAGCAGGCTGGGAATTAGAAGCGTATTATTGGGGACTCACTTAGGCTACAGCATGAGATGATTTTTGGGTAAAATATTACTTCAAAATCACACAATCTTCCTCTTTATCGTTAGTTTCAATAGGCTAAGATTAGATTACCTTAACAGCTCTGCTTTCATTTTGCTTATAGACTTAAACAGAGTGGTGTTACTGAATTTGGATGTTCAGGATTGAGACCACTTCTACCATTTCTAGACTTAAGACTTAAGAATTGTCTTTCAAGGACAATGCAAAATTGGAAGTTAAAAATATTATTGCTTCAAAATTATAGTCTTGTTGTTACTCTGGAATGAGAATTGAAGAATTGTTACTTTACACTTTTTAGAGGAGATCATGAAGTTTGTTGTGTAATGAGGAACAATATTTTGTTGGAAACATTTTCAAAGGAACTACCAGGTGGCACCATTAGGTACTCCACCAAGGTTGTCTCTATTAAGGAATAAGGCTTCTTGATGAGCACTCAAAAGTGTATATTTATTGAACTTTAAATCATCAGTGTACACTTAAAAATATCATTAATTCCTCTTGTTTAAGCAATTTCTATAACTTTAAATTTAAAAGTAAAAATACATTAAAATGTGTATTTTTAATGCAGGTTTAATAAAATGAGTGTATCTTTCAATCTAGAAGGCTAATTAAGGTGATTTTTAATGTAATGGAAAGAGGACTTAATGCACCACAACATTGTGGTTATTAACAAAGACCAGTTTAGAAGTTTAGTGGGTCATATTTGAGCCATAATGCAACTGTTCAGCACCCAAAGACCAGCCCCATGTGTTTCTGTATTTGGAATGTATCTCACTCAATACTGACCCAAATATAGTATTTCTTGATGTTTTGGAAAGCTAAGGGCTGCGTCTACAATATTGAGTTTTTGAGAAAAGGCTAAATTCACCAAATTCAATATGATATGTCTGGTACAAATGGGAAGACAAGTGTGATATGAATTTTCAACTCAACCTAACTTAATCTCCACCTTCATACAAGTCCTTTGGCATTTACCACTCTTAATGTTCTATAAATACCTACATTGGTTACTCATTTGAGGCATCTTGGTGTAGAGATCAAGCTCATACTCTTGTATCTTTTATTTCTCTCTTGTTGTAATTCTTTTTTGCTCTAAATTAAAGTTATATTCATCTCTCTTCTTCCTTCTTTGTTCTTTCTTTAGTATGAGTAACTAAACTTTATTTTGTTGGCGTAAAAGGGTGAAACTCTTCGTAATGAAATAAGATTAGATTAATAACCTTCTTGAGCTTTAATGTTTATATTATAAAATTATTATTGTATGTTTGTATTTGTTTTCAATTAATTTAGAAAACCTCCTTCTAAAGTAGGGATCTTGATTCATTGTTGACAAGATATTGACACAATGAATGTTTGAACCCATTTACATGTGTTGATGTTATTTGATAATTAAAAGTACATATAATACATAACATATATAACTATAAATGAACTTTAAATGTTATATTTTCCGATTGAAATTTCTATTATGTGTGCATTTCAATTGAGTTTAAAAAAGAATTAATTTTGTACTTAATTTATATGCCAAGAGTGGATTCCCTAACCCTAAGAAATCCTTTTATCATCTTGATTTGTGTAACAATACATTCTTCATCAATTCCTTGTAGATCGACCTCAGACTCCCAAAAAATTATTACTTGAGACAACCTACACTTGGGATTGTAATTTTTTAGTTGTAACACTTCTTTAAACTTTGTTCATCATGATCATGGAACCATTTACAGAAGCAAGGTAACTAAACCCATTTGACCCTATAAACACCAACAAAATAATTTTAAAAAACATATAAAAATTTAAATAAAAATTATGAAATTTTTGAAGTTTTGAAGTAAGTAAAGATTAATATTCCTTTGTTGGATGCAATAAATCAAATTCCATCTTATACTAAAATTTTGAAAGATTTATGCACTGTCAAAAGGAAATTACATGTACAAAAGAAAGCATTTTTAACTGAAAAGGTGAGTTCCATCATCCAACAAAACACTCCACCTAAGTATAAAGATCCTGGTTCTCCAACAATTACATGTATTATTGAAAATACTAAAGTGGAGCATGTTTTACTTAATCTTGGTGCAAGTGTTAATCTTTTACCTTTCTCTATTTATGAACAGTTAGGATTGGGAGAATAGAAACCTACAGCAGCAACACTTCAACTTGTCGATCGTTCAGTTAAATTCCAAGAGGAATTGTAGAGGATGTTCTTGTTCAAATTGATAAATTCTACTATCCTGTGGATTTTATAGTTTTACATACACATCCTATTTTAAATTCTAAAGTTCAAATACCTGTCATTTTAGGACGTCCATTTCTTGCTACTTCAAATGCTATAATCAATTGTAGAAATGGAATTCTGAAACTTTCTTTTAGTAATATGACTTTGGAAATAAATATGTTTAATATTTATAAACAACCTAGAGATAACAGTGATGTGCATGAAGTGGATTTTATTGATGAAGTTGTGCATGAACAATTTATCTCTACTTTTCCATTTGATCCTTTAGAAGCATGTTTAATTATCTCTAATGAATTTGCATTCAATATAAATTCTGAAATTTCACATATACTTTCTTTATTGAATGCATTTCAGGAACCAAAATCAAATGGTTGGAGACCAAAATTCAAAGAGCTGCCATTGCGATCTAATATTCCCATACCTTCAAGTATTCAACCACTAAAGCTTGATTTGAAGCCATTGCCATCTGATCTAAAATACTCTTTCTTGGGTGAGAATGAAACATTTTCGGTAATAATTTCTTCCAAATTTGACACACTCTAAGAAGGTAAGTTGATACAAACTTTGAAATTCATAAATATACATTGGGATGGACAATAGCTGATTTAAAGGGAATTAATTCTCTAATTTGCACACACAAGATTTATTTATAGGAGAATGCTAAAACCTCTAGAGAAATGCAGCAAAGACTTAGCCCAAATATGAAAGAGGTAGTGAGAAATGAAGTCATTAAACTTTTGGATAATAAAATCATTTATCCTATCTGATAGTAAATGGGTAAGTCTTACACAAGTTGTCCCTAAGAAATTTGGAGTCACTGTAGTAAAAAATGAAAATAATGAATTAATTCAAACTAGGACTATTACTGGTTGGCGCATGTGTATTGACTATAGAAAACTTAATGACTAGGAAAAATCATTTTCCTCTACCTTTTATGGATCAAATATTAAAATGGGTTGTGGGACATGAATTTTATTGTTTCTTAAATGGGTATTCTGGGTATAATCAAATTGCAATTACACCTGAGGATCAAGAGAAGACCATATTTACATGTTCATTTGGAACATTTGCATATCGTAGAATGCCTTTTGGATTATGTAATGCACCTGTTACATTTCAAATATGCATGCTCAACATTTTTAGTGATATGATTGAACGTTTTCTTGAAGTTTTCATGGATGATTTTTCTGTATTTGGTGACTTATTTGATGATTGCTTATTTAACTTGAAAAATATTTTGATTACGTGTGAAGAGAAACAATCTTGTGCTCAGTTGAGAACAATGTCACTTCATGGTGAGAAGTGGTATTGTCCTTAGACACATTGTTTCATAAAAAAGAATTGAGGTAGACAAATCTAAAATTGAATTGATTTTCAACTTGCCAATACCAAAATATGTTAAAGATGTTAGGTCATTTTTGAAACATGCTGGTTTTTATAGAAGGTTTATTATAGATTTTAGTACAATATCTAGACCTTTGAGTAACCTTCTATCAAAAGATACTATTTTTTAATGGACAGAAAATTGTGAAAAGGCTTTTGTTAAGCTTAAAAGTATGCTTACTTCTGCTCCTATCATGCAACCTCCAAATTGGTCTTTACCTTTTGAAATAATGTGTGATGCAAGTGATTATGTTATTGGAGTGGTGCTAGGACAAAGAAAAGATAAGAAACCTTATTTCATTTGCTATGTAAGTAAAACCCTAAATAGTACTCAATTAAATTATTCCTCCACTGAAAAGGGTATTTATATTGGATAAATTTAGGTCTTATCTTGTTAGCTCACCAATTGCTGTCTTTAGTGATCATGCATTTTTGAAATATCTTTTCTCTAAAAAAGATGTCAAACCTATATTGATTACGTGGATTCTTTTACTTCAAGAGTTTTCTATCACTATTTGAGATAAAAAGGGAGTTGAAAATGTTGTGGCTGATCATTTATCAAGACTTATTTGTGATGAAACCTTTGACTCTGCACCGATTAATGACACTTTTTTCGATGAACAACTTTTTAGTATTTCGAACTTACCATGGTTTGCTGACATTGTCAATTTTCTTATCACATGTCAAATTCCAAAACTTTGGACTTCATAAGACAAAAGAAAATTTTTAACCTAGGTGAAAAACTTTTATTGGGATGACCCATATCTGTTTAAATATTGTTCTGATCAGATATTTCGTAGATGTGTAGCCAACCATGAGGTAAGTAGCATTATCAATTTTTGTCATTTAAAAGCATGTGAAGGTCATTTTTCTTCAAAGAAAACAGCTACAAAAATCTTGCAGTGTGGATTTTATTCGCCCTCTTTATTCAAAGGCACGCATGCATTTTGCAAAATATGTGACAATTGTCAAAGACTGGGATCCATTTCAAAAAGAAATATAATGCCATTAAGTTCTATTCTGGTTATTGAAATTTTTTATTGTTAGGTTATAGATTTCATGAGACCATTTCCACCATCATTTGGTTTTGTGTATATATTGGTAGTAGTAGATTATATTTTAAAATGGATAGAGGCAATTCCAACTCGAAATAATGATCACAAAACAGTGATTAAATTTTTGAAAGAATATATTTTAAGTCATTTTGGAACTCTTCGAGCCATTTTAAGTGATGGGGGAATGCATTTTTGCAATAAACCCTTTAAATCTTTAATGAAAAAATATGGAATCACACACAAAGTTATTACCCCTTATCACCCCCAATCAAATGGACATGTAGAACTTGCAAATAGGGAGATAAAGTAAATTTTAGAAAAAACGATTAGTTCAAATTGTAAAGATTGGTCTTTAAAACTAAATGATGCAATTTGGGCATACCGAACAGCTTTTAAAACTTTATTAGACATGTCTCCTTATAGGATAGTCTATGAAAAACTATATCATTTACCTATGAAACTTGAACATAAAACTTACTGTATCATTAAAATCTTTAATTCAAACTTTAATGATGCATGTAAATTGCGAAAGTTACAAATAAGTGAACTTGAAGAATTGAGATATGATGCATATGAGAATTCAAAAATTCAAAAAGTTAGAATAAAAGTTTTTCATGACAAAATAATTTTAAGAAAAACATTTGATGTTAGTCAAAAAGGTTTTACTTTATAATTCTCGACTTCATATATTTCTTGAAAAATTAAGATCAAGGTGGAATGATCCATTCATTGTTAAACATGTGTATCCATATGGAGCTGTTGATATTGAGAATCCTAAAATGGTATTGTGTTTAAGGTAAATGGACAAGGACTCAAACCATTTTTAAAAAATCATATTTTTAATAAAGAAATTGTTTCTTTTTCTGACCCTTGTTATGAAACATAATAATGGTCAATTTATGTAAATATTTATGTTCTTTTTTATTTTTTTTTATTTTTTTGATTGCAGGATATTTATGGTTTGATCATTTTCTTCCCCGGTTAAGTGGCAGATAATGGTACTCCGTGATTTTCAAATAGGTTTATTTTCAGTTTTTCATAATAACTGATCCATTTTCTCCTTACAAAGGATGCCACTCTTACAAATTTGAGAAAATACTTTCCTTTCCTTCCTCATAATGCCATAATAAAAATTTATAAAGCCATGTGTGCAAGATTGAGAATATTAATGGACAAGAGGATGCCTGGAGATATACGCTGGGTAATTGAGGCCAAAGTTCGATTGGCTAGTGAATTTTCAAATTTGTTTGCCCCATACATACCTGGGATGGGTAAGAGTTCATATTCTAAAAGGAGAACAACAACAAAAATGCAAGTTTGCCACAAATGTGCACGATGGACTTACAAAAAGCGATATCGTTCTTTAGGAATGGTTTCAGTTAATCGAGAAGATAAAATAAATTTTATTAAGGATGGACCGAGTAAGGAGTCACTGGATGATATCTTATTGACTTTTGAGACGCATCCTTGTGGAGTTGTACATCGGAAATTTCTTAATTTGTGGCATCTTTTTAAGGATGAACAACGATGTTGCAGTCTTGGGAATCTGACTCTAAAAGACTCTATTTGCCAATTTATGAGAAAATTAGGTGAGAAGCGTATCCTCGACTCATAGAAGGCGTTTAAGTTGTTACTGGACATAAAACCAAAGGAAGATGTGAGTCACAATCACAACTACATGCATGTTATTATTTTGGTTTAAAAAAAAAAACTTTTTGTGTTTTAATTATCAACCTTGTCTGCACACAACTGGCCTACTCATGTAGGTATCATCATTGCATTTTCTATTTATTGCATGGTCTCTTTACCTATTTAAACATCTCATTTTCTTTATTACAATCCAAGTCTTAGTCATTAGATGGAGGGAGCTTCTGTTAGTCGATTCACAAATATTTGTGTATTTTATGGATCAAGTCCTAAGAAAGATAGAGAGTTTCTAAAAGCTGCACACACCTTTGGTCGAGTGCTCGCTAAAAAAAGGATTCATTTAGTATTTAGGGAGGTAGTCTTGGCTTAATGGGGGCTGTATCCTTAGCTGCACATGTGGGCGGAACTAATGTTTTAGGTATCATTCCTAGAGCTTTAACTATACCAAATATTACTGGGATGACAGTTCGGAGGGAAATACAAGTCTCAACCATACATGAATAAATATTTAAAATGCTTGAGAAATCTGATGCATTTATTGCTTTACCTGGTGGCTATGGTACTTTGGAAGAAAATTTTCAAATGGTCTCTTAGTCTCAATTGAACATCCATCGTAAACCTATAGGTTTGTTGAATGTCAATAATTTCTTTGATGGTTTGTTAATTTTTCTTGATCATACTGTGGAACAGAATTTTATCTCTCATTCGGCACGACAAATTATTGTTTCTGCCTCGACTGTTGATGAATTAATTAATAAAGTACAATTTTAGAACTTCCATCCGATTGAGGAACGTAGTAGTAAAAAGTGAAGATTTGATCTGACACTTAGTTTATAACTTCCTTATCCTTTGGTTTTACTTACAACATTTTATTTTTGTTTAAATTTATGTTAGGTTTCTCTTTTCAATAAATGTTGCATCAAATAACATCTTATTACTTTTCTTTTCCTATCTATATTTAAATATTAAGGACAATGTTGAAATCTGGTTAGGGGTAGGAGTTTCTTAAATATTAAATTTAGCTAACGTCGAACTAAAACCACTTAATTACTTTGTCGAAGGTAGTAGTAACAAAGTTTTATCATTTGATTCTCTTTGAAAAATTCAAGTCTATATCTCTCATATTTTTATTTATCTAGCTATTTTTAGTAAATACTGATAAAATTTCTTTCACACACACACTTTTGTTGCAATAATTTTGTTCCTTTACTTTACTAAAAGAGAACAACTAAGGAAAGAGGTAGTTTAATTATTAAAAAAATAAATAAATTAAAAAAAATAAAGAAAGGAGAAAAAGAAAAGAAATAATTGTGGATAAAGTTTGATTTCGTAACCTCCTTACCCTGAGCAATTAAACCCGTAGGGATGTTTCAACACCTAATATCCTATAACCAACTAGTTTGAGAGTTATTGGTCTAAAACTCGATACAAAGGTTAAGGAGAAAGTTTAAGGGTATCAAACATTACACTTGTCTATAAAACAAAATACTTATCTACAACTCGAGTATTAAGCTCGTAGAGGTGTCTTAACACCTAATGCCTTAAGACTAATTGGTCTGGGAGTCGTTAGCTCAAAACTCGTTACATGAGTTAAAGATCTATTTTATTTATTAAAAAAAAATTGATAAATAAATAAACAACCCTTGTCCAAGGAAGTAACCTTAACAAAGTATTGAAATTGATTTTTACTCCTGTCATAAATAACTCCATATATATGTGAAAATGAGCACCAAAAGAAAGTTTAACAATATCTTTAAAATAACTAGATAAGTGAGAGTTTATTTAATTGAATTGATCAAAGGAAGAAAATGGTGATTAATTTTGTGAATTCTAGTAATTAGTGACGCTTGTATTGCTAGGGACTAGTAATAAGCTGGTTGAGGGTTGTGATGAGCACTCAAAAGTGTATATTCATTAAAGTTTAAATCATTATTATACACTTAAAAGTATCATTAATTCCTCTTGTTTAAGCAATTTCTTTAAGTTTAAGTTTAAAGGAAAAATAAATTGAAATGTGTATTTTTTATGCAAGTTTAATAAAATGGGAGTACATCTCAATCTAGAAGGCCAATTAAAGTGATCCTTAATGTAATGGAAAGAGGACTTAATGCACCACAACATTGTAGTTATTAATAAAGCCCAGTTCAGAAGTTTAGTAGGTCATATTTGAGCCACAATGTAACTGTTCAGCACCAGAGATCAGCCCAATGTGTTTCTGTATTTGGGTCGTATCTCAGTCAATACTGACCCAAATGTAGTATTTTATGATGTTTTGGAAAGTTAAGGGATGCGCCTATAATAGTGATTTTTTGAGAAAATGCTAAATCCACCGAATTTAATATGATATGGCCGGTGCAAGTGGGGAGATAAGTGTGATATGAATTTTCAACTCAACCTAACTTAATCTCCACCTTCATACAAGTCCTTTGGCATTTATCACCCTTAATGTTCTATAAATACCTGCATTAGTTACTCATTTGAGGCATCTTGGTGTAGAGATAAAAACCATACTCTTATATCTTTTGTTTCTCTCTTGTTGTAATTCTCTTTTACTCTAAATGAAAGTTATGTTCATCTCCTTCTTCTTTTTTTATTCTTTCTTTAGTATGAGTAACTAAATTTTGATTTGTTGGGGTAAAATGGTGAAACTCTTGGTAGTGAAATAAGGTTAGATTAATCTCCTTCTTGAGCTTTAATGTTTATATTATAAAATTATTATTATATGTTTGTATTTGTTTTCAATTAATTTAGAAAACCTCCTTGTAAAGTGGGGATCTTGATTCATTGTTGACAAGATATTAACACAATAAATGCTTGAACTCATTTACATGTGTTGATATTATTTGATAATTAAAAGTAAATATAATACAAAGCATATATAATTATAAATGAACTTTAAATGTTATATTTTCCAATTGGAATTTCTATTATGTGTGCATTTCAATTGAGTTATAAAAAAAATTAATTTTGTACTTAATTTATATGTCAATGGTGGATTCCCTAACCTTAAAAAATCCTTTTATCATCTTAATTTGTGTAATAATACATTCTTCATCAATTCCTTGTGGATCAACCTTAGACTCCCAAAAAATTATTGCTTGAGACAACCTACACTTGGGATTGTAATTTTTTAGTTGTAGCACTTCCTTAAACTTTGTTCATCATGATCATGGAACCATTTACAGAAGCAAGGTAACTAAACCCATTTGACCCTATAAACACCAACAAAATAATTTAAAAAAATATAAAAGTGTGTTTCTCTGTGTATTCCTTAAATTATTGAAAGGTGTTGATTAGGTGTGATGGAGTAAATTCAGAGGTAGCAACATGGTTGGACTTTGAATTTCAACCCCTTAGCGTAAGCCTAAGAACAAGAACCCATGAAGACCTACAAACCCAAAGAGTGGGTCAAATCAAAGTCTTTGCCAGGGCAATGTCCAATATGCTCTTAAAAGCAAAGGAGGCTTGCTAACTTGTTGACTTGCACAGAGATAAGTTTGATTTTTTTTTTCTGAATAATTAGGTGCACCGAGACAGTTTGGATTTTACCTGGAATAGTCATTATTGTAGCTAAGCACATTGATGACACGGATCTAACCCTTTCACCACGAAGTAATATTGACTCGACCCAACCTCTTGGGAAGATGACATGCCCACTGCCTAATTTGGGCCTCGGTTATTCCATTCTAAGGATAAATGAGTCGATGTTCAAAAACTAAACTACTTGCTATTAGAGTTAACTCATATATATATAGGGTTTTTTGATGTTATATCCAGGCTTAATAACATTTGAATTTTTTTAATCTATTTTTTAAAAAATAATTATTTTATTCTAAATTTATAATAGTACCTTTGAATGATGAATTATATTTTTAACTATTTTAGTTATATATTTGAAATTTTTATATAGTTATACAAAAAAAACATATTGGAATAAAAAAATCATGATAAGCTTTGATGAATATTTAAAAATTTAAAAAAATTAAATTTTTTTTAAAAAAAATTAAAAGAAATCATTGCGAATTCATTTTGTCGCTAAAAGTCACTTTGTCAGAGACTAAATTTGTTACCAAAGTTCGTCGCTAAAGCTAACAAAATACTTGTACTCTAGCGATGAAGGTCACTTCATCAGTAATGAATTTCTTCATCGCTAAAAATCAATTCGTTAACAACAAAATTCATCGCTAAAACTTCCTTCGTTAGACGAGTTTCTTCGTCGCTAAAAAAATTAAAAGAAATCATCGCGAATTCATTTTGTCGCTAAAAGTCACTTTGTCAGAGACTAAATTTGTTACCAAAGTTCGTCGCTAAAGCTAACGAAATACTTCGTCAGCTCTAGCGATGAAGGTCACTTCATCAGTAATGAATTTCTTCATCGCTAAAAGTCAATTCGTTAACAACAAAATTCATCGCTAAAACTTCCTTCATTAGACGAGTTTCTTCGTCGCTAAAGCTGATGAAGTTCTTCGTCAGCGACAAATTCTTTCGTCACTAAAAGTCACTTTGTCAACAACAAAATTTGTCGTTAAAACTCACTTCGTCAGCGACGAATTTCTAATGAATTAAATGTATAAATTAAAAAAAAAAAAAGATGGACAAGAAGAAGAAGAACTTGAAGAAGATGAAGAATAAGGAAAAAAGAAAAGACGAACAAGAAGAAGATGAAGAATAAGAAAAAGAAAACACCAAGAAGAAGAATACCAAGGAGATTTCTACAAGAAAACCCAGAAGAAAAAAAACATTTTAGAAGAAGAGATTTTGAAGAAGAAGAGGAGAAGACGGCGACGAAGAAGACACGAATATGAAGAAAAAAAGCATAAGAAACCTACAAATATTTAAGGATATGTTCGACTTTTCATTTAAAATCTGGCCAAAATAATAATTTTAAAAGAAACTGGTCAAAAAAATTCAAGTCGGTCTCATAGATGATATGACATAAAAAAAACCCATATATATATATACTAGATCATGCAACATGCTTTGCACATGGTTTTCAAAAATATTAATTGAAAATTTGATTTATTTTTTAATATTATTTATTAAATATAATTATTTCATTTAATATTTTAAATTTTAAAAAAAAAAATTTGATTTAAAAAATAAATTGATAATTCTACTTCTCTTTTGATGATGATTATTGATGATGTGTATACAATTGTTAATTAAATTGGTATCCCTTATGAAATTGATTATAAAATTATATTTGAGGAGAAGATAAATATGCACAATATGAAATATCTTTAAGAATTTGTAGAGAATTAATTGTGCTTAATTTAAAAGGAAGATTATACTATTGTAGGACATGGTGAAGTGTGACATAGAAGAAATATGGATTGAGATCTAGTCTTTATAAGTAGACACCTTATGATTTGTAAGTGTTCTCTTCAAGTATTGTGTACATATATTGATATCGATTGTGTTGGCAAGATAAACCCTCTTATTGGTGGGATTTTTCGTGTTTATTTTAATGGTGGTTGTGTGCACATAAATCATATAGTTTTTGTAAAATGTGGTCAAGTGGTATAGTAAAGTTTGAGTATACAATAAAATTTTGGTGTTTTTTAGGGAATAAAAATAAAGAGTATGATATAATCTAACATGACCAATCCAAAAAAATGATTCTTTTATTCCAATTAAATAAAGATTATATATAATAAAAGTATATTACAAAAATAAAATAAAAAATAAAACATTAATGTTTAAAAAACATATATATATATATATATATATAAATATAGAAATTACTTAACAATAAAGGTAAACCCTAAAGTGTAAATATAACTTAAATGTATTATGCAAAATAATTAATATTGTAATTAATAAACTAAAAATGTTTATTTTCTTTTTCTTTTTTTTCACTAACAAATAGCATAACTTTCCAATATAAGTAAAAGTTAATTATAACACAAATTCATAACTATTCAATACATATTAGTAAGTATTGTTGCTTTGTATAAATGTTAATATTGATTACCATTTGTGATAGCATAACTGATTCTAATAATATACATTAACAATGTTAGTAAAAACATAAAAGTTGTTTTACAAAAAGGCACAAAAAAGTGCAATCAAAATTTTCATAATGTCTTGTCTTGCTTAGTTGACTTCTCTTCATTCTTGGCTTTCTGCTCACTGTTTCTTCTATTTTCCAAGTTTATTATTTTTTTTACGATGACGCTAATTTTTTTTCCTCATAGAAACATGTCCTCTTGTTGTGGCCATTTCTACCACAAGTAGAGCAAGACCTAGCAGTATACCTTCTCATTGTTACACCAACGTTGGTAGAATCCTCACCAATATTACTATTTTCTTCAACCACATACTTTCTTTCTTTTTTCTGTGCAGGTGTTTCAACATCATTATACTGTCTAGCATAATAACTCTTTCTATTTTTTTGAAGGTCTAAAAACACCTCTAGAAGTCTTGTTGTTTCTAATTAATGCAGAGAAACTTGATAAATATAGTCATCCATTAAAACATATTACAAATTGTAGTCATTGTCCTTGTAATAAAAACCAAATGGTTTTTTGTGCCATAATTCTATACCCATGCTATCCAATTACATTAAGGATATTTTGTTAGCATCACAGTTATCAAAGTAATTTATTTGTCCTCCAACATAGGTATTTCCTTACACTACTTCTCCATGATACATTTTTATAGTAAAGTATGTTGATTCATGGTTTGAATGAATTTTATACCAAAATGAGAAATATACAGGTTATATAGACAAAAAAGTAAGAAATGATTTAATAAAGAAGAGCCGTCCAGCTAACAATCTTATCATTAATTGTTGAGAAATTTATAATTTCATTTTAATTTACTGCTATATATATGGAATGAATGAAAGGAAACAAAAATATATATTGAAAAAATTACAAAAAGAATAATAATTTTAAAAAGCAAGAATAGAACAAAAATGTTGGTGCAAAAAGAAAAAATCAATAGTATAATGATGTTTACATATATTTCAACTTTCTAATATTAATAAAAAAAAACATACATATAATTGAGATGATATGGATTAAATATTAAAAAAAATTGAAACGGATTTATTATATATAGAAGGGTAAATATGTGAATTTGAAAAGAAATTGACAAGAACATATAAATAATTAAATTAAATTAACATAAATTTCAAATTGTTAAAAAAAAATGTGAATACATTCTTGCTTGCCTGTATAGTTCATTAAAAAATTAATACCTATGAATAGTATATACCTAAACTTAAGTCTTGGTGGAAAATATAATTTAAAAATTCATAACAGTTTTGTAAAATTTGAAAAGAAAATACAGAATTGAAAACATGTCATGGATAATGTATAATCAGAAGTAAAAAGTGCAAAAAAAAACATTATAGAGGAATAAAAAAGGGCTATACTTTATTTTAATATTTAAAACACTCTACTTTATCCAGTACAAATTGAAATTTAAAAATAGATTTTTGATTGTTACACTTTCTTTATTTATTTGAAATTGCAAATGGCAAGAAAAGAGAAGGGAAATTATTTGCAAGAAATAAAAGTTTAAAAACAAAAAAAAATATAGGGAAGTTTGAAATCTAATAAAAAAAAAAAAGAAGAGTATAAAGTTAAAAATGAAGTCATGCGATTCTTAAAAAAAAAAAATTTGTATCCGTATTTTTTATTTTGATCAAAAGCATAATTTTAACTTTGAGTTAAATATTGTAATTGAAATATCAACACCATGGGTCAACAAATTTATATACAACTTATGCCAAGAGTATGAAATAAAAAATGGTGGATAAAATTAGAAGTAGTATCACATAATTAGAACCACTATAAAAAGATATAGATAAAACAATGACATACGTACATATAATCAAGGATGATGAAAAAAATGGCACAAAGAGTATACGATCTTGGTGGTAGTGAATGAAGCTTTGAATTATACATATTTTAGCTATCAGAAAGACGCACAGAGACATCATTGTTTAATTTATTTAAATAAATATTTTATTGATGTAAAATTAATTTTTTAATTGAAAGGAAGAAAAAGCTCTAAATAATCCCAAAAAAGAAAACCCTAGCAAACCCTAATCATTCATTGAAATGAATCCCAATTTTTTATAAAGTTATTAACACATCAACAAATAACAAATACACTTTTTTTTGTAAATCGAATATACTAAAAAAATTTAAAAAAAAAAATTATTCACCCAACCAAATGTATAGAATTTAAATTAATGAAACAGCTAAATTATGCAACATTTACGTACCATAAGAAAGCATCTTGTCATCAAAATTCACGACGTTCATTGGTTGAGAAGCTTTTTAAATATTTTTCAAGTATGCAATTATGCTGAAATGGTTAGACAAGAGGATGTGAAAACAATGCATGGTAAAATATTTTCATTTTGAAAACACACAAAATATTATACTATAACTTAGGTCCTAATAAAAATGGAATCTTCAATTTTGGTTCATCATATATATATATATATATATATATATATATATATACTATGTAATGTACAAGACGTGATTGCCATAGAATGTATTTCGTTGCTCACATTTTTCATTATTAGTTTTTCATTCTTTTCTGTCGATTTTATCCTTGAAACAACATTTTTTAATATTTTATGTTTAAAAGATTGCTTGTATATATATGAATATGTCACTTAAATCTTACTCTCTTTTTTAGCAATAAACATTTGCTCCTAATTAAATAAATTAACAATAGCTCTAAGATTACATGGTTATCATCAAAATGAATAATATAACTAACCAAATCAATTTCTTTCCAAAAGAAAAAAAACTGACCGAACCAACTTTAAGTTCACACATCCTATGCTCTATTTATCTTTAATTATTTATTTTATATATTATATAGGAAAATATTATAGACTTTAATAGGTAAAGATGTTATGGAACCTACCTATGGATTTTTTAGTTTTATTTAAGTTTTAATTTTTTTTATTTTTAGTATTATCCACGTATCTCCTTGTAGTCAAGTCCCCAAGGCACCACACCATTTCCTACAATCAGTGCCCCTACCAGTACTTTCTTTTTGTTATACGCAAGGCATAATTCCACCATCACCTACAGTCGATGCCTTACCATCGATGTGGTGATGGGGCACCAACGGTCTAATTTTTTTTTTTTTGCTTTGTACTATGCACCTGATGTTTTTAAAGTCCAAAAATATGGTTATCGTTTCATTATATTCATACACAGATACAGTTTGAATACTACTCGTCTAGAAGTAAAAGTTGAGATACTAAATTAATGTGAAGTCTGAAATGTGAAGTTTATATACTAAAATGAAATTGCAATTTGATTCTCTTTGTATATACCTCCATCAAATTCTACACTTAAACTATATTTTACATTCTCTGTACATACCTCCACGGAATCCTATACCTAAACCATATTTTTTTGCCTCTCTGTACATACCTCCATGAAATCCTATAGTTAAACCATAGTTACCTTGCAATGTAATTAACTAAATTTTGTATAGAATCCACCAAATAGTTAAAATATATCAAATTATACAGTAACTTTTTTTGTTTTTTTTTACATCAAAATGGTGTCTTTTGATGTATTATGATTAAAAGAGGTATTCAATGTTGTTATATTTTTCAAATATTCTTAAAAATAAGGGTGAAATTTTAAAATTGGCTATTCGAGAACTAAATTGTATAATGATTCCTTCTACGATTTCTTTCTTTCGGTAGCTATTCCGTAGTTTTAAATAGTTATTTTAATGTTACTTGCAATTGTGAATTTAAAACTTCTATTAAAAGTTGAAGTTAAAATGGGGTTTTAATGTTTTTGAAAGGAGAAAATTAAACAGCATTATATAACAAAACAGTACAAAATTAAAAATTTTATTTTTTCATTTCATTTAAAGATTACATATTATAAAAGTGTATTAGATAAATATAAAAATATATTATATTATTGTAATCTAAGCAAAGTGGCAAGCATACTTTGCTTGTATTATCCACGTATGCCCTCGCACTTAAATCACTAAGGGAGCACACCATTTCACACCATTGGTGCCCCCACCACTACTTCCTTTTTGTTGCACCCAAGTGCCAATTCCATCATCACCTACATCAGTGCCTCACCATTGATGTAGTGGCGGGGCACCAATGGTTTAATTTTTTTTTTTGTTTGCTTAGATTGAAGATGGATGTTCCATTAAATTGACTCTTCAAAAACTTTGGACACAGTAGCCAAATATAGTGCCCCTACTTTGTGAACAATAGCTTTGTTAACAGTGTTTCCATGTGAGTAGTTACTTATGTGAACAGTGTGTAAAAAGTCTGTGAAATTTTAGAAACATTTCACTAAAGGAGCACACCATTTCACACCATCGATGCCCCCCACCAGTACTTCCT
Organism: Rhamnella rubrinervis; assembly: GCA_007844105.2. NCBI lineage: Eukaryota > Viridiplantae > Streptophyta > Magnoliopsida > Rosales > Rhamnaceae > Rhamnella > Rhamnella rubrinervis. The sequence goes on along the minus strand of CM017575.2, from coordinate 4,283,807 downwards.
TTTTGTTCTACCCAAGCGCCAATTCCATCATCACTTATCGTTAGTCCCTTTACTACTTGATTCATTGTTTTTTTTTTTTTTACATTTTCGGTTGAGATTTTAACTTTGTTCTTAGTATTATTTTTTTTTAACAAATTTAGTCATGTTTAGGTAGCTATCATAAAATTTTATTGTCTACAGGTAAAGTATAGATGTTAGATATACAGCTTGAATAATCCTTAATTAAAAGCAGCAGCATATGCATTTACATATACATATGCAACAACTATGATTAGCTCACATTAACAACTATTAAATACAATTAATACAATACACTACGATACAATACATTACAACATATTTGTCACTTTAGGAGCTGAATTGTTGCCTCTTTCAATGTTGCCTTTGCTACACTTCGAGCCAGTTCCCTCTCCTCACTAAGCTTTTTTGCTGCTTCTACTTCTTCATATGCAATATTTATTTTCTGGTCGTATTTTCAAGACATTCTTAGAAATTTCACATTCTAGACTCTTTAGCTTTTTATTCTCAGTCTCATAGTAAGTCAACTGGTTCTCAATTTCAAGCAGCATTTCCTTCACATGCAAAGCCTTTTTGCAAAGGTACTTATTGTGTTGTTCAAAGGCTATCACAGCATCCACTTTCTGAGCATGGTTGTGGTATATATTATTATATCTTTTTTTTTCCTCATATCTTTCCATGATCTCTTTTGCAGAGGAATCTATATTGATGGACCTTTCCATTTCAGGAAGTGATGAAGCGCATACAATGAACTTTCTCACTCTGTCATTACAATCTGCAGAGAAGTGGTTCCAGGCAGCAAATTAGTGATCTGCTGCCAATGCCATTTTCTTATGATCAAGTGGATTCATAGAATTAAGGTGACTGAGTACTTCACATTGACAAATTGAGGCTGTTTGTCGAAGTACTAACAAAAGTGGGCATTCACATTAAATCTTTGTAGTATGCCACAAACATTTTCTAGGCCTAAAAGCTCAAATAGAACACCACTTAAACACTAAGTGTCTTGACTCACAATTTGTGGGGATGAACATTGGATGGACTATTAGCCTAGTCACTTAAACCTTCCAAGTCAAAGACATGCACATCCTTAGGGATAAAGATAGAGTCAAGTGAGGGGAAAACACATATAATAATATATGATACTTTACTACTACATTTTCAATGTATGAAAATAATAAAGAGCAGCATTGAAAATTTACATATTTATATTGTGATCAATTCAAATATTTATGGATTATGTTGCCATATATCTTAGGGCAAGCAAATTTCTTCGCCAATCGATCCAACATTAAGCAAACAATAAATCAGTTCTCACATTTTTATATTGAGAATTTTCCAAAATAAAGAAGTAGGTACGTTTGGTATTGGCTTTGCTAACAATTATTTTTAAAATAAGTATAGTAGTGTTTAATTTGACAATTTATTATTTTTAATCTAGAAAGTTAAAATAACTATGATTTTTTCCTTTTATTTTGTTTTGTAGTGGAGACTGCGGAATCTTTATACTAAAGGTAATTAAATATTTACTTGCAAAAAATGAGATAACTTTTAGCCATGAAGATATCAATTTTTTTAGATAAAAATATGCAGTTGAAATATATAATAAAAAACTATCACTTTAGTTTTCTAATTTAAATTATGTAATGCATATACTGATTCTCACTTTATATTTCAAAAAATTAATAGATATGTCTTTAATTATTATTGAAAATATACTTTTTTAATTTTTTTTTTGGTAAAATCCGATGCATTAGGACAAAAAAACAGAACCCAGAGGGAACTAAAGAGCAGTAGCCTGTTCAGCCACAATCCTGTCTACAATATCTGCAGGGAGTTTCCATAAAGAAAACTCATCCACTACCAAACTATAGCGACTAGACAAAGAGTACTTAGCTGCTAAATCAACTACAAAATTGCAACAGCAATTTTTTCAATTTAAAACCCAATCAGCCCTGCAAAAACGATTCCTAATATTCAAGAGTTCGTTGAAGGAGAACCAGCAAGAGGGATCCTCTGTAGCCTTGACTACCTCCTTTGCATCTACTTCCCAGCATACATTCCTCCAACCGCACCTATCTACATAATTACAAGCCCAGTTTAAAGCTGCCACTTCCGCCTCAAAGGGGAGCTGCAACTCAAGGGTGTAGTTACCAAATAAATCAGTTTATCGTCTTCACCTCTAACCACAAAAGCTGCAGTAGATCCTGAAGACTTATGAGCAGCATCCACGTTTATCTTAATCCATCCTTGATTAGGAGGAGTCCAACCATTTGAAGAGGAGGGGGAAGAAGAATCTGCCCTCAAACACTCCTCAGCCTTAGCATATTATGAGAATTCCTTCACTAAGATATTATACTCGCTAATCGTCTTAACTAGATTAAAATCACCATCAAAGAAAAGAGAACAATATGCCCTCCAGCTTGTGTAAAAAAGAGTAGCCCAAAAGAAAATCCATTCCTCCTCTAAATGTTTTGAAGGGTTTAGACATAAATCCACCAATTGTCTATTTGAACTACAAGTCCAGCTATCTAGCCAACACCACCAAGCACTTTCAAAATCAATTAGACGTCCCAAATGACATTCTTTAAAAATATGAAGTCTTGATTCAATTTCCGCTCCACAGACATAATATTCAGATCCACTTCCCAACCTACTACTTACAACCTCACAGGTAGGAAGCACATTAGCCAACATCTTCCAAAGGTATAGCTTTAATCTTTCATGAAGCTTACACTTCCACAATCGGGTCCAAATAGGATCAAAACCAGTGCCTACTCTTCCTTTTATCACTGCTTGCTATGCACTTTGAATTGAGAAAATCCCTGAAGGGTTCCCCATCCACAGAAGCTTATTCGAATGAGAAGTTATCAGCCATTCCAATTTCAATATAGCGTCAGCTGATTATTGGTCACAGATGTCCATAATCAAATCCTTATTCCAGCCACTGCCATCCTCTAAGTGAAAATCTGTAACATAATTCCAGTAGGAAGTATCCACATTCTCCTTGGGCTCAGGAACAAAGTTGTTCAACCATGGAATCCATGGTTCCTTCCAAGGGTTCACTAAAAGACCGTTTCCAATTTTAAAACAACTTGCATGCTGTAAAGTATCTTTAGAAGATAAAATACCTCGATCCAAACCATGGAATCTCCTTTCTTTAGATTATAGAGAAAGAAGGAATCATTTTTCAGATACTCAGCAGTTAGTGAATTGACCCATAAACAATTCTTTCTTCTAGCAACCCTCCATTCAAGCTTCATTAACAAAGCTAGATTAAAGTCTCTAAATCTCCTAAATCCCAAACCGCCAGCTTCTTTTGGTTTACAATCTCATTCCAAATTTTTAAGACTAAAAATCTATCCTTATCAACTGACCTCCCACCAAAATTTCCTGACTAGAGAATCTAGAGCCTGACAAGAAGCAAGAGGCCAACGAAAAGTAGACATCGAATACACAAGAATAGATTGAGCAACTGACCGTATTAAAGTAGATCTCTTTGCTTTAGAAAGTAGCCGACTCTGCCACCCTTCTAATCAATGTTGAACCCGATCCTTCACTATTTCAAACTCTTTAGCTTGTCTACGGTTGAAAAATGAGCAAATTACCCAAAGAAACTGTTCCAGGACCCATTTCACTGAACCCGAGAATATCCTTAATCCTTCTGCGCATAACTCTAGTCGTACTTTGGGAAAAAAACAAATTGGACTTCTCGTTGTTGGCTTGCTGCCCTGACCAAGAACTATAAACCTCATGGGTATGCTTCGGTGCAGAAGCATTCGCTTCGTTTGCATGACAAACCAGTAACAATCATTAGCATACAAAAGATGGGAGACTGAAGGAGTTTCCCTGCTAACATTAATACCTTGAATTTTACCCACCCTTTCCTGATAATATAATAACCAAGAAAACACTTCAGCATACAAAATAAACAGATAGGGTGAAATAGGATCACCTTGTCGCAGTCCACGTGAGGGGATTACATCACTACAAATGCTTCCATTTAACAAAATACTATATTTCACCGTTCATACATAGCTAAAAATCATATTATGAGCTTTGTTGGAGAACCCCCAAGCACCTAACACCATATCCAGAAAGCTCCATTCCAACCGATCATGGGCCTTCACTACAAGAAATTTTTTGATCAGTCACGAAAATGCTTTCTACATTTTATTTTTTCGTAACTAAACCATATATCTTTGATACAAAATAAAATGTTGCGACTGATTTGTATATGGGTACCACAATTTGCTACAATTTGGCAGTTGTTGCTAAATTTTGTAGGTAAAACATCACATGATCTTTTGGCGCCAACTTCCCCCCTAAAATATTTGCTTACCTGGCATAAATCTTCCCAATCAGCTACAACAATAGGTAAAAAAATAAAAAGATTAAAGAAAAAAACTAATAAACGACGTCGTCTAGGGCACCTTGCATTAACTTAGCCTGCAACGCACATATCTCATAGACAAACTCATCTAAGCGAATCGGCATCTCATTTCTATGAAAAAAAAAAAATCGGCATCTCACGACAACTCCTTTCTCGCTGCCCCCTCTCTGCAACACACTCTCCGCTGCCCCCTCTCTGCAACTCACTCTCCGCTGCCCCCTTTTTTATCTCCCTCAATCTCACTCCATGTCGCCGCTAACCTACGCCCTGATCTTCTCCATCTCCCTCAATCTCACTCATCAACTCGACGCCGCTCCTAACCTATGTCATCCCTAGCCCATGCCAGACTGCACGAATCCGGCGCCTCAACACCCATATTCGGTGGCTCCACATTGTGATTTTTCATCATCCTTTATCGCCGTGACAATTGTGAACGGGTAAAAGGTTTTTCATCTTAAATTTCAATTTTTTATACTTATATTTTTAGGGTTTGTTTTTTACAAAATTTTAGGATTTTTGTTCAAACAAATTTGTTTGGTTATTATAAGCTAATTTATTCCGGAAAGGGAAAAAAAAACATGGGCTGGTTTCAGATTTTGTACAATGAGATCAAGTTCGTTCTCAATTCTCACCGTGTATATGTATGACAGACCAAAACTGGTTTATGGGTATTTACTTATTGACAAAGTTGACATTTTTGTGAAAGCTTTTTTCAAATGTGAAAGGGGTTCAATTATATGTTTTTGTGTTTGCGGGCTTAAAGATCTGATTGAACTTGGAATCAAAATCTTTGTTTTCTTTGAACGTTATTGACCCTTGTCGCCCTGTTGCTAAGGTCATCCTCTCTGTCGACTTTCTTCTCTCCAATGACGATTCTTCTCCTTGGGTACTCTCTTTTATTTTTCATTTGTAAAAATGAAATGGAATCATTTGTAGTTGCTGCAGTACCGAGGTCCTTTTACTGTCTACTAGGAGTTAGACCTCCTTACTATATCACCAAATATTTGATTTTCTTGCATTTAATGTGTAGGTCAGCCCCTCACTATTTGAAGCTCATGGTGATTGAACCTCACGGCTTGCGCCATGAGGTTTTTTGTTCTTTTTTTTTTTGTGCTAATTAGATTTAAGAAGTATATGATTTATGACTCCTAGCATCCTGAAATAATAAGTGAAAGGCTAATGGTGTTCTTTTCTGCTATAGAAGGCATGATTGTGGTTAGAGACCTCCATAGGATTGCCCACATATTTTTTGGGCGGGAAATTCTGGATTTGATGATAGGTATGAATCTGTATCAAACATTGCTCCTTTTATTAATTTTTTTTTTCTCTTGACTTGGTGTAGTTTTGGATGGCAGTTACCTATACATATACACATCTAATGGGGTGTCCCTCCATGAATTGTCCTTATCTCTATCAAGGACTTGAAAGTTTTTTACCACGAAAAATGATGATCTCTGCACTGTCTGTTTTGTTGGAGGAGATCTTTTGTGCTGTGATACATGTCCAAGGGCTTTTCATCCAGGTGAGTTTCATTTTACTTTGAATTTGTAAATGCATTTTAGTGCTTCATGGATGTAAATGTTCAATTTCCTAGAGCTGTGATGCTTGGAGACTATGTTTAGTGATCAAGTTGAAGATTTTGTTAGTTAAGTTGTAATTGTACTCTGAAAATTATGGTTACTTTAACTTGTGAACTTTTTGTTGATCAAAGCATCCCCCTTTATTCTTAAACTTGGGAGGTCTACCCAAATTGAAGTGCATAGAAGTGCCAGGTGCTTTAGTTGGCAGTACTTGCAGCTTTTGTTTAAAAGAAAAGGAAAAAGAAGCCCATAAGTATATGACCAATTATAGCAGATACAAAGACTTAATGTTGTTTAGTGTATGAAACGGAATAATGATGCAGTATATGTCTTTAGAATGGGATTTTAAGACATGCAAATACTATTTTGCCACCAATTGACATTTGTCTTTTTCTGCTTGGGTTTCTTGTTTGGTGCTTTCCTATGCATTTTGTTTGTCTCTCTTATTTTCTGTTTCTTTCTTTTTTTTTTTTTTTTTTTCCTTTTTCTTTGTTTTTTCCCCTTTACTTCTTAGAAGTATCCCCTTCCCCATCTACCCTTAACTATTTATAAGTACTATGTTGCTGGAATAGATATCATATCTATTCAATCGGACCTTTTACAAGTAATATATGTATTAGTTTATGCATCCATATTGTACTTTTTATAAACATGCTAGGTGCTTGACTGATATCAGATAAAGACTCTGGTTGTCATAAATGTATTAGTTTCTGCATCTGGATAGTGGTCATATTCACTATGGGGTATCCTACTGATATGCCGTGAAACAGGTCTTTGTTTGTCTTATTTGAATTTTCAATGTCATTTTGACCTCATCAGTAAGTACACCACATGTGGTAAATGTATTAGTTTATGCATCTGAGATATTGGTAGACACAATGGGAGGTCCAACAGATATGCTGTAGAAAAGGACTCTTGTTTCTGGATACATATAGGACTCTATTTTTTTAAGGTTTTCTTTTATTGTTTTGTCCATTAACACAGTATAATTGTCCTTAAAACAAATATTAGTTTTCTTTTAGTTCTTTAATTTGAATTTTGGTTCTTATCTTTTGTATTGTTGAAGTTTTTCTTGTGTGATTTCTTGTTTATGCTGATTTTGCTTCAGTCCCTCTTTATATATACTCGTCTTGTGCTGACGTTGCAATAATATGTTGTGGATACATGGCTTCAACAGAGCTCGAGGTGCATTTGTGTTTTATGCAAAGGAGAATTTAAGAGCTTTTATTTGGGCTATTATTGAAAAAGAAAGTGCAAGGCTTAGTTTTGATTCAGGTTAGATAAAGAAAAGAAAAGATGACTGAAATGGCATGTTAGAGACCCAATGTTTCTTCAGTTTCTCTACTGTGTATTTTCATGTGCATGCAAAGCAATGTATTAGCTCCCTCAGAATTCTGTTATGATATTCTTACGTCACAAGTGTGTGTGTGTGCTGGTGGTGGGGGTAGTTCTGTTATGGTATGTTGTGATTTGTGTATTGCCTGTACATTACTCCAGATTATTTTGTTTATGCCCATTTTCCCCCTCTTATTATTTGATATTTTTAATAATTTGTTGCATCTAATATGTCTGTGCCATTAAATTTGAATTACATTTCTGATGAGTGCTAGTGGGAATGTTTTAATCATTCATATTATCATGCGTGCTATTAGAGTACACGCAAACTTTTGATATTGTTAAATTGGCCTCTGTAAATAATTCACAATACTAACTTGCAATGAGCTGCATGAATAACTTGATGGTTGTTTCGGTTTTATTCAATTGCAAAGTGTCTTAAATTACCAACTGTACCTACTGGCACTTGGTATTGCAAAAATTGCCAGAATCTGTTTGAAAAAGAACAATTTGTGGAGCGTAATTCAAATGCTGTAGCAGCTGGAAGAGTCCCAGGAATTGATTCCATAGAACAGATAACCAACCGTTGCATTCACATTATCAATACTGAAGAGATTGATTTTGGTGGATATTCACTCTACAGGTGTCCCCCTGTTCTTGCTTTCAAAGAAGAGCAAAATATTTTATGCTTTGCATGTAAATACCTTCTTTCATGAATGACATAGAAAGTAATCATAAGTGAGTAATAATAATTTTTTTAAATATTTTTTCATAATGAAAATGCCATTGTCTTTATTTTCTCCATGTGAACTGACACTCAAAAAGTAATGCCATTCAGCAAGTGTAATTTTACATATGCATGTGAACTGGCGTCACAATGTATTTCAACTGACAGTATGCTTCTCTATTTTACAGATGATTGAATCATTGATAGGAAGATGAACTTGAGAAAGCAAATGTAGAAGTGAAAGAAGTTATTTTGGGACCTGGATATACTAATTTTGGTAAGAAAATTAGGAAGTAAAATGTATCCAATTATGTTAGATATAATATTAGGAATATGCTGTTTTGGAAAAAACATTTGCAATGGTCTTTCTTGCAGCTTCACTTTGGAGTGGTAGTTGATGTCAAGACCATGTACACTTGAAAAGCATGAATAATATTTTGATGTTTGTTAAAGACTAATTAGGCATGTTTGCTACTCAAGTGTATATTATGTTAAGTGTTAATTGTATGATCCATAATGTAGATGCCAACAATATTTTCAACTATTAATTTAAATATGGTGTATGTATTATGCAATGTGTGATTAAGTTAGAATTTGAATTATCTTGTTATATGTATTTGACAGGTATGCAAATAATAATTTGTTTTTAATTTATTAAATAAAGTAAATTGGATATTATATAATTTTTGGAAGAGTAATTACAAAGAGAATTGTAAGTGTTATTGAATTGATATAAATTTTTGGTAAATATAATAGAAACACTTTCAAAATTTTAGCATTTGTAACAAAAGAACATTTATAAGCTGATTGTAACTTTAAATAAAACAATGACAAAAAAAAAAAAAAAACATAATTACAGTTAATTTATTTACAAATTATATTTTCATACCTAAATGGTTAGGCACAAATTTTATAATTGTAACTACCTTTTACATATGGATATTAAATTGTAATTGATGCGTAGTGATGAATTACAATTTCGTATTAATTAATCAAATAATAATAAAATAGTAGTCGTAACTAATAGTATAATCTCGTTACAAAATGGTCAAACCATCAACATATCAGGCCTCATTTATTTACGAAATGACTATTGAGTCACAAAAAAAATACCATTTAGTGACGACATTAATCATAAGTAAATGTGCATATTTAGTTGCAACACATGTGTCGTAATTAAATGTGCTATATTTAGTCACGAAATTCAATTTTAGTGAATTAAAACTAATTTATTATGGTCCTTTACTTACAAATGATCCACGAAAAAAATTTATTGCTATATTGTATTAATGCACGATATTCCGTAGGTAATTAATTTTTAGATATGTTTTTTAAGTTTGTAACTAATCGAAAAATTTCTTGTAGTGCTTCTTGAGGTTAATCTTCGCCAACATTAATTTATTACGGCCTTTGTGCTTCTTCACTGTGTGAACAAGTTCCTAGGCAATAATTGAGTTTTCAGCAATCCATCTATTCTTAATGAAGGCTCCTTGATTGGGGCCTATCATACATTGAATGTGCTTTCGAAGCCTTGAGGTTAGGATTTTTGAAACAATCTTCTAAAAGAAATTACATTAACTAATTGGCCGAAAATGATTAAAATTCGAAGCCCCATGTAGTTTAGGGATAAACACAATATATGTCTTATTCATAGCTACTGGCACTCTTCCGTTTATAAAGCATTCTTGAACAAAATGAATCACTTGCTCCCCCATAATATGCCAATACTTCCTGTAAAATGCTCCAGGAAAACTGTCAGGGCCAGGGCTCTTCAAGGGATGCATGTCCCACACTATAGATCTTACTTCTTATCCTGAAGGAACAGTCAACAACTCCTCATTATCAAGCTCAGAGATACACGGTTGAATTAGAGCTTGTAGATTGCCTAGCAACTGCGGAACCTCAGAAGTAAACAGCTTTGTGAATTCTGTAAGGAAATAATCCTCAATTCCTTTCCTCTCAGTAACCCATTTGTCCTCCAGTTTGACTACCTCAATCCTATTCCTTTTCCTACGAATGATTGTAGGAGCATGAAAAAATTTAGAGGTTTTTATCCCCTTGAGCCAGCCACAGCTCCCTTGATTTTTGTCTGAAAATCAACTTTTGCCTTGCCTTCAGAACACATAATTCTTCAATGATGGCCTGTTGTCTAGAATTTGAATATTCCCCAATCATATCCTCGTTGAATTGAAGGTTCCTCAACTCATCCTCCAAACTTAGAATAGACGAGTGCCCCTGCCCAAAGTGCTCCTTATTCCACACTTTCAGAGCCCTTGAGGTAGCCAACAGCTTAGTACATAGCCTACGAAACTCAGCCCCCATAGCCTCACTCCCATTCCAAGTTCCTTCCACAACCTAAAAACTGGCATTATCCATAGTCCACGCTTCCAAGAATCTAAAAGGCCGAGGTCATCTGTTCTCTTGAATCTTGGTTCTTATTAAAACAGGAGCATGATCGGACACAAAAATTTTCAGATTGAGAACCGAGTAATCTGGGAACATCTTAATCCACTCCGTATTGGCTACACTCCTATCCAGCCTCTCTTTAATAATATATGCCTGCTTGTTGGTCCAAGTATACTTCTTCCCAAAAAATCCCAAATCCACTCCGCCTGTATTCAAAAGGAATTCCTTAAGAAAAAGTTTCTTGCCCTGCAAGTCTCTACCACCAAGCTTTTCTAAGTTATCTACCATTTCATTGAGATCACCAAAACTCAATCAAGGAACCTGGTTTCCCGGGATGGGTTGCTCCAGATTACTCCAAAACTGCTTTTTCTCCTTATAACAAGGAGGGCCATAACAACCAAAACACTTCCAGCTAGCACTATCACCATCACTACAGACTATGAACAACATCAAATTTTTTGAAGTCCAATTTACCGTAATGGTGACATTAGCTGACCACATTTAGTAAGCACTATTGGAGATGTGTGTGTGTGTGTATATTAAAAGATAGTATACATATATCATTCTCTACGGTCAATCTGTTGGAAGTAGTCCAACTTTGGATATAACTAACATTAATTAACCTTTGAAATAGGCAAATTACACACAACTTGGGCGGTAAAAAATTAAAACCAAAACAGTGAAGTCTCCACTCATCAATAACCACTCTCTAAATATTATTAACTGACTAAATTAACAATGACATGTCCAAATTTGTGATACAATTTTTAGAAAAACCATTCTACACCAGCCAACTAAGCTCACAAAAGTTGCAATAATACTGGAAATACATAATTAAAAGATGATTTCATGATTTATTACCGGGATCTTACGAATTCCTCATGTCCTGTTTCCATTCGGTGAGTGATGAATCAACAATGGCGCATTTTCTCTTGCGATATCGAAAGACATATCCTACCAACCCACTACCTTGCAAATTTAGTAATTAACATAAATGATTAAACTAATAAATGAATAAAAATCCAGCAATATTATAAAGAGGCACTACAAGAAATTTTTCAATTAGTCACAAACTTAAAAGCGTGCACGAAGATTAATCGATTCACGGTTTTAGTGCTTAATACCATATAGCAATGAATTTTTTAGGTGGATTGTTCGTGGCTAAAGGACCGTAATAGATTAGTAATTAATCACGAAAATTGACATTTTGTTACTAAAGATAGCATCTTTAGTTACGACACATGTTTAACTATATAATACCTTTACTTATAAAATTATCGTTATTAATTGATAATTTTTTCGTGATTGAATAGTCATTTAAGTAACTAATTAGGACCTTAAATGTTGATCAAGTGGCCATTTAATTACGAAATCATATAATTAGTTACGACCACTTTTTGTTGTTATTTGATTACTTATTACAATTCATAATTGTAGCTACATATTAGTTACAATTTCATATTAGTGTGAAAATTGTGGCTAAGATTATAAATTTAAGTGACTAACTTCTTAGTTATGGTAATATAATTTGTAACTCTAGTATCTTTAATAGCTAATTTTTTATCATTGAAATATGAAAAGTTACAATTACAATATACATGTCATTTGTTACAAATGCTTAATGTTGTCAATGTTTGTATTATAGTTACAACAAAAATATGTGAATGCTTAATAATAGTTACACTTATCTTTGTAATTATTCTTTCAAAATTGTACAATACCCAATTTAATTCATTAAATTAATTTTTAATAAATTAATGTTGGGTTACTGTCAATATAAGACAATCACACAATGCATAATATATAAACTATACTTGGATTAAATCCATAAAATATTGTAATTAACATAGAATAGTCGCTAATTGAAGCACCATACAACATTAAATTCATACTTAGATTTAATCCACAAGCAATTGTCATCATCTACACTTGTTTGCTAGAACTAAAACATCATACAACAATTAGCTCAATATACTTGAGCGAAAAATCCTACTCATGAGTTGTAAAAACATACCCTCATTTCACAAAGCAAGTCATCTCCTTTCCTTCTTGATATCTTTCCATCCTGCGACTATCACCGTGCAAATCCACGCACAACACAACCCTTTTCAGTTATTAGCGTTTGGCTATTTACTCCCACTAGTCTCATTATGTCTTCCCATATATCAACAGACCCGGTTTAATTTCTCTTTTCTTCCATTTTGTCAATTCTTGTCCAGTTGTTTTTACGCTTCTTATGCACTCTTCTTGTGCTTTCTGCTCTCATTTATGTTTGCATAATCATACATACATAGGAAAAAATAGAATAATATATATAGCTTAAGCAGATAACACAGCCACATATTTTGTACATATCCATGTTTGAATAATATAAATAGACTAATCATATAACATAGCCACACATGCTTGATATATCCATGTTTTAATAATATCAACAGAATAATCATAAATACTTTCCATATTTAGCATGCATACTGAATACATCAACAATCTACAGTTCATTCATCCTAAAATCAATTTCATTTATAAATGTTTTTAGCTTACCCATATATTCCAAGTTAGTTGCATTCTCCATCCCATCACCCTCAACATCGCCATCTTCAGGTGGTTCTATAAAATCAGTGAAGGAACTTGGTCTTCCATGTTCACAACCTGCATCCATATGGTGTTTAAACACATTCAACCATGAACATCTTATGTATACATTAACAATAAATAATCATAGTTATGTATGCTTTCACAATATTTGCATGCATATTAATGTAGTAATCAACCTTCTTCCTCTTCATTTGCCACTACCCCATCATGTAGGTTGTCATGGTTTGCTTTGGAAGGACCCTCTTCTACTGCCATTTCTACATTTCTTGGGAGTTGGAATTTAGAATTTGATGAAGGATCCCTAGGAAGACGTTGAATGTAGTAAGTGAAAATGTACAAGGTATATATTTCCTCATTGATTACATGATTGTGGAATAATTTTTGTTTACACACATATCTTTATGTTATCATTAAGAAATACTAATGTAATACTACATGAATAGCAATTCTATGCCAACTTTCAGCTGGTAGATAATTAGATTTAATATTGTAGTGAAGTTTATGAAAATTCATATAAATATACATCTTTTGGGAAAGCGAGCATGAGAAAAGAATTTTCTATATAGGTCCACTACAAGCCAACATATTCAATAAGCTAATTATCAGTTCAATCCTGATCCAAAACACACTTAATTTATCCACAGGCGAGGAATAAGAGAAGCACCAAATTCAAGGGAATGAAATGCATCGACCAACCGAGCTTTCATCTCTTGAAAAAATATGATTCTTGAAACACTAGGAAAGACAGTAAAATATCTGGAATATTCCTGATGACATGAATCAAAAACTTCTTGTTTTAGATATGATTCTAAAGATGTAATCCATCTTTCTTATCTACTTAGTTTGGATGAACATAAACTAGGCGTGTAAAGAACTAAGACTTTCCTTGATTGAAAATTATAAGTGAAAAGGTTAACAAAAACTACAAAATTTCATTAACTTCTACAATATTAAAGAACAAACAAGTTAAAAGCAAACAAAATTATGTACCACCAGTTAGCTTAGATTGACAATTACATAATCATACATGCCAGTTTTAGGAGTTCAGATGTTTTCTTTAGCATTTAGCAACCTAACAAAGCCAAAGACATGATAACCAATTTACTTTAGCCTTAGTCTGAATGCCATAAAATGAACATACATTCACATTATCAATGATTATATTTCCAAAGCAAACAATTATGAAACGACGAAAGCATTATAAAAATAATAAAACCTGCCCAACCAAACCCACATGTTGAAAGAAGGCAAAGGAACCAAACAAATGTAACCTCTTGGCAATTTCACAAAAAGGATCATCTAAAGCTCCACAAAATATATTTTGTGGAACATGGTAAATCCACAAAATATATTTAGTTTCTTTGGATTACTACGCTGAATGATTTCCACAACATGGTCAAGATGTTTAGGGGGTTAACACCTGAATCACTTTCGAAGCTTTAAGCTTTTCAGAGTCAGGCCTGTAAAATTGAACTTAAAGCGTTTAAGGCAACGAACAACAAATGAAACATTTGAAACATCCAAGAGGAAGCAGGCCAATTGTTGCTTCAAATGTTTATACACATGAGCTATCCTAGCTATTGTTTTGTACATTTGAAAAATCCTAGATACTAGTTATAGGGAGTGCTCTCTTCTGGTCATTACGCACTTGGACATCACAATATCAAGAAGTTCCTCGAGCTGCAGCTCCATGTACCTTAGCTAAAACCAAGCGGACATTTGTGATTCGGATAAGTTATCATAACACTACCATTAAATTTGAGTAAATATCCTAAAGTTGAGACAACATTATATCCACCATGTATGTTTGAGTGATTTTAACAAAAACAATATGCTTATGGGCCATAAGATAGAGAAGAAAAATTTTAGGAAAATTACTATTGCATATAATTCATCGAATAGTTTTCACTATCTCCTCAACCCGTATGCTATCATCATTCTCTAAAAGGAACTTCAAATCATCATCTACGACAAATAAATGTACAAAACAAAGAGAAGCCACTTCATTCATAACATACATAAAATTGTAAGCCACAAAATTGGAGGCATTTTCCTATTTATTTCTTCTTCCATTATGAACTTATTCAAAGAAAGAAATGAATTTTTAGTCATAATTTGTTCCTTTAAATCCAACTTAAAGGAACATATTTATATTTAAAATAGTCGATGCAGGATAAGAGTGGAAAACAAACAGATACAACTATGTTGTAGCATAGCAAATACTAATTATTCTAGTATTTGTGAAGAAATATCTCATGTCAATCAAAAGATCAACTTATGTTGTTGACACATGTGTATTAAAATAGAGAAAACAAAGACTGCCATCTTTCTTTTCTACCAAGTGTCATATATTACAACAATAAAGTGTAATAATTCCAAACAAAGCAATCTAAATATGAATAAAGTGTAAGCCGTCCTCTATTTTCTTTCTCAATTGCCTACGTTTTTAGCATATATTTGACTCCCTTCCTATTAGTAATTTTCAGTCAATTTAACAGTACAAATGGCATATTTAATTTGAATGCAAACGAGCACAATCACCATTACCGACTTTGTAAAACACGACCAAATCACAAATACTAATCTTACCAAAAACTCTGTAGAGCTCAAAAGTTTCTGAAACTAAAAAGAAAAAAAAAACTATTGCAAGAATTATGAAGTTGATATATATAATAGATGACTGAAAAGAGGTTAAGAAACAAAGTTCCAAAGAGATAAACTTTATAGAGAGAGCGTATTGTTTCAAGGTAAGAGACAACCGCTTTGCGATCATCAAAGTGGAGCTCCAGTTTAGCATAGCATCAAATACTTGGACCACATTGGTAGCTGCCACCACTGCTATGTTCCATTTCTCTGAGTTAGGGTTTCTTTCCCTACCTTCTTTTGTTAGATTTCAGATAGAATGAGAAGTAAAAGTCGAATGAGCTTCTCTGAAACAGAGCAAGACGAAGACAAGAGAGCGACAACTCAGATTTGAAACTTCCCACAAGGTTTAAGAAGCGATACTAAGATTTCTCTTTCCTTCATCGCAGATCAGTGATCATGGCTGGTTGATTTAGGGATTTTGATTTGGAGATATTGGGTGAGTGACATTTGAGGATTTGAGAGTGAGACTGAAATTTGGGGTTTTGATTTGGGGACGATTTTGGAAGAATGAAACTGATTTGAGGATTTTGGGAACAAAATATTTTTTGTTAAGTGTAAAGTTACAATTGGTTCTTGTAACTAATAAGGATTTTTATGCCACGTAAGCATAATTATGGTGGGAAAGTTGCATAAAGGGAATTGTGGTGTTTTTGTCTAATGTTTAGTAACAAAGTTCTATTTATAATTAATTGTAGTACACATATCCCTATTAGTTACGACATTTTTTTTCGTGTCAAAATCATATGCTTTAGTTACGAAAAAAAGAATTTGTAAATAGCATTTTCGTGACTAATTCAAATTTTTTTTGTAGTGAGGGACAAAATTGACTATTGGAAAACAATTAGCAATCAATTTTTTGAACTGCTATTGAGCTAAAAAATAAGTAAGTAATGCATAAAAAGATATTCTGGTACAGGAACAAAGATTGAACCACAAGAAAATGATATAGAAAAAAACAAAAAACCTTTCTTTTCAGAACATCACACGATGATATAATTCAGTTTTGTTTCCCTTTACAATATTATTATCTAACAACTAAAAGGAATAGATTCAAGAAGTTAAGAAGATGATTAAATTCCTCATATTTAAAAAAACATAGTCAAACATCACAGTCTCATTAAGCAGCTTACACTTTAGAGAGAGAGAGAGCAAACAAGTCCAATAATAAGGGAGCGAGATAAGAGAGAAACAATACCGGATTAGAGTGAGAGTGTGATTAAACTGTAATATCAACAAGCCTCTAAGTAATTTTCAGGTCACCATCCTCGAGTTTGGGATCTGGACCGGACCGCTTCCGTCTCGATCCCATTTTGCGGATGATTCGGCGAGTACAACATATCGAGCAAGCGGTTAGCTGTTAAACTAGTTGAATTCATTTCTATTATTCTACCAATAAAAAAATACATAAAAATAATATGATGTCACATTTTAATTTCCTTTTCGTTTCCTTCTTCTTCCTCACCCCACTCTCTCTCTCTCTCCTCCTTTACTATCACTATAAAAGAAGATCAACTACATAGCAGTTTCATCATCACACACCCAACATTCTTCTTGTCACTCTCAATTTTATCAATTACAATTGGATTAATAAACACTACTTTGGAATAATTTTTAAAAAAGAAGATCAAAAATAGAACTCAGAAACTAAAAATAAATTTCAAACAGATTATACAAAATTTAAAGTATATAAGATCTTTTACTTGAACCATACATAATAATTTATGGAAGATACCCAAGTTAAGAACCAATATTGTTATTAGCTTTCCATAATAAAGGCTTAAATACATTTAGCAAATACTAAGTTATATTTGAAGTAGTTTATAAAAAATAATACTCTTAAATTATATATAAGGGTTTTTTATTTTGCACCAGGAAGGTGCATTTAATGTTCAAAGAGACTTTAGGCCTAAATACTAATATAATCACATCAAGGGGACAAAAATAAAATAAAAAATAAAAAATATGTAACATTACTATAGCCAAAGAGATATACATAATTCTTATAAATGCAACATGCTATTAAAAAAATAAATTTTTATTCTTTTTTCTTTCCTTTTTTTTCCAAACTATTATTGTTATTATTATTTTCAAGATTTCAATTTCATTTTCATAGCTCTTTCATTTTATTTGACCTCTTCAATCTTTTTTCTTTTTTTTAGCTAAACAGTAATCTAAGCATAGCTTATGACTTTGGCTTCATATAATGTTGTCAAACTCTAACTGGTTTAAATTATTATAACTTACATCCAATCCTTTCAATACTCTGCGTTCATAATTATAGGCAATATACATATATGTGTAACGCTTAAATGAATTACAAGTGTTAAACCTATATATTATATATAACAACTACAAGTTACAATATAAATAATGTAAGACAGTCGGACATAGAGAATGTCAAATGGTAATATTATATATACTGGAGTTCTGCTACATATATATATATATACACATGCATTCACTATAAGAAATTTTTGAATTAGTCACGAAAATGCTACTTACGGATTATTTTTTTGTAACTAAAGCATATGATTTTGATACGAAAAAAAATTTCATAACTGATAGGGATATGTGTTCTGCAATTAGTTATAAATAGACCTTTGTTACTAAAGGTTATACAAAAATGCCACTATTCACTTTTGGCGGTAACTTTCCCTCCAGAATAATGCTCATATGGCATAAAAAATCCTTATAAGTTACAAAACTTTACACATAACAACCAAAAAATTGTTCATATTATCATTAAGCGACGTCGTTAGGGTCAATAACCTGAGATGGGAATGGCCTTCACATGTATTGTTCATGAGTAATTCTAGTTTCTCCTTGTTGATCCTCTTGATTTCCGGTGTAGTTCGCGAACTCATCCGTCGATTGGAAGCTTGGATTCTCTTTGAGAAAGCCTGCAAGTTTTCTCTTCCTATTCATATTCCAACCTACTTCGCGAAGTCATCCGTCAATTGCAAGCCAGATTCGAATGTGTCAAACCGTAATTCTTCATTGTCCTCTGTTGTCGTGGCCATTTGTCAATAAGGGAATTTTCCTCTTAAATTTCAAGTTTTTATACTTAAATTTTTAGGATTTGGTTTTTAGAAAATTTTGGGGGTTTTGATCTTAAATTTGTTTGGGGAGGGTAAGACCAATTTACTCGTCTTTGCTCATTGTTCTTCACATCTCTTGTCATTAGATCTAACATTCGTACATCTCCCGTCAAGCCTCCACCTTCCTCTTCCTCCTCATCCTTCCCTCTCCCTACCAAATCTAGTTCTAACGTTCTTCGCTGCTTCTCGCTCTCCAGGTCTCTCTCTCTATCTACCAATTTTTGTGGCTTCAATTTTTATATAATTTCTGGGTCTTGCTTATTTCTGTTAGGGTTTAGGTTTTTTGGGCATGTGATTGGCAGGTCTTCGGTGGAATTGGGATGTGTACAGTTGTTTTTGCCACTCCATAGTGCGGTTGCGGCGGCGAGAATGACACCGTGCCTGAGGACAACCTCGAGGAGTTGCCGAGCGATCTCACAGGGTACACTTTACTGCACCTCTCCCGGACTCTAATGTGAAATGAAATTTTCTTTCTTTTTAACTGTGAGTAGCTTTTGTTTCTCCTAAAATTGTATTCACCATTTTAGTTTACTGCAAGTTCATGCTTTCCGATGCTTTTCTTATGTATTCCTGTTAGCTTGATTGGGTTGTCTCTGAACATGTAGATAAATTTCAATTATTCAGTGAAGAAGTTGGTATTACATTATATGAGTCAATCAAAATATCTGTTTTTTTTTCTTCTTTTTAGAAAAGCAAATTTCTTTTTAGAGTTTACTCTAGAGTAAATTGCTGTTGAATCACAGCAAATTGATGTGGTTACCACGGACAGAAAAACATTTTAGAAAAGCAAATTGCTTTCTAGAGTTTACTCTAGAGTAAATTACTGTTAAATTGCTCTAGAGTAGTACACAAATGATTGGATCAATTTTATATAAGAAAATGATTGCTCTGTGCTAGCTCTCTCGAAACTCCTTTTGACTTGGTTTATTTTTTAATAATATTATTTTCTAAATGTGGTTATTGATGAAAACGTCATCCCACAAATTTATATTCCCAGATATAAACAAATAGGGTATCTAAATTAAAGTTGTAGTAATCACATTATCAATTCGTTCTTCTTCTTATTTCCCACTGACATGTCCTCCGTTGGAACCGTTGCAGTATTCTTTTGAAGTTGATATACTAGCAGTTTTTGGCCATTTGGAAGCCTGTTACAGAGAAGAGCTCAACAAGAACTACGACATAGTGGATAAAGGGCTACAATTCCTTCCCTACAAATGTACCAGGAACTCCATACAAGAAGGCGCTATTGGTAAGTGTTGGATATATAATAATAAATAATCAAATGGATTCCAATTTGGTTTTAATTAAAATCTATCTAAATATATAGGCAAGAAAAAGGTTGAGTAAGATTCTAAATGATATAACATGTGAGAAGAAGGAGAAGAGGTTACTTAAAAAGGATCTGTTAGGTTGCCTACTCAACTCAAAGGATGAAAAAGGTCAAGTCTTGAGCGATGAATGGATGGCGAATAACATAATTGGAGTGCTTTTTACTGCTCAAGACACTACGGCCAGTGTCATGACCTGGATTGTCAAGTACCTTCGCATGACCCAAAACTTCTAGAGGCTGTCAAGGTAATATTATATTATGTCCAACTATTGTTTCTCACTTGGTCCTATCATCCGTGGTTTCTAGAACAAAATCCTTCCAATTTTTTTTTCTTTTGTCTTTTTATTTCTACATTAAGATAAATATTCCAATATTTACATCAATTTGTGACAAATATTGTTTAATTTGCAGGTTGAGCAGAGGGAGATTCGTAAATTTAATGAGGAAAATAACTTGCCGTTGAGATGGGCATAGACCAAAAATTTGCCAATTACTTATAAGGTATGAATGACCTACATGGACATAGTTGTTTCAAATTTACAGCAGCAATATGTACCACTTTCGCCTACATATATATACTTGATAAAACATATTTAAGTTAACAAGAGGAATTAAAATTTATTTACTCTATCAGGTTGTTTTAGAATGCCGCTGCTGTTCAGGCAGAGGTATGCATAGTTTATAGTTTTTTTGTTAGTTTGTTTATTTGTTAATAAAGGTAAGATGATGCATCAAATGGATGCAACTGAACTTCATGCATCAGAAATTTTGTAGTTCATTAAGTGGCAGTTTGGCACAAGCATGTTCACATGTAGAAAATATTTAAAATATGTGTAACACCCCCACACTGGGGTCCCCCGGTCAGGTCTAACGCCCTCCACTGGGCTCTCCTGGTCCCTTTCCAACCGATATTGTCCCTAATTTAGCCACCACATGACCAACAGTATGGGGTTTTTGTCAGACTTCCCAGGAGGTCATCCATCCTAGGATTGCTCACACTTGAGCAATTAACTTTGGAGTTCCTACGAACCCCTTAGCCAAACGCATTGAAAAAGTCTCGGTTGTTATTAAGGAACCCTCTTTCCTATTAAACCTTTCCTCCACCACCCAGGCAATGTGGGACTGGACATCAAGTAGCAGCCAATGCCTCTCGCACCCGTCCACTCATGTCGTCACAATTCACCCCCCTTAGGGGCTCGACGTCCTCATCGGCACACTTCTAGCTGGGTACAGGCTCTGATACCACCTGTAACACCCCAACACTGGCGTCCCCCGGTCAGGTCTAACGCCCTCCACTAGGCTCCCCTGGTCCATTTCCAACCAATATTATCCCCAATTTAGCCACCGCATGACCAACGGTATGGGGTTTTTGTCAGACTTCCCAGAAAATCACCCATCTTAGGATTGCTCACACCTGAGCATGCTTAACTTTACAGTTCCTATGAACCCCTTAACCAAAGGCTCTAAAAAGGCCTCGGTTGTTATTAAGGAACCCTCTTTCCTATTAAACCTTTCCTCCACCACCCAGGCGATGTGGGACTGGACATCAAGTAACAGCCGATGCCTCTCGCACCCGCCCACTTAGGTCGTCACAATATGTATTTTATTACAATATATTAAATGAGTCTTGTTTTTTCTTACTATTTTTACATTTAGAATAACTTCTTCTGGCTGCCAGACTTGAACAATTTATATTACTATTTCAGTAATATTTTTGTAAGCTGGTTATGAAGTTTTGATTACTTGATGATGTTCTAAAGAGATCTATGATTTTCCATAGCAGCTGCTTGGACAGAGCTCTACGAAGTAAGTACACCTCAAAATTTGATGTTTGTGTATTAGCTTTGAATGATCATAATGTGGATTTTCTTACTAAACAATTGTAAAAATATTTAATTTTGATTTAGAACAATGAGCAAGAATGCCCTATTGAATATGGCTATTTACTTTTATTACCTGTTATCTTTAAATTTAGTTTTTGTGCATATCTTCAAATGTTTTAATGTTCATAACAAATATTCCATTGCTGATTCTTTTAAGACCTCTTTGTTGTGTACTTGCATATAGTTGAGAACTTGGTAAAGAGAAAAGAGGATTGCTTTTACTAGTGTCAAAGAGAAACTTAGAACAATTATTGTGAGGTTAAAGTAGAGATTTGGTTGATAACATTGTCACTTTGGGTTGAAGTTGTTTCATCTGTGTCTAGGAAAGAAAAAAAAAACCAGGAATTTATTTTGTAGTTGGTTAAATATTGTTATTTGATTTTTGCCTTTTAATATATTTTATGTCCCTCAGATGGTGGATAATTCATGTATGTATGTCGTGTATGTGTATGATATTAATAAACAAAAGTGGCAATTGCTTCCCCTTCCCTGTCTTTGCTTTGCTTCCTGTGCTACTCATAAGCTTTGAACTGAAAAGGGAAAAAGTAGTGATGATAAATGATTTACATAGAAAAGCTAGTGTTTGGTATAACAAATTATTAAAAGAACAATATGAATAAGTTTGAAAACTGAGTTGTGGTTTAAGCGGCGAAAGCTAGGTGAGTGGAATATATATTGTGAAGAGATTGATAAACTTGTAAGTTGTCTGAAACTTGGAAAGTATATCGTCACCCTTGTAATCATTGCATGCATTGTTACATTTAAAAGGTCCTTCTAATGTTGCATGCGTCTGGTATGTTGAAAATGTAAATGGTTGTTTGGGCTACTATATTAAATTTGAAAGCAAGATAGCATTATTGACCAGTGAGGTCATTAAAGTTTCTGAAGGGAAAGAAAGGATCTGCTCTGATAATTTTAACTTTTACTCTCATTTGCCTTGTATGCAGAACTTCTTCTCATCATTTTACACGCTTGTGTTTACATCATCTCCTCTTTTATAGGGCCACAAAGAGTGGGTGACAGAAGTTAATGTTTTAGGAGTTGTTGAACATCCAAATCTTGTCAAACTACTAGGCTATTGTGCCGAGGATGATGAAAGAGGGATCCAGCGTCTACTTATATATGAATATATGTCCAACAAGAGTGTTCTGGATCATTTATCAAGTCAGTTTTAGGTATCATTAATATTAGGCCTTCGTACACTGAATTGAACACTCAATTAGGCTGATTAGGCATGTTTGATGCTTAAATATATTAAGCTAAGTATTGTATGATCCATGATGTTAGCAGACAATGTAGATGATGACAATATTTTGGTTTATTAATCTAAGTATGGTCTATATATTATGCATTGTGTCATTAATTTATAGTATCTAGTGTCATGTTATATGTAGTTGATAGGTATACCAATATTAATTTATTAAAAATTAATTTAATGAATTCAATTGGATATTGTACAATTTTTAGAAGAATAGTTACAAAGACAAGTGTAACTATTATTAAGCACTTACATATTTTTGTTGTAACTATAATACAAACACCAACAATATTAAACGTTTGTAACAAATGACATGTTTATCGTAATTGTACCATTTCATATTTCAATGACAAAAAAGAATTGTTATTAAAGATACAAGAGTTACAAATTACATTTCTGTAACTAAAAAATTAGTTACGAAATTCATAACCTGATGAACACTTAAAAGTGTATATTTATTATAGTTTAAATCATCATTATACACTTAAAAGTATCATTAATTCCTCTAATTTATGCAATTTCTTTAAATTTAAGTTTAAAAGTAAAAATAAATTGAAATATGTGTTTTGATACAGGGTTAATAAAACGGATGTATCTCTCAATCTAAAAGGCCAATTAAGATGATTCTTAATGCAATGGAAAGATAACTTAATGCACCACAATATTGTAGTTATCAACAAAGTCCAGTTCAGAAGTTTAGTGAGCCATATTTAGGGCTAAAGCACAACTATTCTGCATTCGGAGACCAGCCCAACAAGGTTTAGTATTTGGGCCGTATCTCACAAAATACTGGCCCAAATAATGTACTTCTTGATTCTCTGGACAGCTAAGATGTACAGCTACAAGTTGTATGTTTTGACCAATGGAAGATTCTACCGAATTTGGTGCGATATGGACGGTGCAAGTAGGAAGACAAACGTGACATATATTTTCACAGTTTACCTAACCATGTGTCTATTTTCATACAAGTCTTTTGGCATTTTGTATCCTTAATGATCTATAAATAGCAGCATTGAATACTCATTTAGGCATTCAGAATTGAAAGATCAGATCATACTCTTTGTATTATTGTTTCTCTTGTTATAATCTTCTTTTGTTCTTAGTAGAAATCATGTTTATTTTCTTCTTTATTTCTTTCTTCTTTCTTATGAGTAACTAATCCTCATTTTGCTTGAGTAAAAGGGTGAAGCTCTTGGTTATGAAATGAGATTAGATTAATCTCTTTCTTGAGTTTTAATGTCTATATTATGAAATTGTTATTATATGTTTTGTATTTGTTTTCAATTAACTTAGAAACCTCCTTGTAAAATGGGGATCTTGATTCATTGTTGATAAGATATTGGCACAATAAATGCTTGAACCCATTTACATGTGTTGATATTATTTGTTAATTAGAATTAAATATAATACAAAGCATATATAACTACAAATGAATTTTAAATGTTATATTTTCCAATTGGAACCTCCATTGTGCGTGAATTCTAATTGAGTTATAAAAAAAATTAATCTTGTTTTTATTTTATATACCAAGAGCGGATCCCCTAACCTTAGCAAATCCCTTCCATTTAAGAACAACCTGTATTAGTTTAATCTTTGTTACTAAATCATATTGTTTTATCTCTAATAATTTGTCTTCATTAGCTCCTTATGGATCGACCTCGGACTCCCGAGAATTTATTACTTGAGACAACCTGCACTTGGGTTTGCAATCCTTTTGTTGTAGCATAACCATAGCTAGAATTTACACACGAATATAAAATTGTAACTAATATGTAGTTATGAATTGTGATTTTGGTAATAATTAATCAAATAACAACGAAAGAGTGGTCGTAACTAATAGTTAGACTTCGTAACTAAATGCCAATTTGATCAACATTTTGGGTCCAAATTAGTTACAAAATGATTATTCAGTCACGAAAAAAATTGTCAATTAGTAACAATAATTTTTATAAGTAAATGTATTGTATAGTTACAAAACATGTGTTGTAACTAAAGATGATATCTTTAGTCATGAAATGACAATTTTTGTGACTTATTACTAATCTATTACGGTCCTTTAGTCACGAACGATCCATGAAAAAAATTCGTTGCTATATGATACTAAGGTACGAAAAACCGTAACTAATTAATTATCAGGTACGTTTTTTTAATTCATAACTAATTCAAATTTTTCTTGTAGTGATTAGTAAATATAATTAAATTCTTAATATGGCTATCTGGGTGCAAATTGCTCCTCCTAATAATGTAGAAAATTGAATTTATAAGACTAATTAATTATGAAAAGAACATGTTGTGTTTTCAAAATAGAAGACTTATAATTATAAGCCATACTTTCGGAACGATGACACAGGCTTGTGAAGAAAAGCCAAGAAATTTTCCACTTTGTAAGGCGATTGGCCAGGTCATATACATGCATAAATACATACATGCATTCACACATATAACAAATGAATTTTAATCTTCTTAATTTTAATATGTCATACTTTGGATTATTGATATTTAATTTGCAATGGAAGATTATATAAAGTTCAGAAAATACTCAGATCAGAAGAAGTTCCGGATCCATAATAAATATACATTATATATAACATGTATATATATTAATCACCTCCACAAAATAAAAAAAAATAAAAAATCTCATGCAAGTCATTCAAAAAGCCATATGACCCTAACATGAAAATAAAATAAAATAAAATAAAAATTTATTACCATCAACTTATGTGACATTGAATTTTTAAAAAAAACAAAAACAAAAACCCATCAAAGTCCATTTAATTAGTGAATAAAAAGTTTAAACAGTTAAAGACCAAACCCACTTTACAGTAGCATACTGCATCCCAAAAGCCAGGACTTCTACTTCAACTTCAAGCTATATTACAACCCCTAGACCAAACCTCTATATATTTATTTTCTTTTAGGATAATATATGAACTATAAAATTCGATGTTCTAAAAGATTTTTTTTTTTTAATGAAAATGCAATTAATTTTTTTTTCTTGCTCATAGATGTGAAAGTCTTTTTGCTTGGTTTCTAGTCGATTATACAAAGAATGGAAACATAGTTGATTAAAAAATTTAAATTATAGAAAAAACCATATTTTTTAAAAAACACAAACCTTACCATCACCTAAACAAATATAGCTAAAAAAGTACTCTCCAATCACAAAAGTTTCTAAACCCAATTTTTAAGTTTCTAATCATCTTGCTCATATAATTATTATCAATTAAAAAAAAAACTTACAACCCAAAACATCCATGCAATCCCAACGACATAAACATCTATACAATCCCAACGACATATATCAATTTTTTTTTAAAATGATGAAATGAAACAACAACAATAGAAAAAGAATTAAACAAATAATGCAACAAAAATAAACATCAAACACCATAAACAAAACAAAACCAAAACATCGAACAAGAAATTAAAATATAATAATCAAATACCTCTACAAAGCAACTGAAAATTTTAAATTTTCTTACACTTTTCACAATGGAAAATTCAACAAATTATTTCACGAAAATGGAAATATCTTCCACAACAACAAACATCACCGATTACCCAAAAAAAAATCCTAATGCAATTTTTTTTCTTCTTTAAAGTGTAATATAGTAGAGTTAAAAGCAAATCCCGACGACACAATTCAAATTAAAATAAAAAATAAAATAAAATGAAACAAAAACAGTATAAAAGGAATTAAAAGAACATAAAAGCAAAAATAAAACATCAAATACAATACAACCCGAAATTTTGAGAAGGAAAATATCAAATAAAAGATCTCCTATATATATATATATATATATAGAGTAGTGCGATGAAAATTGAGTAGTAGCTTTCTCTTCTCTTTCTCCTAAGCTCCAGTTAATGTGCCTTGTTGTGAACTACACATATCTTATAATTAGACTCTATAAGAACAATCTATAACAATGATTGAACAAGTATATATCTCGGCTCAAATAATCATCATGTGCATAGTACCCCCTTACCCCTAGATTGTCACTACCATTACTCAATGTTAGAAAACCTCTTATTTTGTTGGTCTATCACTCTCAAAAGTAGTAGCGAGACATGCATAAGCCTTGTGGTTCTTGGACTTTCGATTTGGTACCTACATAACATTCCTTGCTCTCAGGCTTTGTGCAAGCCATGTATATAATTTTTGAACCATTTTGCTTAATTAAGAGCTGGGTTTTGTTTGACTGGTTAAACTGAACTCCAACTTCTATTCCTCCTTGAGCTTGACTGAACAGTTAATTTAATTCTTGATAAGGGTTTCACATCTTTCACTATCATTTCAAGCCTTCCAAAATCATTAACTTTGTTGTGTTTACCCTGTTTGGAACCTATTTCTTGTATTTTTGTGCACTCGAATTTGTTTCATTATTTCAACTTTGGCATTTGGACACTTAGTTTGTGTATATATATATATATATAATATTTATTGTATGGTTGATTTGACAAATGCATTAAAAACCAGCCTTGACTGTGTCATTCATTGAGGATTTTTTTTCTTCTTCTTTTTTTATGGATTTCATCAAGGTTTTTATAAATCCATTTAAAATGTTAAACATCAATTTCGACAACAAAAATATCTTTTTAGAAAATAATATATATCACAAAGTTAAAAAAAATACTATAATATGATTAGTTTTAATAACTACAAAAATTTTGTATCACAATATGATTTTGAACTAACAAGTTTTATAGGAATTTATAATAAAATACTATATTAGAAAACAACATATATCACAAAGTTGAAAAACACTATACTATAATTAGTTTTAATAACTACAAAAATTTTGTATCACAATATGATTTTGAATTAACAAGTTTTACAGAAATTTGTAATAAAATTTTATATTATCCAAGAATTTTGAGAAGAAAAAAAAAATAGTATAAGATTAAAAAATTTTACATAAGCTAGAGCAATATAATAAGTTTTTTTACATACTCCTCCCGAAAAAAAAAAACAAAAAGGCTATTTATACTATTTTTGACAGATAATGGTTTTTATTTCAGAAACAGTATTATTTAAAAAAAAAAAAAGAAGAAGATAAAATCATAATATTAATATTATTTAAGTGATGCACCTAATAAAATGAACCGTGCAACTTGCCCTGTTGTTTGTGGATCCGCACTTATTGAATCTTTTCTGAAAACAAATTTTAGACTTTTTCAGTGTAACTGGTAAATTTTACTGTTGACTTGCTTATTAAATGCTCGACCATATCAATCAGATTTTAAATCACAGTTAACTGCCTCTCGTGCTTTGCTTGGTTTACAGGCTTATCACTTTTAGCTGCTATAACTTTCATTATTCTGCTGCTCATTTTGTTTTGACAATCCTATTTGTATTTGGGATGCATGGTTTTACAAAGTTTTTTGGATGACTTCAACTTACTCTTCACGAATCAGAGTAAAGCATATATTTAACTGCAATTCATTAGTTTTAATCTTCGAGTCCCTATCTCAAAAACTTATGTTGTGTTTATTTCAACCTGGCTCTAGCTTTTGTTAATCTCCTAATATATTTTTTTTACCCGATCGAGCTAAAAATTTATGTCAACCCGTTCCTCCTTTTTCCTTTTGTTTCTGTGAAGCTCCTCCGGTCTTCAGTTTTACATGTGATTTCCCCCGTTTACATTATGCACATACCAAATGTAGAGATGCCAAATTTTGATCAATGTTGGTGTTTGCATGTCCACCCTATTTCAAGCACTATTTTGGTCTATGTATGTGTATATTTTTTAGATTCTTCATCTTGATCACTGTTAGTTTTGTTAAACAACTCTGTGTGAAATTTCTGAAGGAGGACCAACATCTTTAACGTTATTCATATGTATAAAATTATAGTTTCCTGGTTGATTGAAGCTTGGGAAGAGCATCAAATAAGTATTTAAAATAAGGGTTTTGGGGGTCACTGAAAAAGTGTTTCATGGTAAGTTACTGAATCCGAAAATGTAAGTACAATAATTTTATTTTATGTCCTTAATTTCCCAGATTCGGCATCATCTCATATTTACTGATTCAAACTAAAACTCATTCAAAATCACCCACATCCAAATGCAGCCACGTTGCCTAAACATAAACGGTGACTAACAATAAAGCATTAAAAAAAAAAAAAAAAAAACCTGAGCTTTTTAAGGCACTCCTCAAGAAACACAAATTGGTGTTAAAAATGGTCAAATATAGATAGTTTTATCATCCCAGACATCTTTCACAAAATGGTGTATAAGAAAACTGAAAGGAAAGCAAAAGGGTAAATTCCAATTCCCACATTAACATTCCAATTCATGGTATTATGTGGAATTGCACAGCATATGGATATGAATCAAAATTGTGCATGCAAAACAAAAAAGAAAAGTTGTGTAAAACTGATCGGTGACAAAAGGCAGAGAAGGGACTCCATGTGGTTTCTGGAAACAGAGTCTCCAATAAATGCCATCTTCTTCCCACGAACCGTCTCCAAAAAGGCCTTGAGATCAAACCTTGGGAGCTCACGTTCATTGGGTTTCCATCTCCAATTCAGAAAGTCATTATCCTCCCTACCATTTTTGAAGCAATTCTTTGAGTCAGGAATCATAGCACAGCTCGAATTTGTATACAAAGACCTTCTCAATTCTTGAACCCAGTGGCCTGTAAACAAGTCAGAGCTCTCCTCTACAGAACAAAACATAAAATACATAATCTTCAGCAAACAAAATATATTGAAGTTCTAAGCAAAAAATAAATAAATAAATAAATAATAACAAATAAAATATATTGAAGCATAACTCCAATTTTGTAATTAATAAAATTATCTGCAATATCATTTTATAAAATGAAAATCACATCATCTGAATACTTCGACTGAAACCTGAAAATAATATGGTACGATAAAATTTCAATTTATATTAAAAATTATATTATAACATTATAAATATAATTTTACAAAAATTTTGTCACAAATATAGAAGCCAAAAAATTAAATACAAAAAAAAAAAAATAATTTCCAAGCCAACACTTACCAATGACGAAAGGTTGTTTATGCATGTTATATGTTGCTGAGGTTGTTGGTTGCTCCACCTCTGTATGTCTTTGCTCTAAACCATTCATGTGAAATCCAGAAAAATGAACCCCTGATGAGGCTTCTATTAAGTCTACAACTGACTTAGAATCCATGCAGAGACCTACACAGAAACAAAAGAGAAGTTAGTAATGCAGTCACAGCACCACAAAAATCAACATAATACGGATAACTATATACTATAGTATATAGCAAACTGAAAAAATGGCTATCCTTTGAAATTAAGGTATCAATTTATTGCACAGTAACTCTTGCTGCTAGATCGGGTCACACAACATGGCTGATAATCAAAATCTATCCAGGCCATTTTATTTTGTCTCTTGCTAAAGTTGTTACTATAGGAAACATTGGTTGAAAAATTGTTTGCAACATACACGTCCAATAAATTGAAAATAAGACACGGTATAAACAGAAACACAGAATGGTAGATAAAAAATTCAAACTTTATGCCCTAAAACCAGAGTTCACCGCATAAAGTAGGATTGGAAAAAGAAATCAAATTTTTGACTGTCAAAGACTTCAGTTAACAAAGAACCCGAGGAGTGAACAAACACCTCAACTCAATTGCTTTGAACAACTTTGACATTTTAGGTAGCAAATCTACAAAGATCAAAAGCACCGTAACTTTCCCCAAAAAAAAAGCAAAAAAGAAAAACCTTTTTAACTTTCTCGCAAACCAAACAGACTTGGAATTGAAAACACAAACCTGGATCTGTATGAAAACCGCCAAAGGACTACAAAATGCTATGCTGAGAGAAAAAAAGCAGCAAATTTAGGGTATCAATATCAGATATTTCCTGGAAAAATGCATCGGATGCCAACTAATCGGAGCAGTGGGTGTCGCTGGAGCCGTGGACGTCGTTGGAGAAGACAACTGGGAACGATTCTTGCTGGTTCATGGAGCAGCGATTTGGCACGGCTGAAATTCGTGGGCGTGGGTTCAAGATTACTCAAGCCGAGAACGAGACAAAATGAAAAAAAAAAAATCCCCAATTGCACAAAACGATGTTGTCCGAGGAGGTACCTGTCTAATAAGCCAAGCTTCTGCTAGTTACCTGTATGGGTAGTCCAACACCTACTCTGGTTTTAACATCAAGTACAATATTTGGATGACCATCCCATTGCATCTCCAACTCCATAGTGACTGCTCCACTCTTGCTTTCTTCATCAATAATAGAAACTCCTAGAGAATATTAAATATTTATTAGTTTTTCTACTAATCTGTTGATGTTAAAACCAGAACTCAACTAACTCTGTTGTTTCCACAATTCACTATGTGATTAAATGTTTGAACTAAAGCAGTTTTCCAAAATTTATTTTGCTAAATCACTATGTTGGCAACAGATTTGTCATGTTATGTACATATAGGTATCAAATTACATCTCTTTGAAAGGAAATTAGCAAATGAACCATCAAATGCCTACTCAATTCATGTGAAATTCTCTCTTATATTTAGGGCACTGGCTCCAAGAACACAAATTGGTATAAATAAATCAATGATTTAACCGACTAACCTGTAAATTGTGGAGCCACAGTACCAAGTGTTAACTTGGAGAACTTAAGGGAAGATAATACAACTGGTCTATATTGTTCAAGTATCGGCTCCACATTGTTTCTTATCAGCTCAGATGCTGCCTAAGCCAGTATAATATGTACACTTAAATAAATATATAACATATCTGAAGTCAACAATTGTGAGTAAACTTAAAAATGTGAGAGAAAAAATAATAATAATAATAATAATAATAATCTCATTAACGTATGGCCAAATCTTGTCAAGGTGGGAATTCAGCCAAGCTAACTGCAATAATCAATAAACACGATGATATTAGATTTAAGCATACAAGTAAAACATATGGTTATGAAACATGGATATGAACGTACATGTTATTTGAATTAAAGAGAGAGTGGAGGAGTATTTAATAAACTAAACTCAACTTTTGGCGCTGTGTAAAGACGACCCAAGATGGATACAACTCTGTAGAAAGGAGCTTTCTTGAATCCTGCACTGTCATTCTAGGAAATGCAGCCACCGTCGTTGCCTTAAAAACCATTCACCAAAATCACCAAAAAAAAGAAAGAAAATTACATATACAAATACGTACACAGGTCAAAGAGATTAAAGGAATATTCTAAGTAAACAATCAAAGAGATTAAAGGAATATTCTAAGTAAACAATCAGAAACTATATAGGCTGTCGCATACTACAGGCGCGAGCGTAGGCGATGATCAAGCCGACGCCGACGCCGATGCCAATGATCGTACCGGAGAGAAATGACATGGTTTAACTGTGTCTATCAATTGCAAAGACAGAGACGTCCCCAGTTGAATATATACATGTGTGTATATATATATATATATATGAAGACGAACCCAGAAGTTGTTTTTTTTTTTATGTATTTGATATTGAAGGGTTTTCTGAGGATTCAGAGGTCGTTTCCGGGAGAGAGTTTGTTGCGTGTGTCATGGGATCGGATAGACTGAGAGAGAGAGAGTAGCTGAGTTATGGTGGGAAAATGTACGGACGGGTACGAGAAAGTAATTAAAATGATTTTTATTTTTATTTTTATTTCTTGATAGTGTAATTATTTTGTTTAATTATAATTTTGGTTGATGTGGGTTGCAATTAATTTAAGCTGTTTGACCTCATAACAAAGAAAGTAATATGTTTTCATCAAAAAAAAAAAAAAAGAAAATCCAATTATTTCCAACGCCTTCTGTGTTTTTTATTTTAAATCGTATTCATAATATTTTTTTAAGAAATTTAAAAAATATATATTGAATATGATGTTTAACGATTAAAATAGTTAATTTAATAGAATTAAAAGAATTAATATTATCGGGCTTGAGTCGCAACCTCTCCCTTTTAAATTAAAAATTTATAATTTTAATAAAAAAAAATTAATATTATCTATTCTAATTTAAAAAATCACAACTTCTCCCCTTTAAATTATAAATTTATAATTTTGATAAAAAAAAAAATTAATCCTATCTATTCTAATTTAAGAATATTTTTTATGAAAGTAATTGAATATATAAGATAGAGGAAAAAATGAGAAAATAGAGTATATAAGTAAACCAATTGTTTCTTTCTTTCCATAAATATTTATAAAAAAAAATACTAAAAAGAATATTAGAAATCAAAACGTACAGATATGAACTTCAATAAAAAATAAAAATAAAAAAAAGACCTTGAAAGGACTATAAATATAAGGGAAAAAAAAAAAAAGGAAAGATGAAAAGTCATTGCACGAGTTGGTTTGCAAAATACAAAAAAGATCATAATGGGATAATATTAGAAAATTGAGAAAATTTTATTAATTAATTAAAAAATAATGCCTAAAAATGCACTATCTAGGGGACTACCCATGCATCCTTCACTTTACCTGGAATGAGGTCCTTCAGAGCCACATGAGCACAGCCAATGAGTTCAGAAGCCTGAACCCCTTCGTCATAAAATATTCTTACTGTCTAGCGTTGCGTAGACACATCTTCAGCTATAAACTCAAAGTGCTCATTCCAGATTGGATTCAATTGATTAATCTGAGGAAGTAACGCAGAATTAGATTGAGTAAAAAGAAAAACAAGAAATAGGAAGAATTCAATTGCTTACAATTGTTTTACTTGTTTTGATTCTGTCACTCAATGGACGTATATATATCAAAGCACAAGGATCTGATTTCCCAACTAAGTCTTTGTTCGTCAAGTTTTTCGCTTGTACAAGCTTCACTTCTAGTGTTCCAACAGGTTTCAACTCCAGATCACTAAGACAGAAAAGAAAAATAATAAAAAATCTAGTTTTTTTATGGTAAAAATACTGTCATTTGAACTATGAGCACTCTTCAGAAAAGTTAATAGTGGCACTGAGTGTTTTTATATTACACCAAGAAAATGTGTTCTATACTAAAAATTAAGCATAGATTCAACCATTCCCTATGGTGGGAGATGTATGTTAAGTTTTTAGTGTTGACATTTTATGGCAACATCATGTTAGTCCAAAAAGTCAAAATTGAACAATCCCTATGTTATATTTGATTTAGGATAATTGTAAAAGATCTGTTTGTTTTGTATTTAGGTCTTTAAATTTGAGTTGTAATTTATATTTTTTATTATTGGGATTGGGTAGAGTTTTAGGAAGTTGAAAATGTCTATTGCTAGAGATTTATACATAAAGAGGATAATTGAAGAGATTGGATTTTGACATCAATTCAGAAAAGATTGTGATGTTTATTTTTATCTGATATTCTTTATTATTTGGACAAAATAAGAATTTTCCTTATTTAGTTAAATCGGATAATTATTTTCTATTTTGAAAAAATTATCTTTTTTCTAAAATAC
This sequence comes from Rhamnella rubrinervis, assembly GCA_007844105.2. Classification (NCBI taxonomy): domain Eukaryota; kingdom Viridiplantae; phylum Streptophyta; class Magnoliopsida; order Rosales; family Rhamnaceae; genus Rhamnella; species Rhamnella rubrinervis. The sequence continues at coordinate 4,249,128 of CM017575.2, read as the reverse complement.
ATATTGTCAAAATATTTTTACAAAAGAGGGTTTCACATCTTGTTTCGAGAACGAGTTCTTTGAGTGTGAGCTGAACGTGTATTTTTGGGTTTCCAAAAATATATTTTACAAAACTTGTTTTTATGATGTTGTAACATATTCCTAAGTTGCAGAAAAATATTTTTGTGCTTAAGCTGTTTTTATTTAGCAACTTGGATGTGAACTTGCTTTGAAAATATATTTGTTGAGATCTTTTGTGAGAGTTCTTCGAGAGAAGAATCAAATTGCTTCGGAAGAAGTGTGGTTGCATACTTAAATGAAGTTCAACGTCTGCAACGGTGAAGACAAGCAGTGCTTGCTGAACAAGTCCATCAAGGCGATTCAATACAGTGGCGGCAATACAAAGGAGTCTTTTATTATTTAAGTCCTATTGGTGTGTGTAATCATTTATAACTTAGTGGATTGTTCAAGATCTGGGCTTGACCCTGTGGAGTAGGAATTCCGAACCTCGTAAAAAATTTCTGTGTTATTTCTTTAATTTTATGCTTTACCATTTAATTAATTAATTTTTAATTAAATTCGGTAATCCTATAAAAACAAATCTTTCAATGTAGATTCTTGAACCTCAGGGCTCTATGTGATTCATGATAGAAAAGCAAAAGTTAAACATGGATAAATAAGCATACCTATAATCTCCAGGTAAAATGGGTACAATTTTACGCACTGGCCACGTTATGGAATCTTCAAAAGCATCTCGTATTGTTTCCTAAACAAAATAGTATGACAGTATCAACTAAAGCCATATCTCATGCACCATTAAAACATGAGGAAAAAACAACAAATGAAAAAAAATGCAGTGCAAGACTACTGATTCAAATAACAGTAATATCAAACATAATAACTCTTTTACATGAAACATTAAGTTCCATCTAGCTAATGTCTCAACTTTCAATGATAATCGAATAAAGGTTGCTAATGTGTCAACCTTCCACTATGTACACCAATTGTTAGAGTAATGAAAAAGGAATAATATACTGACTTTGTTAATCAGAAACATATATATGGGTACAACTTTTAGAATCAGCTGATCTACAATGATCAATTAGGAGTAACTCCTTACTTTTCCGTAAGAGGCAAATAAATGGAACATTCTGCAAGCCTCAAGAAGTTACTCATAAGAAAAATCATTTCAAATACTTAATAAGCCAGTTAGCCTAAAATGCACTCCATAAATTTGTATCTTCAGCATTCATTCTTATACCCATTTTTCAATTGATGACTGAGCTATCTGGAAAACTACAATTTATCGGACTTTTATTTGGATAAGCTGATCAATTCATAAGGTTATTGATTAAATTTTATATGCATGCAATGCAGATAATTTCATTAACAATAGCTCTTCTGAAACAGGACCATCCAAGGAGATCTCCTTTGTGTTGGATGATACTGCAATTTAACAGAAGTACCCAATCAATTTTAAAGTCTCGCAACCAACACACAAAAATTTAGCAAAATAACAGCAGGTAGTTGTATATACAAACAAAATTTATTATATAAAAGGATTATAATATCCACAGGTCGATAATTTCTATGAATAACCGTAAGATAAAGCAGGATTATCTGTATGCAATGCAGATAATTTCATTAAGTAGCCCGGTCTAGTTATACTTTAGTCGTTCAGATTATAGTTATTAGTATAAAATGAGAAACCATTTTAGGATGTTATTATTATTGTTTAAATTTTCTTTTCTTTTAAGTATTATTAAAACAAATCTGCACTGGTCAAACTTCCTTTTAAATGTTTGAACCAAATTAAAAATAAAGATGAAATATTCCTTTAAAATGTAAGATACGAAAAAAATAATAATTCCTTTTGAATTTTTTTTTTTTTTGCAAATATTCCCGTTGAAGTTGTGTTGACAAATATTTATTGTTTTGATATTGATTGAGAAAAACTTGAAAATCGAAATTTTCTTTTTTAGATTTTAGAATTCTTAGCAAAAATGTAAAATAGAAATGAATAAGTTTATTTTTGAAAAAAAAAAAAGGTCTTAAATTTTGATCCCACGAAAATGAAACTTTTGCCAAAAATTTTTTATGAAAATTTTTCTGGAAGAGCTAAAAAAGAAAGATAAAGAGATATTAAAGCGACGACAAATTCATCAAGGATAGAGTTTCTACCAAGGATAAATTAACGAAAACCAAACGAAGTTCTTTGAGATTTGTTAGGTTTGCAGTGATTTTTTACAGGCTCCAGGTTTCTAACTTTAAGTTATAATTGTAAGAGAGATCAAGTGAAAGCACTTGTGATAGGTAAGAGAATTCTTGAGGGACTTGACCAGCAAAGTAGGTGAAAGACAAGTTCAGGTGCCTCATACTATTAAACCTATTAAAATTAGCTGAAATTTGAGAGTCACTTAAGTCATTGTGAGAAAAATCTAGGTTGCGAAGATGATGATGCAAGAAAAGAATGATGATGGAAGAAAAGAGTGCTGTTGGACTAAATAACACCTTGAAAGTGACCACAATGAAGGTGAAGTTGGATGACATTACCTGTCACCATATCACACGTGACTCTGCTTAATGTGCAGCAATAAGTATCATTCTTCCAAGTGAATATTCTACTTGCTCTTAAGTTACCACACCCATCAATATTAAAAGTATCATTGAAAATGGAGAATGAATGTTTGAAGAGGAGTAATGCAGAAGAATCATGAGGATAGCAAAGTGATGAATTATAAAAGGAAGAAGCAGAAGAAGTAGAGAATAAAAAGAATAATGAAATAAAGACAAACTCGATAATGAGTGGACAGATCAATGCTGACGGCCTCATCCTACCTTCAAATCGAAACCCTAAAAATAAAATTATAAGCTTGTTAGTTGGGATATGGTGAGAGAATTTTGGAAGAAAGATATGGCAAGAGAATTAAAAGTGAAAGATATAAAAACAATAGGCAGAGTACACATGAGGTATGTATTGTGGAAATTAGCAGAGTCAATATTGGTATTTATTGTGGATATTGTCCCACAGGTTGGCGGAGTCAATATTGGTATTTATTTTTACTAACCAATATTGCAACATAAACATCGATTATAAGACTCTGAAACAAATTAGCCCAGTCTAGTTATACTTTAATCGTTCAGATAATAATTATTAGTATGAAATGAAAAACCGTTTTAGGATGTTATTATTATTGTTTAAATTTTTCTTTTCATTTAGGTATTATTAAAACAAATCCGCACTGGTCACACTTCACTTTAAAGGTTTGAACTAAATTTAAAATAAAGATGAAATATTCCCTTGAAATGTAAGATACAAAAAAAAAAATTCCTTTTTTTTGTAAATATTCCTATTGAAGTTGTGCTGTCTAATATTTATTATTTTGATATTGATTGAAAAAAACTTGAAAATCAAAATTTTCTTTTTTAGATTTTAGAATTCTTAGCAAAAATGTAAAATAAAAATGCATAAGTTCATTTTTGAAAAAAAAAGGCCTTAAATTTAGATCCCACGAAAAAGAAACTTTTGCCGAAAATTTTTTCTGAAAATTTTCCTTGAAGAGCTAAAAAAGAAAGATAAAGAGATATTAAAGCGAGGACAAATTCTTGAAGGATTGAGTTTCTACCAAGGACATATTAATAGATACCAAACAAAGTTCTTTAAGATTTGTTAGGTTTGCAGTGATTTTTTACAGGCTCCTGGTTTCTAACTTTAAGTCATAATTGTAAGAAAGATCAAGTGAAAGCAATTGTGATAGGTAAGAGAATTCTTGAGGGACTTGACCAGCAAAGTAGGTGAAAGATAAGTTCAGGTGCCTCATACTATTAAACCTACTAAAATTAGCTGAAATTTGAGAGCCACTTAAGTCATTGTGAGAAAGATCTAGGTTGCGAAGATGATGATGCAAGAAAAGAATGATAATGGAAGAAAAGAGTGTTGTTAGACTAAATAACACATTGAAGGTGACCATAATGAAGGTTGAGTTGGATGACATTACCTATCACCATATCACAAGTGACTCCGCTCAATGTGCAGTAATATGTACCATTCTTCCAAGTAAATATTCTACTTGCTCCTAAGTTACCACACCCATCAATATTAAAAGTATCATTGAAAATGGAGAATGAATGTTTGAAAAAGAGCAATGAAGAAGAATCATGAGGATAGCAAAGTGATGAACTATAAAAGGAAGAAGCAGAAGAAGTAGAGAATAAAAAGAATAATGAAATAAAGACAAACTCGATAATGAGCAGACAGATCAATGGTGATAACCTTATCCTACCTTCAAATTGAAACCCTAAAAATAAAATTATAAGCTTGTTAGTTGGGATATGGCGAGAGAATTTTGGAAGATATGGCAAGAGAATTAAAAGTGAAAGATATAAAAACAATAGGCAGAGTACACATGAGGTATGTATTACGGAAATTAGCAGAGTCAATATTGGTATTTATTGTGGATATTGTCCCATAGGTTGGCGGAGTCTATATTGGTATTTATTTTTGCTAACCAATATTGCAGCATAAACACCGATTATAAGACTCTTAAACAAATTAGCCCGGTCTAGTTATACTTTAATCGTTCAGATAATAATTATCAGTATGAAATGAAAAACCGTTTTAGGATGTTATTATTATTATTTAAATTTTTCTTTTCATTTAATTATTATTAAAACAAATCCTCACTAGTTAAACTTCCTTTTAAAGGTTTGAACCAAATTAAAAATAAAGATGAAATATTCTTTTGAAATGTAAGATACGAAAAAAATAATAATTCCTATTGAATTTTTTTTTTTTCGAAATAATTCTCGTTGAAGTTGTGTTGACTAATGTTTACTCTTTTGATATTGATTGAGAAAAATTTGAAAATCAAAATTTTAATTTTTAGATTTTAGAATTCTTAACAAAAATGTAAAATAAAAATGTATAAGTTTATTTTTGAAAAAAAAAAAAAAGACCTTAATTTTAGATCCCACGAAAAAGAAACTTTTGCTAAAAAAATTTTCTAAAAATTTTCCTAGAAGAGCTAGAAAAGAAAGATAAAGAGATATTAACGCAACGACAGATTCATCAAGGATTGAGTTTCTACCAAGGGCATATTAACAGAAACCAAACGAAGTTCTTTGATATTTGTTAGGTTTGCAGTGATTTTTTATAGGCTCCCGGTTTTTAACTTTAAGTCACAATTCTAAGAGAGATCAATTGAAAGCAATTGTGATAGGTAAGAGAATTCTTGAGGGACTTGACTAGCAAAGTAGGTGAAAGATAAGTTCAAGTGCCTCATACTATTAAACCTATTAAAATTAGCTGAAATTTGAGAGCCACTTAAGTCATTGTGAGAAAAATCTAGGCTGCGAAGATGATGATGCAAGAAAAGAATGATGATGGAAGAAAAGAGTGCTTTTGGACTAAATAACACCTTGAAAGTGACCACAATGAAGGTTAAGTTGGATGACATTACCTGTCACCATATCACAAGTGACTCCGCTCAATGTGCAGCAATATGTACCATTCTTCCAAGTGAATATTCTACTTGTTCCTAAGTTACCACACCCATCAATATTAAAAGTATCATTGAAAATGGAGAATGAATGTTTGAAGAGGAGCAATGCAGAAGAATCATGAGGATAGCAAAGTGATGAATTATAAAAGGAAGAAGCAGAAGAAGATTTGTAGGCTTATAGAATTAGTTGAGCTAGATTCTTGGGTATAATTGAGTGTATTTTTGCTAATCTAGGTTTACTTGATTCAGTGCTGGTTTTGTTTGCTAAAAATACTTTAGAATTAATTTAGAATTTAGGATTTTTAAATTATTAAATTCAGATTTTATGGATTGAAACTAATTTGCAGTTGTAAAGTTTGCTGGTAACTATAGTTTCGGTTCATCTTTTAAGAATATTAACAATGCATATTTGAAAACATAGACATCGTCACTGTTAAGTAAATGAAGTACCATTGGGAAAGTAGGCAAGAGGGGTATCAAAGTTTGCATGTTTACTTGATGCTAAAAGTTTCAATGAGAGATTTAACTAATTTAGGATTGGTTCATTTAAAGTGAAAAACATTTAGTTGACTTAGCATTTATGTATCCAGTATTATTTATTGCTTTTTATTTTTTATTTTCATGTCGAATTATGAGATTACTGTTTCGTTTGATAGCCTTTACAAAGTTGCTTAAGAAGGAACCTTTTTTCCTTTTACTTGTTCTTGTCAAGTAATTTATCGTCATGTGTTGGCCAAATGGATTTCTTCTTATGGGTGATGTGTATTTAAAAAAGATTTCAAATGAAAATTTTTATCTGGCCATATTCACAATCTTCTATGAGAAAGCAAACAAGAAAAATAAATTAGTGGCAGAATCTCTATTATTTGTTAGAAATCTCATGTGTTATACTGATGTGTATATCTAGAACTATGTGACTTGATTATTAATATTAAGTCTATCCTTCTTGTCCAAATAGCTATGGATTCTATGAATAACTAACATTTGTTCACTTGTGGTCCAATCCAAGAATCTTGAGGTGTCTAGCTTGATCCCTTATTCTTAAAATGTAATCCTTGTTAATTAATTTGTGAAGATATCAATCCAAAATCTCTTAACCACTTAAGGAACTTACAGAAAAAGAGGTAAATTATGTGGGGAGCGTCGAGAAGGACAATAAAAACCATATTACAGACGAAAAGGTCAAAAGTGGGAGCACTATCATCATGTATGATATAGTTTTAACAAGTTTCTATTCAATTCCTGATAAATTCTGTCAAGGGATGGATGTAAGTGAAATTTGGTATCACATATATTTAATAAAACTGATGCTTCTTCATCTGTAGTGCATAAAAGTAATCGATGTATTTTTTCTTTACAGAGAAGCCATGTTGAAACTTAGATATCTTTATATTCAGACCTATTTTCTTTCCTTATGCTGTCCAAAATTCGTGCAAGTGACCACTTGTTACATTCCAACATTTTATAATTCACTGAAAAAATAGTGATTAACTATACAGCTTGTGGCTGGCTCATTAAAAGTCTATTATATTCAGAGTTATACTTGTTAATTTGTGTTGTGTTCTCCTCTAACTGTTGGCAGCCTGATTCTGGGTATCAGATTCAGTCTCTTGATTGTTTATTCTGTTGTGTTGATGCTAGGATTTAGATATGATCATTTTAATCACTACAAAAAAAAAATTGAATTAGTCACGAACTCAAAAAACATACCTGATAATTAATCAGTTATGGTTTTTTGTACCTTAATACCATATAGTAACGAATTTTTTTCGTGGATCGTTTGTAACTAAAGGACCATAATAGATTAGTAATAAGTCACGAAAATTATCATTTCGTGACTAAAGATAGTATCTTTACTTACGACACATGTTTCGTAACTATACAATACCTTTACTTATGAAAATTATCATTACTAATTGATAATTTTTTCTGTGACTGAATAGTCATTTCGTAACTAATTAGGACCCCAAATGATTATCAAGTGGCCATTTAATTACAAAATTATTCTATTACTTACGATCAGTCTTTCATTATTATTTGATTAATTGTTACAAAATTACAATTCGTAACTAATATAACTACATATTAGTTACGAATTTATATTTGTGTGTAAATTATAACCACAATTATAATTTTGTAACTAACTTATTAGTTGCAGTAATATAATTTGTAACTCTTATATATTTAATAACGATTTTTTTTTATCAATGAAATATGAAAAGCTACAATTGCCATATATATATCATTTGTTACAAATGCTTAATCTTGTCGGTGTTTGTAGTATAGTTACAAAAAAAAATTGTGATTGCTTAATAATAGTTACACTTCTCTTTGTAATTATTATTTCAAAAATTATATTATATCCAATTTAATTCATTAAATTAATTTTTAATGAATTAATATTGGGTTACCTGTGAATACAAGACAATCAGACAATGTATAATTTATAAACTATATTTGGATTAAAACCATAAAATATTATAATCAATAGAGAACAGTCTGCTAATCAAAACACCATACAACATTAAATCCATACTTAAAATAAATCCATGAGCAATTGTCATCATCTACACTTGTCTGCTAAAACTAAAACATCATATAACAATTAGCTCGATATTCTTGAGCAGCATTAAATCCTAATTAGTGTTTAACACAATTCCAAACATTATCAAAGAGAATCAAGTCTGCATGGTTTTTTCTTCAACTATAACTCAAATGTAAAGTTTAAGGAAAGACCAGTGCATAATTAGAGTTTCCATATAACATATATTATACCTAATCCTAAGTGGATACACGATAGTTCCCAAGTGTCTTACCAAAATATGTTGTACATCCACACATCAAAATAACTTCCAAAAACATTTCCATATTCACCTTTCTCATATCCTCCCATCAATCATCTGTATATTAGACAGACACAGTGTCAGTTCAGCTACATTTTGGAATTGAATGAATCATAATAATTACCAAGGACAGATCTATCCCATTATATTAAAGTTTATAAGTCACTCACGCTTGTTTTTGTCATGCATAAAAGAAGGCAGTGAACTGCTAGTACTCCACCCTTGTTCCTCATAATGACGTTTAATGTCAGCCCGCAGTCTCTCATGTAAGGATGCTTCCATTCCATCTTGACGTGCTTTCAACTCAGCCACTTCCTTAAGCCTTGGGGTATTCTAAAAGTACTAGTTAATGGCAAAAAAATTTAAACAATTAGAAAATAAGTACCTCAGATCCAAAGTCAAACAAGTTCGACAATGTTATTACATTAGAAATTGAAAGTAAATACACGTTTACCTCAAAGTGTCAGGTTTATTCATTCAAACCAATCTCCCTATCTAGGTTATTACAATGCTTCTGTTTTTTTGGGACCCCTGTTTTTAGGTGATTGATCTTGGTACACAGCTAGAGTACTATAAGAAGGTAGAGACTTGGTTGAGGAACAAGTTAGGTAATGTTGAAGCTGAAGCAAGATTGTCAAGAGCTGTCTACTTGTTTAGCATTGGGAGCTATGATTATTTAAGCCTTTCCTTGACCAATTCCACAATGCTGAACTACTACAACAAATCACAATACATTAGGATGGTGATTGGGAACTTGACAAGTGCTATCAAAGTAAGCATTAATTTTTTTTTCATAGACTTTCCTTAATGTAGTAGCTTAATTTAAAGCTATGTTGGGTGAGTATTAATGGTTTTCATTTTTTGTAGGAAATACATACAAGAGGAGGTAGAAAATTTGGGTTCATCAACTCGCCAGATTGGTGTTCACCAGGCCTCAGAATTATCAAACCAGAAAACAATGGTAGTTGCTTAGAAGAAGTTACATCACTGGCAAAATTACACAACAAAGCTCTTTCAAAGCTTCTAATAATGCTACAAACTCAGCTGAAGGGTTTCAAATACTTACTCTACGACTTGAACAGAAATCTAAGAAAAAAAATGAAACATCCACAAAAATATGGTAAGTACTACACTTTTGGCTCTTTTAAACATCATCATCTAACGATTCTAACACATTGGCCTCTAATTACTGCCTGGTTTTTACTGTGAGGTTAGCTATATGCCTGGGCCATAGCATGTCAGAATTGTCAAGGAAAAAGAGAGTTCAGCTGGACTTCTCTTAGTTAAAGCTACCTAACCTTTATTCCAAATACAAACAAAAATGGTTCAATGGGCCCAAGTCAAACTAACCAGCCCTTTGTATATTTAAGCCTCTGGTTAAATTCTAAGAAATATAGTTCTAGTTGTATCTTACATTTGGTCAGTTTTCAAGTTTGCCTATAGACATTGAACACAAAAATTCAACATGGCAAAATTAGGACATGGGTTTTAGGAGAGCCAGACTTGAAGAATTTTGTATGGTGATTTTTCTGAGCAACAATCACCACAAATTTGGGTGACCAATTCTCATCAAGAAACTTGCAGGCCTGGAAAATACACAAGATGTTAATTTGGGTGACTAAGTCTAGAGGGCAATGTTCAGCTCTCAAAACCTCAATAACTTGATCCAATTCCATGTTCAAAACTTGGTTGAACTGAGACTCACTGACTCCATCCCTAAAATTCAGAATACATAATCAATCAACAATAGGAAAGTTGGTAAAGGATCAAGAGAAGATAGAAGTCAAAAGTTCAAGGAGCATTGTGCAAAATATACTCCCATTATCCCCAAATATACAAGTAAATAATTGGCAACATCAAGTTGTTAAAGCCACACAAAAAAAATGAAATAACAAGATTAAAAAAAATGTCAAAATCAATTCATCCACAAAGATTAACTAGTAGTAACACAGCATATAAATATTTCAACTTACCTGTACATCAGGACATCAAGAAAGGAGGGAGGATAACCTGCTAGGACAACATTAATCGGAACATTTATGAGCATGATAATTATTCCCATTACCATTACCATAGCCTTAGCCATATCATTGTTTCCATAGTTTCATATATGTACTCTATATATACATATTGATCTATGTCTCTTGGAACATCTTTAATTAATTAGCTTTTTCAGGTATACAAAATCTTTATTTGAAGAGAACTATATTGAGCCTCTTATCATTTATTAATTAAATTTTAAGAGATGCTATAGCATAATGTCTTATCATTTTTAAAATAGATTTATGGGTAGCAAGATTAATTATGGGTTTACTTGTCAATAAACTATACATGGATTATGGTATAGCCGTGACTTATGATGCAACATAATGGCTTTATGGTGTTGATTATCTCAAAATTAGGAATAAATTCTATCTTACGTCTATATGAATAGTTGTAGAAATTTGACTCCATCTCTAGTTTATAACAAAAATCTTCTAAATTGAAGCTTAAACAACTGATTCATAAGCACAATAGACTAAAACTAGTACAAAAAAATTGCAGAATAAATCTACAAACTATACACATAGAATTTAATGACAATATGGCAGAGGTGCAGAACAATATCGTAACAAATTAGTGCACAAACTACCATAATAGCAAAAAAAATTTGAACATGTCATTTAGAATTCAAAGACGAGACCTATTTTTTTAAAAAAGAAGCAAAAACTATAGCAAGTTAAGATTCCCCAACCCCTTTTGGCATTCATTTTTCTAATAAAAGCAAGTCTCTTATACCAATAGCCCAACGATATATAAGAACAACATTTTAACAAACTCAGAAAGGAAAAAGGGAAACCAAAATCATCAAGAGAGTCTAAACCATTATTAATCTTCACAAACTTACCAAGCTAAAAACTTGAAAGAAATATATTCTAAAGATTAAATTTTTTAATGTCTTGGAATGCAAAACTAAATGCTCACTAAGAAATATATATCTTGGGGAATATCCTTATCTAACTTCTCTCTAGCATATTACGTAAAGAGTATTAAACAAGCATGCATACATATAAGTATACATACACACACAAAAAAGAACATATAAAAAAACAAAATAAAAACAAAATCCATTTGAGAAGGTAAAATTACCAATTAGCGTGGAGCAAAGCAGCAGGTGCCAAATAAGACTTGGGGTTCCAACAAGAACGGGACAGAAGTGCTGCAGAAGCGCGAGAATGCACTCGTACATCCCATCAAGCTTAGCCCTATCCTTCTTGCTCTGGAGAATCTCCTTTCCAGGCACAGGCGGTGGGTTCTTCCTCTTCAACTAGGGCTCTTTGCTCTTGTACTAATTATAGAAATTGGTCATGTCCACCACCAGGTCCTTAATCACGAACATGTGCGGCAATATTGTGATCGTCGTGTTTGTCCCAGATTCGATCTTCGCCAGGCATGTGAGCCCATTACATCCATCTATATTCATAGCGCAGGACCCATAGATCCCTTCCCAGCAAGAGTGTCGGAACATTAGCTTAGAGTCCATCTCATTCTTGATCTTGATTAGAGTGTCGAGGACCATGGGACCGCACTTCTTGAGGTTGATCTGGTACTCTTGGAGCTGTGGTTTCTCCGGATTCCACCTGTAAATTGAGAAGGTCTTCAGGTTTGAGCTGTCATGGGCCTTGGGTCATCAGTACCACTTCTCGTTGGCCGAACCACTCCATCTTTGTCTTCCACACAAAATCCATCCAAATTTTCTATAGCCCTAAAATTTTCTAAAAAAACAAATCCTAAAAAATTAAGTATAAAAAACCAAAATTTGAGATGAAAAACCCTTTACTATTCACAAATGGCCACGACAATAGAGGACGATGAAGAATCACGGTTTGGCGCCATCGGATCTGGGTGTGGAGGCACCGAATTTGTATTGTCCAGTGTGGGCTACGATTAGGAGTAGCGTGGAGCTAAGTGAGATTGACAGAGATGGAGGAAATAACGGTATGGGTTAACGGCGGTGTGGAGTGAGATTGAGGGAGATAGAGGTGGGGGTGTCGGAGAGAAGGGTGCAGTGGGGAGTGAGTTACAGAGAGGGGGTAGTGAGAGGAGAGTTGCAGATGGAGGAGGCGAGAGAGGAGTTTACATGTTTTTTTTTTATCCTTTTATTTTATAATTTTTTTTTAATTTATACCAATCTGTTATAAAAAGTTTGTGTAGCTGTTTCTAAATATTGTGCCACATAAGCATCATACTTGGCGGGAAAATTGGCGCCAAAAGTGTATTGTGGTGTTTTGTTACAAAATTTAGTAACAAAAACCTATTTATAATTAATTGCAGTGCACATATCTCTATTAGTTACGATATTTTTTTCCGTGTCAAAAACATACGCTTTAGTTACAAAAAAAATAACTTGTAATTAGTATTTTCATGACTAATTCAAATTTTTCTTGTGGTGAATTTAATTGGAAGTATCAGGTTTCAGTACATGAATATTCTTCTATATGACTTGTAGTCAATGTACTGCCATGGCATCACATTGACATTGATGGCAATTTTGGTTTTGGTTTTGCTACTAGATTTTGTTTGGGGGTACTGTCACTTACGGCCTCATGACTTCTTCTGTTCATGATCTTTCTGTATTTTCCAAGAAAGGTTTCTTTCAAATGGAATTTTGTGATAATTTTCAAGTAACAGATAATATCCTGAATTTTTTATGTTTATGGCAATTAGTTATGATATTGAATGACAATTTCTTTAAAGGATTAATTTCAATGATATCTCTGAAATTTTGCTGAAATACACTTAATTGTCACTAAATTGAAATTCGTTGGCTATCCGTTATGTGAGTTTTAGCATTAGAACTAAGTTTAAGGTTATTGTTGTTATGAGATAAAATTATGTCTGTTTCCATCTGTTTGTGGTTCCTTTGAGAACCTAAAATATACTAATGAAATTAAATGCCTTTATCAATTTTATTTAGACCTATGAAAATATTGTCTAAAATCAAAACGTTGATACCTTTGTGGTTTACATATTCTCTAAATCAAAACTATATATAAGTTTTTTCTCCACTGTCATGTTACTTGTAAGCTATGGCAGAAATTATTAATTTAAGTGATGGTGTAATTGTTTTTCCTTTAAATTGTGAATCACTACATATTTTATTAGGCTTGAGGTGGGTCCACGTCACAGAATTTTTTTCCCAAGAGAAAGTAATTAGTTTTATAAATAGGCCATTAGGAAGGTGTTTGAATGTGAACAAAGGACTTTATCCTCCATATATTTTTTTTTTTCCTTTTTTTCTCCTTTTTTCTATGAGGTTTAAGATGGTGCCCTTTTTCCAGTGTTTCCTACTTAAAAGTGTTAATTCCTCTCTTGAGCTACTGTTACATATACATATAGGGTAATGTAGGAAATTTATACTCTTACTTATGATGGCTGATTCACTTTTACGGTAACCTATACTCTCACTATTGGCCCTTGCTGTTCACTTTATTTTTCTTCCTCCTCCCTTCAGTTTTGGCTGTTCTTTTTCTAAAGCTTGTACTGTTACCATAACATAACTACGCCACCCCACCCCCACAACAACACCTAAAAATGAAAAAAGCGCAACAGTCCCCCTTCACTTGTATAGTTGATCTTCTCCCATATAATTCTTATCTTATTTATGAAATTGGTTGCACAGATAAGGGTGAAGCTGATGAGCATCAAAAGCATTCAGAATATCAGATTCAGTCTTCATCTTCTGTAATTGGAATTTCTAATCCTGGAATACGACCCCAAATGTTCAATATGCAACCCCTTCACAACTTGAAGTAGACCGGGCATGCTGTGGTACTACCTTGAAACTTTAAACTTTCCATTCTTGATCCTTTTTTTTTTTTTCTCTTTGCAGAAGCGAGTCTTTTACATGTTACAAGTCTTCACTTTAAAAAGCTTTATCTATTTAGGATGTTAGGTTAGCCATTTTATGTCCTCCTATGACATTTACTCGGGTCATAGAATGAAAAGTAATGATTTATTGTTGTTGGGTTTCTTAGGCTTTTATCTTTGTGTTAACACAAGGCTACGACAACATTTCCCGGGATCCTTGATTCTCGACCATCAATGTTGATACTTTGTTTTTTAATTTCTTTGTTCCCTTTGTTTTCCTCTTGGAAACATATACTTTTACCTAAACAAAGCATGTTGTTGTCTCATAGACTGCTTTTTAGTGAGATGGAAAGGGGCAATGTTTACATATATTTATATAGATGAACACCTAAAGCTTCCTCCTCAAAATTTATAAACTTTTACAAAGTAAAAAGTGAATTTATATATTCGTTTGAATCATGGAATATTGCTGTAAATTATTGATTATTGATGCTGAGCATTTATTGTTTTTTTCTTTTAACTTTTTTGCAGACTCTTTTTGTTTAGCATCATCGTCAATGGTACATATGCAGAAACTTCTAGGACATATGTGTGTCTGTTCTGTTAGGTCTTAGTTCAAACTTTATGCAAAGTCTATATTGGGTACTTGACAATATTTTGTATGACAACTTATGCTTTATAATTTATAATAAATTTTAAGTTGATTAGTTTTGACCATATTTGTTTGGTGTGGAAACTTTAATTATTTGAATGATATGGTTTGATTGGAATGAGATATATATATGTTTGTAATCACTGCGTGCAATATGAATTTAAATTAATTAGAAAGTAAAATGTAAAAAAATAATGTGCAGATGACTGTTGCAAAAAATAGAACATGAATGTTGCTAAATATTAAAGGCAATGTGCAAAAATATTGTCTATACATAAACAATAACATACATCAGAACGTTGCTAAAAATCCATACCTCCTGTATTAACAGCAACGTGCAAGTAAATGTTGCCAAATAGTAAAGGCAGCATGAAAAAGATGTTGTCGAAAATGAACAACAACATACTATTGAACATTGCTAAAAATCCATACCATCTATTTTAACACAACATGCTATGACACGTCGTTAAAACCTGAATGTCCGTTGCTAAAAAGAGGATGGCAACACGCATTTTATCTTTAACAATGGACATTGACTGTTGCCATGGATATCAAACTTTTGGCAACTTCGCGGAAAACAACATACTAATGTTCGTTGCTAAAGCCATATTGCAACAAACATTGCATGTTGCAAAAGGCCATTTTTCTTGTAGTGATTGTGGAGTTTAACTATCAAAATGAAGGATGGCTATTGGCCTGGGAAGATGCTCTTTTGGTGACATTCTAGAGCTTTATGTCTTTAGACACTCGCTTGAAAAAGTAAGATCTGTTATTGAAAACACAAAACTTGAAGCATTTTCGTCGTCTCCATTAAGATATAGACCTTCATTAGAGCTTCTTTCGGGTAACATCAACAAAGGAGATGTCTGTGTGACTGGTGATGCTCTCCATCCCATGGCCCCAGACATTGGCCAAGGGGGTTGTTATGCTTTTGAAGATAGTGTTGTATTGGCAAGGTGTCTTGGTGATGCCCTTTTGGAAATGAACCAAAATAGTATAGAAACTAGAGAGGAATACAAAAAGATTGAAATGGGGTTGAAGAAATATGCTAAGGAAAGGAGAAGGAGGAGTTTCGATCTTACTAGTACAGCTAATGTTGTTGGTTCTATTCAAAAAAGTCATGGGAAAGTTATTAGTTTCTTGAGGGAAAAGTTTTCTGCATCAATTTTGGCTTGTTTTGCTGTTGAAGAGGGCTGATTTTGATTGTGGCAAGCTCCTCCACATTGCATGACTTATTCTTAGTATTATTATGTGAAGTATATACTTAATAAAGTGACCTTGTAATATTAAATAAGAAATAACAAAAGGGTTTGTAATGAAATTAAATCATACATATGTAAATTATGGAAAAAAATATAGAGACCTATTTATTTGTTTTCTTTTTCTTTTACCTTTTTTTTAAATGAGGGATGCAAGTTAAACAAATTTTTTAAATATATATATATATATATATAAGAGATGAAATTATGTTTTTTTTTTTTGGTAAATATTGGGCAGTTAAATCATAGTACATCAAAACACCAGAAAAATCATATCAGTTTTGAACAAACATGAAATAACTTCAAAAAGTTTATGATTGTGAAAAAGAACTTTGTTGGTTATTGGGTAAAGAGTGATGGACATTTAGAGAAGAGTAATTACGTTATTGCCTCTCTTTTCTCAATGTATATGGAATCCTTAATATCCTAATTAAAATGTTGAAGACACACACCTCTACAAGGAAAAAAATATGTGAAATGATCAATATCAATTAAAACTTCTTGTTGACAATTAGCTACTTTGTTGTCTCTGTCTAAATTAAAATCAAGAAGTTTGGTTCTAACCCCCCTGTTGATTTTGTGGAATATGCTGTGACATTGTTTGGTTAACGATGCATGTATACTTTATAATTTTAAGAGTTTGTCATTACCACAATATATAATTTTACAATCCAATAGGCAATAATTAAACCTATTACTTAAAATTTGTTTAAATTTAAATATTTATGTATGGGAATTTTGAATTATGTTTTGAACAGCTAGCTTATAATCATGGATTTATTTACTAAAAAAAAAAAAAAGAAGCTACTAATAGATTTTAAACTGTAAATGAAGTTTGAGGTAAAATAATAATAAAATAATAATGTATTTAAAATTATAGAAAATAATAATATCTAGAAAGTGTGTATATTGTTTTCTAATTGACTAAACAATTGGAAACATCATATTTCCGGATCCTCTTCGGATTTGAGCAATTCATAGATTTTAATCTATATATGATTTAAATTGACAGATTCTTTAATTCTAAAATTCTATTCGAGAAAATTAGATATGGATGATTAATATCTATCAAATCATTATATATAATTTTAATTCTAAATACTATTTGAGGATAATGAACCTAGATGATTAATGTCTATTAACTCATTATATGTAAGCAAGGAGCCAGAATAATTTGAATCACTCGGGATCATTGACATTTAATTAGCAAAATGTTAAAAAGTGCTTAGATCAATTTGAAAGAGGATTTTAATTCCATCTTTGTCACAAAGAAATAAATTAAATGAAAAACATGATTTGAAAATATTAATATTGCCATAAACAACGATTATAAGAACATAAATTATGTCGACAATTGGTTGTTCATTTTAATTTATTTTTTTAATTCTATTGCATAACGATGAGTTCGAATCAACTTGCTTCTAAGTTCAAAAAAAAATTATTTTATTTTATTATATGTCTACAATTGCTTACTCTTTCTTCTTTTATTTTATTATATTTTTTAGTAGTTTTAGTCATGAAAAATGGTAGGGTTGAAATAGAGAGCATATTTTTAAATAATAATATTTTAAATTGAAAAAAATGAAAGAAATGAAAGATTTTCACATACATTCTCCTTATATTATAATCTGGTGTACTTGGTAACATATTTTAAATTAATAAAATAAACGGTTTCCTTTGTTAAGTTTTTATTTTTTGCACTACTTTCCTATTTTCCTATATTTATAAACCCCAATAATTGTGGATGTTATGAAACCTACCTTGTGGTTTTCTATCCTAATTTAGCATTTTTTTTCTTTTTTTTTTAAGTTTTGTATGACATTAATATAGTTTTAAACTTATTATAGAAATAAAAAACAAAACAAGTGAAGATTATAGTTCTTGTCTATTTGAGAATTAAAAATAAATTGAAGTGTAAAAACCATTTTATTATTTTAAAATTTCAAATTAATAAAATTTTCATATTAAAATAATTATCATACATCTAAAATTATATTAAATGTCAAATTAAACTCAAATAAAATGTTAAATTAAGTTTTAAAAAAAAATCCTACAAGTGGGATCCATAGCATCCCCTCTTTTTGGGGGTGCATAGCATCTCTCTCTCTCTCTATATATATATATGTAATTTTTTATTTTTAATTTCCTTTCAATTTTCTAAGATGAGAATACCTAACTTTATTTCCAATGAATAATAACTTGTATATTGAATTGAGATATGATTACACACGGATATACTACTACTGGAACTCTGCGTGAGGAAAATGAATAAAGAAATATGAGGAAGGAAACTGGGAAAATATATCACATAATCAATTGCTTATTTTATTCAATTTGTAAATAGGGTAAGAAAGTAATAATAAATAGTGAAAAAGTGGGAAGTAAAGCATAAAAAGCCTTGGCACTCGCAACATTCCTTAATTTAATTTCTCGTAATTAATTATTTTTTCGTTTCCATGCTTGCATGCCTCATACTTCTTCTACTATAAATACATCATCGCATTGCCCATTGAATTTCATCGATCAATCCCTAATTTTTTTTTTTCAAGTTTCTGAAAGAAAAAAAGATGGCCTCAGTCAAAGTTGTGTCAATGTTGATGGTCCTCTTGTTCATCTTTTCCATAGGTTTGTATTTAAATTTGATTTTATTGTACCTCTCAATGACCTAATATTTGTCTAATGGGAATTGAAATTGGCGGGAGTAGTCTCAAAAAATAAGTTTATTCTGGTCTTATATATATTTAGCTGTGCCTATTCTATCTGTTTATGTTACTTTTAACTTTTATAGTGAGTGCTATATATTAATCATGAAAGTGTATATATTATTAATGACATACTTCATATCATATCTGTATGCGTATAATATATAATTTACATATCATAATTTTTGTTATGAGAAATTGTATTAATACAGATATTAATTGTTCATATAAAAATTTATATATGAATTCTTTTTTTTGTTGGTTTAATTGTGTTTGTGTTAATGACCAGGATGTAGGGAAGCGAATGGTGAAGATTCAAGATGTTGTCAGAACCACAGTCAACTGGGAGATTGTATACCAGGGAAGGATGATCGACATGGTTCTGAAACTTTACCTGATGGGAAATGCTGGACCTATTGCATTTCAGATTGTACCAAGGGAGGTTTTTGTAAAAAAATTGGCAAGAGCAAACATATTTGCCATTGTTATTGTTAACTCTATATTTATGGTTTTTTGTCATAATCTTCATTATCATAAGACCACAAAATAGCATATTGGAAATAATTCTATTATTATTATTAGACGATCTTTTTTGTCAATCATTTTTTCATTATTTTCTTCTCTCTCTTTTTAAAAGAAAATATCAATAATGTTAAAGCTTACCAACTTTATTTACAAATTTTATGTAGGGGACAACATATCTCAATTCGTGTTTGTGGCATAACGCATGAGAATGACAATATAGAGTTAGTTGTTTTTTTCTAGCAGACAATTAATTAGACCCCAATTTATGATAAGACAAGAAAGTTTATGTTTTTCTGTTGAATGTCTCCCTAAAAAATAATAATTTTTTTCTTCAATCTTTCAGAGGGTTTTTAATTCATGGCTGGTTGTTTGATAAGTGTGGTCTTCCACGCTTCAACTGTAATTCCCTCTAATTTTATTATGATTTTCATAATGTTAATAATATGTAATAGCCTATGATATTCTTTTAGTATTTTAATTTGATTTCCAACTTTGATTTAAATTTAATATGCCCTATTTTGAAAATAACGAGAATATATAAAGTATGTTATTAGAAGTAATGATTTTAACTTGCAATTTCATCGTTCCAATAAATACCGGCAATGCTATTGCGTAGACTAGTGGCTACAAATAAAATTAAAATCAAATTATTTAATTTCATTCCAATAAAATTAAAATCAAATTGTTTAATTTTATAGTTCTCTTCCGGCTCACGTACACATATTGCATGTTACTAAATTCCATTATCATCATCTCTATTTTCTTTTCTTTTTTCTTTCGATAAAATTCATTCATTCATTAAAAATTAAAAAAATAATGTATTACACACGTCTCTTGCACGAGACAAATCAAACAAAATAGTTTCTTAAACTTCAAGAAATCTCACCAAAAAATAAAAATAAAAATTGAATCTCTCTGGGTCCATGCATCAATTTCCAGACCAAGACGTACCTGCGTGTAAGAGACAGTGTCAAAAGTTATTAGAGCAACGCATTTGCTCCAACTAACTCAAGATATGTCCTTCAACAGCGAATGGATGATTCAACAACATCTTAGCCGTCCATCTCTTTCTTGGATCTCTTACTAAGCACTTCCTCAAGAAATCCTTCGCGTTCTCAGACATATTCTGTGGCAAATACAGCTCCGGTTCCTCATTGCTCAAAGCAAGCCAACGAACAAAACTATCCCTTTTCAACCCTGACCATGGTAGCTTTCCACATATCATCATCATCACAATGCATCCCAAAGACCATATATCCAACCCGGCTTCGACTTCTCCGAACACGAATGATTCCGGCGACATGTACAGCGGAGTTCCTCTAAACCTG
The DNA here is from genome assembly GCA_007844105.2 of Rhamnella rubrinervis. Classification (NCBI taxonomy): domain Eukaryota; kingdom Viridiplantae; phylum Streptophyta; class Magnoliopsida; order Rosales; family Rhamnaceae; genus Rhamnella; species Rhamnella rubrinervis. The sequence goes on along the minus strand of CM017575.2, from coordinate 4,228,489 downwards.
AACCTACTGGTCTCTTCTTCTCTGCCTGGTTCTTTTGTCAATCCAAAGTCAACAATCTTTAGCTGCTTGACACCGTGGTCGTTAACAAAGACTAGAATATTTTCAGGCTTTAGATCGCAATGAACGTTGCCTTTTTGGTGGATGCAACAAAGACTCTTCAATATCATTCGGGTGTATATCTTCACCTTCTGCTCGGGTATACTTCCTCCATACGATTGTATCATGTCGAATAGGCTGCCTCCCGATGCATATTCCAGAAGCAAATTGTAGACTCTGGGACCGTTTTCAAAGCTTTGTTCGTTGCCGTAACAATGAACCATCTCTGGACAACTGGACAACCATTGCAAAACCCGATCTTCTTTTTGGAGAGTGGATGAGTGCTCGAGCATGGAGGACTTCACAGCTGCGCATGCTTTTGTAGAAAAAGGAGGGCTGATGGGTACGTCCAAGTGGACGGTCCCATAAGACCCACGACCTAACTGTATCAACTTCCTCAAGTTCCTTGACATTATTCCACCACCTGCGATTGAAGAATATTACACTCACGTGTTAATTTTGCTCTAGTTTCCTAATCAAGGCTTGCTTTATAATTTCCTACTTCAGTTAATTTTTATATTAATTGCATACATATAAAGAGAGAGGTATGAGTTTTGTCAACAGAGTTTAGAAGAACGATGACTTAATTACGTGATGAGAACCTGAATCTTTTGACAGTTCCTACACAAACAATATGGCAGAACGATCTAAAATCTCCACTACTTGCTCTGTGTTTAATATTGCTTTGTTAAGGAATTCATGGAGAGTTTGGTCGGCATAACTATGAGTTTGTTTCTTATTTTAATTATAAGCGAATCTACTATCCTGTTGAGGATAACTAAGATTTACTAATCTTTATTTTAATTCTTGAAGTTTTGATAATCAGGGTTTGCTTCAATTTCCTAGCTACTTCAGTTTGGTTTCCTAATTTTTTTTTTATATTAATTAGACTTATATATACTATATATATATATATAGATATGAGTTTTCTGATCTCAACAGATTTCAGAAGAACGATGCCAAGTAAATTACCGTTCCGTGATGAAGAGCCACAGCAAAAAACTGGAATATTTTTGCCAGTTCCTAGCTAGAGGAAGAATTTAAATACATATGGTAGATCCATCTAAAATCTCCCCTGCTTGCTCTATGCTTATGTGTTTTCTAGGAATTCATAGCGAGTTTGTTTTGAATTGTCATAACTACGTGTCCATTTCCTAATAAAATTATAGACAATTAAATCTATTATTCTGTTAAGGATTAAGATTGACTAATCTTTATTTTAATTCTTAGATTTTTAATGAAATAATAAGTAATACCGACGGCATATCGGTTTATTTTCTTTTATCAAAATCCATTTCACAATAGAATATATTTAAGCCACGTGGGTCCTACTAGGCCACGCATCATCACCATTAATTACAAACTTGCTAATGATCATCCACTATATACGATCCTACACCACACTCAGTGCTAGAACAAAAAAAAAACAAAAAAACATAACTATGGGTTTATTTGGATGCAATTTCATTACGGGTTTATTATTAAAAAATGTGTTTGTATAATTTATATATTTAGCAACTATGATCAATTCCAGTACTCCACACTAGTAGTCAATGGACAAAGTTTTTGAACTTTTTGCCAGCAGGCTGGGAATTAGAAGCGTAGTATTGGGGACTCATTCAGGCTACAGCATGAGATGATTTTTGGGTAAAATATTACTTCAAAATCACCCAATCTTCCTCTTTATCGTTAGTTTCAATAGGCTAAGATTAGATTACCTTAACAGCTCTGCTTTCATTTTGCTTATAGACTTAAACAGAGTGGTGTTACTGAATATGGATGTTCAGGATTGAGACCACTTCTACCATTTCTAGACTTAAGACTTGAGAATCGTCTATCAAGGACAATGCAAAATTGGAAGTTAAAAATATTAATGCTTCAAAATTGTAGTCTTGTTGTTACTCATTGAGTGGAAATCTCTGGAATGAGAATTGAAGAATTGTTACTTTACACTTTTTAGAGGAGATCATGAAGTTTGTTGTGTAATGAGGAACAATATTTTGTTGGAAACATTTTCAAAGGAACTACCAGGTGGCACCATTAGGTACTCCACCAAGGTTGTCTCTATTGAGGAATCAGGCTTCTTTAAACTTTGCTCATCATGATCATGGAACCATTTACAGAAGCAAGGTAACTAAACCCATTTGACCCTATAAACACCAACAAAATAATTTAAAAAATATAAAAGTGTGTTTCTCAGTGTATGCCTTAAATTATTGAAAGGTGTTGATTGGGTGTGATGGAGTAAACGGAGGGATGGATACAGAGGAGGGATCAATGGAGGAATGCAATATATGGTTGTTTGTTAGAATGGATCAATGAAAGGAGAGGATAAATTGAGAAAGACTGTGCACTACTATTAGAGATATTGTAGAATGGATAGTTTTGATAACTAATAAATTTTTAATTACGTTTAAATTTTTCATCCTCTTTCCTTCCTATGATAGCAAACGACATGAGGATCGAAATAATCTACTCCCTCCTTTCAGCTCTCCCTCCCCCAGCCCCCCATCCTTCCCTCTTCCTGCCTTCCTTCGTTAACTTGGTTTTGATGCATGTATAATTATCACTTTATATACATAACTCACAAAGTTACATTGATAGAGTAATACCAGAGATGATTTGAAGTTGAATATATTTAAGAAACACTGAGACTTCCACAATCAAAATCAACCATTTTCAAAAGCAAACCAGCCAAGAAAACAGCAAAAAATTTGTCCCTCATTGAGGTCATTAATCTTCCACCACTCTGCTGTATAATCCCAACTATATGAGATGTAGCAATGAGTTCAAAGCTCCTCCATCTTCTCTCTTTGGCATATTTCTTCAACCCCATCTCAATCCTCTGGCATTCCTCTTTTCCTTCTACATCTGGTTTATCTTTTGCTCCCGAAATTGCCTCACCAAGACACCTGGCTAGAACCACACCATCTTCCAAAGCAGCACACCCACCTTGGCCAATGTCAGGGGTCATTGGATGGAGTGCATCACCAGCAACACAGACATTGCCTTTGCTAATATGTCCCCATAATATCTCCCATGGAGGTCTGTATCTTAATGGGGATGCCAATAACCCATCCAGTTCATGCTTCATTTTAGCTGGATTTTCCACCAGCTCTTTCTGATCTATAAGAAGATGAAAATATTGAGAGTGAAAAAGTGAATGAACCATGCAAAATATCAGGGATATCCATTGCATATAATACAGGGGACAACCCTCATTAATCTGATCAAAAAAATTATTGATTCGAAGGATTGCTTGAATTTCATGTTTTATTGAATCCGTGCATTACATGGTTTTATTAATTTATGGTTTGCAACAGTCTTCGTATGATTGGCTTGATAAAGTGAGTGGTCCAGGTATACTTATTTCATTTGGATTTTTTTAAGTGTTATTCAAATCACTCAATGTTCATATACATAGACATATATATATATGACCATTAGAATTGTCTATGTACATGACCTCATGAAAATTAACATGCATATAGAGATTGAAGTAAAAACTTCTATTGGTGGAGCTGAATGAAAAAAATAAATAAATGAAAAGAAGAAACCCTTTTGGTTCTTTTGAGAAAACTTAAAAGAAAAGAGCTTACCATCAAATTCCCAAATGAGACTTTATTTTCTAAGTTTTAATAACTTTGAGAAAATGAACAACTATTAGGAACAACAGAATCACAAACTCTTTAAGTTGAGGTGGTGGATCTAATTTTACCTTGGCTGGAGGGAGTCCAAGTGAAAAACCAGTAAGCAGTGTTATTATCACAAGGAAGGAGACCAGATCTAACACGTTCACCGAAGAATTGCATGAATTTCGGCTCAAACCCATGAATGGTGTTGAAGAAAGCAGATCCCCTAAGTGCATATCTTCCTGTAAATTTGGGTTTCTTGAATCCTAACCATTTTGATACAATTGAGTTAACTCCATCGCACCCAATCAATACCTTTCAATCAGACCAAGGCTTTAGTACTTGATTAGAATGAAAAATATAGTTCTGTTGTTTACAATCATCATTCAGATGAATACCCAACAGTTGCATACAAGATAATTGAGTTTTCAGTCAAAAATTAGTTTGGTGTAGGTCAATGGGTCTGGTTATATTTACCTTGGTTCTTAGAATAGTTCCATCAGCCAGATGCACAAGCTTATAGAAGCCAGCTGATTCCTCAAAAGAAACCACCTTGGAGGAGTACCTAATGGTGCCACTTGGGAGTTCCTTTGAAAGGCTTTCAACAAAACTTTCCTTATTACACAAAACTTCATGGTCTCTGTCTCCTCTGGAAATTGAAAATGTAACACTCTCCTTATCACAACACAAAAAGTGTAGGGAATCAAACTGGCTGTGTATTAGGAGAAATAGCTTCCTATTTTAATGGAGGTGATAAAGGCACATATCAGGGCAGTTTAGTGTAAATATTTTTCCTTGTTTAGTGTAAATCAGATCTTAAAAGATAGGAGTGTAAATCAAGATATTGCTGTAAATATACTGAACCATCTAAGGTTCACATAATATAGAAAATTTCCAAAAATCTCATACTTAGCTTCATGGTGTCAAAGCTGTGAATCTGATCCTCTCATCGTCAGTCAATAGGCAGCCTTAATCCTGGCTGTGCCTTCTTCTTCATTCGTTAACTCCTAAAGCCTCTTTTGTCTTAGTGTTGTCTCAAATCTATTTCAAACATGGCTGAATCTGAGCAAACCTCCAGAGATTCCTCATCAACCTCAAACCCAATCACTCCTCAAGCTCTTCCTCCTCAGTCAATCTCTGACAATGTTGTTCCTGTTTTCAGTCATAAACTCAATGGCCATAATTACCTTCATTGGTCACAATCAATGATGACATTTATTAATGGCAGAGGTCGAGATGACTACCTCACTAGAAGAGCAGTTTCTCCTTCACTCACCGATCCTTCCTTCCATTCACGGAAGACTGAAAACAATCAAGTCATGTCCTGGTTGATCAGCTCAATGACGCTAGAAATCAGTGAAAATTTTTTCCTCTATCCCACAGCTAAAGATATATGGAATGCAGCCCGTGAAACTTTTTCTAGCAAAGACAACACTGCCGAAATATTTCATGTAGAGAGCCTCCTCCATGACATTCGCAAAGGTGATAATTTCGTTACCATATATTTCACGACTCTTCAATGCTACTGGCAACAATTAGATCTCTTTGAGTCACACGAGTGGAAATGCCCGGATGACAATATCAATTTCAAGAAAATAATTGAGATAAAATGAATTTTCAAATTTTTGATGGGGCTTGACAAATCTCTGGATGAAGTTCGAGGCTGAATTCTTGGAACCAAACTATTACCAAGTCTTCTCGAAAGTTCATCAAGAAGAAAGCCGGAAACGTGTTATGGTGGGAACGCCTGCATCATTCTCTTCTTCTAACAACTCTGCCTTTAGTGTATTAAAAGACCAGCAAGTTAATTATGAATCATCTGCTTTAGCTGCGCGATCTAACACTGATTCTCGACCACGTCGAGGATGCCTATTGTGTGAGCATTACAAGAAACCAGGTCATGTCAAGGAGACATGTCGGAAGCTTCATGGCAAGCCTCCAGACTAGAAGCCAGCACGTATAGATCATGATAGCCGTGCCAACATAGTTACAACCGAGACCAACACAACATCCACTCATTCACCTTTCACCAAGGACCAGATTGACCTCCTTCAAAATCTGCTTACCAAGGCAAATCTACCATCTGGAGTCGTTGGTCAACAATCTAATCAAGCTCTTCATGTAACCCACACACCAACTACTTCATGGATAATGGATTATGGAGCGTCCAACCATATGATAGGTGACAAGTTACTATTCTCCACTTATACTCCTTGCCAAGATAATCATACCCAGCGCATAACAAATGGGTCACGGTCCCATGTGATTGGCATTGGTACCGTTTGTATTTCCAAGAATTTAACACTTTACTCGGTTCTCTATGTCCCTGACCTTGATTGCAATTTAATTTCTATAAGCAAATTGAATCATGATCACTATTGTGAAACTAAGTTCTTTGCTAGATCTTGCATTTTTCAGGACTTGGCATCGGGGAAGATGATTGGCACTGCTGAATTTTGTGCAGGTCTCACATCAAAGTACCTCGTCCGTCTACTGTGGGTCCCGTTCCTTCCCATGTGTCTAGTCTTAATTGTCATTCTGTTCAGCATATTGAGTCCATCAATCAGTCTAATAAAAATAGTGCTAATATGTTGTGGCACTATCATCTTGGTCATCCCAACTTTATGTATTTAAAAAGGTTATTTCCTTCACTCTTTATCAATAAAGATGCTAAATTATTTCAATGTGAGATATGTCAATTGGCCAAACACACACACACACCACCTATTCTCCTCAACCACACAGACCAACCACTCTTTTTCCTCTTATCCACGGGGACATATGGGGATCAACTAAGATTGCAAACATATTCGGTGCAAGATGGTTTCTGTTATTAGTTGATGATCACACTCGAGTGAGTTGGATTTTTCTAATGAAAGACAAATCCGAAACTGTCGAGATCTTCCAAAATTTCCATGCCATGATCCAAAACCAATTTCAAACAAATATTTGCATCCTCAAAACTGACAATGCAAGAGATTTTTTCAACTCCACTCTTGGTCCTTACCTTCAAACACATGGCATTGTCCATCAGAGTTCCTACATGGAAACCCCCTAACAAAACGGCATGGTCGAACGTAAAAATCGACACATTCTTAAAGTTACTAGAGCCTTACTGTTTCAATTTAGTGTTCCCAAAAGATTTTGGGGTGAAGCTGTCTTAACTGCAACCTATCTTATTAACCAAATGCCCTCACGTATCCTCCACTATAATACTCTGATGCAAACTCTTTTGTAAACCTATCCCAACTCTCATCTAGTTAGCAACATCCCACTTAAACTGTTTGGGTGCACTGCTTTTGTACACATTTATGTTCACCACCACAGCAAATCAGATGAACGAGCCATTAGATGCATTCTCATTGGGTATTCTCCAAATAAAAAGGGCTACAAATGCTTCTCCCCTATCACTAAGAAAGTCTATCATATAATGAATGTTAACTTCTTCGAAACCCAATCCTATTTTTCTAATTCTGCGATTCAAGGGGCGATTGTCACACAAGAATCACAGAATCAGAATTGGGATTGGGACTCTCTTCTTGAGAATAGTTTCTATAAAACTCTTCCAAATTCTCCTCGTCCACCATCCTATTCTTCCTCCATCGTCCCACCTTCTCCAATACAACCTGGTCCAAATCTAAATCCAACATCCTTAGATTCTTCATCTAAGACATCTCAATCTGAGTGGTACCCTTAACACCTCCTGCCCAATGATGACATTAAAGTATACACCAAGAAACGGACTGTCCAAGGGCCTACACAAGAACAGCAAAGTCACAATTCAACTCCAATCCAAGTTAATCTTGATGAGACCGCAACTAATTTGGAACCGAGTGATGATGTAATGCCAGATTCTCTTTCGAACCTTGACCTGCCAATTGCTTTGAGAAAAGGTACTCGTTCATGCACTCAACACCCTATTCAAAACTTTGTGTCATACTCAAAGCTATCTCCAAAATTTCAGGCTTACGTGACTACTCTTGATAGCATTCAAATTCCTAGAACTGTGTTTGAAGCATTAAAAGTACCAAAATGAAAGGATGCTACTCTAGCAGAATATCTCGCTCTTAAGAAAAATGGCACATGGAATCTGGCCGCTCTTCCTCTAGGAAAACATACAATTGGTTGTAAATAGATTTTCTCGGTTAAACAAAAAGCATATGGCAGTATTGATCGATTCAAGGCACGAATGGTAGCCAAAGGCTATACACAATAATATGGAATCGATTATCATGAGACATTTGTCCCAGTAGCGAAGCTCAACACTATACGTGTATTATTGTCCATTGCTGCTAATCTAGACTGGCCTTTGTTTCAACTGGATGTGAAAAATGCATTCTTAAATGGAGATTTGGTGGAAGAGGTAAATATGGACATTCCTCAAGGATTTGAAACCAAGTATACAAAAGGCAAGGTTTGCAAACTGCGGAAATCATTACATGGGCTGAAACAATCCCCACGAGCATGGCTTGACAGGTTCACTAAGGTGTTAAAACTTGATGGATATACACAGTCTCAAGCTAATCACACACTCTTCATCAAATGCTTTGATCACGGCAAAGTCACTGTGTTGATAGTTTATGTGGACGATATCGTTCTTACGGGGAACCATGAAGAGAAAATGAAAAGAATTAAGCTTTTGCTATCCAAAGAGTTTGAAATCAAAGATTTAGGTCCCCTACGGTATTTCTTGGGGATGGAAGTAATTAGATTCAAACAAGGGATTTCAGTGTCACAACGGAGATTTGCCTTGGATCTTCTTAGTGAAACTAGAATGAGTAGATGTAAACCAGTTGAGACACCTATAGATCCTAATACCAAACTGATGCCCAGAACTAAAGAAGTACTTGTGGATAAAGGTCAATACCAACGGTTAGTGGGCAAATTGATCTACTTGACACACACTCGGCCAAATATTAGCTTTGCAGTAAGCATTGTAAGTCAATTCCTAAACAATCCTTCAGAAGTTCACATGGAAGATGTGCATCGAATTCTTAGATACATCAAAAAGGATCCTGGAAAAGAGCTAATGTTCACTAAGTCTCCCTAACATAGCCTAGAAGTCTATACAGATGCTGATTGAGCAAGATCACCCATTGATCGAAAATCTACCTCAGGGTTGTGTTCGTATGTATGGGGAAATTTAGTGACATGCCAGAGTAAAAAGCAGCAAGTAGTGGCCCGAAGTAGTGTTGAGGCAAAGTTTCGTGCCTTGGCCCAAGGTATTTGTGAAGGTATTTGATTGAGAAGACTACTAGGAGAGCTACGAATTACCCACGATGGTCCTATTAAGATGATGTGTGATAATCAGTCAGCTATTGCTATTGGCAAGAATCCAGTCCATCACGATTGGACTAAGCACATCAAAATTGATAGGCATTTTATCTATGAAAAGATAGAAGACAAAACTATAATCATGACCTGTGCCATCACGGTCTTAGATTACAGATATACTTACAAAGGCATTGTTTCGTCCCAACTTCATTGAGCTAAGTTCTAAACTTGGTCTCATGAACATCTATGTAGCCTAGTTTAAGGGGAAGTGTAGGGAATCAAACTAGCTGTGTATTAGAAGAAATAGTTTCCTATTTTAATGGAGGTGATAAAGGCACCTATCAGGGCAGTTCAGTGTAAATATATAGCTATAAGTATTTTTTCTTGTTTAGTGTAAATCAGATCTTAAGAGATAGGAGTGTAAATCAGGATATTGCTGTATATATACTGAACCATCTAAGGTTCACATAATATAGAAAATTTCCAAAAATCTCATGCTCAGCTTCCAAAAGTATTATTTCTTGTCCTCATTGGCGATGTGATTACTTATAGAGTATTGTTATCCAGCACAAGTTGTGATAAATACAACTGATTTGGCTATTACAACAGTAGCTTTTTCATATTTTTAACTAACCACAGGCTGCTACATTACTTGTGGAAATTTGAAAAGCATTATTCTTTCTTATATATGTGACGGTAATATGTTAAAAAGTCAAAAAAGTTAGAAAAAGAAAAAATTAAACTAGACAGATCGCCACATAAACTATACCATGTCAATAATCCTCAACACAAACCTAAATAACTCAATTCTATGAACTAGAATAATACGTTATTTACTTCTTAGCGAATACATACTATATAAGCTGTAACCAAGAAAATTAACAATGCAAAAGCTAACTTTTTTAGCAGTAAAAAAGGTCACAGGTTAACAATGATCAAACTCTTAAGCAGGAAATCTAGTTGAGCAGGAAAAACCATATTTGTGGGTCATAAAATAATTACAAAGAAAAAACAAAAGCACAACAAAGTATCCAAGTAGTGTATCAGCCATTAATATCGACGAAATAGCTAGTACTGCGAGTACTTTTAACTTACAATTTTACTTTCGTTTTCAGTGACATTTGCGAAGTCCGAAGTCCCAAAATTGTAGAGTTCGTCACAATCCTGCATCCAAAACTCCAGCTGCTCAGTTTTGTATATAATATCGTATATATTATCAGAATCAATAAACCAATTCTTTCAATATTATTTTAAGCTGGTGATCATGGAGGTGGAAGATTAGTAGTGAGGTGATTTTGAAAAAGTTACCTAAAAAGCCTCTGATGCTGTTGCCTTAGGGAGTCTCCAATTCCAACAGCATCCAAAGCCTTCCAAGCATTAGTCCACGTTGATAAGCCAAATCCCGTTACCCTCAAGCTTTCTGAAGATTCCAGCACTAAGCTTCTAATACCCAACCTGCAAAATATACGTAGCTTATACATGCGTATACCCAAATTGCATCAAAATATAAGGGAGTACCTGTGAAGTCCCAAGGGCGTGGTAAGGCTAGCAATTCCAGCTCCCACAATCACAACGTCCTGAACTTCTACTTCTTCCATGAATATATAGTAAATGGAAGGTCTTAATTTTCACGTTGGAAGAGGAAATTTCAATTCAAGGATAAAATATATCTCTTTATATATGTGTGTCCATGGATATATAGAGTACTGGACTACTCAGCAAGAGAGAAGACGAGGATAACAATGGATTTCAGTAACTTGTTGACACAATCCAATACGTGTGGATCAATGGATTTTAGTAATATGTGTGTGTGTTTTTTGTTTAGACTCCAAAGAAGCAGCCACGTACTGCAGCTAATATTGTCTTATTGTACACGTCCTTTTAAAGTTTGTTGCATACAGAGGTTACTACAAACACCATTAACGTAATAATCTCTATGCGCTTTTAATGATAGTTTAATCTTAAATGTTTATGTTTTTTCATTACATGCATGAATTGGACAACTAAATTGATTTTGAGTTTTGCAAGAAATACTAGTCTATCTACCAACATTTAGACAAGATAAATTGCTTAATTTATTACAACACAAGCATATCTTATTCATCATTGTGGATGACAAATGCAATATATGTATACCATAGCATTTAACTTTTGAAATTATAAAAACTATGATCAATAGATGTCTAAAAATACCAGTAATATCAAAAATCCGAATTTCTTATCAAGGTGAGTAGAGGTCAAGATTGTCCTAGAAGAAAATTTATTTTTAACTTATTTATTAGAAAGACTACATTTTTGCCCCTACAGTTGTATTGCTTATGCCTTTATGTTTTTCAGCTAGGGTGTAATTGTTGTGGGCGAAATTTGCAGAAAGAGCCGAGTGTGTGAGAGAAAAATTCAGGGTGTGTAATCCTTCAAAGTTTTAATGAATTTGTGTACTAGTGAGTTTTAATGAATTTTCAATATGATATTTACTCTGTCAGCCAATACATACCATAGAGCAATATATGGTATGTAACAAATAATCCTAATTAAGTTAAGCTTTCTATTTGTTTTTCTGGTCTCAAAAAACTTTCATTCACGTAAAAAGTATTTAGGTAAAAGCTACAACATACTTTTTACTAATTTCACCTAATACATCATAACCATGATGCCTTTATCACAGTCATACTTAGCTACCAAATACACCAGAAATTAGGCAACAATCAAAGAAAAACATACATCCAAAATATTTATCTAAA